>CAWUFW010003457.1:0-600000 GCA_963921515.1 Calotriton arnoldi
CGGTTGCTGTAAATTCAGTTGGTCACCCACAACAATGTTGCAAAATCATGTATGTCATGAAGTTGAAGATTTGAAGGATGCTGTGGGCGTGTTTTGGTGCTGCTATTCCATGGATTGGCCAGATTCAGAAGATGCAAACGACTTGGACCTATCACTTTGGACACAAGGGACAGTATCTGCCTCTCCAGCACATATATATTGCTGGCTGTTCCCCTGAGAGCTCACTTGCCTGCACTACATGCTCCAGGACGACATCTGCCACTGCACTGCTGCTGTCTCTGCCCCTCTGGACCCTGCAATGGCACGTACTGTGGAGAGAGCCCCAGCCTTCAGCCTTGAAGAGAACCAGGCCCTGCTGGACAGCCTACTTCCACAGTACAGCAAGCTGTATGGGACACCAGGGGAGAAGGTGAGTGTTCTGTGCACTGCCTTTCTGAATGTGCATTTTGTGTGACTAGCAAGGCTGAGAGTCTGCACGCCACTCTCTAGCAGGCTCACTGAGTAGTTGTCACCCCCATAGTGTGTAGTGACTTGCACTGGACAGGTATGGTGCAGTGACAGTGCATTTGAACATGGTTTTACTTCCCATGCAATGATACCATGTAGTGACGTCTGGCAAACTGTCCATGGTCAGCTTTGCACTGCCTGTGTACATCATGTGCCCCTGTGATTGAGACATGTATATACAACTGTGTCATGCACGGATATGTTGCATGTGTGGTAATGGCCTTTTCACTTTGTCATCCTGACAGGTTAATGCCCATCGGAAGCAGGAAATCTGGAAGGACATCGTCCGGGCTGTCCGGTCCGTGGGGGTCTACAAGCGCCGGATCCGCAACTGCCAGAAGAGGTGGCAGGACCTTCGGGGCTGGACCCGGAGGATTGCACGGGTCCAGCTGAAGCTGTCGCCTCCTCGCAGGAGGGGCGGAACACGGACCCTGACCCCCACATGCTCCAGATCCTGGCGGTGGTGTTTCCAGACCTGGATGGGCAGCTGAAGGCCAGACAGCAGCAAGGAGGGGGTGAGTCAAAGGCTGCACTGTGAACTCTGTATTACATGCTTTGTGCCCTCCTCTGGCCTGGTTCAACTGCCACAGTGCAGCAGTCATGTTGTCCAGGAGCCATGTCCCTCTATTGTGCACTGCCCACTGCTCATCTGATACCCAGGTGTGGCCTTTACATTCAGGGAATTGTGTCACTTGGGACTGTGTCCTTGCAGTTTGCTTCACTAAAGGTGGGGCACAGCATCTGTTTCCCTAACTCTGTTGTGGGCATCATGGGTGGGTCCATTGTTCACACAACGCCTGGGTTTGGACATGTGATCCGTTTGTTGCTTTGATATGCGGTCCACTTGCTGAGCTGAGCCACCACATGTGCCTGGGGTATGTGGCACACGCCCATGCAGCGGGTGGGAACAATGTTTGGGCCCCAGGAGTGTGCAGATTACGTGTGTCACACATACATAGCCAGCTATCCACTGTCCAGGGCACATCCCTCATTCATGTAGAGCAGGACAGTCATGCCTACTCCAGGCCATGCAATGCACTCTGTACTCCCACTCCCGTGTATCAGCTGACACATTGTGCACAGTGATTTGACCCCTCAGGTGTCTGCCTCTGTGTCAGTGTGCTGTGGATTAGTTGCCAGGACTGCTGGGGTGTTTCTTGGTAGGGGCTCAGCATGCCCCTGGAGATGTGACCATAGGAGACGATACTTGTGTGTCACATAGGTGTTTGATCAGCTGCCCGTGCAGACTGGGGTATGCGAATGTGAAGTTCAGGCAGCTGTTCCCCATTCACAGCAAATTGTGAGGGGCTCAGGTTCAGAGGGTAGTGTCACAGGTCTCCCATATGTCCAATAGGTGTGACCTGGACAGATGAGGGTTAAGATGATGTGTTGTGTGGGGTATGTACATGTGCACTTGTGCAGCTCCAGGACTTGCATTCCCCATGACCTACTATTGTGACACAGTGCATAGTGTTGTTGTCTGGCTGCCAAGTCATACATCACACTTAGCAGTCATGCCTCTGCCATGGCATGTGTCAACTTATTGGTGGTCCTGCAGGGGAGTGACATGTGCTACATGCACACCATTGTGGCGCTGGCTATCAGGACATGGGTGCATCATGGTGTCTGTCGCTGGTATGCATCACATGCATTTCCTATTTGACTCTGGGCATCCCTTTCATCCGGAAACCTGTACTGACTCAGTGGCAAGAGCTGTGATGTGTGCATGTCCACATGCCACACCGTGTCCTCTGCACTGTCCAACTACTGTGTACTTGGTGCATGTGTCCACACTGGGGTGTTGCAATCCAACAGACACCAGACAGATGGGTGCAAGGCCATGTGGGATGTGAGTGCCATGCTTGGCATCAGACTGACAATTGGCTTCTCCTGTTCAGTTAGGGCACTTTTAGCAATGTACAACTAATGATGCCAGGGCTTGCTCTGTAATGTGCTGTGCTCACAGTGGTGTGTGCGTTTGGTGCAGGTGACTGATGTCTGTCTGTTTCCCCATTGTTTGCAGATACATCCACGGCCACGGAAGGGGACAGCTCCACGGACCAGGAGGAGCCAGAGAGCCAGACTGGGTCAGCAGCCGAGGAGTGGTCGGAGGGACCCAGTGGCACGGAGGGCGAGGGGAGCCACACCGAGGAGTCCTCAGCACCATCCACCTCAGCTGAGGACCAGAGCAACTCGGAGGATGACTCCCTTGTGGAGGCGGGTGTCAGCAGCCACTACACCCCAGCTAGTGTTGCTGTCCCCGCCACCACCAGCACCACCACCGCCCTCCCATCGGCTCCCATTCCCCAGGTCCGTGGAGGCTCCCATGTTCGGGAGCGTGTCTCCTTTGGCCCAGGCACCGCACCCCCTGCCCCTGTGTCCCCTGCTGCCCTGAGTGAGGAGTCTGTGTACCTCCTTCGCCAGCTCCATGTAGGGCAGACAGCCATGCTGAGTGTCCTCCATGCGCACACCGCACTGTTGACTCAGCTGGTGTCGTTCATGGAGGGCATCTCATCGGGCATGTCTGACCTACAGAGGGGCAACAGGTCCATGGACTCCTCCCTGATGGCAGCAGTGTCCCTCCTCAGACAGTCCCTCACCCCTCCTGCCTCTGCTCCATCCACACTCCCCAGCACCTTACCCGTCCCAAGCACACACACACCGGCACAGGCACACACCAGCACACACACGTCCAGCACACAGACACACACGCCACAAACTAAACGCACACGCACGCACAGTCAGGGGACTGAAACCAGACTCACAGGGGATGGGGCCCTGGTACACACACACGCATCCACGGGCACTGCGCAGTCCTCAGTTGCCTCTCCCTCCAAAGCACCCTCCCTTGCCTCACCTGCAACCCCAAAGACCCAGCGCCTCTTCCTCAGTGACCTCGGCCTCTTCCCCTCCGATCCAGCTGCCCCAGCATCCAGGGGGAAGAGGAAGCCCCCCCACACGGAGCAGAGTGCCCCTCACCCCTGGACACCCTCCCCCAGGTGCAGACAGACTGAGGCCCCCACCCGCAAGTCCCCCGGAGTGCTAAGAGCAAGACCCCGCCGCCGCCCTGCAGCTCAAGCACCAGGTCTCCTTCCTCCATCCCTCAGGCCCCCACTCCACAGGTGCCCCCACCACACCCTGCCCCAGGTTCCCCCACCCACAGATATACCATCCCCAAGAGGCTCCGGCCTTCTCCCCCTGCCACTTGCTCTCCTGGAACAACACCCCCGCTGCGCTTGTCTGTGCCACTGATGTGGTGAGGGTGTCCTCCCCTCTGTCCAGCCCACCTTGCCTGTTCCCCATTCTCCTCCCCTGGTGGTAGGCACTGCAGTGGAGTCCACTACCACCCTGTCTGACTTGGGCACTGCAGTGGCGGACCTGTCCACTCCATCTGCAGGGTCCACTGCAGTCGTGCCGGCACCCACAACATCTGAGCCATGCCCCCAGTTGTGCCGGCACACACCATGTCAGACACCTCCACTGCAGTTGTCAGTGGCTCTCCAGCACCCACCACCCCTTCCCTGCTTCCTCCTGGTGAGCCCTGATCCTGTCCCTGCGGTGCCTGGCCTACCCCCCGGTTGCCCCTCCTAGTGGATTGTCCCTGGTTTTGTGCAGGCATGTGTAGGGTGGCATCTGCCACTGTCACCCACTTGTGACTTTGTTGATGGACTGGCCATTGGCCTTTGTTTATGTTCTACCGGACTTCTACTTTTAATGCCACATATGCTGAATAAAGCAACTTTCTGTTCTCTAGTGCTTTTGCTTCTGATGTACATGATGTTGATGATGCTAACCATGCCCTTGCTGCAGTGATGGTGATATTTGGTCTCATGATAATGAAGTGTTACTGTGCAGGAACCCATGTGGTCCAGGGGGAATGTGTCCTATCCTGTGGTGTATCCATGTCATCCATAGCAGCATCTGAGGGTGTCATGTGTTCAGTATTTGGCAATGGGATTTCCTACTTACATTGGCAATTTCACATCTGTGGCTTCCACCCCTGCACATCTGTTGTGCCTGCCATTGTTCTATTCGTCTACTTCCCTGACCGAGTGGCCATCTCCACTGGACATGCAGGTTTGGGCATCAATGGGGAAGTACTCATCTGTGTTGTCAGTGCAACATTGCTATACAAGTGTGTTGGATCTGTGCTGATGATTCCGTTGGCACTTCCATGACCAGGCTGATGTGACGGGAGCCCTCATTTGGTGCTAATTGTTGATTGTGTGACCAAGTGCTCAGCTGACATGGTGGGGCCCTACTGAGGCAACATATGGCACAGCTTTCCTCACACAGGAGTGGAGTCCCCTCATGGCAGTGTGTAATCCTGTGACATTGCCTGCGCCCAAGGTGTGTGTTGTATGTGCATGTCTGTGTGTTCACTTCCGTTTAGCTGTGCATGCTGTGATCCCTAGTGTTGTACCTGTTTGTGATGCTAGCTGAGTTGAGCTATGTTCCCCCAAAGTCTTCTCCCTGGGTTCTCTGTGATGTGGGTGCATGGCACATTACTGGTCATCAGGGTGTCACCCATAGGTGTGCTTGCTGTCAGGGCTGAGTTTGTGTGCAGACGCAGCTGGGTCACAGTCAGGTTTCCCTTGGCACTTGTTGTTTGCCCCTGTCATGTGATTTCCAGTTTGTGTTATCTTTCAGTGATTGTGACACGTTGTGTGTGTGACTGCTGGCACTCCTCAGGGTCCGGGCTGCAATGTTGGTTGTTGTCTATGTGTGTTCTTTGTGGGTGACCTTGGCTTCTTCATTGGTGTGTGACTGTGGCTGTGATCCCATTGGTTGGTGTGGTATTGCCGTCATGTCCATGTACGGCGTAGTGTGCAGTGTGTCAGACATTCAGGAGTCTTGTTGAGTGTCCATGTGTGATGTGTTTCTGCACCTTGGTTCCCACCCACCACCCTGGAATAGTCATGGGTGCATGTGCAATGTCACCAGTGCATGTGTGCTTCACTGCTGCACATTGTTGGAGGTCGAGGGGTGTGGTGTTGAGTGTGTGCAGATGAGAGTTGTTGCCCGGCTAGGCCCCTGCCTCCATGTTGGCCTTGGCTCACTGGCCATGCTGTTTGATTTGTGCTTGTGTAGGTGTGATGGTAGTTAGTTGCTCAGTACACATGACTGTGGTTCACAGTGTGAACCACATTTAGCTTTGTCATCACAGTGGGATTGTAATGCAGCCCAGGGTCACCACATTGTGGGGGCCCTGGGGGTGGTGCTGTGGTGTGTCTGTGTCTTGCTGTGTCAGTTGCTGTCCCTACGTGCCTGTGTGACATGTGTGATTTGTGCTCCCTCTCATCTGACAATGCCTGCTTGCCCACATAGGGAATTTGGATCCATGAGTTACCTTTGTGTGGCACTGTATGCACATCTGTATGATTGGTATTCATGTCTCCTCATGTGTTGTGTGGTTGCCTGGGGACACTGGCACCCCCACCCTCACCTGTTGTGTATGATGTGCAGGGTGGGTCTGCCTGTTTGTGTTTGTGCATCTGCACCACTGCATTGGCATATCTTGGGTGTGCCATTGGCTGTATGTAGTTTAGTGGGTTTCCCCTGCTGTCCCTGGGACTCCTAGGTCATCGGTCAGCACAATGATCATGGTTTGTGTGTCCCATTGCTGCCATGGTATGGTATCTGTTCACCTCACATCTGCAGTCTCCACAGGGTATCTGCATGTGTGTGCCCATTGGTGCAAATATGTGGGTCTGCATTCGGATGGTCACTTCTGTCATTGTGTCATTGATCATTGTTGACGGTGTCAGCCCCCATGGGTGTTGTTTGTCTGCACATGGCCAAAGTTATGTCTTATTTGCACTGCAGGATTTGGCTCCCCCAATTTATGTTGCAATGGGACACATACACTACTTTGCCACTGATGTGTTTGTTGTTCTGTGACCAGGAATCATCCATGCAGTTTGGCAGTTGCACCTCTTACTTTGTCAACACTTACCTTTTGGTCACTGTGATGATGGGGTTTGGACCCCATTGCCACAATGTTCAAAATGTGCTTCAGCTATGGACCCCACACTTACCTTTTGGTCACTGTGATGATGGGGGTTTGGACCCCATTGCCACAATGTTCAAAATTTGCTGCAGCTATGGACCCCACACTTACCTTTTGGTCACTGTGATGATGGGGGTTTGGACCCCATTGCCACAATGTTCAAAATGTGCTGCAGCTATGGACCCCACACTTACCTTTTGGTCAATGTGATGATGGGGGTTTGGACCCCATTGCCACAATGTTCAAAATGTGCTGCAGCTATGGACCCCACACTTACCTTTTGGTCACTGTGATGATGGGGGTTTGGACCCCATTGCCACATTGTTCAAAGTGTGCTTCAGCTATGGACCCCACACTTACATTTTGGTCACTGTGATGATGGGGGTTTGGACCACATTGCCACAATGTTCAAAATGTGCTTCAGCTATGGACCCCACACTTACATTTTGGTCACTGTGATGATGGGGGTTTGGACCCCATTGCCACAATGTTCAAAATGTGCTTCAGCTATGGACCCCACACTTACATTTTGGTCACTGTGATGATGGGGGTTTGGACCACATTGCCACAATGGTCATGGCCTGCTTAGCATTGTGGGTGCCACACACATATTTGTGTGGCACATGTGCTAGGGGGTCACATTGTATGTTCAAAGTCATGTTCGGTGTTGTAGGCATTTGACACAGTCTACACACGCTTGTCATGGTGTTGGGGGATGTCTTCTTCTTGCATTCCCTAGGTTGTGGTGTGCTGGTTGTGTCATGCATTGTCCATCCTATGAGTGGGGGTGGTAGTGGTGGTAGGCATCCTGCCCCCCCTGGCTAAGGGTGGTAGTAGGCATCCAGCCCACCCTGGGTGAGGGTGGTAGTAGTGGTAGGCATCCAGCCCCCCCTGGGTGAGGGTGGTAGTAGTGGTAGGCATCCAGCCCACCCTGGGTGAGGGTGTTAGTAGTGGTAGGCATCCAGCCCCCCCCTGGGTGAGGGTGGTAGTAGTGGTAGGCATCCTGCCCCCCTGGGTGAGGGTGGTAGTAGTGATAGGCATCCAGCCCCCCTGGGTGAGGGTGGTAGTAGTGGTAGGCATCCTGCCCCCTGGGTGAGGGTGGTAGTGGTGGTAGGCATCCTGCCCCCCTGGCTAAGGGTGGTAGTAGTGGTAGGCATCCTGCCCCCCTGGGTGAGGGTGGTAGTAGTGGTAGGCATCCAGCCCACCCTGGCTAAGGGTGGTGGTAGGCATCCTGCCCCCCCGGGGTGAGGGTGGGAGTAGTGGTAGGCATCCTGCCCCCCCTGGGTGAGGGTGGTAGTAGTGGTAGGCATCCAGCCCCCCTGGGTGAGGGTGGTAGTAGTGCTAGGCATCCTGCCCCCCTGGGTGAGGGTGGTAGTGGTGGTAGGCATCCTGCCCCCCCTGGCTAAGGGTGGTAGTAGTGGTAGGCATCCTGCCCCCCTGGGTGAGGGTGGTAGTAGTGGTAGGCATCCAGCCCACCCTAGCTAAGGGTGGTGGTAGGCATCCTGCCCCCCTGGGTGAGGGTGGTAGTGTTGGTAGGCATCCTGCCCCCTGGCTAAGGGTGGTAGTAGTGGTAGGCATCCAGCCCCCCTGGGTGAGGGTGGTAGTAGTGGTAGGCATCCTGCCCCCTGGGTGAGGGTGGTAGTAGTGGTAGGCATCCAGCCCACCCTGGGTGAGGGTGGTAGTAGTGGTAGGCATCCAGCCCCCCTGGGTGAGGGTGGTAGTAGTGGTAGGCATCCTGCCCCCCTGGGTGAGGGTGGTAGTGGTGGTAGGCATCCTGCCCCCCTGGCTAAGGGTGGTAGTAGTGGTAGGCATCCTTCCCCCTGGGTGAGGGTGGTAGTAGTGGTAGGCATCCAGCCCACCCTGGCTAAGGGTGGTGGTAGGCATCATGCCCCCTGGGTGAGGGTGGTAGTAGTGGTAGGCATCCAGCCCCCCTGGGTGAGGGTGGTAGTAGTGGTAGGCATCCTGCCCCCTAGGTGAGGGTGGTAGTGGTGGTAGGCATCCTGCCCCCCTGGCTAAGGGTGGTAGTAGTGGTAGGCATCCTGCCCCCCTGGGTGAGGGTGGTAGTAGTGGTAGGCATCCAGCCCACCCTGGCTAAGGGTGGTGGTAGGCATCCAGCCCCCCTGGGTGAGGGTGGTAGTAGTGGTAGGCATCCAGCCCCCCTGGGTGAGGGTGGTAGTAGTGGTAGGCATCCTGCCCCCCTGGGTGAGGGTGGTAGTAGTGGTAGGCATCCAGCCCCCCTGGGTGAGGGTGGTAGTAGTGGTAGGCATCCTGCCCCCCCTGGGTGAGGGTGGTAGTAGTGGTATGCATCCAGCCCACCCTGGGTAAGGGTGGTAGTAGTGGTAGGCATCCAGCCCCCCTGGGTGAGGGTGGTAGTAGTGGTAGGCATCCTGCCCCCCTGGGTGAGGGTGGTAGTAGTGGTAGGCATCCAGCCCCCTGGGTGAGGGTGGTAGTAGTGGTAGGCATCCTGCCCCCCTGGGTGAGGGTGGTAGTAGTGGTAGGCATCCAGCCCACCCTGGGTGAGGGTGGTAGTAGTGGTAGGCATCCTGCCCCCTGGCTAAGGGTGGTAGTAGTGGTAGGCATCCTGCCCCCCTGGGTGAGGGTGGTAGTAGTGGTAGGCATCCAGCCCACCCTGGGTGAGGGTGGTAGTAGTGGTAGGCATCCTGCCCCCTGGGTGAGGGTGGTAGTAGTGGTAGGCATCCAGCCCCCCTGGCTAAGGGTGGTGGTAGGCATCCAGCCCCCCTGGGTGAGGGTGGTAGTAGTGGTAGGCATCCAGCCCCCCTGGCTAAGGGTGGTAGTGGTGGTAGGCATCCTGCCCCCCTGGCTAAGGGTGGTGGTAGGCATCCAGCCCCCCCTGGGTGAGGGTGGTAGTAGTGGTAGGCATCCTGCCCCCCCTGGGTGAGGGTGGTAGTGGTGGTAGGCATCCTGCCCCCCCTGGCTAAGGGTGGTAGTAGTGGACCCCACACTTACATTTTGGTCACTGTGATGATGGGGGTTTGGACCACATTGCCACAATGGTCATGGCCTGCTTGCATTGTGGGTGCCACACACATATTTGTGTGGCACATGTGCTAGGGGGTCACATTGTATGTTCAAAGTCATGTTCGGTGTTGTAGGCATTTGACACAGTCTACACACGCTTGTCATGGTGTTGGGGGGATGTCTTCTTCTTGCATTCCCTAGGTTGTGGTGTGCTGGTTGTGTCATGCATTGTCCATCCTATGAGTGGGGGTGGTAGTGGTGGTAGGCATCCTGCCCCCCCTGGCTAAGGGTGGTAGTAGGCATCCAACCCACCCTGGGTGAGGGTGGTAGTAGTGGTAGGCATCCTGCCCCCCCTGGGTGAGGGTGGTAGTAGTGGTAGGCATCCAGCCCACCCTGGGTGAGGGTGGTAGTAGTGGTAGGCATCCAGCCCCCCCTGGGTGAGGGTGGTAGTAGTGGTAGGCATCCTGACCCCCCTGGGTGAGGGTGGTAGTAGTGATAGGCATCCAGCCCCCCTGGGTGAGGGTGGTAGTAGTGGTAGGCATCCTGCCCCCCTGGGTGAGGGTGGTAGTGGTGGTAGGCATCCTGCCCCCCTGGCTAAGGGTGGTAGTAGTGGTAGGCATCCTGCCCCCCTGGGTGAGGGTGGTAGTAGTGGTAGGCATCCAGCCCACCCTGGCTAAGGGTGGTGGTAGGCATCCTGCCCCCCTGGGTGAGGGTGGTAGTAGTGGTAGGCATCCTGCCCCCCTGGGTGAGGGTGGTAGTAGTGGTAGGCATCCAGCCCCCTGGGTGAGGGTGGTAGTAGTGCTAGGCATCCTGCCCCCTGGGTGAGGGTGGTAGTGGTGGTAGGCATCCTGCCCCCCTGGCTAAGGGTGGTAGTAGTGGTAGGCATCCTGCCCCCTGGGTGAGGGTGGTAGTAGTGGGAGGCATCCAGCCCACCCTAGCTAAGGGTGGTGGTAGGCATCCTGCCCCCCCTGGGTGAGGGTGGTAGTGTTGGTAGGCATCCTACCCCCCCTGGCTAAGGGTGGTAGTAGTGGTAGGCATCCAGCCCCCCCTGGGTGAGGGTGGTAGTAGTGGTAGGCATCCTGCCCCCCCTGGGTGAGGGTGGTAGTAGTGGTAGGCATCCAGCCCACCCTGGGTGAGGGTGGTAGTAGTGGTAGGCATCCAGCCCCCCCTGGGGGAGGGTGGTAGTAGTGGTAGGCATCCTGCCCCCCTGGGTGAGGGTGGTAGTGGTGGTAGGCATCCTGCCCCCCTGGCTAAGGGTGGTAGTAGTGGTAGGCATCCTGCCCCCTGGGTGAGGGTGGTAGTAGTGGTAGGCATCCAGCCCACCCTGGCTAAGGGTGGTGGTAGGCATCCTGCCCCCCTGGGTGAGGGTGGTAGTAGTGGTAGGCATCCAGCCCCCCTGGGTGAGGGTGGTAGTAGTGGTAGGCATCCTGCCCCCCTGGGTGAGGGTGGTAGTGGTGGTAGGCATCCTGCCCCCCTGGCTAAGGGTGGTAGTAGTGGTAGGCATCCTGCCCCCCTGGGTGAGGGTGGTAGTAGTGGTAGGCATCCAGCCCACCCTGGCTAAGGGTGGTGGTAGGCATCCAGCCCCCCTGGGTGAGGGTGGTAGTAGTGGTAGGCATCCAGCCCCCTGGGTGAGGGTGGTAGTAGTGGTAGGCATCCTGCCCCCCTGGGTGAGGGTGGTAGTAGTGGTAGGCATCCAGCCCCCCCTGGGTGAGGGTGGTAGTAGTGGTAGGCATCCTGCCCTCCCTGGGTGAGGGTGGTAGTAGTGGTATGCATCCAGCCCACCCTGGGTGAGGGTGGTAGTAGTGGTAGGCATCCAGCCCCCCCTGGGTGAGGGTGGTAGTAGTGGTAGGCATCCTGCCCCATCCTGGGTGAGGGTGGTAGTAGTGGTAGGCATCCAGCCCCCTGGGTGAGGGTGGTAGTAGTGGTAGGCATCCTGCCCCCCTGGGTGAGGGTGGTAGTAGTGGTAGGCATCCAGCCCACCCTGGGTGAGGGTGGTAGTAGTGGTAGGCATCCTGCCCCCCTGGCTAAGGGTGGTAGTAGTGGTAGGCATCCTGCCCCCTGGGTGAGGGTGGTAGTAGTGGTAGGCATCCAGCCCACCCTGGGTGAGGGTGGTAGTAGTGGTAGGCATCCTGCCCCCCTGGGTGAGGGTGGTAGTAGTGGTAGGCATCCAGCCCCCTGGCTAAGGGTGGTGGTAGGCATCCAGCCCCCCTGGGTGAGGGTGGTAGTAGTGGTAGGCATCCAGCCCCCCCTGGCTAAGGATGGTAGTGGTGGTAGGCATCCTGCCCCCCCTGGCTAAAGGTGGTGGTAGGCATCCAGCCCCCCCTGGGTGAGGGTGGTAGTAGTGGTAGGCATCCTGCCCCCCCTGGGTGAGGGTGGTAGTGGTGGTAGGCATCCTGCCCCCCTGGCTAAGGGTGGTAGTAGTGGTAGGCATCCAGCCCCCCTGGGTGAGGGTGGTAGTAGTGGTAGGCATCCTGCCCCCCTGGGTGAGGGTGGTAGTAGTGGTAGGCATCCAGCCCACCCTGGGTGAGGGTGGTAGTAGTGGTAGGCATCCTGCCCCCCTGGGTGAGGGTGGTAGTAGTGGTAGGCATCCTGCCCCCTGGGTGAGGGTGGTAGTAGTGGTAGGCATCCTGCCCCCCTGGGTGAGGGTGGTGGTGCGCATTCAGGCCCCTGTGTGCATATGTGGCATTGGTGATGGGCATCCCGCCCCTATGGTGCTGCTGTTGCTGGTGTAAGTATATTCTGCATCCCTCTGTGTGTGTGTGATGTGTCGTGTACGTGTTGTATGTGTTTCGTGGTTGGTGTCTGGCTTACCTTCTGCGCCGTACGCGTCCGTGCCTGTTCCGGTAGTAAATGTAGAATATTGGTATGATCGGGACGAAGGGATTCATGGTTTGTTCGTGTCGTTCGTCCTTCTCGTTGCTTCGCATCGTCCCCGTCGCTTCGCCTCGTCCTCGTCGCTTCGCGTCGTCCTCGTCGCTGCCGTGTTCGTCTCGGAGCCGTGGATCGTGTTGTGGCGCGAATCGGAGCTTATGTGCGCCTCTCCCGGATGCTTTGACGTGCCGTGCGTAGCGACGGGTTCGGCGCGTACGGAAAGCGCATCGTACTTGTCCGGCCGGACGGGGCTGCATTTTTCCTTCCGTGTGACTCGATTCGGCGTTTCCGGATTCGCCTCGGTCGGGGAACAGGACCTGGTTTGGGTGAGTACGGGTCGGCCGGATTCTTTGCTGTTGTGCGCATCGTACTTACTCGTTCGGTGTGCTGTACGGATCGGTCGGGAAACAGGCTTTCGCATGGCTTTTTTCCCGACCGAATGGTGTTGGGTACGCCTCCGACCGAGATCGGAATCGGCCCCAAAGTCTTCTTTCATCTTCTGGGTGTAGTTTGTTCTACAGAACACTTCTGATAAATATAATATATAAATACAAATATAAATAAATTAAGAAGCAAAGAAAATCGACTTTTCAGATTCCACTCACCCTTTGGGCAAAAATCAGGAATACTCACTGTCAGGGTATCGGTAATGAAGTGACCTGGAATTCTACTATGGTTTGCGCAGATCAATGTATAAAAATAGAAGTAACAGTGGTGCTAAAACAGTGTATGACATTAATCTCACTGCAAAAATATCGTTGGTCAACAATAGAAAATATTGTCCAAAAATGTTGATATGACAAGAATATCTTGGGACAGAATATACGTTTTTTTAAAACGGTTTTACGTAATATTGTTGTAATTAATATGCATTTTTATATTTTTGTAATGTAGCAGTAGGTTGTGTGTCATACATTAGCAATATATTATTTTATTGTTAATTGTTTGTAAAAAAAAATCTTTTGTAGGGCTCTTTTTTGTTTTGGTGATTAAATATATATATATATGTTGTTTTAATTGTAATTCTTGCATTTGCTGTCAGGTTGTTTTGTTTTTGTAGGAGAGCAGGGTGGGAAGACTTTTGAAAAAAAAATATATATATTATAATTGTTTATTCAATGTTTAAATTTTAATTGGTTAATTAGATAACTAATTATGTAAATTATTTAATTGAGTGCATATTCAATCAATATATTTACATTGTTAATGTATGTTTTATTTTGAATTGGCTAGTTAGATTATGAATTAAGTAAAGTGTTTTGCTGTTGTGTATTTTTATAGTTATATTTTTAGTTATAATTATTATTATTTTTTTTATATTACTCTGAATTTATTTTGTGGGTTGTTTCTGGGTTGTTTGTATTGTAGGAAGGAAGTGTTTTCAAAATATATATTTTTAGTGTTTTTAATTGGTAAATTATTTTAGAATTGGTTATTTTGTTTTTTCATTAAGAACATTTTTTAAATTAATTCTATAAATATTTGGTTGGTTTGACAAGAACTGGATTAAGAGACTGGAATGCATGTGGAATAAAAGGAATCTTCGTAGGCTCCTGCCTGGCTGGCTGCTGAATTGCACTGAAACGGTGGCCTAGCATGTCAAATCCTGACACAACTGGGGGCACCTCCTTGCAAGATCCTGGGCTTGTGGCAGAGGGTTTTATGGCTTCCGGAGCGCCTAAACTTTGAAATGCTCTTCCCTTTGCAGTCCTTCAGGCCCCGATGGAAACTCTTTTTAGGAAACAAAACTCAAAACTAGTTTTTTTAGTTCAGGCTGACTGGGAGTTTAACGGCTGCATTTATGGCTCGTGGGAGCTTGTACCTAGCGTAGGGACACTTAAATTGAAGTAGCTACGCACTTTACAAATTGCATTATTATTATCATTATTATTTCAGGTGAGGCAAAGGTGATATCTGGGATTAAATGCCATTGTGAGCCGAGGATCCAAGATGGTGGCAACCTAGTAGAGAGGATCCTGAGGGGAGAGACGCAGTGCACGGCATGGTACCGCTGCCCCTACCAGGCTTGTGGAGAGCTGCCTGAGGAATCAGCAGGCCGGCGCTGGATTCTGGCCATTTCTCCCCCATGGGTGAGGTGGGAAAGGAACAAGGTGCAGTGACCTAGCGGACAGGACAAGTTCTAGCTAACGCTACGCTGAGTGGGATGTGAATGGTGCGGTGAGGGGGGGTATCAGCAGATTGCTTTGTGGATAAGCAAAGGGAGTGGGTCCTGCCCAAGGGACTATGGACGATCCCCCCGTAACTGGAGAGCACTGACCTAGTGGGAGTCAGGTGCAGCGGGGCCTGGCCTTTGCTGTGCCCCTTTCTTCTCATTGACGAGCCACTTGGAGGAGAGAAATGTGGTGAAATGCAGTAGGTGTGGGCAGATATCTGTGGGGTGTAGTGGTGAGGCGAAACGCTGTGAGCCTAGTCTGGGTCAGCACCCAGTTACGCACTAGAAATGCAGTGTTTATTCTTGTGACTCTCTACTGTCTAGTTTGCCTGATGCGTTTTTTTCTGGATGAGCACCAGAAACCAAGAGAAAGCAGGCAGGGATGATCCTGCAATGCTGCAATCTCTACATAATCTGCATTTTGCTGTGCCAATAGGGGAGACCCCAAGGGCATGACCTTGAGGATCATCCTTCATGCGAATGCTCCACGAATTTGGCCAATATATTGGAAGCAACAACTGCAGCCCCTGAGGCCCCTAAAATCTACTTTGAAACTCAGGCTGCTGACCTGGGCCTGCTCCTCGCAGACCATAGCAAGATGGGGGAAAAGGTCCACACAAATGAAAGAGCACTAACTGAAATCAACCCGCTTGTGACTGAACTGGAAAAGAAAGTGACTGGGCTGCACATACTAGAAAATAGAGCAGAAGATTTTGAGGGGAGAAACCATAAAATTAATATCCAAATAGTTGGTCTGTCTTAGTAGGAGGAGAGAACCGACATGGTGGAGTACTCTGCAATGTAGTGGCCCCACAGGTGTTAACTAAATTCTTTGCACTGGACAGGACACACTGGGGCCGATTCCGATTCGTGCCGGAAAACGTACCGACCGACTCGGAGCCGGAATTAATTCCGACCGACACGTACCGGTGCAGCCCGACCCGCAAAGTACGATGAAAAGCGTGCAAAATCCGACCGACTCGTACGGAACACAAGCCGAACGACCGAACCGCGCGGAAAACAGCTATCCGGCCAGAAAAGCAGGCGAATCGAACCGACCGACACGCACCAGGAAGAATCCCGAACGATACGTACCCGCGAACTCCGACCCGCCAAGTACGATGCAACGCGTGGAAAACACGACCGAGTCACACGGAGCTCAAGCCGTACGACCGACACGCATACAAAACAGCGAGCCGAAGCAACCCAATACACCGCGACCGACGCGTACGCAGCACAGGAAACAGCACAAACACAGCGTGAACGACTCGGAGAAGCTCGCACGAGACAACTGCAGGGTCCGACTCGGTCAGAAGAACGTCTCTTACCTGCACAAAAAGTACAAAGGGAAAAACACAAAAAAAAAGGCCAAACAAGCAATTACAAAGCCAATAAATACTGGGGGGAACAGGGAACAAAGACACACCCACAACTCCACCCATATAAAGGACACAAATCCCTACCATGATCCTTTGCAAATTCAAATTACCTGCCAGCACAGAACACCAACAGACAGCAACCACACACACACTCACAGCTCATCCATCACACAAGCCACACACCATCAGCACCTCAACAAATAGCACCCTCACATACACCCAGCAAAACACACACACACCCCCCACTTGCACACCAACACACACATCACTCACCACCACCACCCATCACCATGCCCCCCAAGAAGAATCCAAAGTTCCTAGATAGTGAATTGGAAGTCCTGGTAGATGAGATCCTCAGGGTAGAGCCACAGCTGTTTGGTACACTGGTCCAACAGACCCCCATGTCGCAGAAAACCAAGATGTGGGCGAGGATCGTTGACAGGGTGAACACACAATCACCATGTTTGCGCACAAAGGAAGACATCCAGAACAGGTGGTATGATGTGCGCAGGAGGGTCAGGGACCTACTGAAGAAGGATTACATCTTGAGCCAACACACCGGCAGTGGCCCTCCTGCCAAACCACTATACCTCAGGCCCTGGGAGGAGAAGGTGCGGGCCATCCTACCAGAAGTGAGCGTCTATGGACTAGAAGACATCCCAGAGCCTGGTGAGTACACAACCAATATACCCAATATCGTGTGACAATACACACACATCACTGTCAAGGGGATAGTCAAACCATGCACCCTTAGCAAATACACAGCAACAAAACCAGAATCATCCCAAGATGTGTATGTCAGTCAGATAAACACAACACATGCCATCTCATAGTGATATGTAACTGTGTCATGACATGTACAAACCCTACAACAAATAAAGCTAGGCAGTGGCACAAATCTAACCAACAAACACTGTCAGATATGTAGCCACCACTACAACACCACCACACAGGGAATCCCACAGAAAGGAAGGAATTCTGTGTATGCTCTTCAAGTCAGTGTAGCCAATAGCATCATGGGAGTCGTAGTCACAGATATTGCCCACCATCACAATACGCCCATCAACACCACTCTGAACCATGCTCACATCACAGGGAGTGGAAAACAACTGACAAGATGGCTGACACTGGCTACTGCTGTGGGGAGCACAAGGCCCTGCTGGGAACTGTGCACCAACCAACAGCAGGACACCACTGTCTGACATCCTGAAAGACAACTTGCACTCCCTGCAATGGAAGCACGTTCCGTGGTGGGATATCTGGCTGGGTGGGAAGGAGGACTGACAGCTATGACCATAGTTACCAGCAGCTCTTCCCACACACACCCCTAACCCAAACTACACACAACTCACCTGGGAAAATGCATTGCCTCACACTAAAAATATTTATCCCACAAAGAACCACCACCCTGGGTCATGCTGTGGGAAGCACAGTGACACACATGGGACTTGTAGCCAAACAAACGCCAGGACAACACTGTCAGCCATCCATTCAGCACAGGCACACTACCCCACAGGGAAGCAGAGTCAGAAGGAAGGAAGTATGGGCAAGCTGGGAAGGGGGTGGAGGCAATAGCATGATGGGAGTGGTAGTCACGGCTCAACATCCCCCCACATGGCCCAGCAAGCTCACACTGAAGCATGCACACCTCACAGAGAGTGGAAAGCCCCATCAAAGATGTCTGACACTGGTGCTCTGTTGTGGGGAGCACAAAGCCATGCTGGGAACTGGCCACCAACCAACAGCAGGACACCACTGTCAGCCATCTTGCCATTGCTGTCACACCCACACACAGTGAAGTACACTCAAAAGGAAGGAAGTATGGGCATGCTGGGAAGGGGGTGGAGGCAATAGCATGATGGGAGTGGTAGTCACAGCTCAACATCCCCCCCACAAGGCCCAGCAAGCTCACACTGAAGCATGCACACCGCACAGAGAGTGGAAAGCCCCATCAAAGATGTCTGACACTGGTGCTCTGTTGTGGGGAGCACAAGGCCATGCTGGGAACTGGCCACCAACCAACAGCAAGACACCACTGTCAGCCATCTTGCCATTGCTGTCACACCCACACACAGTGAAGTACACTCAAAAGGAAGGAAGTATGGGCATGCTGGGAAGGGGGTGGAGGCAATAGCATGATGGGAGTGGTAGTCACAGCTCAACATCCCCCCACATGGCCCAGCAAGCTCACACTGAAGCATGCACACCTCACAGAGAGTGGAAAGCCCCATCAAAGATGTCTGACACTGCTGCTCTGTTGTGGGGAGCACAAGGCCATGCTGGGAACTGGCCACCAACCAACAGCAGGACACCACTGTCAGCCATCTTGCCATTGCTGTCACACCCACACACAGTGAAGTACACTCAAAAGGAAGGAAGTATGGGCATGCTGGGAAGGGGGTGGAGGCAATAGCATGATGGGAGTGGTAGTCACAGCTCAAAATCCCCCCACATGGCCCAGCAAGCTCACACTGAAGCATGCACACCTCACAGAGAGTGGAAAGCCCCATCAAAGATGTCTGACACTGCTGCTCTGTTGTGGGGAGCACAAGGCCATGCTGGGAACTGGCCACCAACCAACAGCAGGACACCACTGTCAGCCATCTTGCCATTGCTGTCACACCCACACACAGTGAAGTACACTCAAAAGGAAGGAAGTATGGGCATGCTGGGAAGGGGGTGGAGGCAATAGCATGATGGGAGTGGTAGTCACAGCTCAACATCCCCCCACATGGCCCAGCAAGCTCACACTGAAGCATGCACACCTCACAGAGAGTGGAAAGCCCCATCAAAGATGTCTGACACTGCTGCTCTGTTGTGGGGAGCACAAGGCCATGCTGGGAACTGGCCACCAACCAACAGCATGACACCACTGTCAGCCATCTTGCCATTGCTGTCACACCCACACACAGTGAAGTACACTCAAAAGGAAGGAAGTATGGGCATGCTGGGAAGGGGGGTGGAGGCAATAGCATGATGGCAGTGGGAGTCACAGCTCAACATCCGCCCCCACATGGCCCAGCAAGCTCACACTGAAGCATGCACACCTCACAGAGAGTGGAAAGCCCCATCAAAGATGTCTGACACTGGTGCTCTGTTGTGGGGAGCACAAGGCCCTGATGGGAACTGGCCACCAACCAACAGCAGGACACCACTGATTGACATCCTGAGAGTCAACCTGCACCCACTGCAAGGGTGGCATGCTTCATGGTGGGATAACTGGGCTGGAGGGAGAAGGATGTCCGGATGTCAACCAAATACCACCAATGCTGGCTATGCACACACCTCAACATTCACATTGAAATGCTTCATGTTGTCAGGACAATGCGCTACACCAATATCAACAGCTGACTGTGACAACTTAGGACAATGCAATGTACAGGCCCGCATCCAGAGGTACAGTCACAACTGTCAGGTGTTTGAACCATTGATGCCTGTAGAAACATTACATACATTGTGTGTCTCTTCCAAATACAGGTGATGATGGGGACACAGCAGCAGATGCTGAGGAGTCCCTGTGCCAGGGTCCGGGGGACACTGAGCTCACTGGTGTGGAACAGCCTCTGCCCACCTCGGATGACGAAGACCTACCTGGCACCTCCGCAGTGAGTCATCATGCAGCACCAGCAGGACCACCAGCTGCACCCCCTGCACCCACCCCTCCAACAACTGCCAACACACAGACCACCCCTGCCGACACGGACAGACCAAGGACCACCACCACCAACAGCACACGGACCCCAGCCCAACGTGGAGCTACGGACACCAACACCAGCAACAACCCCCAAGGGGGCCCAAGGTCACCTGTGCGTGCCAACGCAGGTCCTTCATGTGTCACCAGAGGTGGTGGGAGGGGTGGTAGACATAGGTCGCTGCTTGCAGAGGGGTCTGGACTGCATGATGACCCACAACTGGTACGCATAGCTGATGCGTACCAGACTAGCACCGGAGAGTTCAGCCAGGTAGTGGGGATCCTCAGGGACATTCAACAGCAGCAGGCTGCCCATCATGCCCGCTTGGACTTACACATGTCCCGCATGGAGTCCAAGTGGGACACATTGCAAGAACAGACGGCGGTGCATAGGGACATATTACAATGCCTCCGCCAGATGTGCACCAACATGTCAACACCTCCCTGTGTGCCCACAACATCTGGTGCTGCAACAACTGCAACTGCCACAGGGAGGGAGGATGACTCTGGCGGAGAGTCCCCTGCATCGCAGCAGCCTGCACTTGAGGGTCCCCCCCCCCAAAGAAGAGGGGTCGTCCGAGGAAGGACAACTGAGAGGCTGATGGCCATGCACAACCCCCAGGAAGCCAACACCTGTTCTGGAAAATCACCTTTGTGCGCAAACTCTTCACCCTGTCGAATGCAACACAACTCTCCCACATGACATGGGGAGCTCAAGTTGGAACAATGTATCAGATGACTGTGGACTTTACTCAGGACATTTCTGCTATCAGGACTTCCAAATCATCTAGGAACTTTGGATTACAATCACAATGTACAGCACCCACCATCCTGTGCACTATACTCACACATGTATGTCAATAAACTCACTAATACACCATACTTGCCTCTGTTGTGATTACAACGTTGTTTCTGAAGTGGAGATGATGATCTGTGAAATGACACTGTGCATGCTAACTGCTACAGCAAGTACAACACCGGCATGTGAGTCATGGCGACGTGACACATATGAGGGAGACACACCACCAGGGCTACACAACACATACACACCAGGGCCATCTGACTCATCGCCTACACTGATGTTGCCAGGAAATACGGTGCAATGAACAGACACAACACCTATTCACAGTCTGTGTTAACTAGCCCACTGGTGCAGGAAGCAAATGTCAGTCAGATGTGTGACCACAGACAACGCACATCACAAAGTGAAGCACAGGTTTATTACACATTTGCAACATGTTGTAAACACTACAGATGCAAGGTAATCCCACCTGGCAGTGGGCACACAGTCAACAAGTGTAGAAGAAAGGAAGTCCATGGGTGTGGCGCACATCACCTGTAGGGAAACGACAGCTACCACCCTGGAAGTTGATTCACGGTGTCAGGGGATCACAGTTGACCAAACAACTCTGAAAGTACCCTGTGAAGGACAGAAATGACACACAGTCAAAAGCACTGAAGAACAGGACAGAACTGCAATACTCATGCCCAATACATGTCACAAGATACCCACCCAGGACCAAGTTAGCATGTCAACACTGTTGTGGAGTACAGACTACCTGTAAGGACACATTGCTGCACGCATCCAGTCAAGTAGCACATGGACACACTCAAACAGCACCAGAGCACCACCAACACATATCATGCAAACTCACATCATTGACATAACATCCCTGGATACTCACATTCAGCTGAAGAAGTTGGTGATGAGCTGTGTGCGGACATCACCCTCATCATCATCATCACCACTGGCATCGTGGTCCAGCCCAGGATCCTCCACAGGTGGCGGATGTTGGTCATCGTCATCCAGGATGAGAGGCAACTCCTTCCACACTGCCAGGTTGTGTAGCATGCAGCAGACGATGACAATCTTGCACACCTTTGCTGGGGCATATGGGAGGGCCCCTCCTGTCTTATCTAGGCAGCGGAAGCGGCTCTTCAGGAGACCAAATGTCCGCTCAATCACTCTCCTGGTCCGACCATGTGCCTCATTGTAGTGCATCTGGGCTGGTGTCACAGGGTTCCTGAGGGGCGTCAGCAACCACGGCATGTTGGGGTATCCGGAGTCACCTACATACAGACAATTGCACATTAGCTGAGTTGGAAAAGAGGGTGGAACACTACATTGCAGAACACACACAATGGTACAAAGTCAGTACACACCAACAAGCCAGGCACGCTGGTTCCGCATCTGTGACATCATCCTCGGGATGCGACTACTCCTCATCACGTAGGCATCGTGTGCAGAACCGGGGAAACGGGCACAGACGTGTGTGATGCTCATATCTGCAAGACATACCACCCAGTGCATTGAACGAATGGTAGTGTTTGCGGTTCCTGTATGCCTGCTCTTGGGCCTGTGGTGGTACCAAAGCCACATGTGTCCCATCAATGGAGCCAATGACATGCAGCATCCTCCCCAGGGCATAGAAGTCACTCTTCACGTCAGTGAGTTGTTGAAGTCTAGGGAAATAGATGTACTGGTTCAGGTACCTCAACATAGCCTCCAAAACGTCGCGGAGCACACGGCTGAACATGGTCTGTGACATCCCACCAGCAGACGCCACTGTGTGTTGAAAGGTACCGCTGGCAAAGAAGTGTAGGGCTGCCATCACCTTCACCTTGGGGGTCAGCGCTGTAGGGTATGTCCGGCCAGGTTGCAAATGTGGGGCCAACCGCACCGTCAATTCCTCAATCAGTGGCCTGGTGAAGCGGTACCGTCGGATGTAGTCCCGTTCAACCACCATTGCAAGGTCAGGGAATGGCCGATGGACAGCTGGTGCCCTGCAGTGCATAGGTGAAGAAAGAAAGATTGTCAGTCACCCCACATATGTGGCATAGACCAGACTCAATATCACATGATACATCATTACGAGACACAAGTACATGATGCGTGTGCCGCTCCATAAGGACATGTATGGCACCTACATGGCTAACATCTAACATCACAGTTCAACATGTGTCCTCAACAAGTCCCAGGTTGTGCTATGGGATATCATTAGGCTGTGTCACAGTACCCATGTACTGCTGTCACGTTCCAAACACACACCACAGTGACATGTGAGGACAGATGTGCCCCAGGCATCACAGCTCATCGATAGGTAGATTCCCAGGGACCCTGTATTGACACATGGACACTGGCATGACATGGTGCATCATGAATATACCACAGCTAAACAACCATGACCCCCACAGGTAGTGGTCCCTGTTGCCTCGGCAGGACAGACATGGACGTCTGTGACACACACACGCACAACATCAAAGTCCATGCACAAACAACGTGGATGTGGAGACTGTCTCCCATTGTGCACATGGAATCAGAGACATTGTAAACACGACATGCACACAGACTGTGGAGGGCCATCACAATTGTGGCAATGGGTCACCCTGGGACGTACATACCGTCCCACATGGGACTCAGGGGGTGTGTGACATGACATACACATACACAACCGTGAAATGTGACCATGCCACATGCCCTGAAATGAACAGTTGCACACCACAGTGTTCATGTGCATAACACACCAAGGATTCTGTCCCCATGAACACGTGCACAGCCTGGGAGTGGCTGCCCCCAAGTGCCACCCAAAAAACAACATGTTGACCCCCATACACGGAACATGTAATGCAGCCTTACATGCCTTAGGATACAGTGTGGACAGGCTGTGGTGTTGTAGGTGTGCCCCTCACTCCCTGGGAAGTATATGTGGCTGGCATATTCACCTGTGACAGGCATGGTGACATATGCCAGTGACTTGTACAGGGACGCGTTGTACAGCAATGGACCGATCGGTGCGCACACATTGGCCATTGCATACGATGTGAGCGGGTACGCGTTGTACAGCAATGGACCGATCGGTGCGCACACATTGGCCATTGCATTCAATGTGAGCGGGTACGCGTTGTATCGCGGGTACGCGTTGAACTGAAATGGACCGATCGGTGTGCCCGGCCGGCCCATTGCATTCAATGTGAGCGGGTACGCGTTGTATCGCGGGTACACGTTGAACTGCAATGGACCGATCGGTGTGCCCGGCCGGCCCATTGCATTCAATGTGAGCATGTACGCGTTGTATCCCGGGTACGCGTTGAACTGCAATGGACCGATCGGTGTGCCTGGTGGCCCATTGCATTCAATGTGAGCGGGTACGCGTTGTATCGCGGGTACGCGTTGAACTGCAATGGACCGATCGGTGTGCCCGGCCGGCCCATTGCATTCAATGTGAGCGGGTACGCATTGTATCGCGGGTACGCGTTGTACAGCAATGGACCGATCGGTGCGCACACATTGGCTGGGGCCTGGCATGGCAACGGACGCGTTTTCGAAGCTCCAACGAGTCTGATGCAGTGAATTCAGTTGGCCAGCCACAACAATGTTGCAAAATCATGGGTGTCATGAAGTTGAAGATTTGAAGGATGCTGTGGGCGTGTATTAGTGCTGCTATACCATGGATTGGTCAGATTTAGAAGATGCAAACGACTTGGACCTATCACTTTGGACACATGGGACAGTATCTGCCTCTGCAGCACACATATAATGCTGGCTGTTCCCCTGAGAGCTCACTTGCCTGCACTACATGCTCCAGGACGACATCTGCCACCAACACTGCTGCTGTTTATGCATCCTCTGGCTCCTGTAATGGCACGTACTGTGGAGAGAGCCCCAGCCTTCAGCCTTGAGGAGAACCAGGCCCTGCTGGACAGCCTCCTTCCACAGTACAGCAAGCTGTATGGGAAACCAGGGGAGCAGGTGAGTGTGCTGTCCACTGCATCACTAATTGTGCATGTTGTCTGACTAGCAGGACTTTCACTGTGCACACCACTGGCTAGCATGCCCACTGAGTAGTTGTCACACCCCAAAGTGTGTAGTTACATGCACTGAACTGGTACAGTGCAGTAACAGTGCATTCCAACTAGGTTTACTTCCCATGCAATGATACCATGTAGTGACTGCTGGCAAACTGTTCATAGCCATTGTTGCACTGCCTGTGTACATCATATGCCCCTGTAATTGAGACATGTATATCCAACTGTGTGATGCACGTATATGTTGCATGTGTAGTAATGGCCTTTTCACTTTGTCATCCTCACAGGTTGATGCCCACCAGAAGCAGGACATCTGGCTGACCATCGCCCGGAAAGTAAGATCTGTGGGGGTCTACAGGCACAGGATCCGCAACTGCCATAAGAGGTGGCAGGACCTTCGTGGCTGGACCCGGAGGATCGCAAGGGTCCATCTGAAGCTGCCGCCTCCTCGCAGGAGGGGCGGACACCGGACCCTGACCCCCCACATGCTCCGGATCCTGGCGGTGGTCTTCCCTGACCTGGATGGGCAGCTGAAGGACAGAGAGCAGCAAGGAGGGGGTGAGTCCATGACTGCACTGTGCACTTTGTCTGCCATGCTATGTGCCCTCCTCTGGCCTGGTTAAACTTCCACAGTACATCAGTCATGTGGTCCAGGACCCATGTCCCTCATTTGTTACATGCCCACTTCTCCTCTGATACGCATATGTGTGGCCCTTATAGTCAGGAAATTGTGTCATTTGGGGACTGTGTCATTGCATTTTGCTTTGCTCAAGGTGGGGGACAGCATTTGTTCCCGTGACTATGTTGTGCGATTCATGGGTGGGTCAATTGCTTACACAATGCCTAAGTTCTGACATGTGATCTGGGTGTAACTTTGATATGTGGTCCGCTTGCTGCCCTGACTCACCACATGTCCCTGGGGAATGTGGCACACACCCATGCTGCTTGTGGGAACAATATTTGGGCCTCAGGAGTATTTTTATCCAGTGTGTCACACATGCTTAGCCACCTGCCTACTGTCCAGGACTCATCCCTCTTACAGGTGGAGCTGGACAGTCATGCCTACTCCAGGGCATACAATACACTCTGTACTCCCACTCCCGTGTATCATCTGGCATGTTGTGATCAGTGAAATGTACCCTCAGGTGTCTGCCTCTGTCTCATTGTGCTGTGTCTTCGTTGTCAGGACTACTGGTATGTTCATCGTTTGGGGCTCAGCATGCCATCTGAGATGTGTCCATGATAGACGATACTTCTGTGACTTATAGGTGTCTGATCACTTGACTGTGCACACAGGTGTTTGCGAATGTGACTTTCAGGCAGCTGTATTTTCATTCACAGCACACTGTGAGATGCTCATGTTCAGAGAGTTGTGTTTCATGTCCCCCATATGTCCAGTTGGTATGACGTGGACAAATAGTAGTACAGATGATGTGGTTTTTGGGAGATGGACATGTGCACTTGTCAGTCACATAACTTGCATTCCCCATGCCCTCGGATTGTGACACAGTGCAGCCTGTTGTTGTCTGGCTGCCATGGCCATGTGACTTGAGACAGTAATGTATGACTTTGCACACATTCCTGTGTCATGGCATTCAACTTCTTGGGACTGATCCTGCAGGGGAGTGACATGTGCAACATGCACCCCATTGTGGCATTGACTATCCGGACATGGGTGCATCATGGTGTCTGGTGCTGGTATGCATCACATGCATTTCTAATTAGAATCTGGCCATCCCTTTATCCGGACACCTGCACTGACTCAGTGGCAAGAGATGTGATGTGTGCATGTTCACATGCTTCACCGTGTTCCCTGCAATGTCCAACAACTGTGTAGGTGGTGCATGTGTCCACACTGGGGTCTTACCATCAGACAGGCACCAGACAGATGGGTGCAAGGGCAGGAGGGGTGTGAGTCCCATGGTTGACCATCAGACTGACAATTGGCTTCCCCGAATCTGTGTGAGGACTTTAGGCAATGTTCAACTAAGGATGCCAGGGCTTGCTCTGTAATGTGCTGTACTTACTGTGGTGTGTGCGGTCAGTGCAGGTGACTGATGTTTGTCTGTTTCCCTAATTGTTTGCAGATACATCCACGGCCACAGGAGGGGACAGCTCCACGGACCAGGAGGAGCAGCGGAGCCAGACTGGGTCAGCATCGGACGAGTGATCAGAGGGACCCAGTGGCACGGAGGGTGAGGGGAGCCACACCGAGGAGTCCTCAGCACCATCCACCTCAGCTGGGGACCACAGCAGCTCGGAGGATGACTCCCTTGTGGAGGCGGGTCTCGGCAGCCACCAAAGGCCAGCTAGTCTGTCTGGCCCCGCCACCACCACCACCACCACCGCCCTCCCATCGGCTCCCATTCCTGAGGTCTGTGGAGGCTCCCGTGCTCGGGAGCGTGTCTCCTTCGTGCCAGGCACCGCACCCCCTGCCCCTGTGTCCCCTGCTGCCCTGAGTGAGGAGTCTGTGTACCTCCTTCGGCAGCTCCATGTAGGGCAGACAGCAATGATGAGTGTCCTCCATGCACACACCACTCTGTTGACACAGCTGGTGTCGTTCATGGAGGGCATCTCGACGGGTATGTCTGCCCTACAGAGGAGCAATAGGTCCATGGACTCCTCCCTGATGGCAGCAGTGCCCCTCCTCCAACAGTCCCTCACCCCTCCCACCTCTGCCCCATCCACACTTCCTGCCCCCTACCTGTCCAAAGCACATGCACACCTGCACAGTCATCCAAACACACAGACACGAGCAGCACAGACACACCCAAGAGTAAGGCAAGACGTGCACACAAGCATCCTCAGGGGACTGATACCACAGACACAGGGGATGGGGAACACACACACACACAGGCATCCACATTCACTCCACAGTCCTCCAAATCCTCTCCCTCCAAGACCCCTTCCCTCGCCTGCTACCCCACCTACACAGCAGGTCTTCCTGTGTGACCTCGGCCTCTTCTCCACCATTCCTGCTGACCCAGCACACCAGGGGAAGAGGAAGTCCACCCACACAGAGAGGAGTGCCCCTCGCCCCCGGACACCCTCCCCCAAGCGCAGGCAGACACAGGAGCCCATTCGGAAGTCCCCCCGGAGCAGGAAGAGCAAGACCCCACCACCACCACCATGCAGCTCCAGCGCCCAGTCTCTCTCCTCCATCCCCCAGGCCACCACTGCACAGGTTCCCCCGCCCCACCCAGCCCCAGGTTCCCCCACACACCGATACCGCATCCCCAGACTGCTTAGGCCCTCCCCCCCTGCCACTTGCTCTTCCACCCCCAACCCAGATGCTCTGCCTGTTAGTGGCACTGTTGTGGGGACCGGGTCCCCCACCTCTGTCCTGCCCACCTCATCTGCCCACCCTTCCACTCCCTTGGAGTCATGCACTGCAGTGGAGTCCACAACCACCACGTCTGACTCGGGCACTGCAGTGGGTACCCAGTCCACTACATCAGTCCAGCCCACTGCAGTGGTTGCGGCACCCACACCAACTGACTTGTGTACCACGGTGGTGCCGGCCCCCCCTGAGTCAGACACCTCCACTGCAGTTGCCGGTGACACTCCTGCACCCACCACCCCTTCACTGCCTCACTCTGCCATCCCCTGATCCTGTCCCTGCGGTGCCTGGCCTGCCCCTTGTATGCCCCTCCAAGGGTGATGTCCCCCAACCGTACCAGTGCATGCAAGCAATGTGTGACCAGTTGTCACTTCTCACCCCGTTGGTACTGTGATTTTGGACTGGCCATTGGCCTTAGTTTCTTTTGGACTTCCGTTTTTACCCTGACATTTGCTGAATAAAGCCTCTTTTTGTTTACTTTTGGGTTTTCTTTTGATGTACATGATGTGGATGAGTAGCATCCTGCATTTGCAGTTGTAATAGTGTTCACATCACGACGATGAAGTGTTGCAGTGATGGACTCCATGTGGTCCATGGGATATGTGTCCTGTTGTATTCTGGATCTATAGCATCCTTTGCTACAGTCTGAGGGTGTAATGTTCAGCATTTGACACAGGGATGTCCTTTTGCATTTGTAATTGAACATCTTTGTCTTACACTGATGCACATCTGGTGGGCTTACCACTGTTCAATGTTCCGATTTCCCTGACTGTGTGCCCAGCTCCACTGGACATGCAGTTTTGCACATCAATGTCGAAGGACTCATCTGTGTATACAGTGCAACTTGCTTGACACGTGTTTGGTGTGTGTGCAGATGACTGACGTGACACCCCCGTACCCAGGCTGATGTGAGCAGAGCCTTCTGTGTGTTGTGGTTGTTGACTCACTGACGGAGTGTTCTGCTGACATGTTTGGGTCGTGCACAGACAAGGTTTGGCACAGCGGACCTTCCACAGGAGTGGTGTGCCCTCATGGCAGTGTGTAATCTGGTGACATTGCGTGGGCCTGTGTTGTGTAAGCATGTCTGTGCATGTTCCCTTCCCTTTTCCTACACAGGCTGTGTCCCTAGGGATGCTCCTGTTTGTGATGCTTGCTGAGTTGTTCTGTGTTCATCCAGCATCTTGGACCTGGTTTCTCTGTGATGTGGGTGCATGGCAAACTAATGTTCATGAGGTTGTCATCCCAGGTTGTCTTTGTTTTCAGTGCTGGGGATGTGGGCAAACGCAGATGGGACACATTCAGGATTCCCCTTGGCACTTGTTGTTTACACGAGTAATGTGATTTACAGTTTGTGTTAGCTTACAGTGATTGTGACACATTGTATGTGTGACTGCTGCCACTCCTAAGGGTCAGAGCTGCAATGTTGGTAGTTGTGTACGTGTGTTCTTCGTGTGTCACCTTGGCTTCTTCATTGGTGTGTGACTATGATCCCATTGATTGTGGTGGATTTCACATCATGCCCATGTACAGCATACTGTGCTGTGTGTCAGACATTGACAAGTCTTGTTGACTGGCCATGTGTGATGGGTTTCTGCACCTTGGTTCCCACCACCACCCCTGGTATTGTCATGGGTGCATGTGCAATGTCACCAGTCCATGTGAGCTTCACTGCTTCACATTGGTGGAGATCAGGGTGTATGGTGTTGAGTGTGTGCAAAAGTGAGTTGTTGCACGGCCAGACCCCTACCTCCATATTGGCCTTGGCTGGCAGGCCGTGCTGATTGATTGGAGCTTGTGTAGGTGTGATGGTAGTTAGTTGCTCAGGACACATGGCTGGGGTTCACAGTGTGAACGACATCTAACATTGTCATCACAGTGGGATTATCATGCAGGCTAGTGTCAGCACAATATGGGGTCCCTGGGGGTAGTGTTGTGGTGGGTCTGTCTCTTGCTGTGTTAGTTGCTGTTCCTACAAGCTTGTGTGACATGTGTAATTTGTGCTCCCTCTCATCTAACAATGCCTGATTGCCCACATAGGGGATTTGGATCCATGAGTTACTTTTGTGTGGCACTGTATGTGCATCTGTGTAATTGGTATTCAGGCCTCATCATGTGTTGTGTGGTTGCCTGGGGACACTGGCACCCCCTCACCTGTTGTGTTTGATGTGCAGTGTGGGTCTGCCTGTTTGTGCATCTGCACCACTGCATTGGCATATCTTTAGTGTGCTATTGGCTGTATGTTGTTTGGTGGGTTTCACCTGCTGTCCCTGGGACTCCTAGGTCATCAGTCAGCACAATGATCATTGTTTGTGTGTCCCATTGCTCCCATGGTATGTTATTTGTTCACCTCACATCTACAGTCTCCACAGGGTATCTACATTTGTGTGCCCATTGGTGCAAATATGTGGGTCTGCATTATGATGGTCACTTCTGTCATTGTGTCATTGATGGATGTTGACAGTGTCAGCCCCCATGGGTGATGTTTGTCTGCACATGGCCAAAGGTATGTCTTATTTGCACTGCACTGTTTGCCTCACACAATCTATGTTGCTATGGGACACAAGCACTACTTTGCCACTGATGTGTTTGTTGTTCTGTGACCAGGAATCATCCATGCAGTTTGGCAGTTGCAGCTTTTTCAATGTCAACACTTACATTTTGGTCACTGTGATGATGGGGGTTGGACCCCATTGCCACAATGTTCAAAATGTGCTTCAGCTATGGACCCCACACTTACCTTTTGGTCACTGTGATGAAGGGGTTGGACCCCATTGCCACAATGTTCAAAATGTGCTTCAGCTATGGACCCCACACTTACCTTTTGGTCACTGTGATGATGGGGGTTGGACCCCATTGCCACAATGTCCAAAATGTGCTTCAGCTATGGACCCCACACTTACCTTTTGGTCACTGTGATGATGGGGGTTTAGACCCCATTGCCACAATGTTCATAATGTGCTTCAGCTATGGACCCCACACTTACCTTTTGGTCACTGTGATGATGGGGGTTGGACCCCATTGCCACAATGTTCAAAATGTGCTTCAGCTATGGACCCCACACTTACCTTTTGGTCACTGTGATGATGGGGGTTGGACCCCATTGCCACAGTGGTCATGGTCTGCTTGCATTGTGGGGGCCACACACATTTATGTGTGACACATGTGATAGGGGGTCACATTGTATTTTCAAAGTCATGTTCAGTGTTGTAGGCATTTGACACAGTCTACACACGCTTGTCATGGTGTGGGGGGATGTCTTTTTGTTGCATTCCTTATGTTGGTGTGTGCTTGTTGTGTCATGCATTAGCCATCCTATGAGTGGGGGTGTTGTTGGTGGTAGGCATCCTGCCCCCCATGGGTAGAGGTGGTAGTAGTGGTAGGCATCTGGTACCCCCTGAGTAGGGGTGGTAGTGGTGGTAGGCATCCAGCCCCCCATGGGTAGAGGTGGTAGTAGTGACAGGCATCCAGCCCCCCATGGGTAGAGGTGGTAGTAGTGGTAGGCATCCAGCCCCCCATGGGTAGAGGTGGTAGTAGTGACAGGCATCCAGCCCCCCATGGGTAGAGGTGGTAGTGGTGACAGGCATCCTGCCCCCCATGGGTAGAGGTGGTAGTAGTGGTAGGCATCCAGCCCCCCATGGGTAGAGGTGGTAGTAGTGGTAGGCATCCAGCCCCCCATGGGTAGAGGTGGTAGTATTGACGGGCATCCAGCCCCCCATGACTAGAGGTGGTAGTAGTGACAGGCATCCTGCCCCCCATGGGTAGAGGTGGTAGTAGTGACAGGCATCTAGCACCCCCTGGGTAGGGGTGGTGTTAGTTGTTGGCATCCAGGCCCCTATGTGTATATGTGGCATTGGTGATGGCCATCCCGCCCCTATGGTGCTGCTGTTGCTGGTGTAAGTAATTTCTGCATCCCTCTGTGTGTGTGTGATATGTCGGGTACGTGTAGTTTGTTTTTGTGGTTGGTGTCTGACTTACCTTCTGCGCCGTACGCGTCCGTGCCTGTTCCGGTAATAGATGTAGAATATTGGTAGAATCGGCACGATGGGATTCATGGTTGGTTCGTCTCATTCATCTTTCTCTTTGCTTCGCCTCGTCCTCGTCGCTGGCGTGTTCGTCTCGTAGCCGTGGATCGTCTTGTGGCGCGAATCAGAGCTTATGTGAGCCTCTCCCGGATGCTTTGACGTGCCGTGCGTAGCGACGGGTTCGGCGCGTACGGAAAGCGCATCGTACTTGTCCGGCCGGACGGGGCTGCATTTTGGCTTCCGTGCGTCTCGATTCTGCGTTTCCGGATCCGCATCGGTCGGAGAACTGGACCTGTATTGGGTGAGTACGACTGGGTCGGGATTTGGGCAGTTGTGCGCATCGTACTTGCTCGTTCGGACGTATGTGCGAATCGGTCGGGAAACCGGCCGAATGGTATTAGGTGCGCCTCCGACCAGGATCGGAATCGACCCCACTGTGTCCCTGCAAGGAAATCCCCTCTGGGAGCCCCTCCGAGACCAGTAGTGGCTCGACTGCTGGACTTTAAAGAACAAGACATTATTCTGTGAAGGGCCTGGATAGCCAGGAATTACACTGTTGGTAACTTGCAGGTGGCTATTTTTCCACATTACACTTTAGTGGTGCAGAGGAAGACAGTGTCTTTTATAGAGGCGAAGAGAGCTTTGAGAGAGAACAACGTTCAATATATTCTTCTATATCCCACTAGACTTAAGGTACTAGTGATCAGATGTACCATGTTTTCACAGAGATGCTTGGGAAGGGTTAGAGGCGCGTAAGGCAGAACCAGACCCAAACCCGAAACTGCTGCAAAAACGCCAAGAAACTCTTTAAAGCCCAGGAAACAGAGAGTATGATGTCTGCATTTGTAGCAGCTATAGCGCTGGTAGATCAGGTCAGAGGTTCGTGGAGAGGGACTACGACCCAAGAGGCTTCTGGGGGAAGATTCTGAGCTGGAACTGGCACTGTTCAAGGGGGAGCCCTCCCTAGTTATTTCACCTAGAACTGTTAATGAGTTGTGAACTTGAAAAGGTACTTAGAGCCGTCCCAAAGCAATAAGTGCATACGAGTCAGGAGACCTGCATTGTTAAGTTGTGCTGTTGGTGGGTCAGTTCTAAAAAGAGCTGTATTGGATTGCCACCAAAACACAGAGATGCACCATGACAGGGCTGCCACACACGCAGCAGATATGCATGGAAGGGCTGGGCGGGTGGAGACCAAACTGTATGTAGGAGTGAAAGGGTGTTAGACAATTTTTGCTCTTTCCTGACAGCTGGAAATGAGCAGCAAGATACATACAGTTTCTATTAATCATCATAATGGGTGGGTCGGCATTTGCCACAGGCCCTGGGAACTGGGAGTTGAGGAATGTTATATTTCTTATATGTTTTGGTTACTGAATTTGAATGTTTGTGCATGCCTGTTACCCGACATCAGTCATAGACCCAACCCAATGTGGGATACGGAATCATATGTCTGTTCATGATGGGTGAAGGGATGGCTAAAGAGTATATCTGCCGTTATGGCATTCGCTTCTAAATGCTCTCTAATCATGTGGGAAGTGAAGGGACTGGGGTCAGCTGCCAAGCAATGTAAGGTGCATGCTTACTTACGAAGACGAGCCATGCACATGACCTTTTTAGAGGAAACACACCTATGCAAGAAGTCACACGCTTCAAAAGAGGTGGCAGGGACAAGTTATTGCCACAAGTTATTCTTCCTATGCTAGGGGGGTGTTGTTGTGGGTGTGCCCAGGGATTTCTTTTGTGGCCACTGAACGTGAGAGGGACCCGGAAGGTAGATATGTGGTGGCTGTCGAGAAATTGGACGGAAGGGAGATCCTGCTGGGCTACATATCCATTCTATATGTGAATCAGATGTGTTTCTTTAATGCTTTATCCCACAAATTAGCAGTCAGAACAAATGCCCCTGTAGTGTTCGGCAGGGATACCAATTGCATATTAGGTATTGCATTGGATCGCTCCTACCCATCACTTCCAAACACATCAATAACAAAAGTAGCACAGTTGTTCACAAAATGGTTACAAAATTGGAATCTCGATGACACTTGGTGCTATATCTACTTAGAGATTAGTGTTGATTCTTTTTATTCATACTCTGCTGTCTCCATGTCCTCCTTGACAGGTTCCTGACATCCAAGGTTATCTCCCACGCGACAACACACACACTGAATGCCTTGTGTGAATTATATCCGACCCTAACCCCCTGTTGCTGACTTTTAAATAGGGCCCTCCCATGACATCTGTGTCTACGTGGAGATTCCAGTGTGCAAATGCAAGAGAATGTGATGTTCAGAGAGGGCTCCGACAGATGCTTAACAACTACTTCACTGAAAACCAGGGCACTGCCTCCTTTGCATTGGGAAAATGGGAGTCTTTCAAGGTGGTAGTACGTGGACACTGCATAGGAGATGTAGTGGGAGCCCGCAGAACCCTGGAAAGGGAGCTGAATGATTTGGACATAACACTGAAACAACTTGAAATGGAGATGGTGGCTTGAAAGATGGTGGCCTGAAAGATGGCCTATCGGAGGGAAGAAAGAAGCATGCTGCCCTAACATACAGGCTTCGGTGCCTCAATTACAAAGAATAACTTGTGAAGAAACATGATGAGGGAGACAAGGCAGGAAGACTTCTAGCTGAGCACACCAAGACCAAAAACAGTAACGGACTCATAGCACAGTTAAGAGATGAAAAGGGTGTGATACGGAGCACATGAGCCGAGATTAACAGGTGTTCTTTCACTACTATCGGACTTTCCTTGTGGGGTGTCAGGAGGTATCACTGTCTGAGGTGGAAGCTTACCTCAATAGATGTTTGTTAAAAAGAGTGTAGGACAAAGTCAGGACTGGCCTGGGGACCCCAATTACTGAGAACAAAATTAAACTAGCTGCTAAGGAAATGGCTACTGGTAAGACACCTGGTATAGTGGGCTTACCAATCTGTAGCACATACTGAAGCAGGGTCTAGTTTTTACCATATAGTGCCCCAGGCCCATTCTGTCCACATCTGAAGCATAAGAGTCTCAATTGTCCCTGCCAGCCCACAGACAGGGTTGTGTTAAAATTGTCCACACTGCATTGAGCGTCTATGTAGCAATGACAGGATGTGTCTGTCATTTAGAAGAACAAAATTGGCCAAGAGTAAGGAGTGGGGGCCAACTGGGCCAACTGGGACTTTCCACAGCTTTAGAAATTACAAGTGACCTCAAACCTTTTGTATTCTTCTGCTTTCTTAAAAAGTTTCCAAGAAGTGACCCAAATCATTTTCGATAAATGTTCAATTTCATTATGATTTATGGTCAAACATCAAGTGACCTTTTGGTAAACTTTTGTAATGTAAGTGTCACTTCTGTGTTCCTAATATTTCAGAGAAGTGACCAAAGTGCGTCATGTTCTGTGGTCAAAGCACCTGATAATGTCGTGATTCTGTGGTCAATAGTTCCTCATTAAAAGAGTATAAATGATCTGCTCTTCAGTCCATTCGACGGACTACCTCGCACAAATGAACCCTTGGGTCATGACGCGTGTGTGTGCCCCTCAGCCATCTTCTCTAGCATCTTCTCTAGCATCTTTGGCTGAGGCTATAATGCTTATTATATTTTGAAATTGTCTCTTTCTCTCTCCTCTGCATTGCCGTGATTTTTAAACTTACAAAATTGCATGATTTACTTTTTCATCTAGGAAGGTGTCTCTGAAACTTGTTATCATCTAGATTACACAATGCTATTTTTGATTAACAATGTGCCTTTGACATTCATTGTTTAAACTTGTTCTTCGAATAAAGTGGCACTCTGACTCAGTTCCTGCATCTCACACGTGTGTTTCCTTATTTTAGATAGAGCACCCCTGTTCAAATTAAGCTGGTGTAGTGCACCCTAAAAACCACCCTTTAACAGCTGGCGACCACTACGGCCGTGCCTACAGACTTTCCAGGCTGCAAGACAAGGAAATATTTCCCCTGTGGCGGCGGCCGGAGATTCCCCTTTGGTGCCTCTTCCTGCCTGACCAGCTACGCATGCCCGGGTAAGTCAAAGGACTTTTTTTCTCTTTGCCTTGTCCTGGGGAAAGCGTCTGGCTGTGGTAGGTCGAGCACTTGTGGGGGTAGTACTGCCCAAAGCCACAGTCCTTGCTTCCTGGTGTCTTGCCACATCAAAGAACTCTCTTGAAGGTAACACACGCATGCAGGCGCTGAGCCAGGAGTTATTGTTAGATTTTGACTTATAAGGCTGTGGTTTTCCCGTGCACGGGGTTTCACGTTATATATTTCTCTTCATATTGCCTGTCTAAGATTAGATAGGGATCACATGTTTCATTGGTCTGTCAGTGGAACATGGCATGCGGGTAGATAGGACAAGTATATGTCAGGTCTTCTCATGCGCCTAGAGGCAAGCCAGCGTATCTTCTTCGATAGCTGTTGCGTTCCAGTCAAGCATCTATCTAATTAACACAGATATGTACGGGAAAATAGCGCCTTGCGTTTTCCAGCTCTCGCAGGTTCTGAAAGGGTCAGGACTCCAAAAGTATTAGTCAAGTTCACGTCTTGTGGTTGACAAGGAGGTTTTAGCAATAGCAGGTATTAGAAATATCCAGCTTCTGCAAGTAAGTGATCGTCAGCAGTGTCTGGCAAGGGAGTTTCTTTACTGCTAAAGAGCATTACAAATATCCAGCTTCTGCAGAAAAATAGTTAACGGCTGATGAAGTACAATAAATAAGCTTTGTTATATTATCGCTTTAAATACGAATCTGTTTTTATGAATGCGTAGCACGTTAAAAGGGAAGTTCTTGCCTTTCAACGGCATCCCTTTGTGGCTTCCTGTGGCTTCCTGTTCTTCTCGTGTGAAGTCAACGTCAATGTTCTTATGAATTCGTTCGTCCTTTCAATTTTCTGGTAACATTGAAATGCACTGTTTTGTTCTCTAAATAATTCTAAAAGACTAGTCCGCTTTCTTACACCATGTTTGCATGATTGCTCACTCATGGTTTTTCTCTCTTCTCATCTTTCATTGACTCTGTTGCGGTTCTGTATACAACATGGGTGCCTGGTGCACCCATTACAATTGCGTTTCATTTGTTCATTTGTTTAGCGAGAAAAATAACTAGGTGTATAAATGTATTTGTCATATGCATGTTGATTGTCTCTGACTCCTCCGAAAATATTTTTGTTACATGAGCAGACTCTGTCATCCCCTGTCCCCTGCCCATGTCTTATTTTAACTAGTTTTAATTAGTGCATTGTCACATTTAGTTTCCAAATAGCAGCCGTCACAACACTTAAATTACGACTTTTGAGAACAATTTTCAATAGGCTCCCCTATTTAACTCATTACACCCTGACTAAAGTACATTCAGTTCCTTGACCATCACACCTCACGCTTCTCACCTCGCCTTTCCTGCGTGCTTGGCCCCATAGTAATGGATCCTCCCACTTGACTATTCAGTCAAGTGGCAGATAGAGGGGGAGGAGGGGTTTCGCAGGGATTTATTGACCACAACACACAGCCAACTTTTTATGTTTCTGGTCACTATTACGCCCTAGACTTGGCCCCAACTTCAAATGATAGGCCAGCCATTGGTTCCCTTCCAATACCAGATGACCTTCTCCTTCCATCCCCTCCCCCAATGAACAATGACATAGTAAATTCAGGTCAAACTTTGCAATGTCTTACTGGCCCCGGCTCAATGATAGAAGATGTAGTTCCAGGGCTGCCAGGTCAAATAGAGGCACAATTCACACTGAAGCTTACACCAGCACAAAATACTGCAGCACCAAGCAACTAAGCCCCAAATAATTTACTCCTACCTGCGTCCAATTCAACAACAGCCCAGGCAGTAAAAAGTGTCACCTCTCCAGGCCCAAGAGGTGGCCCGAATGCAAGCACCGATCCAGGAAGTACAGCTACAGAGCACACAGTTAGCTAATAGAAAGGAGATTTTTGAAACTGTGGCTCATGAACAAGGAAGTTAGTGACACTGGACTAAGAGCAACGTAAATATCGAAGCAGATGGTGATCATTAGACAGAAGAAAGGAATTAGCGAAATAAGACTGTTCTTCTCTCCCGATTTCATGTGCACAGAACTAGGGAAACAAGAGGGGAGACAAATTGATGGAATGGAATGCACACTAACTACACCAAATTTTCACCTTGGATAACATATAACATTTCCTGGCTGGAGATTCAATGACACCTATCCCCTATCCACAACAATACGCTTCAAAATATAGGTCCAATACATTATTGTAGGCCCTTAGGAGCAAAAGACTAGAAAATACGGCGTATTACACAACATGCATGACACATAATGAACGTGAGTTGGGTTTGTGGGAGTCTGTGTTTGACTTCATGGTCACAGGTTCAAATGCTACTAGGTCTACTCAGCATTTCATCCTTCTGAGGTGTATAGATGCAAGGTCTGCTCAGCCTTTCATCATTCTGAGATGGATAAAATGAGTACCATTTAGTTGGGTGTTGTAACGAGGTCCAGACGTGTAGAGGATCTTCAGATGTTTATTTGTAGATAGTTACAGGTCATGCAGTTAAGTCCAGTACAAAACCCCACCAGGAGCAGCCAGTATGCTGCTCAGCCCTTCTCAACTGACATCTCTGACTCCCAACATTCTGTAACACATCATCCATGGAACATTCCACTGGCAGAGCATGAGGTGACATGGATAACCTCAAAGCCAGGATACTACATATCCCCTTTCCTTCTATATAAAAAAACAAACAAGAAGGTAAACAGCAAGAAAAACTGAGATAGAGGATAGACAAGGAGGAAATCAGAAACAGAGGAGAACCTAAGATCGAGAAGAAAAATAATCCAGAAACAACATGAACAATACAAAGGAGAAACAACAAGAAAGAAGGAGAAACAGATAAGAAATACCCATCCTCCCTTACACAAACAAAGAAAGTACCAAAAACCACCCCCAAACACGCCAACTGGCCAGGTAAGCATGCGAGAAGGTAAAGCACAGCACCGTAAAAAAACATTAAAGTGAAACCAGAGAAAATACAGGCAAGAACGCACCAAATAAGGGAGAAAAAAAAACGGAGAAAGAAGACTGACGAAGAAAAGCGTTCAGAATCCACAAATGACATCAATAAAAGAAATCAGGAGGAAAACTGAACTATAACAGGAAATTGTGAGAGAAAATTAAAATAAGATCACTCAAACTTCCCGTTAAAATAGAAATTTCAATATAATAAAAACATGACATTGCATTCCAAACTGGAAAACGTACACAATACACAATAACATTGAGGGAAATCCCAATTGGTATTCAGACCAAAGAAAATGCACCCTGTGTGAGGGTAAAATTGTACTAAACATATGTGGTGAAGGGGTGCACACTGTGCACTGTAGAGAAGAGACAAAACCCATATGACCCCACCACGTAAAAAGTTTGTGCAAGGACAACCTCAGGTAGAGGTTCAAATGTTGTGCACTGTTGTGAAGGGACTACAACCCATACAACACACCCTAAGTAGGGTAAAACGTAAAAATGTCGTGCACTGTTGTGATGGGAATACCCAAAACGACATACCTCGTATAGAGGTCAAATGTTGTGCACTGCAGTGATGGGACTGTAACCCATACTACACAACTCGAGTAGAGGTCATTTGTTGTACACTGTAAAGATGGGACTGTAACCCATGCGACACACCTCGTGTAGAGGCAAAATTGTTGTGCACCGTAGAGATGGGACTGTACCCCATACGACACACCTCGTGTAGAGGCAAAAATGTCGTGCACCATAGAGATGGGACTGTAACCCATACGACACACCTCGTGTAAAGGCAAAAATGTTGTGCACCATAGAGATGGGACTGAAACCCAAACAACCCAAGTGCAAGAACAAGGGATGGAAACATAAAATGTGATAACTCACCCTTTGGAAGAAACCCAAAAGATCAAGAAATACACAGTGCAGGAATGCCACTTATGGAAACCCAACAAAGAAAACAGTTTAGAAATGTGCATACAACATGTCATTAGAAATACAAAACACGTTTTTCCATTAGATGACTGCAAGTAGAGACAAAGCAAGTAAATATGCACAGTAAGAAAGAACAATGGAAATTGGAGCTTGAGAGGACAGACTTATTAATTCCAAATGCGTAGGCAGTCAAAGAACATGGTGTGTCTGTTACAGAGATAATGTGGCACACAACAGCAGACAAACTTTAAACTGAGGATCAGAGTAGAATTTTTTTTAAGAAACGGCAACCAGTCAATGTGCACTCTGTCACCAGATGGTAGTCCATGTGAAGAACAAAAAAACGAAGCGCCACTCACCATCAAACAAAAAAAAGAAGAGTTCTCTGACCTAGTTCCGAAATACATGCAGTCATCAGAGATAGTAGTAAAACTGAGTCCACAGGATCCTTTCCTCGAAAGACTTGCCCACGAGGATGAACTGAAGCAGATCATCCGAAAGCACAGTGTGAAGTCAACATGGAGCACTGTAGGAGGTGTGGAGAACAGGAACAGTGCCACTCAGCAAAGGAAGATGACAAGGAGACATCGTGAAATGTTCTAACACGGCCACTACAAAATTACACTATTGTGAATTGAAAATATCACGGAGAAATGTCAGGCGAACACAGGAAGTCTTGAAGCGATCACGGGGTTTGCAGACACAAACCCCAGAAATGAGAGAGTCACTGTGATCTTACCGGACCAATCTCCTAGACGAACGGAGGAGCTGAAACAAACGGCATACGACGTGGATTCTCCTCAAAATGCAAACCGTGTACATAAACCCTGCAGATAGTTGATGGAAAGTCGAGACAGGGGAAAAGCAAAGTTCCGAAGGGAATTCCGAAGGCGCAACGTCTGTTGACCCAAAAGATTTGAATTAACTTTATTGCGAGCGAACAACGTGGTTGGCAAAGGAAGAGTGGTTGGTAGAAACCAAGGCAAAGTACAATGCAATGTCGAGAGCCTCAGCCAACCCTAAGATGGCGGTACGCTGTCAGCGCCGTGTCAGGTGGCTCCCGGCACGTAGGTGGTCCAAAACGTCTCTTCCGAAGAACAACGTCACAGGATACATGGAGAATGGAGAGTTAAAAGAGATCCACGGAGGCAGTGCAGATAAGATCGCGCGCTGTTTGTACCTCGCGCTAGGGACTTTTGAACCGCAACACGGCGGTTGGCCAATGTTCACAGTCTCGATACCTCAGAGGAACCCCGCAATCACAAACAAAGAAAAGGCACACCTCACAAATCTTCCCCAGCGTATATTAGTACATTTCACACAATTGTTGATGAACGTTTGAATGTCTCTGCACAGACAGGGGTCTTCAGTAAACAGGAACAGAAGTTGTGGCTCACCTGAACACTCGGCAAAAGACTCCCAAACGAAGGCACTAGTGAATCACGAGGCAAACGCCTTTGGAGTTCCCAAGAAATGTAAACTGTAAAATCGTGGAACACACCTCTTAATTTTCAGGGATAGGAGATGATGTACTGCTGAAGCAGTAACAACTGGAACTGGCACGCTTGAGTAGTGGGCGACCGTTGGACAGGTCACTGGTGGGGTTTGAGGTGCCAGTTAGTATAAATAAGCAGAATAGTTACACAGAAATTCTCTCACCTTGACAGAGGCTTGCCAGGTTCATCAGCTCCTTCAAGATCAGAGGTACATCACTTTTGAAAATGAAGGCCTAGACAGGTAACACACGGAGGTTCTTTGCGTCAACTCGTCACCAATAAAATGTTGTAACGAGGTCCAGACGTGTAGAGGATCTTCAGATGTTTATTTGTAGATAGTTACAGGTCATGCAGTTAAGTCCAGTACAAAACCCCACCAGGAGCAGCCAGCATGCTGCTCAGCCCTTCTCAACTGACATCTCTGACTCCCAACATTCTGTAACACATCATCCATTGAGCATTCCACTGGCAGAGCATGAGGTGACATGGATAACCTCAAAGCCAGGATACTACATTGGGGAACAAGAAAGATCTGCTATTTATGCGTCAAAATACCCTTCTGAGTGAACGTGCGCTTTACAAAAAAGGCATGTTATGTTAAAATAGGCTCTATTTAGCATAACGTACAATTAAACACAACACATGTTTTTAGATGTTACGAGGTGTTGAAGGGTTAATAGATTTTTTCTTGGGCTGCCTTTAGAAGTAACGCTCCTGGCTGGCCACAGATTCTGGGCGTTGAGCCAGGCCAGAAAGACATAATACAATAGATTTCCTGTGTTTACAAACAGAACAGGAAAAAAAAAGAATATATATATATATATATATATATATATGTCTACAGTTGGCAGAACACGAAGAGCTGTGTAAATGAATTAACAGTATTGAAAAATATAGTTTTAGTGTATAAGTTTCCTGTCCCATACAACAGATTATGTCAAGTGCGTTGAGAAATATTATTGTTTCAGGGAATAGTTTTAAAGAACGAATTGGGAGAGACTGATTCTCTTCCCTACCATGGCAGACATGCCACGGTGAACAAGACAAATAAAATGCCTAGGATAACACAATATGGTAAAGGGGGAAGCCGAGATTAAATACAGGGTTTCAGGTTTCACGTTATGCAGTTTAGTGACTGGGTATGTATATATCTATATATATGACCACTGTACTAAAGCAACACTACTGACCGACCACCTCTTTGCCTGGCATCAATTAAAAGAATTGTGCAGGGTTCGGGGTGGGCTTGGTTCGTGAATAAAAGAACTCAGCCTAATGGCGCAGCACATCAGGGCTTTGCTCACAGACTTCCCTCATTTTAAGTATATGAATTAGACCTCTCTAGAATTCGGTTTTAGGGTCCACTTTGGTACAGAGACCAGAGATCGGTAGGTATAGATTACCACAGATAGCAACCACACCACCTTCCTCCACACACGCCCCAGTGCTAGGAAATGCGAGGAATAAATAAGAAGTGCAAATATAAAGTGTATTTCAATGTAGAAGGATAATATGCATGGAGTAGCGATGCTCAGTATTGCAATATTGTCAGAATAAAATGTGTGTAAATTTAAAAATGCCTTTTAAACTGCAGTTGCAGACTTTAGAGGTGGTTGCATATATTTTACAGTTCGACCACTATGAGTTTTTATTTCCCAATTGTGTTATTGGGATGGAGATTATTGAGATGTTCCTATCTCCTGGGAACAATTATAGTACAATGTTTTGGTTCTTCTTTCGCTTTCGGAGTTAATTGATGTTTCGAGGTTTTGCAACATTATTATTTTTGGGTTCTTCCCTACGTCCCTAAGAAGTGTACTAGGTTTCCTGTTTTCGGGATGTTTGCATACATATGCTCAATATTCATGTTTCCACCACCTCATGTCTGGTTAAAAAAAAAAAAAAAAAGGGGAGCACAACTAGATCCCCTAGATTTTATCTATAGGCAGGCTGTAACAGGGAAAAATGTCATACCACAGGCCCTACTACAAGTTTCCCACACGTTTGGATCAAAGTTGGACCATGTGTCCACTGTGATATTAAAGCAGCAACACATTTCAGCAATGCCTGAACGGACTGCTTAAAAATAAAATAAGGAAAATAAGGGCCACAATTGAGGGAAAGAAAGAAAAAAAAATAATAATAATTAAGAAAAAATAAAAATAGTTTATTGCCTATGGATCACCCTGTTTTCACTCAGAAACATTCCAAGTTCTGATCACCACTTAACACCCCATCAGCTTGTCACTGAACAATTAGTAAATGTATCAGTACCAGCAACTAGACCTAAAAGTGACACTGAAAGTTCTTCTTAAATTATGAAAAGTGAAATGTAAGAGTATTTGTATGAGTTAACACGCGCTGCGAAGTTTCTTTCTACTCAGGTATCCAAGCGGAAGGAGTAGGGCCCCATTGATCGATCCTGAGCTCCCACCAATTCGTCCTGGAACACTGATCTTTGTTCGAAAAATTGTCCGACGCTGGAAAGACCCCAAATTTGAAGGACCTTTTAAAGTTATAGACCCCTCGCCTACAGCGGTCCGCATCGCGAAAGCAAGGCATGGATTCACCGCAGCGACATCAGGGTCGACCCTGCACCCCCTCAACACTGAACGATGAACTAGAGGAGGGTAACTTGTTCCCATTGACTGTCCCAAAAGAAGAAGAAGACAATGATCGTTTGGTGGTCTATGGACTCAGCCGCCGCCACACAGAAGTGTCTTATGCAAAGTTATGTATTTGTATTGTAATATTTTACGTTATTGTTGAAGTGGCACTAGGAAGATTTAATTAGTTCACACTGTTATATCTCATTGTATTAATAGAAAGGCTTGTATTCCTCAAAATGTTGAAGTTGCCAATACCACTGTGCACCCCATGTCACCTCCCAATCTACCTGCTAGCACATGTACTGGAAATGGTCCCCGTAGTAATGCAAAAGGTTCCACATCCTCTGCCAGTACCGTCAGCACCCCAAAAACCTATGCACACCCTGTGTCCTCATCCCCTTCCCCTGTTGGAAGTAATAATGCAATAATGTAAATACTGCCCCATCAGTTAGACAGCATGCTGCTCATGACTCCCTTCACGACAACATGTGGTACAGTGAGATGGCCACAATAGGGAGACAGGAAAATAATGAATTCTGTTATGTGGCTCATACATTCCCCATGCAGTAGGCGCAGATAGACTGATTTTCCTAAGGGAAATACTACCACACACTGTAGAATATCTCCTACACCTGTTCCTCTACAGAATTCAGGGGCAAGTTAAGATTATTGAGGCCAATATCTCTAAAGTGTTTGTAAATACCACAGTATGGGACCATACCCCAATAAAGTATGAGGTTATCACTGACAATTCCATGATTAGAGGGGGAGGTAACAAAGATGGTTTAGATAGGAGTTCCTGATGTCGACTTTAGTGTTGCTTTTGGTAGGAACAATGGGTTTATGATAGCAGGTTCACTATCAGACTGTAATAGCTCTTTGCCCCACACCCTACATTGCCCATACCAAAATGGAAGTGCTTTACGCTTATTTGCGCAAATTTACGTCCATGACAAATGGAGTGCTCCAGGTTACTTGAGGTATAGAGCAGCGGCCTTAGGGCCACATAGGGTAGACTCAGATTATGAAGATGGGATAGACTGGATGTCTACTTGGGGTGGGGAGAAAATGGCCAAAATTATAAAAAGATTACAAATGAAAGTCACCTCTTCTCTGTTTTCTAGGAAATGGCACGGTACCTGTTGGGCGCAACTCTGGATGCAACAGCACCATCTATAATTTGGACATGCAATATGGCACCTCCAGCCTAATGGAGTTCTACTGGGCCTGCGGAGAAGGTCTCTATCTCCAACCGCCTCCTCGAAGGAGCAGCCTGTGCTCACTAGAACAATGCACAAAGTATCCCTGATCGTTCCAGCAGCAAATATCTCCCACATCCATGCCCATCTCTGGTCTGTTACCTTGCTCCACCGACATTGGCGGTATGCTGAGTACTATGGGTGGACAGCCTCCCAAGACATACCGAAGGAGTTCCGCCTATTGAACAGAATTTTGTTCAAGAATGAACAAGAGGAGGGAGTGAAGCAGGGTCTAGTTTTTACCATATAGTGCCCCAGGCCCATTCTGTCCACATCTGAAGAATAAGAGTCTCAATTGTCCCTGCCAGCCCACAGACAGGGTTGTGTTAAAATTGTCCACACTGCATTGAGCGTCTATGTAGCAATGACAGGATGTGTCTGTCATTTAGAAGAACAAAATTGGCCAAGAGTAAGGAGTAGGGGCCAACTGGGCCAACTGGGACTTTCCACAGCTTTAGAAATTACAAGTGACCTCAAACCTTTTGTATTCTTCTGCTTTCTTAAAAAGTTTCCGAGAAGTGACGCAAATCATTTTCGATAAATGTTCAATTTCATTATGATTTACGGTCAAACATCAAGTGACCTTTTGGTAAACTTTTGTAATGTAAGTGTCACTTCGGTGTTCCTAATATTTCCGAGAAGTGACCAAAGTGCGTCATGTTCAGCGGTCAAAGCACCTGATAATGTCGTGATTCTGTGGTCAATAGTTCCTCATTAAAAGAGTATAAATGATCTTCTCTTCAGTCCATTTGACAGACTACCCTTGGGTCATGACGCGTGTGTGTGCCCCTCAGCCATCTTCTCTAGCATCTTTGGCTGAGGCTATAATGCTTATTATATTTTGAAATTGTCTCTTTCTCTCTCCTCTGCATTGCCGTGATTTTTAAACTTACAAAATTGCATGATTTACTTTTTCATCTAGGAAGGGTTCTCTGAAACTTGTTATCATCTAGATTACACAATGCTATTTTTAATTAACAATGTGCCTTTGACATTCATTGTTTAAACTTGTTCTTCGAATAAAGTGCCACTCTGACTCAGTTCCTGCATCTCACACGTGTGTTTCCTTATTTTAGATAGAGCACCCCTGTTCAAATTAAGCTGGTATAGTGCACCCTAAAACCACCCTTTAACAATACTAAGCTTACTGGCTCCACATCTAGCCAAGGTATATGGCTTGGCAAAAGAACTGGACATGTTACTCTCAACAATGAGAGAGGCATTGGTGGTCACTGCCAAAATGCATAGAGACCTGTTAGATAAAACATCATATAGGCTCATCCAAATGCTGAACTCCGATTACAAGATTTTGAGCAAAAGTTCTAGTGAACCACCTATTGTCACTGGTTCCAGACCTGATCCATCTGGATCAACCCACATTTATACCCCTAAAAGAAACCCCAGAAGAGGATAGAAAGAGAGCAATGATATTGTCAATTGACCTGGAAAAGGCAGTGTACATACTAAGCTGGCAGTTTTTAAAAGCTACACTTGGAGACATGAACATGGACTGGTTCCAAAACAGACTGCACGAGTAAGAACGGGCAAAATAATATCGGTTACCTATGATGTATGTAGATTTTATTTGTAGATTTATATAGTGCGGCTTATAACCCGTGAGGGTATCCAGGTGCTGTCCATGAGCAAGGGGAGATTAAGTGATCTGCCCATAATCACAGGATGTTGCGCCAATGCTGTGACTCGATTCCGGATCCCCAGCTCCTGAGTCGGCAGCTATGGCTGTTGCACCACATCCTCTCCACCTATGACATTTTTCAGGGAACGAGATGAGAGTGTCCACTTTCGCAGTTGCTTTTTTTTTTGTCCTCATTAGCCTCAGATTCACCTTCCACAGCACCTTCGTCCGAATATCTTGCCCTTGTGCCGGGATAGGGGGTACTGATACTGCCCCAACATCCAGAACCTGCCAGATGCACTTCAAAGCATTCTCCCTTCCCTTCCATTCAGCTCTCCCATCAGAACCAAATGGAAGGAGACAGAGAAAGGAAGCAACAGAGTGGGAGTAGCACTAGTACTGAGGTCTGGTTAGGTGTAATCATTGGACAGTCCCTTCCTATCCCTTATCCCTCCCTTCCCAGCCAATCCACCACAGGAAGCCAAAAGGCATATGTCTTCTGCTCTAGGGAGACTGCGTCCAACCTTAATGTATTTTCCATGTACGCCCTCCACTCGATGTACATGGGGGTGGTTCAGGCTGGTCCACTTTCTACACAGTTCTCTCCGTGCCAGCAATACTGCATAGAAAACTAATTTTTGCTTCTCCTTATCAAGACCATGTGCAGGTCATCCGCCATCCTCTGACCGCATTTGGGACATGCCACCACTCCTCTGTTTCCAAGTTTTGATAGCTTATGTGGCGTCCAGTACACTCTATGAATTGAAAAAAGATGGTTTCTTCATAAATAGGCGGGCTTAATCACTTGATAAAGCATAGAAAAAGATACTTGCCATAACTTCTCCAGCGTTGCTTCCGGCATGCAACTCCCCCACAGCTCTTGTGGCAGTGTAAACTTCCCATCCGTTTCTTCCATCATCAGCCAGTACCAGTGTGATGTTTCCTTCTTCTTAGGTACATCAAAAATCAGACTTTCTTCAAGCTCATTTGAGCCCCCTATCCTACCGTCCGATGACTGGAACCAACTCTGGATTTGTAGGTATTTAAACCTTGATACTTGATAATTTGTTTTACGTTGAAGTTCTTCCCATGAGATCAGTTGTTCTCCCTCTAGTAGGTCCTCCCATCTCACAATGCCAGCTTTCCTTAATGACCCTGCCAATTTATCCTTAATCCAGTCCGGGGATCTTGGTGAATCCCAGATAAGGGCAGGATTGCTGTAGTACAGCAATTTTAGTTTCTTTTTAATCCTATACCAAGTTTCCGCCATGCCTTGAAGGATTTTTAGCCTCACCTTTTTAAAGTATCTTGGGTCTGCAAATTTCATCATAAAACCAAGACCATCTCCTTCTACTCCTTTCAACATTCCTGAAAACAACCTGCCAATTTCCGAGCATGAGGGTCTGTCAAGAAGCATCCTCCCATTTTTAAGCAGAAAAGCCCACTCATAAAATTGCAAATCCGGAAGAGCTAACCCTCCTTTTTCGCTCCTCCTCCTCAACTTCTTCCAGGAGATACGCGGCCCTTTTGCTGCCCAAATAAAAGTGCTGATCTTACCCTGTAATTTCGTGAACCACCCATCTTTAAACGGCAGGGGTATTGCATTGAAGAGAAAAATGAACTTCGGGAGTATGACCATTTTCACTAAGTTTACTCTTCCATAAATTGTTAAAGGAAGGTGCGCCAAACTTGCCATTAAATCACATACCTCTTTCTTTACCCTATTAAAATTTGTTTCCGCGAGATTCGGAATGTCTTGTGTCACTCTAACTCCCAAATATCTCATCTCGGTTTTAATACTCTCTGCACCTCCATCCATGTTCCAAGTCAGTTGCTTTTTGCAATAGCAGTGGATACATTTGCGGAGATGGTAAGGACAACACATGCGACTAAGGGCATTTCTCTGGTAGATGAAGTACTCTCCGCATCACTGTATTCAGATGACATGTTATTATTTCTAAAAAATGGTCAAGCAGATCTGCAACAGACGATTTTGATGCTGGAGGAACTTGGACAGGTATTCGGCCTCCGCACCAACTAGCTAAAGACATGAACAGTTCTGGTAGACCCCAGTAGGTTGGAGGCGCCATATAGACTAAGAGATCGAGTGTTGAGTTGTGCAGCCTTACATTCCACTACCTTGCGGAGCCGGTGTATCACTCAGATGCCGACCTAATGGATGGCAACCTGGGCGTGACAGCATAGAGGTCTGGAAAACATTACCCTTTCAGTGATGGGCCGCATGCCTTTATCTAAAATTGTTATGCTCCCCAGCTGTTAGACCTGTCATCCTTAGGGTGGTCTACCCCCAACCTTTTGCCTGATTCCCTCCACTTCTTGCTGTATCTTTTTGTTGGCCTTAGGACTCTGATCACTCAACCACTGCTAACCAGTGCTAAAGTGCATGTGCTTCTCCCCTAAACATGGTGACATTGGTGTATACCTGATTGGCATATTTAGGTTACCTGTAAATCCCTTGTAAAGTGGCATACCATATTCCTAGGGCCAGTAATCTAAATGCTACTAGTGGGCCTGTAGCACTGGTTCATCCACCCACACAAGTAGCCTTTCAAACCTGTCTCAGGCCTGCCATTGTGGCCTGTGTGTGCACTTTACTGCCACTTTGACTTGGCAAGCCTTAAACTCCCCTTTTAATACACATAGGTTACCCCTAAGGTATGCCCTAGGTAGCCCTAAGGACAGGGTGCTGTGTAGATAAAAGGTAGGATATGTACTTGTAAGTTTTACATGTTCTGGTAGTAATAAACAGTTAAAACACTTTTAAGGTGTTATCCTGATTAGAAAGGAGTAGCTCAATCATGTTTCATATATTTGGAATGGCAATGATGAATCCTCTTTAGTGGTAAAGTTGGATTTGACATTACTGTTTTAGAAATGCCACTTTTAGAAGGTGGACATTTCTCTCCTCTTAACTTAGGTCTGTCTGCCTGCAGCCTGTCTCCAATACACATCTGGGCTGGGTGACAACTGTACTTTGTGCATTCCCTCTAGAGAGCCACAAACACAGGAAGGGTGGGTGTGACAGAGGACTCATCTGCACTCATCTGCTTTCTGATAGCCTTTCTGGGCAGGAAAGGGGAGAGAGAGCTGAGACATCTGAATAGGCTGTGTCCTGTCTCCACACAAAAGATGGATTACCCCCTCAGATAGCCTGGCAGACAGGGCTGGGATGAAAGAGGACCTGTGCACTTCAAGGAGCTGCTTTAAAGTCACCCCTACTCCAAAGGCACATTTGGGTATACGTTTTAGGGCTCTGACCCTACCAAATCAGCACACTACTGGATCTGTGAAGAACTCTGCCAGGAGTAAGGACTGCTGTGCTACAAGGATTACCACTCTGCTTGACTGTCTGTTCCAAGAAGCTGCTTCACTTCTGTACTGAGCCACCCCTGCTGATCTCTGCTCTGTAAGGACACTGAATGGACCCATCCCTCTTGAACTCAGAGTGACTCTAAGAGCTTGCTGGCTTGCCTCCTGTTTGCTGAAGTCTTAGGGATACAAAATACTTGTTGCAATTCGGCTTGTGCTGCTGGACTCTGCCATCTGTAAGTCCTACCCTTGCCTGAGGTGACCCTCCAGTCCTGGACCTCAGAAGTGGGTTCTGAAACTGTTTTTCTACAAAACTGACACATCGTCACCACTGCACCGATTAGAAGCGACGCAGTGCCCTTTGACGCCAACGTACTGGTGATCCTAAGAAATCCATGCAGCGCCAACGCGAGGTCCTGATGGCGTGGTTTGACTCTGACGCAGCACCGATCCGAGATCCCGACTGCGAGTCTTAACCTGAATGCAGTGACCAACTGCATGAATCGGAACCGACATATCGGACTCTTGACGAAGACACTTTGCTCCATCCAAGGTACTTTTTCAGTAGACCCTGCTTGGGTCCTGTAGCCGGCCTGCCCTCCATCGCAGTTGGCCTGAACTTTGGATTTACCCCAGTCCAGCACGATCTCAAGTAACCTTTTAGCGCTATTGACTTCTAAGCACTGTTTTTGAATTTAAACTTTAAGAATTCATATCTCGACTTCTACTTATTGGATTTTTGTTGGTTTGCTCTTGTTTTACTCAGATAAATATTCGCTATCTTTCTAAACCTTTGTGAATACTTTTTGTGGTGTTTTCATTCTGTTACTGCATGTGTGTGTTACACAGATACTTTACACTTGCATCTTTAGATAAGCCTGCCTGCTCTGCTCCAAACTGCCAGAGGGTGAGCACAGGTTATCGTTTAGTATGTATCTGGCTTACCCTGACTAGGACTGTGGTCCCTACTTGGACAGGGTGCATACCTCTGCCAACTAGAGACCAATTTCTAACACCTGCCCAGCTGGATTAGCACCTGTTGGTGTCAAGACCTGGAAGTGGACACTGAGGGACTTCATCTGGGGAACGGGACAACACAGAGTGAACATGTCCATATTGAAAGCGACCATAACAGAAGGTGTCCTGGGATCTCCTTATTTTGAAGTTTATTACCTGGCAGCACAAATACAATGGCTGGCTAGGTGGACGGAGGGGTGTAATATTTCAGACAGCCACAATGCCAACAAGCAACAGAGTTAGGGACTTACTTCCCTTTCTACTGAAGCTTATTATGAGACATGCAATTCTCCAGGTTGGGGAAAGTGATGATTCAATGCTGGAACAGGTGTGTCTTTAAAACTGGATTGAATGGACCTTTCCATAATGCGACCAACTCAATCTGTGGCACAGAGTAGATTCCCTCACATTTGGGGACTGTTATAGGATTTGCAAGTTTTACACGCTGGAGGACATGACAGAGGAATTGGAGCTGCTGCCTACACGGTTTCTAATCTATGGGACACTTTAGGGCATAGATGGTGAGGCATGGGACGTAGCTACAGATAAACCTCAGGCACATGAAATCCTACAACTTATCTTCACAACAGGAAGCGGGGGCAAACCAATTTCTTGGTGGCAATACTCTCTTATATACATCCCTAAAAATGGCATGCAACCAGCTAGAGCTAAATGGGAGAGCTGCATTGGTAGAAATGTTACAGACAAAGAATGGGAAAGAGCCAAGGAGTATATCCTGATAGTTTCCCGCAACATCATATTGAAATAAATGCAATTTGATATCCTACATGCAACATATTTAACACTCAAACAATTGAACCTTATCATGGGAGCATACTCTCAAAATGACTGCATTGTGGCTCCAGAGATGCTGATCTCATGAGCATAGTATGGAGTTTTGGGGCACTAACCATATACTGGTAGAAGAAAGTGGAAGTATTAGGTAGGGCATTAGAGAGAGAAGGAGAGTCACTGTCCTCTGGGGTGTTTTGATTGGGGTTCTCTCCTAAAACTAAGAGATGGAGGGTCGGAGATACATTTATAAATTTAGCTTTAACTCTAGCCAAGAGATACATTGCCATGCGTTAGAAATCTGACATGGGGCTTCCCCTGGACCGCTGGAAAGAAGACCTACGCAAATGGGCTACTAGCAAACACATATTTCTCAAAAACAGAATACAGCAGAGGAATTAAGAAATACCTGATGGCATGGAGTTGGGGAGACATTTTAACTACATTTGAACACCCAGAACACACGGATGAGGCCACATAACCACATTGTGTAATGGACTAAAGAAATCCCCGAATGGGTTGAATTCAATAAACAAGAAATGCCACACCACAGGTCATGGACCATGGGCAGGTACAGCTAGTGGGAAGAAAACTATTATCAGTAACAGGTTAATAAAGTTCAAAGAATTGATTTAATGTTTTATCTGTTTAGTGCACCTTCAGTGTGACGTACCAGTCCTATTGAAGAGACACTTGGGACATTTGTACCTGCATCGCTATGAATGCCACAAATATGTGTGATATATGCTAATAAAAAGGAAGCATGGTGTATGTGGGAAATAGCTATGGAACATGCTACTCATGAGTTGTGTTTGAAATGTAACTAATGTACACTTATGTATGACATTAGAAAACTAATGAACAGAGTTTTTAAAAAAATGAACATTTGGTTGCTTTAAAAAATGATAAATATTTATTTGTAAGTATTTTGTTTAATATTTGAAATTATATTGTGTTTGTTATGTTTGCTACATTTATTAATTATTTTGATATTTTGTTGAGATGTTGGGTTTGCAGGAATGTATGGAGGTACTTGCAAAAATGGAAATCTGCGCATTAACTCTATGATGTAGGACAGCAGTTCTTTACCATTTGACTTCTGTGGACCCCCACTGAATCATTACCAGAATCCATGGACACCCACTGAGTCTTTACTAGAAGCCCGGGACCCCTGGCCTTAGCAGTTTCTATGATTTGGACCTCAAAACAATACACAAACATACAAAAACAATTATTCACCAAACAAATGCTCTCATGTTGAAATACTTTGTGTGATTCACAATCAAATATAGGAAATCTATTTCAAATGTTCATTGTTGCTTCCTTATTTGTATGTACTTTGTTAATTTTAATTGATTAATTTTAACATAATTTCACTTTGTAAAATTGTTGCGGACCCCCTGAGTAGGCTTCACGGACCCTCAGTGGTCCTCGGCTAACAGGTTAAGAACCACTGATGTAGGAAGCGTTCATTAATTTTTTTTATGTCACTTTTTATTGACCTTACAAGAAGAAAACAGAGAAAAGGCAGCCTCCTTCACTACATTGTATCTACACAGGAAGATACACACGTCAATTTACAACATATTGCTAGGCAAAGGCAAAAAAAACATAATAAGTAAAAGAAAGAGAAAAAAAAACATTCCCAATCTGTCCCTACACCCTCCTCCCCACAACCCAAACCTGCAGGGGGAAGTTCAGCCACACCGCAACAGACGCAAATAGCTACAGTCCATTAGCAACTATTAGATCATCACTCCAGGCAGAAAGCAGTCAGAACTGCAACCAACTCTAAGAGATCAATCCTGATCATCCAAAAAGACCGAACGTCCTCCAACAAGGTGGAATCAAAGTGTTTGATAAGCCTTCACACATCAATCTATCGAGAGACTTACATTTTGCCTCAAATCGTAGGTGAGTTCCATTCATGTTTCTGGATAACTGTTCCATTGCCAACAGGGAACAAGGTCTCTGGAACTATTGAGTGAGCGGGTGGAGAGTATGTCTTTTTCCAGTTATGTCTAGTTATGAGGAATGGTCAGTTTGGCTGTACTCAAACTTTGCAGCACCACATGCCACTCATGGTTTCTCCTCATTTCCAGTGTCAGAGGCCTCACCCCCAGAAGCAGCACCTCTGGAGTAATATGGAATTGAAATCACAACATTGTACCCAAAATATCTGCCACGTTTTTCCAGAATGGAAGGATTTGGGGCATTGACATCTGGTATGAATTGCATCTCTGGAGACCCACATCTTCTGCATCAGTTAGGCATTGCATTGAGTACATTGGATGCAAGCACAAGGGGGTGCGTAATGCCAATCAAACCACATTTTAAAAGGAATCTCCTTCTTATGGCCGGATGTGGGGATGAATGTATATCTTCCCCCAGCCTTTTCCATTGTTTCTTAGCAATTTGCTGTCCTACCAGTCACTCCCAAGAACAATTGTGTTTTAATGTCTATGGTGCATCTTACATAAAGAATAATTTGTACTGGTTGGAAATGGTACCCCGGGTGCCTATCAGTTTGGGGGAGCACTACTATGAATTGGGTCTTATCTTGTATAGTCGCCTGACCAACTGCTGGATTCAAAACCCAGTGGCGTAGCTGAACGTAATGCATTTGCTCTCTCTCAGAAAGACAGAATTCAGCTTTTCATTGTTAAAATTTCCTGTGGGTGGAAGCACTTAACATATTGGAAATCATACGTCAACATCCTTCCCTCCATTGATGGAAGGCCTGATCATCTAATGCTGATCTGAAAGCCTCATTGTAATATATAGAGCTATGGGGCAAAGGGAATGTCACCAGTTGTTTATTCATAACCAAGGAATCACATACCCTTAGCGTTGTACCCACAGGAGTGCTCAGATATGCTTTTTATTTAACCATATTAAATCCCAAAAGGGGTGTCAAACTATAGTGTGATCCATTTGCCTCCAATTCTTTTCAAATTTCAGCATAGACCATTCTACTGCGATCTTCAGTTGTGGCGCATCATAGTAATGGGGAATGCTGGATATGGCCATGCCTCCTGCTTCCCTTAGCTGTACTAACAGGTTCCTGGGTACCCTAGGTGCTTTACCCTTCCATTTAACAAGATTAGGCATTGCTGGATTTGATTTAAATGCTGGGCATTCAACCACACTGGGTGAGCCTGGAATAAATATAGGAGACAGGTATTTTGACAGTGTTGATCATTAATTGGGGGGGTAATTAATGTTGAATAGCTGCCTGACAGTTTTGGTAACACAAACCCACAAGTGTTTGATGGATTTTGGAGCCATCAAAATGGAAGTATGCGGCTTGGTCATTCACCTCCTCTTTTCTAAGAGTCAAGTTCAAGGCCTCTGATTTTTCATAGTTGATTTTGTAGCCATATACTGACTTGAAGGTCCAAAGGAGGGTCAAAGCAGCCAGAGCAGCCAGGAGGGAGGACTGTGGAGTGTCCAGTGTAAGTAGAACATCGTCCACATATAACATAATCTTGTAGTCATGTGCTCCAGTAGTAATCCAGGTCACAGAGTTTGACTGCTCTACTAGGCACACCAGCGGTTCAACGAAGGGAGCAAAAAGAAGGGGTGAAAGTGGGCATCCCTTCCGGGTGTCCCTTCTAAATGCAAATACCTGGGCGGTATGACCATTCAGAACAGCCCTAGCTGTTGGACGAGTATAGTTGGAGACCATTGCTAAGACATTTTGACCAAATCTCATTCACTGGAGAAAAAAGGCACAGGTAGGAGTAATCCACCCAGATGAACACTTTTTCCGAGTCCAAGGACACCAATACTGTTGCAATCTTTATTAAGTGTAACCTTTTTTTGATTAGGTGGATGTTGGACCTTATATTTTTATGAGCCTGATCATTCTGTACAATTCTGCTCTGGTCTGGTAGACCAAAAATGGGGAGGACTAGATTCAGTCAGGTGGCCAAATTCCTTTGTATAGCTTATCGTCAATATTCAATACTACTTTTGGGCGGTATGAATAGCAAAGTTGCGGGTCCATCCTTGCCTTAGGCAAGACTGAAATACTAGCTTTGCCCATCGAGGTTGTCAATGTGTGTTGACTCACACAGAAATTGAACAAAAATGTAAGTTTAGGAACCAATTTGGCTGAAAACGATTTATAAAAGTGAGCAGTATAGCCATCGGCGCCTGGAACCTTATTTAGCTTTAATGACTTCTTGGCCTGGAGGACCTGAATAGTTTGTTCTGGTTCCTCCCTGTTATGTGTGTTTGTACAGCGCACTATCATCTGCATGGGTATCCTGGTGCTGAGCAGGTATGTGAGCCTAGCCCTGCCTATGGTAGGTTGATTAATTGAAAAGCCAGGTCTTCCACTTTGAGCAAATTCAATTTAGAGAGTACAATTTGAGGAATTTCGGGAGCTGGATCTTGTCAATAAAGCTCATTTGTCTCAATGGAAAAAATGTTCCCCAGAATATAAACCTGAGTAAAAACAAAAAAATTAATTCAGCTTGTCCTCGTCATCCATCAATAGTCCCCCCTCGATGTTGTGGAGAACGAGTTCAGCCCTGTTGGCATAATAAAATTGGAGTTGCCCCATGGTAGCGACTAGTTTGTGTCAGCTGGCGAGATGGTGCACTGGTCCTTTCTCGTTCCAAGGCCCAGATGACCTGCTATAGCTTCTGTATCTCCAGTTTGTGCAGGCAGAGAGGCTGAGCAACGACAGCTATATATCTGCCTCTAATTACTGCGTTGCATGTGTCCCTTATACCACCTGTCAAGACCCCTAAGGGTAAAATACTTCTCTATATGACAAACTATTTCCTCATGTATGATCGGATCTCACAGAAGGGAAGGATGAAAGCACCATACTCGAGAGCGTGCCCTTGGCCTAATTCCTCAGAATTTGTCTGCCATTGTCAGACGTTCACAATTTTCTGCCGTCTGCACTAGAAACAGAATTGTTTTGTTTTGTTAGACCCTCACCCACTCTAATAGTGGCATGATTCATTATTGGGTCTCATCCTGGTCCCTAAAAAGAAGGATGGGCTTGACCATGTTCCAAGGAGCACTTTTGATATTTGGTAGCAGCCAGCATATTATGAAATAAAACTACCTTCAGTAACCCAGGCATCCCCTTTATTAGTGGTTGCTCAGGTATGATTAAAAACTAAACAAATGGGTAGAACTAGGGAATAGTGGCCCTCTTATGCTATTCTATTGTTGACATGTTTCAGCCCAGGAAATGAAAAAATGGCCACCTAGGGTCCTGGGCTTTCATCGGGACAAAATATTGCCCTGGAGTCTTGTCTCCTATCTACCTCACAGTTAGATCGGGGACAAACAAACATATAACATAAATGTTTACTAGCCCAGTCCAGCAGCGGCCCCTGCAGGTAAGAGCGGTGGAGCAGCGGGGTCGGGTGAGGGGGATTTGAAAGACGACAAAGAGGAAAAATGTAAATAAATTATTATTTTTCCCTCGTCGTCGTATGTCGAATTCCCCCCTGCCCGGCCCCACCATTCTTACCTGCAAGGCCGCTCATGGCCCAGTCTGCTTGAGTGATGTTTACTCTTAATACCTCTAAAGAGAACAAACCATACATACATTCTGGTGAGTTCATTATCTTTATGAGTGTGTTCAGCTCCATAGTAGTCGTGCAGAACAAGCGTGTTTGTCACCAGTGACCAACTTGATCTTCCGTAGAACAAGATAACTCAAGCATTCAATCTTTTTATCACTGCACGTAGCGGAAAAAATGCTGTGGGAAACAAAACATACTGGCATGCGGGGTGATTGTTCATAGAAAATACCTGCAGGTGAATGTCATGTGTTAATACTTGTGATGTACATATAAGCAAAGCCACTCTTACTTTAATTGGGAACTTCAGTGAGCAACATGGGAGGAGGAGGGGGCGTGCCATGATAGTCGCACACTGTAGCTGATTAAGGCAACAAAAAATGTAGGTAGATCAACATTGAGAGGTTGGAGAGGGAGCAATGCGTTTTCTGAATACAGAAAATCAGATAAGCACTCACGTCGTCAAGGGCCTCACGCCACCCGTATACCTAGATCTGGCCTCGCTCCTGCCGACTCCGTCATGTGTCACTGTTGGAGGTGCACAGTGTAAAATGGCTGATCTGTGGTGGACGCGTAATGATGTAATCGTGTTGACGCAGATGGTACGTGTCGCAAGGGATCATGGGAATTGTAGTCTCGTAGTCAGATTCTCACATACAGTTACTCAAAGGTACCTACGTGATTTGTAATTTGCATATGTACATGGGGCCAGTAGTAAGTCTGCGGGGGTGGAGTGCTTTGTTTGGACAATTATAGCACCTCCTTTATATTTAATAGGCATGATAACCTAATGGATGTAGTATTCACTTTTTTAAACAATGAAGTGCCTCAAAAATTATTTTGGAAGAGCCTGTTAAAAAAACTTATTAACAAAGTTTTGGTAGTTTATTTCTATCCCCTAAAAATAGGCTTATACTGTTTAGGAAATAATGGAGTATCTGCAAGAGATGTCAGGCGAGCCTTGTTTTAAAGAGAAACACAGGGTATTGAATATGGCTTTGGAAACTAAAGATGACCTAACCATTTGAAGGAACCCATTTATAAGAGGGAAGTCAGATAGTTCCAGGCAATTTCATCATTCAGGCCACATTTATTTATCTGGAGTCTATACTGCCAGATATACCATGCATTGACCTCACAAGTTGTGGCCAATGACGTTTGGGAAGCCCAACAGAGTATTCTGGATAGTGTTGACATTTTTCCCTGGTCTTTCATGTACCAGCAGATTTCTGAGTCTAGTATTCATTTTTAATGAGAAAAGGGAGTTCTCAAAGTTCAACCCATTGCATGTTAAAATACGCCAGTCTTAGAGATGAATTTTCTTTACCTCATTTGAGCTTACACATGAGTTCTTTTTGATCTTCTTTGTTTTTTTCCAAAAAGAGGGTGTTGTTGGCTCTCTGGAAAAGGATAGGAGCATGCCATTTTTCTCAGTTATATAGTGCATCCATGGATCCTCTGCGGATCTGCTAAAAATAATTACACTTTTTGGCCCCTGGGCTGGGTCCCTCTGGGACCCCTTCCCCACCAAGCCAAGGGGGGGCTTGGTAATCCTATCCTGCCTCATATATGTTTTTTCAAAACTTTTTTTAGGATAGAGGACTGAGCCCCCGAGTCCTAAAATGGTGCTGCCACATTCTTTTTTGTTGAAAATGTATAGAGCTCATTATACCAAAGGGTGTCAATGTGCTAGCAAAGAGTAAAAGCAACTACAAGAGAGGTGACCAAACCTATCCATCATGGAAGGGAGAAAAGCAAGGTTTTCAACTGCTTGTGAAAGGCAGCATGGGAGGAAAGACTTGCAATGTGAGTGGGCAGCGTATTCCACAACTTGGCAGCGGTGACCTGAAAAGACCACCCCCCCCACCTGGCTTTTCAAAATCTAGGTATCTCCACTTCCTAAAAGAGGCAGACCTCAGCTGTCTGTTGGGAATATACCAGTGGAAGGCCATTACCGAGTACAATGGCCCCTGGAGGTGGACACAGTGTGAACTAGATAGAGGGCTTTAAAATTCATATGCTTCATGACCAGCAGTCAGTGAAGGGACCGAATGCTCTCTTTGACCGACAGACATTTTGGAACGTTCAATACTAAGTGAACAGCTGCATTCTGAATAGTCTGAAGTCTATTAAGGGTGGCTTTATTGATATTTAAGTACAGAGCATTAGAATAGTCAAGATGCGATGACCACTACAATTCTGAGCTCGAATGGAAAGAGAGGAAGTACCAATTTAAAATTTTTGATAATAAAGAAGTGGGAGCCCACAGTCCTCTTGGCCTGAGTGTCAATGGAAAGGGAGGTGTCAAAAAGCACCCCTAACTTTTTAGCCTCAGTGATTGGAAGAGGTTGGGGCCACAAAACTTTGGCCACTACAGTTCAGACCATACAGACGTTTGCTCTCCAAAATCAAGATCTCTCTCTTGTTGGCATTCAGTTTCAACCAATTCTTTTTCATCCAGTTGTTTATATCAATCTTGCAGCATTTGAACATTTCAGCCACCACTGGGATGCCGTCGGATATTGATACAATTATTTGGGTATCATCCGCGTAAGATAGTACTTTGCAGCCACAAGACCTAATCAACTTAGCCAAGGGGGCAACATATAGATTTAACAGAGTAGGGCTGAGAGAAGAGCCCTGTGGCACCCAGCAAGGTAACTTGAAAGAGCGTGCCTTAAAGTGCCCTCAACTCCCAGTGTGAGGCCTGTTGGTAAGAAAGGACTCCATCAGGGCCAGGGCAATGATCCTCACCCCTGCCTGGCACAAATCTATGAACCAGGCGTGAGGAGGACATTGTGTCAAAAGCCACTGAAAGGTCCAACAACACCAAGATGGCAGAACCTCCCTGATCAATTTGACAACAAATGGCATCAGTTGCAGCTAACAGAGCAGATTCCGTGCTGCGGCCACTCCTAAATCCATTCTGCAAAGGATCCCCAAGATTCTGGGAAGACATGAGCTCCATCAGTTTCTGTTTAAGATATTTTTCAAATATCTTAGCTGATACAGGTAAAAGAGAAGTAGGGCACAGATTACTTTGATCTTCAGGGTCACCGTTAGGCTTCTTTTTGAGGGGGACAATTATTGGCTCCTTCCAGGATTGGGGAAAAATTCTTGTTAAGAGAATTTGATCGTAAATTTTTTGGGAAAGGTGGCAATCTGATTTGGTACAAGCTGCAAGATTCTGGGAGGACACGGATCATCCGGAGAGCCAGATCTCAAGTGCAGAAGGAGCTGCTTAACTTTCATAAGTGAAATAGGGGGGAAGACGGATAGTGTGGCTGTGGGGATGAGATTAATCGCCTCCTCATCTTTATCTGGGGGGGATATCCTCATTCAACTTAAAAAAGGAAACAATAGTCTGAATCTTTCCCTAAAGTGAGCTGCCACGCTGTTACAAAGCCTTGGAACCTTTCAATGGCTTGCTAAGCCTGCAGAGTGGAAAGATTTGTTATCACTTTAAAGAGTTCCTTGGGATTATTAGTGGCCGACCTTATTTTCAATGTTTTTTTTTTTTTTAGTCCTCATACCACCTTTGTTTGCAAAGTCAAGCCTGACATCCGACCCCAGGCTATTTGCAATTAAACATATAGTCCTGCAATCCAGCCCATCCAGTTTCCTGGTTGCTGGTTCCACGCAGGTGTAATCATAGGACGCGAGGGATTAAGGGCCAGATGTACGACCCTTTTTTGCGGCCACAAACGGGAGAACCTCCCGTTTGCGGCCACAAAAAAGGGTAATAGCATGTACAAATGCTATTTTGCGAGTCCCTGACTCGCAAAATAGTATTTGCGACTCTTGCTATTAGGAAGGGGCGTCCCTTCCTAATAGCGAGTCAACATGCTATGTACTAGTGTTTTGCGACCGCATTTGCGGCCGCAAAACACTCGCAGTTTACCACCTACTTCAAGTAGGTGGTAAACTACTCGCAAGGGAAGGGTCCCATGGGACCCCTTCCCTTTGTGAGTATGTTGGAAAATATTTTTAAGAGCAGGCAGTGGTCCCAGAGACCACTGCCTGCCCTTAAAAAATGAATCTGAAAAGTTTCATTTTCTTTTTAAATGCATCCCGTTTTCCTTTAAGGAAAACAGGCTGCATTTAAAAAAAAAAAGCTGCTTTATTAAAGCAGTCCCAGACATGGTGGTCTGCTGAGCCCAGCAGGCCACCATCCCTGGGAGGGCTGTCATTCCCAATGGGCTCGCAAATTGCGAGAGCATCATTAATATTAACGAGCCTCGCAATTTGCGACCCCATTGGGAATCGCAAACAGTGTGAAATACACTGTTGTACATCGGAAATTGCGCCTCGCTAATTGCGACTCGCAAAAGAGTCGCAATTTGCGATGCGCAATTTTCTTGGTCGTACATCTGGCCCTAAGTTCTTATTATTCCGTTCCAATTCAAAAAATCATCCCAGATCTTAGTAAGTGGGCCACCCTCGATTCCTATGTCCATTTTGCAGATAGTTTTAACCGCCTGGAGCCAATGCGAACCATGAGGTGGTGCAGAGTCTATCCATTTTTTACAAATCTCTCTCCTAGCGAGAAGGATCAAATAGAAAAGTAGGGCCCGCCGATTCGCCGATAAGGACAAGGTCGGCTGATCCTCCAGCCCTATCAAGATCAACGTTAAGCTCATTTTAATATTGGTGCGCAGGATTTCATTGATTACTTTCTCAACCAAAAGCCAATAGTCCTGTATCAGGGGGTATTCGAAAAACATATGTCGATCATCCGCACTTAACATACCACATCTATGGCATCTTGGGGCTGCGGCTGTTACAAATTTTGCCAATTTCTGGGGTGTCCAATAAAGCCTATTGGCTGTAAAAAAATGGTTCCTCTTCAGATTTGCTGGCTTGACCACCCCATAGAGTACTAACACTCCCCAGCACACGTCATAGATCTGTGATAAAAACGATGAGTAATGCATAAACAGTAAGCATAATTTCCACAAAGATTACAGATACTCTCTGTTTCTTCTTTTTGTTCTCTTTTTTTAAATTATTAATTCAGAAGGTCTTCGCAAAATGACACAGCCGACACGTGTTTCGTCGCGTACATGGGAATTAGTCCCGCGACTTTTTCAAGGCTGTATAAATACAAACACAATAACACAACTAAAGTCATGACTTGTATGCCATGCGTAGACATGAATTTAATTTCAATAGCGAAAATCAGCAAAGGATATATGCCTAAGACACAGAGTTTGATTTGGGCTATATAGGGAACATTTTTGTAGGCACGGTTCTTTCGTCACCTAGTTGCAATTTCACGAATTTGCATGTTTTCACTGGGCATCCAGATTCACGGTATTGTCCCTTTTGAATAAACTTTTTTCATGCATTCACCGTTCTCACGTCGTCTTGGGCTTTTCCGTCCTCCTTATCGTTTGATAGCTTTTTCCTTTTTTCTTTTGCCACTCTTGGTTTTTGCAGTTTAGTTGGTACACGTATTCCATCTTGTGCATGCCTTAGGCATATATCCTTTGCTGATTTTCGCTATTGAAATTAAATTCATGTCTACGTATGGCATACAAGTCATGACTTTAGTTGTGTTATTGTGTTTGTATTTATACAGCCTTGAAAAAGTCGCGGGACTAATTCCCATGTACGCGACGAAACACGTGTCGGCTGTGTCATTTTGCGAAGACCTTCTGAATTAATAATTAAAAAAGAGAACAAAAAGAAGAAACAGAGAGTATCTGTAATCTTTGTGGAAATTATGCTTACTGTTTATGCATTACTCATCGTTTTTATCACAGATCTATGACGTGTGCTGGGGAGTGTTAGTACATTTATGGGCTTAGGCTTCAAATTAGGGAGGTTTGTGGTTCTCCTCACCCTGCAGCACCGCCACTTTAATAGAGAACGTTAGGTTAATTCTTATGTGGATTTCTCCTGAGAGGCGCCAGAAGACCTAAAACATACCACTATACGATTATTCTCACCCCATAGAGTAGTTTAAAAGAAAGTTGCCACATTCTCTGCGGCTCCGTCATCTGAATAGCACCATCCCAGATCTCATGTGGTGCTTTCAACTTCTTGTCTTCCGAGAGCCCCAGAGTCCAGTACCAGTCAGTGACTTCCTTCCTTCTCGGGGCCTCATTCTGTAATTTCTTTTCGAACTCCCAGATTCCGCCAATCTCTCTCCTGTTTGCCTCCCCCCAGGATAACAACTGGAGGTATTTGAACCTTGAGAGGCAACCCCCCGTCTTTGCCATCAAGATTTCCCATGGCACCACCTTCTTCATCACCAAGAGATCTCCCCATAGTTCAATTCCCGCCCTCCTTAATGGGATACTTAACTGGTCTTGCAGGCACTCTGGTGTACCTGGTGAATCCCATATTGGTGCACCATCCGAGAAGTACCCCATTCCAAGTATGTTTCTTATCCCTACCCAAAGGGTAAGTGCTGCCTTAAGCGTCTTCAGTCTGACTTTTTAAAAGAATTTCCTTGCCCCAAATTTATAAAGAAACCCTTTTGAGCTCCACTCCTTAACCATTTCCTCCAATAGCCCACCCCACTCCAAGGGCCCCGGTGTGCCTAAGAGAGTTCTGCAATTTTTGAACTGAAAGGCCATACAGTATAGTCTTAAATCCGGAAGTGCCAACCCACCTTCTCCCAATTTACGCCTCAATTTTTTCCAAGACAGCCGTGCTCCCCTGGCTGCCCAGACGAAACTGCCCAATTTACCCTGTATTTTATCGATCAAGCCTTTGGGGAAAGTAAGAGGGATACAGTTAAAGAGAAATGTCAGCTTGGGAAGTAGCACCATTTTAATTAAGTTTACTCTTCCATATAATGACAAAGGCAAGTTCTTCCATCTGGCGAGTGTTTTCTCGATTTCCTTTGCTACCCTCTCTAAATTGAGCTGAGGGATTCCCTCTAATGAGTTAATAATACCTATTCCAAGGTACCTGATCTCTCTCTGGACACCTCCCATCCAGTCTGGGACATTCCAACACATTATTCCGGTTTTTCATTATTTACCGAATACCCTGAAAACGCTCCGAATTCTTTGGCTAATAGCTCCACCCTGAGGATTGTAACAGCCGGATCTGCTGTGTAGATTATAAGGTCATCTGCATATAACGCGATTTTCTTTTTATATGCACCTGCACAGAAAGCGATAACCTGATCATCCTGGCGAAGCATCTGGGCAAATGGTTCGATATATATATCGAACAATAATGGGGAAATGGGGCACCCCTGTCTCGTCCCTCTAAGAATCGAGAAACTCCTAGTGAGAGAGCCATTGAGGAGGATCCTAGCTGTAGAGCAATGATATAAAGCTTTTAGTATTGTTATAAAACGTGGCCCAAACCCCATGATCTCCAATACTGCCCATAGATACTCCCAGCAGACACAATCGAAGGCCTTGGCGGCATCCAGTGTAACCGCCGCCAAGGGTACCGACCTTGATGTAGCTAAGTCGATACTACCAATCAGCTGCTGGGTCAGTTCGTACATCTGCCTCCCAGGGATGAAACCCTTCTGATCCTCATTGATTAGCTGAGGAGCGAGTTTAGCCAGCCTACCCGCTAAAATGCTGACAAAGATTTTATAGTCTGCATTTAGCAGGGATATCGGTCGATACGACTCTGCTTTCACCGGGTCCTTGGCTGGTTTTAAAATCAAGACTATGGAGGCCTCTCTCCATGATTCTGGGACCTGTGTCTCCCCCATATATACCGTATTAAACAGGTTTTCCCAGACAGTGAGTACTTCCTCTATTAGAATTTTATACACATCTGAGGGGACAGTATCTAAACCAGCAGCCTTCCCATTCAGCTCTTTTTATTGCCCCCCTAATCTCCTCCTGAGTGATTGGAGCTTCCATCATCTTTTCCCCTTCACCATTCAGTGCAGGGAGGCCAAGCGTCCTAAGCCAACTTTTGAGCTTTTGAGGCTCTGGGGTAATATCTTCCTTATAAAGCTGTGCAAAGAGTGTCACTACATGTTCCTGCATAACATCCCAGCTGTCAAGCACCTCCCCTAATGCCCCCCTCAGCTCCTTTATCTCATTTCTAGTTCTTTCGACCCTAGACTTCCAGGCCAGCATAAGCCCCCACTTTCTCTCCATACTCAAATTCCTTCACATTTGCAGCTTGCCACCTTGCCTTACACTTTAGCTCCAGCCTGATCTTATACTTTAGTTGGGCCTCTTCTAACCTCCTTTCCAACCTCTCCCTTTCCTCTCCCGCACTTATAGAATGCAAAGCTTCCTCAAGGTTCCCCACTTCCCTTTCGATATTTATTAATTCCGCCCTTTCTTCTCTGCTTTTTGCACAGGCAAGGCGTTTTAGAACGCCCCGTATATATGCCTTAAAGGCATCCCATACTATTCCAGGGGAGGCAGTGTCCTTATTATTAATAAAGTATTCTGATGCAGCCTTTTTCAAAGCAATCGCCACTCCCTCATCTTTATTGATGCTTTATTGTCCATCTCTTGCAGGGCTGCGGTCCTGGAGCCTGTAAAGTGATGATGACTGCTGAATGATCCGAGATGTGGGCTGGAAGATGCTCAATCTTTTTAATATTAGTTGTAAAGCATCTATCAACCAGAAAGTAATCTAATCTTGAAAAGTGATGGTATTTTTTACTATGGTAAGTATACCCTCTCAAATGCCTCCAAACATCTACTAAGTCTAGATCCTGTATCTGACTTTTCAATGCATTCCTCATTCTGGGTACAGGGCACTTTCCCTTCGCATTGAACGATCCATTATAGGATCCAACAGTACATTAAAATCCCCACCCACAATCGCAGAAGCTGAAATATCCACCAGCCTCAGTTCCAATTCTATAATGTGCTGTGGGTCATCCTCATTGGGTCCATAAAACCCGGCACATATGAAATCATTATCTGCCCATCTCATACGAGCTAGGACCCATCTACCGGAGCTGTCCGTACTCGACGACTTAAGCTCGATCACACTGCCACTTCTAATTAAGATTGCAACCCCTTACAGCATTGTGCTTGATCGGAGGCTAAGACATTTTGGACCCAGCCACACCTGCCAAATAACTCCTTGCTTTCGTTTGCTAACAAGTGTGTCTCCTGTAAAATCATAATTTGCGCCTGACTGTCTTCCAAATACTTCAGCTCTTTCCTCTGTCTGGGTTTGGACCTAAGACTATTCCCATTCCATGTGAGTATATCAATACTTGGGATTCTAGCCATAGTACTTCCTCTCGTATTCCACCTCCTGCTTCATTACTAGCTTATTAAGACTCTCCCGCATAGGAGGTTCTGAGGACTTTTTTTGTTATTTTAACCCACTGCTCCCCACCCGTGCCCATACCCCCCCACCACCGTCCCATCCCTCCCCCCTTACACAACCCCGGGGAACCCTCCCTCTCTTTTTAGGCATACCAATGCCTGTGGGCGCACCATTGGGGGAATTTAAACTAATTCAACAATATACAATAGAGCCAACTGTCCCAATAGTCCAAAGTTGGTCACTTAGCGATATCTCTCTTCTTTTTAATCGTATCAAATAGTGACTCAACATCTTCTACTGACCGAAAATTGTACATTTGATTATACCACATAATACGCAGCATTGCGGGGAATTTTAACTGAACCTTAGCTCCCAACTTCCGTAGCTCCTCCATCTTATTTCCTAGCTCCCACTGCCTCTGTTCTGTAGATTTGCATAAGTCCGACTTAACTAGCAGTGAATAGCCATCTACTAAGTATGGACCGTTTTTTAGGGCCCCACTAAGAACCTCCTCTTTGGTGGTATAGGAGAGAAAATTCACAAGGATCTTCCTAGGTTTGACCCTTTGAGGGTTGCGATGAAAAGGCTCTCTATGCGCTCTTTGAACTTCGTACTCAAGATTAATATCTTCCTTGCCCTTCAGGATCGTGTTCCGTAGCAACTTGATGATGAAAGCCTTCATTTCCTACCCTTCCTCGGCTTCCGGGACGTTCAGAAATCTCAAATTATTCCTTCGGGAATGATTTTCCACTCTCTCAAGATCTTCCCTTAAGGTTTGGTTTTGCCTGGCTAACTTACAGATCTGAGAAGCATTCTTCACCACATCCTGCTTTACTATGACCACCTCTTCCTCTAACTTCTTTGTACGGAGGGTTACGTCATCCAATTTTTGGGTTAACTCCAGGCAGGATGCTTGTATGCCTAACTGATTTGCTTCTGAGACCTCAAATCGGTGCTTGATTTCACTTTTCAGACCCAGTAGAATGCTTGCCAGCGAATCTTCTGAGTTTCCCTGGGCCACTTAAGATATTCCCGCATCCGAACTGCTCTGTCTATTTCCATTCTGAGCTTGTACAGGAGCTCCTGGGACATCAGATAATGCCAACACAGCAAACCTGTTGCTCACGGGGATTGTAGCTTCTTCTTGGGGTGCCATGGTATTACAGCTAGGCTCATTCAATTTTGAGGAACCGTCGCCGCTATATGCGCCCTTTTTTGTACTTATTGCAGTTTCCTCCAAATTAGCACTGATACCTGGAATGGCCACACCCATATTGGGGCCTGCACCGCCTGCGCCATCTTTCTGCATACTTGGAAGCACGCGAAAAAATGATTTAAGTGAGGGAGTAATTTTTATTTCAGTGGGCGCGATTACAGTTTTATTTTTATTATTGCCCTCGCTAGTTTTTCCTGGTGATTTTCCTGCTCCCCTACTCTGGAGACTCCCTCCTCCTTGCCGATCTCGCCTCGCCTTAACAGTAATTTTAGCTCCTTGCGCTGATCCTGGGAGTAAGTCTGACGAAATAGGTACAAAATTTGTCTTACCTCCAGTGTGCCTGGTCCTCAAAGTGTACCTGGAGGGTGCCTCACCTTCCTTGGCAGTACCTGTCTCCATATGCGAGAGGTGCCCCACTCTCTCGCTCAGCTCTCCCCACCTCCACGCTCCTAATGTGGTTCTACAGTCCCCAGTCGTCTTCTTCGCTTCCTCAGAAGGCTGCTGGCAGGCTCGACATGTTCTGTCTCTGCCCCCAGTCCTGACGCCGGCCTCCCAGGAACGTCGAAGCTCCGCTGCTGCCTCCTTCCATCGCGTCCCCGGGGATCCAGAAATTGCCCCCCCGGCTCCCAACAGGCCCGCCTGTCTTGCGTGTCTCTGGCATTCCGCAATGCTGTAAGTTTAACTATTTATTTTTCTGGCAGCCGTGCTCTCTTTGCGGCTCTTTCCCGATAATGCTCTCCCCCGATGGCGCCCGCGACTGTCTAGCTCACGGCCGCCATGTTCCCCCGATCAGCTACCTTATTTTCATTGTGAAGTTTGAGTAATTAGCTAACTTGATGGCATGTTTATAACTATGCATCAGTTCTTTGTGCTTATCTTTTCCCTCCATAGAGGGAGAAAGCCTCCACTTCTATTCTTGCCTCCTACACAGACGTCTGAGCTCTTTTAAATTCTCTGAGAACCAAGGAGCAGATGCTCTATTTATTTTCTTTATTTATTTTTGAGGTGGGAGGGGCAATTTGATTCATGGCAGTTTCCACCCACATGTGAAAATCCTCTGCGGTGTATTCCAGTTAATTATTGTTCCTTTCTAAGGATTCACACAGCGCCACTTCTGTGGAAATTTTATTTCACCTCCTGAATGTGGAGATATTGCTCTGCATCTGACCTCTGTTCTACTGTAAGGTAATTTTAAAAGGTACCGCTAGATGGCCAGTCCAGCACAGCGGGAGAAGATCTCCCTTCCATAAAACCCCATGATTGGCAAAGATACCCTCTAAGGTATGTCCTGCCATGTGAGTGGGTGAGTTCACCAATTGCCTGACCCAAAATCCTTCATAAGTTCCAGAAGCCTAGTAGAGTCACTGCAATTAGTGTCCTCCAGGTGAAAAACATCCTTGCTGATGTGGTGGCAGCCACTCAGATCTTATATTTTGATCTGTTGGATCCATGGATCCTCCACAGCATGACATATACAAATATTTTAAACCTTAATTTCTCTAAAACTACTAAACAGATTTGCACCAAATCAAAAAAAGCACGCTTTCTGGACCACAATCTAGCTTTCTCCCAAATTTCGTGAAATTCAGTTCAGCCGTTTTAACGTTATCATTATTCACTTTTCCTCTGGAAAATTGCATGGGCATAACGCATTTTGGGACCTCCTGAGCCGTATTACATTTTTTTGCAAACTTTCAAGAAGATTCGTCAAATGGTGCCAATGTTATTACCAAACCAAAAAATGCTTCTCCTATTGAACCTTCATCCTAACTATAACTACCCAGCACCGACTGCCATGGAAATATACATATGTATATATATTATGTCATGGGAATATATATATTAGGTGAATATGTCAGTGCCAACTTAACATTTTGAACTCAGAAAACCACAGAAATTCACCAGTTATAGTTAGAGGAGTGTCTTGTGAGGTAGAGATGACTGGACCCTTTTGGTTCCTGGCAGACTCCATAGAACAGTGACGTAAGTGCTTGGGTGACCTTCCTGGTCAGTGTCACTGCCTCCCCCGTGCAGCTCCACCGGTAAGGATCTGCCTTCGAGCCCGAGCTCCCGAGCTCCCGAGCTCCTCGCCAGGTAGGTGTTCGAGGCCCTCCTCCACCCACAGGCTCCTGCCTGTGCCTCATCCATGGTGGTCTAGTGGAAAGGCACCCTGCTCTTCTGCTATTCCGCTCTGTTCTTTGCCCTCTGTCTTCTCTTTTGCCTTTTGGCTGTTCTGCCTCTCTTTCTCTTTTGCCTCTTTTGCCACTTTGCCACTTTCTCTCTTTTTCTCTTTTACCTCTTTGCCACTCTTTCTCTCGTTCTCTTTTGCCTCTTTTGCCACTTTGCCACGTATTCTCTTTTGCCACTTTGCCACCTACTCTATTTTGCCTCTTTTGCCACTTTGCCACTTTTTTTCTTTTTCTCTCTTGCCTCTTTTCCCTCATTTCGCTCCCTCTTCCCGTGCTCCCCGCTGCTGCTGCCCCCGCGGCCCCTCCACCCCAGCATGTGGCTCCCGCCTCCCAGCTGATCGCCCTCCCCCGACCACTACTTAATGGTGGCAGTTGTGTGGCAGCGCTGCTGGTGCGCCGATGGCGTGCCAAAGGCAAGCCATCTGTGCCCGTCCGCGACCTGACCACGACCAGCGCCAGGTACCCTGGTTCTCCGACCCCCTGCCGCTATGACCCCAGCACCCTCCATGCTCTCAACCCCCCGATGCAACAACAACTGCCAGCTCTTGACGCCGAGCAACACTCAAGGCCAGATCTCCTGCCAACACTGCTGCCGCACATTCACCCACCTCCGGACCCCTACAGCTGTCGTGAGCCCATAGGACGCCAGTGGACACAAACCACTGAACTGCATCCTCCTCAACGTACGCTCCCTGCACAGACACGCCATAGAAATCTGGGACTGCCTCAACACTCACACGCCCGACATCGCCTTCCTCACAGAGACCTGGACCAATGCCAGCTCCGCACGCGACATCGCAACTGCCATCCCCTACGGATACAAGATCCTGAGGAAAGACCGCCCCACCCGCCCAGGAGTATGCCTCACCATCATCCACAAAAGCTTCCTTTGCATGACAACCACCAACTCGGACGCCGCCTCTACCCCCATGGAACGCATCTACTTCCAGATCCAGACCAACCCCAGAACGATGCTCAGCGGAACCCTCATTTACCAACCACCTGGTCCCTGCACTCTGTTCACCAACGTCATCACCAACCTCATCGCACCCCACTCCATCGCCTCTGCAGACTACATACTACTTGGAGATCTAAACTTCCACCTGGACAACCACGACGACCCCAACACCACCACCCTCCTAGAAAACCTCACAAACATAGCACTAAAGCAACTTGTCTCTGCCCCCACTCACACAGCAGGACACACACTCAAACCCGTCTTCGCAGGAGGAGACAGCCTCTTCTTCAGCCACACCACGGAACTCCTCTGGACTGACCTCCACTGCATCCACTTCTCCTTCAGAAAACCCACCGCACACAAGCATGCACACCGCCCCCCCCGCAGAAACTGGAACAAATTCTCTGAAGAACACCTCACCTCTGCCCTCACCTGCACTCCACATCCAACTATGACAGATGCCAACACCGCAGCAAGCAACCTCCACCAATGGATCGCCAGCTGCCCCAACACACTTGCCCCCCTCCAGAAGACTACAGGATGACACAACAATAAAGCAAACTGGTTCACCAAGACACTCCTAGAATCCAAGCGCTCCTGCCAACGACGGGAAAAGACGTGGAGAAACAGCAAAACTCCGGAAACACACACCGCCTACAAAACAGTCATTACAGCTCACCACCAACTCTTCAAATCCACAAAGAAGAATTTCCTCCAAGACAGAAACCTCTCCAACACCCACAACTCCAAGGAATTTGCCAAACCCAACAGCGAGACAATAGATGCCCCCCTTCCAAGACCTCTGCAACAGACTCAGCTCTTTCTTCCACCTCAAGATCAAGACACTCTACGATAACTTCGATGACCAAGACCTCTGCACCACCTCAACCCCACCCTCTGCGACGCCACCCAACAGACCCTACTCACTTGGACCCCACTCATGATAGAATTCACCCTAAAGACCATGAAGTTCATCCACTCCGGAGCACCATCAGTCCCCTGCCCGCCACACATCTTCCACAGGGCCACGACAGCCTTCACACCCGAGCTACATCAAACCATCAACTGCTCCCTCGAGGCTGCCACATTCCCCGACAACTGGAAGCGTGCCAAAGTCCACCCCCTCCTGAAGAGACCCTCCGCAAACCCGACGGACCTCAACAACTTCAGGCCCATCTCGCTGCTTCCTTTCACAGCCAAGGTCATCGAAACGGCCATCAACACCCAGCTAGCATACTTCATCGAAGCCAACAACATCCTAGATAACTCCCAATCCGGATTCCGCAGCAACCACAGCACAGAGACTGCCCTCCTCGCTGCCACAGACGACATCCACGCCCTCCTCGACCAAGGCCAAACAGCAGCCCTCATCTTCCTGGACCTATCAGCAGCCTTCGACACCATCTCCCACAACCACCATCTCCCAACACACACTAGCCACCAGACTCCATGACGCCGGCATCCAATGAAAAGCCCTAGATTGGATACGCTCATTCCTCACGGGCAGAACACAGAGAATAAGACTCCTGCCCTTCCTCTCGGAACTGACAGAGACCAGATGTGGAGTTCCCCAAGGATCCTCCCTCAGCCCCACCCTCTTCAATGTCTACATGACCCCCCTGGCAGCCACCGTCAGAAACCACGGGCTCAACATCATCTCCTAAGCCAATGACACCCAACTCATCCTCTCCCTCACCAAGGAACCCGACGTCACCATGCACAACTTCCAAGAAGGGATGACAGCCGTCGAACCTAGATGAAGAATAGCTGCCTGAAACTCAACTCAGAGAAAACAGAGGAACTCACCTTGGCTCCCCCCTCCGCATGGGACAACATCTGGTGGCCCCCCACACTCAGAAACCCACCCACCCCGACAGACTATGCACGTAACCTCGGTATCATACTGGACTCATCGCTCAGTATGAATCTCCAGATCAACACTGTCTCCTCCGCATGCTTCCACACCCTCTGCATACTATGCAAAACATTAAAATGGATACTCCCAGACTCCAGGAAAATGGTCACTTATGCCCTCTCACCAGCAGACTCGACTACGGCAACGCCCTCTACGCCGGAATCAACAAAAAACTGCTCTGCAAACTGCAGACTGTCCAGAATGCCGTGGCCAGACTAATCCTCGATATCCCACGGCACAACCACATCACCCAACACCTCCGTGACCTCCACTGGCTCTCCGTCTAAAGAAGAATAACTTTCAAGCTGCTCACACATGCCTACAAGGAGCCTCCACAACATCGGACCACAATACCTCAACAATTGCCTCTCCTTCCATACCCCCAAGAGAAACCTCTGCTCAGATGACCTCGCCCTAGCCACGTCCCACGCTTCTACAGAAACAGAGCAGGTGCAAGGTCCTATCTCGCAGCCAAGACCTGCAATGCCCTCCCCCTTCACCTCTGGTGAAGCCAGACACTGCACCAATTCAAGAAAGACCTCAAGACCTGGCTCTTCGAATGACCCTAACCCAGCGCCTTGAGACCCTAACGGGTAAGTAGTGTGCCCTATAAACCCTGATTGATTGATTGGTTGATAGAATTCATGAGGTAGAATGTTTAGTTAATGGTTACACGCTGAGGAAAAGAGACATGCAATACCAAGCTCCATGTGTGGCGTAATCATCCACATTCCCCAAACCATCACACCCACCAGACCAAGGAGGAGAAAAATCAGAAGAGGGACAAAAAGGAAGAAAACAGCCAGTCCGCAGCAAATAACCAGGAGAATCTCACCATTGTAAATCTATCAGATAGAATGCTTACCACAATGGAAACTTCGGTGTTACAAATGGGACTGACAATCTGACCGACATCAGGATGGGATTACACACTGACACAGACAGACCTATATCAGTTCATTAAAAAACTTTAATTGAAAAAAATCTATATTTCACATCCCAAATGAAGGACAATTGAGCCCACTTATGTAATGGTACCTACTGATATTCTAACAGGTTATGATCTAGAATCATTGCAAGCCTATCATGAACTACAGGGTTTGGCTCCATTAACAGAAGAGGGAAATAATGAGAGAGTATTACAACTCCTAGACCAAGCAGGAATAACACAAAGAAGCGGCAAAAGTAAATTCAAGGTGAAATCAAGCTACATACAACGAACTCCTCTTGATTCTATCGATTGTTTTCATGAGACAATTATTAAAAAACTGGATAACCTGAGAACGAATGCCAGAGCATGGACGAATTTACAATTTAACAAAGGAGCAATGGCAAGGTGTATTATCTCTTAAAAATGATACATCCTTAGTCATAAAACCTTCAGACAAAGAAGGAAATGTGTTACAGACTAAGGCAAAGTATCAGGAATAGGCTTTAAAGTTACTTAGAGATGAGCAATGCTATCAGCCTATAACAAGGGAAGGATACAACAAAAGTATACAGGTGCTCTATGATTTTATTAGCTTTTTGAAAGACAGAGGCGTCCTGGACTATGATGAATACCAATTCTTGAGGTTTGAATATCTGGTGGCTCCCACATTTTACCACATTCCCAAGATCCATAAAAATGAAGAGGTACCTCCAGGATGTCCTATTGTCTCATCATAGGGGAGTTTACTCGAGAATGCCTCAATCTTTGTGGACTCTTTTCTGGTCCCCTTTGTTAAAGACTTGATTTCATATATTAAAGATTCTACTCATTTCATTAGAGTAATTCAAGATATTGTATGGGAGGAGAATTTTCTGCTTGTAACTTTTGATATTACAAGTTTGTATACTTGTACTTTGCATGAGCAGGGGTTACAGGCAGTAGAATTATTTCTTAAAGGTAAACCCCTGAAGTTTAAGGAACACAATATGATGATATTGCAATTGATATCTTTTTGCCTAAACAACAGTATTTTATTGTTCTCTGGGCAACTGTACTGACAAAAACAAGAGACCGCGATGGGCGCCTGCTTTGCCCCCAGCTACTCAAATTTATTCGTGGGCTGGTGAGAGAAGCACTTGGCCTGGGCAGATCCCAATAACTGTTGGGTAGAGAAGGGGCCCTTTGGGCTAGGTATATTGATGATTTATTCATTATATGGTGATAAATAATCTCAGGAGGTAACTGAAATATACATTGTAGTTTTGAATGACAACAATCTCAATGTGCAATTCACAAGTTGTATTAGCAACACAGAAATGCCCTTCTTGGATCTTCTAGTATATGTGGAAAACAAGCACCTTCTCACAAGGCTATTCAGAAAACCAACAGCTGGAACCTCGACTCTACATGCAAAGAGTCAAAACCCTCGATGCCGAGTCAACAGTATCCCGTATGGGGAGCTGTTGCACAAGTGTAATTTCTCCACACCACAAAGCTATGTACAGGCAGTACAGGAAGCCATTCACAGATTTTAGAACAGAGGATATCCAAGGAAAATCCTGAAGGAAACAGCTAGAAAGGTACACTTAGTTGACAGACAGGAATTATTGATTCCTAAGCAGAAAGAAAAAGGAGAGTCAGTGACGAGATTAATCCTACATTTTTCATCAGAATTCAAAGAGATCTGCCAAATTGTATAAAAACATTGGGGCATCTTGCAGGCGGATCCCACCATTGGTCCTACATTGCCTTCAGTGCCCAGCATTACAGACAGAAAAAGCACTTCATTAAAAGATCTACTGGTTCACAGCCACTACACTGAAAAAGCGATAGATAAACCTAAGGTGGTTGGCTTTTTCCCTTGCACTAGATGCAAGGCATGTAGAAGCAGCAAAAAGATGAAGAAATTTGAGCTCCCGGATACAAAACACGCAAAACAGATCACAAGGCTATTAAACTGTAGTTCGAGCTTTGTGGTCTATTGCCTAGTATGCCCGTGCAACATGAAATATGTCGGGAGCACGGTGCAAAGAAAAGGGTGTTAGAACATACCCGGGCAATAACAAACAAGGATGAAGAACATAACAGTGACAGTAGACTCAAAGTTTTTCTGTGTAGATCAGGTGCCTCAGAAGGAAAGAGTAGGAGAAAGATTCAAGGCACTGTGGCAACTTGAATCAAGATACATTATTGAGATGAGAATTTGAACCCAGTGGGGTTTGAACAGTGATAAAGAGTGGTGGACACACATAGAATAAGATTGTTTTAATTAAAGCACTGGCACACTGTATTCGGGCACTTTAGAACTATGAATGTTTAACTGCACAGGCTTGCACATAGCACACAATCACTTTAAGATTAGGCACAGTCACTTTCGAAGGAAGCCTTTGGCTTGATAATGTAAGCCCATTCAGGGCATAGTAACTATAAAAATTAATTGATATCTGCACGTAACTTATTAGCCCATTAAGGGTGGAAATACTGTATAAGGAGTGTATCATTGTGGGCTGGCCATAAGGAATCCATCAATGCAGGATAATGTTATAGATTGAATTCATAAAAAGTATTGTGTTGAATTAGATAACATGTTATAACTGGGCAGTTTTCAATCTGAGAGGGTTTAACAAGGATCTAATAATAATTTCTAATCCAGAATATCGGACTTGGTTTTATGAAATATGTGGTTTTTCGATGTGATATTTTTTAAGTATTTATGAAATTCACAATTAAATGTGTGTTTTGAACCTTGTGAAACCAAATATATGATCCAGTTTTTGAATAATTGCAAATGAGGGTTCAAAGTCAATATTTAACAATGTATTTTAACATTAGTTTAAAATGGGCGCCCTGCTAACATACGTTGCATCGAGATAATGTATGCCCATTGTTTGTTACTATTACACTTCTGTTGTCCAATAGTATTGTAGAGTATTTAATGTTGGTAAAATAGAATGGATACTGACATTGAAAAAGGCCAGGGGGCCAAAATGCGTCTGTCAGTTTGTGCTGTGGTAATAATTTAATAAAGGTCTATTAGCAATCGTTCCTGAGTGCATGACGTTCCTGTGTGGGGAGAAACAAATTGTGTGCTAGACTACCCTTGTGAGTCGTAGCACCTGCCATGCTTTAGAGCGGCAGCCTAAAGGTGGAAACAAAATATATATTATTTATATATATATATATAATATATATATATATTCACTGAAAAACCATAGGTTTCAGGGACGTTATAGTTAGAAATTAGCATTTAAAAAACCTTAGAAATTCACTGACAAAAACATAGGTTTCAGGGACATTATAGTTAGAAAATAGCATTTGAAAAACCTTAGAAATTCACTGAAAAAACCACAGGTTTCAGGGATGTTATAGTTAGTTGGACATTTCACTCGTACAAAACCAGAGAAATTTGGCCGTTATAGTTAGTTGAGCTAACTATAACTCGCGCCCCCACAATGCACTGCTGATGACGTCACATATTACATCATTCATGACGTGGTCAGTGACATCACTGATGACATCACTGATGACATCATCCAGTGACTGTGTGTTTCTGTAAAGTTTAAACATGTTTTATATATATATAAATGCCAAGGTGTATTGAAGAATGAGTGGGTGTATAAGTGTCTAAATGGATGATTTAGTAGGTGCGTGACTGACTGTATAAGTGAGTGATTAAATGTGTCTTACTGAATGCATGGGTTAGTGAGTAAACTGTGTAAATGTCTGTATCAGTCTATCAGTTGGTGTGTAAGCGGCTGCATGAGGTTGGTGAGTAGCTACATGAGTGTCCATATAGGTTATTGATTGGTTGTCTGAGTATCTGTATGGGTGCCTGAGTGTCTGTGTGGGAAGGTGGGGGGTGTGACTGTGCATAGATGTGTGAGTGGGTGATTCACTGGGTGTATGGGTTCAAGAGTGCATCTGTGAAGGGCTGTATGGGTGGGTGAGTGTGTGCATGGGTGTGTTGGTGAGTGAATGGATGTCTCAGTGGTACATGTGTGAGTAACTACATATGTGAAAGGCAGTATATGTGAGTGTTGGAGTATATAAATAACTATATATGAGAGTGAGTGATTGTGAGAGTGGCTGTATGGATGAGTGTGTGCTTGTATCAGTGATTGTATAAGAGAGTAAGTATGTGTTAGTATCTGTATGAATAAGTGAGGTGGTGTGTGTATGACTGTATAGGTGAGTAAATGGGAGTGTGATTGATTCTTTGCATGACTGACTAGGTTTGTGTGTAACTCTATGGATGAGTGGCAGTGTGTGAGTGTCTGTATAGGTGTATGAGTGCATATGATAGTGCTGTATTGATGAGTGACTGCATGTATGAGTGACTGTTTGGGTGAATTAGTAGATGTGTGTGTAGACCTAGGAATCAGTGAGCGGGTATGTAGTAACTAGTATTGGTGTGTCTATGGTTTCGAAAATGGTAGTCTGTATTTTAGAGTGGGTGTATCAAAGGTTATATTAGGGTGTGAGGAGGTGCATCAGATTATCACGTGGATGATGTCATCAGTGATATCATCAGTGATGTCATTTGAGATGTCATCAGTGATGTCACTGACCATGTCATGAATGATGTAATATGTGACGTCATCAGCAGTGCATTGCGGGGACGCGAGTTATAGTTAGCTCAACTAACTATAACGGCCGAATTTCTCTGGTTTTGTGCGAGTGAAATGTCCAACTAACTATAACGTCCCTGAAACCTGGGGTTTTTTCAGTGAATTGCTAAGGTTTTTTAAATGCTAATTTCTAACTATAACGTCCCTGAAACCTATGGTTTTTTCAGTGAATTTCTAAGGTTTTTTAAATGCTAATTTCTAACTATAACGTCCCTGAAACCTATGGTTTTTTCAGTGAATTTCAAAGGTTTTTTAAATGCTAATTTCTAACTATGCCTACAGAGGTAGGACATGTGCAGAAAGAGGAAGAAAGGCACAGAAAGAAGCAAGAGAAATGCAGAAAGAGGCAACAGAAGTACAGAAAGACGAAGAAAGGTGCAGAAAGAAGCAAAAGATATGCAGAAAGAACCAACAGAGGTGCAGAAAGAGGCCTTGTTGCAAAGTCATCCTGTGCCCCCAACTTTTTGCTGACTGGTACTGGTGGTAACTGACTCTGACTAACCAGGCCTGGAGCCAGTGCTATGCTGAAAGACACTTAGAATACAGTGAAAACACCTACATACACTAGGGTACACTATGGGTTGGGGTACTCCTGTGATTGGCATGACGTCCCCTGTAAGGCCCTAGTACATAATAGGGCAGGGGGATTAAAACTGCCTCTAACTCAGAGGTGCAGAAAGAGGCAAGAGAAGTGCAGAAAGAAGCAACAGAGGTGCAGAAAGAGGCAAGAGACGTGCAGAAAGAAGCAAGTGAAGTGCAGAAAGAGGCAAGAGAGGTGCAGAAAGAGGCAAGAGAGGTACAGAAAGAGGCAGAAGGGGTGCAGAAAGACTTACAAGAGGTGCACAAAGAGGCAAGAGAGGTACAGAAAGAGGCAGGGGTGCAGAAAGAAGGAAGAGAAGTGCAGAAAGAGACAAGAGAATTGCTGAAAGAAGCAACAGAGGTGTAGAAAGAAGCAAGAGAAGTGCAGAAAGAGGCATGTGAGGTGCAGAAAAAAGCAAGAGCAGTGCAGAAAAAACCAACAGAGGTGCTGAAAGAGGCGCGAAGGGTGCAGAAAGACCAAGAGAAGTGCAGAAAGAGGCAACAGAGGTACAGAAAGAGGCAAAAGGGGTGCAGAAAGAGAAAAGAGGGGTGCAGAAAGAGGCAAGTGAGGTGCAGAAAGAAGCAAGAGTGGTGCAGAAAGAGGCAATAGAAGTGCAGAAAGAAGCAACAGAGGTGCAGAAAGAGGCAAGAGGGGTGCAGAAAGAGGAGAGAGAAGTGCATAAAGAAGCAAAAGAGGTGCTCAAAGAGGCAAGAGGGATGCAGAAAGAGACAAGAGCAGTGCAGAAAGAACCAAGAGAAGTGCAGAAAGAAGCAACAGAGGTGCAGAAGGAGGCAGGAGGGGTGCAGAAAGAAGGAAGAGAAGTGCAGAAAGAAGCAACAGAGGTGCTGAAAGAGGCACGAAGGGTGCAGAAAGAGGCAAGAGAAGTGCAGAAAAAAGCGACAGAGGTACAGAAAGAGGCAGGAGTGGTGCAGAAAGAAGTAAGAGAAGTGCAGAAAGAGGCAAGAGAATTGCTGAAAGAAGCAAAAGAGGTGTAGAAAGAAGCAAGAGAAGTGCAGAAAGAGGCAAGTAAGGTGCAGAAAGAAGCAAGAGCAGTGCAGAAAGAACCAACAGAGGTTCAAAAAGAGGCAAGAGGGGTGCAGAAAAAGGTAGGAGGGGTGCACAAAGAGGCAAGAGAGGTACAGAAAGAGGCAGATGGGGTGCAGAAAGAAGGAAGAGAAGTGCAGAAAGAGGCAACAGAGGTACAGAAAGAGGCAAGAGAGTGCAGAAACAGGCAGGAAAAGTGCAGAAAGAGACAATAGAAGTGCAGAAAGAAGCAACAGAGATGCAGAAAGAGGCAAAAGGGGTGCAGAAAGAGGCAAGAAAAGTGCATAAAGAGGCAACAGAGGTACAGAAAGAGGCAAGAGAGGTGCAGAAACAGGCAGGAAAGGTGCAGAAAGAGGGAACATGGGTGCAGAAAGAGGCAAGAGAGGTGCAGAAAGAGAAAAGAGGGGTGCAGAAAGAGGCAAGAGAGGTGCTGAAAGAGGTATGAAGGGTGCAGAAAGAGACAAGACAGGTGAAGAAAGAAGGAACAGAGGTACAGAAAGAGGCAAGAGTGGTGCAGAAAGAGGGAAGAGAGGTGTAGAAAGAGGCAAGAGAGTTGCACAAAGAGGGAAGTGGGGTGCAGAAACAGGCAAAAGGGGTGCAGAAAGAACCAAGTGACGTGCAGAAAGGGGCAAGAGAGGTGCAGAAAGAGGCAAGAGAGTTACAGAAAGAGGCAAGTGAAGTGCAGAAGGAGGCAAGAGAACTGCACAAAGAGGCAATAGAGGTACAGAAAGAGGCAAGTGAGGTGCAGAAAGAAGCAAGATAAGTGCAGAAAGAAGCAACAGAAGTGCAGAAAGAGGGAAGAGGGGTGGAGAGAGAGGCAAGAGGGGTGCAGAAAGAAGCAAGACAGGTGCAGAAAGACATAAGAGGGGTACAGAAAAAGGCAAGAGAGGTGCAGAAACAGGAAAGAAGGGTGCAGAAAGAGGCAAGAGGGGTACAGAAAGAAGCAAATGAGGTGCAGAAAGAGGCAACAGACGTGCAGAAAGGGGGAAGAGAGGTGCAGAAAGTACAAGAGATTTACAGAAAGAGGCAAGACAAGTGCAGAAAAAGAAATAAATGTGCAGAAAGAAGCAACAGAAATGCAGAAAGAGGCAAGAGAGGCCCAGAAGGAAGCAAGAGTGGCTTGCACACCATTAGTACCAATTTAACACCCACAATTAGCAATAAGTAACAGGTGACCATTCTAGGTTTGCAAAGGGCCTTCCACCACGCTGTAACACTTGTCGCTGTATTTTTGGTAACGTTTGAGCCGTTTGAGCTAGAAACAAGGCTTTTTTGTTCAAATCTGCAGATTAGGGAGCAGATGATGAATTATGTGGCTAATGCAGAAAATGTATAATTGTGCGAAAGTCAGTGCAGTCAAACATTCTCATAATTCCAGTGGCCCTGTTCATACCTCTGACTAGGTCCACAAGTGCTCCTCAGTGATTCCTTCTTTTTTGTCTCACTGAGTTCATAGTTGAGCTTCTATGGAAACGAGGAAGACTAAACCTGAGGTTACCACTCCACAACACAGACTACCATACCACATAATTACTCTCCATAACACATAATCCCACTCTACATAATTCCTATACACTAAATACCACATACTTTCTATCCACATAATTCCACTACACACAACGTACATCCACTCCACTCCAAAAACATTAGTAAAAAACGTTTGCATTTACAATGCCAATAGCTCTAATTCTCGCAAATGCGAAACCTATTACATTGCAAACACTTCTTTAACTGGTAGTCGCATTTGCAGAGTGGTGGAGAAAGGGTGCTGGGCCTCCAACCAGCGCTCAGGAATACCGCTGCGTAGGACTTACAGGAGGTACCAGGAAGGCTTCTTGGCCCCCAAAGTCCCACAGGAGTAAATTGGACTTCATCCCCCATCCCGTAGTCTGCCAGCCTAAAGGTGGAAACAAAATATATATTATTTATATATATATATATAATATATATATATATTCACTGAAAAACCATAGGTTTCAGGGACGTTATAGTTAGAAATTAGCATTTAAAAAACCTTAGAAATTCACTGACAAAAACATAGGTTTCAGGGACATTATAGTTAGAAAATAGCATTTGAAAAACCTTAGAAATTCACTGAAAAAACCACAGGTTTCAGGGATGTTATAGTTAGTTGGACATTTCACTCGTACAAAACCAGAGAAATTTGGCCGTTATAGTTAGTTGAGCTAACTATAACTCGCGCCCCCACAATGCACTGCTGATGACATCACATATTACATCATTCATGACGTGGTCAGTGACATCACTGATGACATCACTGATTACATCATCCAGTGACTGTGTGTTTCTGTAAAGTTTAAACATGTTTTATATATATATATATGCCAAGGTGTATTGAAGAATGAGTGGGTGTATAAGTGTCTAAATGGATGATTTAGTAGGTGCGTGACTGACTGTATAAGTGAGTGATTAAATGTGTCTTACTGAATGCATGGGTTAGTGAGTAAACTGTGTAAATGTCTGTATCAGTCTATCAGTTGGTGTGTAAGCGGCTGCATAGGTTGGTGAGTAGCTACATGAGTGTCCATATAGGTTATTGATTGGTTGTCTGAGTATCTGTATGGGTGCCTGAGTGTCTGTGTGGGAAGGTGGGGGGTGTGACTGTGCATAGATGTGTGAGTGGGTGATTCACTGGGTGTATGGGTTCAAGAGTGCATCTGTGAAGGGCTGTATGGGTGGGTGAGTGTGTGCATGGGTGTGTTGGTGAGTGAATGGATGTCTCAGTGGTACATGTGTGAGTAACTACATATGTGAAAGGCAGTATATGTGAGTGTTGGAGTATATAAATAACTATATATGAGAGTGAGTGATTGTGAGAGTGGCTGTATGGATGAGTGTGTGCTTGTATCAGTGATTGTATAAGAGAGTAAGTATGTGTTAGTATCTGTATGAATAAGTGAGGTGGTGTGTGTATGACTGTATAGGTGAGTAAATGGGAGTGTGATTGATTCTTTGCATGACTGACTAGGTTTGTGTGTAACTCTATGGATGAGTGGCAGTGTGTGAGTGTCTGTATAGGTGTATGAGTGCATATGATAGTGCTGTATTGATGAGTGACTGCATGTATGAGTGACTGTTTGGGTGAATTAGTAGATGTGTGTGTAGACCTAGGAATCAGTGAGCGGGTATGTAGTAACTAGTATTGGTGTGTCTATGGTTTCGAAAATGGTAGTCTGTATTTTAGAGTGGGTGTATCAAAGGTTATATTAGGGTGTGAGGAGGTGCATCAGATTATCACGTGGATGATGTCATCAGTGATATCATCAGTGATGTCATTTGAGATGTCATCAGTGATGTCACTGACCATGTCATGAATGATGTAATATGTGACGTCATCAGCAGTGCATTGCGGGGACGCGAGTTATAGTTAGCTCAACTAACTATAACGGCCGAATTTCTCTGGTTTTGTGCGAGTGAAATGTCCAACTAACTATAACGTCCCTGAAACCTGGGGTTTTTTCAGTGAATTGCTAAGGTTTTTTAAATGCTAATTTCTAACTATAACGTCCCTGAAACCTATGGTTTTTTCAGTGAATTTCTAAGGTTTTTTAAATGCTAATTTCTAACTATAACGTCCCTGAAACCTATGGTTTTTTCAGTGAATTTCAAAGGTTTTTTAAATGCTAATTTCTAACTATGCCTACAGAGGTAGGACATGTGCAGAAAGAGGAAGAAAGGCACAGAAAGAAGCAAGAGAAATGCAGAAAGAGGCAACAGAAGTACAGAAAGACGAAGAAAGGTGCAGAAAGAAGCAAAAGATATGCAGAAAGAACCAACAGAGGTGCAGAAAGAGGCCTTGTTGCAAAGTCATCCTGTGCCCCCAACTTTTTGCTGACTGGTACTGGTGGTAACTGACTCTGACTAACCAGGCCCGGAGCCAGTGCTATGCTGAAAGACACTTAGAATACAGTGAAAACACCTACATACACTAGGGTACACTATGGGTTGGGGTACTCCTGTGATTGGCATGACGTCCCCTGTAAGGCCCTAGTACATAATAGGGCAGGGGGATTAAAACTGCCTCTAACTCAGAGGTGCAGAAAGAGGCAAGAGAAGTGCAGAAAGAAGCAACAGAGGTGCAGAAAGAGGCAAGAGATGTGCAGAAAGAAGCAAGTGAAGTGCAGAAAGAGGCAAGAGAGGTGCAGAAAGAGGCAAGAGAGGTACAGAAAGAGGCAGAAGGGGTGCAGAAAGACTTACAAGAGGTGCACAAAGAGGCAAGAGAGGTACAGAAAGAGGCAGGGGGTGCAGAAAGAAGGAAGAGAAGTGCAGAAAGAGACAAGAGAATTGCTGAAAGAAGCAACAGAGGTGTAGAAAGAAGCAAGAGAAGTGCAGAAAGAGGCATGTGAGGTGCAGAAAAAAGCAAGAGCAGTGCAGAAAAAACCAACAGAGGTGCTGAAAGAGGCGCGAAGGGTGCAGAAAGACCAAGAGAAGTGCAGAAAGAGGCAACAGAGGTACAGAAAGAGGCAAAAGGGGTGCAGAAAGAGAAAAGAGGGGTGCAGAAAGAGTCAATAGAAGTGCAGAAAGAAGCAACAGAGGTGCAGAAAGAAGCAAGAGCAGTGCAGAAAGAACCAACAGAAGTGCTGAAAGAGGAGCGAAGGGTGCAGAAAGAGCAAGAGAAGTGCAGAAAGAGGCAACAGAGGTACAGAAAGAGGCAAGAGAGGTGCAGAAAGAGAAAAGAGGTGTGCAGAAAGAGGCAAGTGAGGTGCAGAAAGAAGCAAGAGTGGTGCAGAAAGAGGCAATAGAAGTGCAGAAAGAAGCAACAGAGGTGCAGAAAGAGGCAAGAGGGGTGCAGAAAGAGGAGAGAGAAGTGCATAAAGAAGCAAAAGAGGTGCTCAAAGAGGCAAGAGGGATGCAGAAAGAGACAAGAGCAGTGCAGAAAGAACCAAGAGAAGTGCAGAAAGAAGCAACAGAGGTGCAGAAGGAGGCAGGAGGGGTGCAGAAAGAAGGAAGAGAAGTGCAGAAAGAAGCAACAGAGGTGCTGAAAGAGGCACGAAGGGTGCAGAAAGAGGCAAGAGAAGTGCAGAAAAAGCGACAGAGGTACAGAAAGAGGCAGGAGTGGTGCAGAAAGAAGTAAGAGAAGTGCAGAAAGAGGCAAGAGAATTGCTGAAAGAAGCAAAAGAGGTGTAGAAAGAAGCAAGAGAAGTGCAGAAAGAGGCAAGTAAGGTGCAGAAAGAAGCAAGAGCAGTGCAGAAAGAACCAACAGAGGTTCAAAAAGAGGCAAGAGGGGTGCAGAAAAAGGTAGGATGGGTGCACAAAGAGGCATGAGAGGTACAGAAAGAGGCAGATGGGGTGCAGAAAGAAGGAAGAGAAGTGCAGAAAGAGGCAACAGAGGTACAGAAAGAGGCAAGAGAGTGCAGAAACAGGCAGGAAAAGTGCAGAAAGAGACAATAGAAGTGCAGAAAGAAGCAACAGAGATGCAGAAAGAGGCAAAAGGGGTGCAGAAAGAGGCAAGAAAAGTGCACAAAGAGGCAACAGAGGTACAGAAAGAGGCAAGAGAGGTGCAGAAACAGGCAGGAAAGGTGCAGAAAGAGGGAACATGGGTGAAGAAAGAGGCAAGAGAGGTGCAGAAAGAGAAAAGAGGGGTGCAGAAAGAGGCAAGAGAGGTGCTGAAAGAGGTATGAAGGGTGCAGAAAGAGACAAGACAGGTGAAGAAAGAAGGAACAGAGGTACAGAAAGAGGCAAGAGTGGTGCAGAAAGAGGGAAGAGAGGTGTAGAAAGAGGCAAGAGAGTTGCACAAAGAGGGAAGTGGGGTGCAGAAACAGGCAAAAGGGGTGCAGAAAGAACCAAGTGACGTGCAGAAAGGGGCAAGAGAGGTGCAGAAAGAGGCAAGAGAGTTACAGAAAGAGGCAAGTGAAGTGCAGAAGGAGGCAAGAGAACTGCACAAAGAGGCAATAGAGGTACAGAAAGAGGCAAGTGAGGTGCAGAAAGAAGCAAGATAAGTGCAGAAAGAAGCAACAGAAGTGCAGAAAGAGGGAAGAGGGGTGGAGAGAGAGGCAAGAGGGGTGCAGAAAGAAGCAAGACAGGTGCAGAAAGACATAAGAGGGGTACAGAAAAAGGCAAGAGAGGTGCAGAAACAGGAAAGAAGGGTGCAGAAAGAGGCAAGAGGGGTACAGAAAGAAGCAAATGAGGTGCAGAAAGAGGCAACAGACGTGCAGAAAGGGGGAAGAGAGGTGCAGAAAGTACAAGAGATTTACAGAAAGAGGCAAGACAAGTGCAGAAAAAGAAATAAATGTGCAGAAAGAAGCAACAGAAATGCAGAAAGAGGCAAGAGAGGCCCAGAAGGAAGCAAGAGTGGCTTGCACACCATTAGTACCAATTTAACACCCACAATTAGCAATAAGTAACAGGTGACCATTCTAGGTTTGCAAAGGGCCTTCCACCACGCTGTAACACTTGTCGCTGTATTTTTGGTAACGTTTGAGCCGTTTGAGCTAGAAACAAGGCTTTTTTTGTTCAAATCTGCAGATTAGGGAGCAGATGATGAATTATGTGGCTAATGCAGAAAATGTATAATTGTGCGAAAGTCAGTGCAGTCAAACATTCTCATAATTCCAGTGGCCCTGTTCATACCTCTGACTAGGTCCACAAGTGCTCCTCAGTGATTCCTTCTTTTTTGTCTCACTGAGTTCATAGTTGAGCTTCTATGGAAACGAGGAAGACTAAACCTGAGGTTACCACTCCACAACACAGACTACCATACCACATAATTACTCTCCATAACACATAATCCCACTCTACATAATTCCTATACACTAAATACCACATACTTTCTATCCACATAATTCCACTACACACAACGTACATCCACTCCACTCCAAAAACATTAGTAAAAAACGTTTGCATTTACAATGCCAATAGCTCTAATTCTCGCAAATGCGAAACCTATTACATTGCAAACACTTCTTTAACTGGTAGTCGCATTTGCAGAGTGGTGGAGAAAGGGTGCTGGGCCTCCAACCAGCGCTCAGGAATACCGCTGCGTAGGACTTACAGGAGGTACCAGGAAGGCTTCTTGGCCCCCAAAGTCCCACAGGAGTAAATTGGACTTCATCCCCCATCCCGTAGTCTGCCAGGAGGCGCGTTTGCAGAGTGGTGGAGAAAGGGGGGCATGGCCTCCGAAGACGTCTCAGCAATCCCACTGTGTGGGACTTACTAGAGGTAACAAGAGGGGTAATTGGCCCCCAAGGACATTGTTGGGGGCCAACTACCCCTCCTATCACCTCCAGTAAGTCCCACACAGCAGGATTGCTAAATTCTCATAGCAGGCCACGCCCCCTTTGCCAACCACTCTGCAAACACGCTCCCTGGCACGCTCTTGGATGGGCATTGAAGTCCCCTTCGCTGCTGGGGGTCCTTTAGGGGCCAACTAGCCTACCTCTAACCTCCAGTAAGCCCCACACAGTGGGATTGCTGAGAGGTGGACAAAGGCCATGCCCCCTTTCCCTAAAACTCTGCAAACGCACCCCCTGGCGCGTTCTAAGTTGGGGAATTATGTTCCCTTGAATATTGAGGGTCCCTGGGGGCCAACTAGCCCACCAGGTACCTCCAGTAAGTGCCACACATCTGGATTGCTGAGAGTGGTCCGAGGCCACGCCCCCTTTTTACACCACTCTGCAAATGCTGCTCCTGGCGCACTGCTGCTCGGGGGATGAAGTCCACTTGTGTACTGATGTCCTCAGGACACAAGAGGTCCTCATCGCCCCACCAGCAGTGCGGCAAGAGGCGTGTTTGCAGAGTGGTGTAAAAAGGGGCGTGGCCTCAGACCACCTCTCTACAATCCAGCTGTGTGGCGCTTACTGGAGGTACCTGGTGGGCTAGTTGGCCCCCAGGGACCCCAGTATTCAAGGGGACTTAATTCCCCAACTTAGAACGCACCAGGGGGCGCGTTCGCAGACTCATGCAGGGAGGGGGCGGGGCCTCCGGCGAGTTGCCCGTTTCTTTTTAAATTTTTGTTATTTTCTGGGAGGGGGGCCACGTGACTCTCCTTCCCTGGGCCACTTTTGGCACCGGGGACCCCATCCCCCGGGGCCTGGCAGCCTTGTTGTTTTTTTAAAAAAAAAATTTGGGGAGGGGGACCGCGTGGCCCCCCTCCAGAGGCCAATTATGGCCCCGGGGACCCCATCCCCCGGGTCCTGGCCAGCCTTCTTTTTTTTTTGGGAGGGGGGCCACGTTGCCCCCCTTCTCAGGCCAATTATGGCCCCGGAGACCCCATCCCCCGGGGCCGGCCTTCCCTTTTTTTTTTTAAAATTAATTTTACTGGGAGGGGGCCACGTGGCCCCCCTCCCCTGGGCCAATTATGGCCCCGGGCACCCCATCTCCCGGGGTCTGGCCAGCTTTGGGTTTTTTTGGAGGGGGGCTGCATGCCCCCCTCCCGAGGCCAATTGTGGCCCCGGGGACCCCATCCCCCGGGGTCTGGCCAGCTTTGTTTTTTTTTGGAGGGGGGCTGCATCCCCCGGGGCCGGCCCTCAAGTTGGGGACCGTGGGGGGAGCCCCAATGCCCCCACAGTCCCGCCAGCTCCCCGCCTCCTGCGGGAGCCGGCATAGCTTTTGGGCAAGGGGAGCTGCAAACATGCAGCTCCCCTTGCCCAAAAGCAATTCTGCTTTGCTTCGTTGAAGCGAGAGCAGGTTTCCTGCTCTCGCTTCAACAAAGCAAAGCAGTGTTTGCTATGGAAGGACGGGAGCCGTGCTCCCGCCCTGCCATAGCAGACAGCAATGTCCCGGGGGTGGGCACCCCGGGACATTGCAGGAGCCGGCCCAGAGGGGTGGCGGTCTCCAGGGCCATGAAGGGCTCCAGGAGGGGGGCCGTGCGGCAGTCCCGCCCTACATTTTCAAAGCCCCGGGCACAACGGACCCCCGCATTCAAATAATTAGTGCCCCGGGGAGGTGGTGGTCCCCAGGGCAGTGTGGGGGGGCAGGAGCCTCCCCCACACTTTAATGTTTTTAATTAAGCCCCGGGGAGGTGGCAGTCTTCGGGGCTTGGGGGGGTCTGTGAGGCCCCCACATATAATTAAACAGTGCCCCGGGGAGGTGGTGGTCCCCGGGGCAGTGTGGGGGGGCAGGAGCCCCCCCATGCATTTTGTAAAACAAAGCCCTGGGGAGGTGGTGGCCATGAGCCCCCTGCACATAATTAAAGAAACCCCCGGGGAGGTGGCGGTCCCCGGGGCTGCGGGGGCCCCCGTGGGCCCCCACTAATTTACTAGGCATAGCCCCCGGGACCTGGCCCACTCGGGGGCTTACAGATGTTTTCGATTTTCTCGGCAGGATTCGCACACCCAGCGCAAATTCTGCTGATTTTTTTTTAAATAAATGCTTTTTTGGGCCTGGGTGTCCCTGTGGGACCCCCTGAGCAGGCCTAGGGGGTCAGGGTGTTTCTACCCTGTCCCTTTTCTTGTTTTTCATCCTTTTTTCCACTGTTTTCTTGTGACTCGGTTACCGAGTCACAAGATGGCTGCCAACACTTCCTGGTTTGGAGTGTTGGCAGCCAATAAGAAGTCAGCTCGTGCTTGGGAGGATTCGCGATTCCTCCTTGGTGCTCAGATAGTGATATTTTTCTTTTTTTAATTTCTCAAGAACTACTGAATTGATTTACACCATTTAAAAAAAATCACGCTTTCTAGACCAAGACCTACCTTTTTGCCAAATTTGGTGTAATTCCGTTCAGCAGTTTGGGCTGTAACCTGTTTCAAAATTCCTATGGAAATTAACATGGGGAAAACGCGTTTTGGGACCCCCCCTTTTTTCTCGGCCCCCGCTTGACGAATCACCCCGAAACTTTCAAGACAGGAGCTGACCAGTCCGCACCATTATTTTTAAATTTTTCACGAAGATTCGTCAAACGGCGCCAAAGATATTGGCAAATCAAAAAACGCTTACCTACGGAAACTAGGTCCTAACTATAACTACCTACTGGCGCCTGTAGGTAATATATATATATATATATATATATATATATATATATATATATATATATATATATACACACAAAGATATGTATATATATATTACCTACTGGCGGTCGCCAGTAGGTAGTTATAGTTAGGATGTAGTTTTCATAGGAAGAGCATTTTTTCATTTGCCAATAACTTTGTCGCCGTTTGATGAATCTTCATGAACTTGCCACTCACTTCAGCTGATGTCTTGAAAGTTTTGTCATGATCCTTCAAGCGGGATTCCCACAATGCATTTCCCCATGTGAATTCCCATAGGAACTTTAGGCTCGGCCCTCTCCTGGAGCCATAGATAGCCCTGGCGACCGCCACCCCCCGGGCCGGCTCTTGATATATCCTGGGGTGCTCACCCCTGGGACATAGCTGCTTGCTATGGCTTGGCGGCAGCTTTACCGCTCCCACCAAAGCCATAGCAAATGTTTTGCTTCAAGCAAGCAAGAGCATTTAAATATGCTCTCGCTTGCTGGAAGTGGGGAAAAATTGCTTTCACACACAGGGATCTGCATTTTTTAGCAGCTCTCTGTGTGTGAAAGCAATGCCGGCTGCTGCAGGAGGCGGGGAGCTGGCAGGGACAACGGGGGCCTTGAGGCCCCCCTGCGGTCCCCAACAGTTGTCAGTGGGTGCCCTGGGTGGGACCAGGACACCCCAGTAGAGGCCGGGCCCCAGGGGATGGGGTCCTTGGGGCCGAAATCAGCCCAGGAGGGGAGCCGCGTAGCCCCCTTCCACTTATTTAAAAAAAAAAAAAATTTAATTAAAAGGCCTGGGCCCCAGGGGTTGGGGTCTCTGGGGCCGAAATTTGCCAGGGACCCCCTCCCTTTAATTACAACAAAAAACAAATTAAAAAGGATGGCCTCTGGGGTTGGGGTCCCTGGGCCAAAATATAAAAAATATATAATTTAAAAAAGCCAGACCGGCAAGTCGCCAGAGGCCCCCCCTTTCACCACCACTCTGCAAATGTGCCTCTTGGTGCACTACTGGTTTGGGGATGATGTCATCTTGGATGCTGAGGGACCTTGGGAGCCAGGAACCCCTTCTGTTACCTCCATTAGGTCCCACACAGTGGGATTGCTGAGAGGCCTTTGGAGGCCATGCCCTCTTTCTCCACCACTCTGCAAACGTGCCACTCGGTGCAATACTGGTTGGGGGATGATGTCCACTTTACTCCTGAGGGTCCTTTGGGACCAACTACCCCTCCTATTACCTCCAGTAAGTCCCACACAGTGAGATTGCTGAGAGGTTACCGGAGGCCACACCTCCTTTCTCGACCATTCTGCAAACGCACAACCTGGTGCACTAATATTTGAGGGATGAAGTCCCCCTGGCTGTTGAGGGTCCTTGGGGGCCAACTACCCCTCCTGTTACCTCCTGTAAATCCCACGCAGTTGGATTGGTGAGAGGTTGTCAGAGGCCACGCCCCTTTTCCTCCATTACTCTGCAAATTCACCTCCTGGTGCACAACTGATTGGGGAATGAACTCCCCATGGCTGCTGAGGGTCCTTGGTGGCCAACTACCCCTCCTGTTACCTCCAGTAGTTCCCACACAGCAGGATTGCCAAGAGGTCTTCAGAGGCCATGCCCCCTTTCTCTACCACTCTGCAAATGCACCTGTTAGCGCACTACTGGATGGAGGATGAAGTCCTGTTGGACGCTGAGGGACCTTGGGGCCAGGTAGCCCTACTGTTACCTCTAATAAGTCCCATACATTGGGATTCTTGAGAGCTGGTTGGAGGCCCACCCCTTTCTCCACCAGTCTTCAATCGCGACTACTAGTTGTAAAACCATAGAAATTCTTTTAAAACACTAAAGGTTACAGGGAGGTTATAGTTAGGAAATAGAATTTGAAAAACCATAGAAATTCACTGAAAAAAACAAAGGTTACAGGAACATTATAGTTAGGCTCAGATTTCACTCATATGAAACCAGTGAAATTCAGCAGTTATAGTTACCTGAGCTAACTATAACTTACTCCCCCACAGTGCACTGCTTATGACCTCACATATTACATCACTCATGACATGGTCAGTGACATCACTGATGACATCTCAAATGGAATCACTAATGACATCATCCAGTGAGTGTGAGTGTTTTCTAAACGTTTTTGAGTGTTAAAAATATATACTAAGATACTACAAAAGTTAAATGAGTATAGATCACAGGGCGCTGCCTCTCCTTAGAGGAGGTAAGATTTCCGATCTTAACCCCTGTGGTCCCAGGATCGGTGCACATAGAGAAAGACTTAAAAAAGGGGGGTGGTCAAAGCGACGCCTTAAATATATCGCCTTCGGATGCTACTGTAAACTCCCCTAGACCACCCAGTAGCCCCCTAGTGGAACATCTGGGTAAAAGGAAGAGAGGAAAGTCTAAGGTTGCCCTTGTACCATCGACGAATCCCATTAAAGCACGTAAAAACACTCAAATGGCCTCAAAACGGGCATTGCATATCCCCAGGCCACTGATTCTCAACAAGTGTCACAGCAGCCATCCCCTGATGACTCTTTGTTCCAAAAGCTGAGCCAATTATTTAATAACCTCTTGCAGCTCATTCTGACTACACTGTCTAATATTGAGGAGAATATAAATCTTGTCCTCGCAATTAGAAAGGGGAACGAGCAACCTAGGCGGGGAAGTACGCAAGAGTTAAATTCGCACCATGCACAATCTCAGCCAATCTCACAGCCACCCACAACTACAGCTGGAGTGCCCAACCCCTCAATCTGCTTAGACTGCCAAAACCCGTTTACCCAAAACTTCTTCTCAAATGATTCCAGGTGCAGCAGTAGAAGCCCCCACCTATTCCTGCAATCAACCAGGGGCATCGAATACCATCAATACCCCGTTTCTCAACCCTGCCGTTTTAGGCGTAACCTGTCATCAGGGGGAGTGGGGCCGGCCACCACCACCACAACTGCTCATGCAAAGGATGCCAATTGAACTGCGGTAGATCCAGTTAACTCCCAGCGCAGGAGAGCACTGCGCAAGGCGGACGATTAGACCTCCCAACTGCAGCATCCCCTCTTGTAATTGTTATTGCCAACATCCCTGGACTGAAAGGACCGCAACAGGAATCCACAGAGCAGCTGATAAACAAAGCCCTACATTTGGTTTCAAAACTTCATATGGGTTGTCCCAGGCTAAATAACCATATTATTATGGCCAGACGTGTAACATGGGTGGGCTGTGGGACAAAATCAATTGGAGGGGATTGTGCAGTTGTTAATTTTAATAATCTGCGATTGGACGAATTCTTACTTAATATATTGCCAGATGCCCCGCGATCAGACACCCAGATTTTTGCTCTTCCGCTGGGCTTCTTTTATAAGCCACAAAGGCCCATCCATAATATTTTATTGTGGCAAAACTCGAGACCCACTTTTAACTCACATATTGCTTTGGATACTCCACTTGTTCCTACTAGGAATAGATATGCCCCTCTGACTGATCTTGAAGCTTGTGATTGGCTCATAGCCTCTCCTTATAAGTCCTTCTTGCTTAAAACCAAGAGTGACACCAGCTTACCCCTTACCCAGATTGATACAACCAATGTTAGAGAACATACGGATACTTTAAAGATCATGTCCTGGAATATAGCAGGGTATAATCAGAAGAGGAATAACTCTGACTGGCTATCGCTTGTCACAAACCATGATATTATCTGCTTCCAAGAAACGTGGGAAATTGCAATGATTCATATTAATGGGTTTTGTACATTTCAATCAGATGCGGTGACAATCCTCTGAGGCATTTTCCTCTTCCTATGTGTGCTGCAGAATAAGAGGATAAAACAAGGAGAAATAAAGATATTTCTCCTTGTTACTCCTCCCCTGGGGAAGCGTAGCATATTGGCGCATTCCCAGGTTTACCAGTAATGGTAAATCTGGGAATGTGCCAGAATCCATGGGTGAATTAGTGGGAACACCCATGCTCCACCCATGGAACGCCTCCCTGGGGCACAGTAACGCAACATAGCAATTTGCGCTGCGTTGCTTTACTTTGAATTTATCAAGCCACTTAGGGCCACGCAAGGTGGCCTTCCGTTGTTTGATGAATCTAATTTAAGAGTTGCGTCGTTCTTGCGCCTGGTTGCATGGCGCAAGGGCAACACAACTCTTTGATAAATGTGGCTCTCAGTGTTTCTTTTTATTTTACTGCGGTCTTTTTTGTTTTTTTTAATTTGTCTGTCATTTGCACCATCCTTATTTTTGTAATGTTGATTTCAAATGCTGACTCATCGAACTGGTTTCCATATACACTTTATTTCCTAGGTCTGTAATGAGAAAGGCAATGTAACCAGCAAAGTATGTTGGTTTTTCCAGCAAAATATATTAGCTGCCTAGAATTTGTACTATACTAATAAGCCTCTTCTATAAAAACAAGTGTAATAGTTTAGATGTTTAATATTTTTAGAATAAAAAAAATATTTGGAAACATATGCAGAGACTTGGCCATACTTATGTGCAGATAATGTTATGGTCTGAATTTATAATATTGTAATTGAACAATTACTACCAAGTTGCAAATGTGGGAGTTTAAACAGCTGAAACCGTCACAAGTAACACAATAGCCCAGTTTGCTCATAACTCACACCAATCTAGCTTAGAATTAAGTCATATTATTTTCACAGGGGGGTTCACACTCTCATATGTCACACACCACAGAGACTACCACTAGAATTTCAAAGAATACAAAAAAAAATATAATAATGGATGCTTGGATTTTTCAAACACCAAGGGAAAAAAGAGAGGCCAAACAAGCAGAAAGGTAGAGTGACAAACCACTGCTCATTGCCCTTGTGTATACCACATCCCGGCATTACTACCATACGTATGAGGGAAAACCACCCCAGACCAGTAAAAATACACAAAATGTATTCGCATCACAAAAGTCCATCAAATGACTCAGCATGGCCATACAGTTAATAAAATATGAATGAGAAAATTGAATCTGTCAAAGTTCACATGAAGGTCACGAAAGCACAATTCCCCTTGTTGTCAAGGCAACACAGCATCATTGTGCAGTCACTTCTTATATACTAGTAGAACAAGCAACCAGACAAATAGCCCTGAAATGGGAAAGTAAACAGGTCTGATGCAAAACACCAAAGTCAAACCCTTCCACGAATGATGCACATATTTTAAGTGACCAATCAAGCACGGGTGCACTCCATAAGGTTTCCATTACTCACTTTTCTTTTCCAGTGAGGAGAGAGAAGATATACCAACACAGGATCGAAAATCTTTGGAAGTTCTGTGAAAGAGGTGTTTGGGTGCTATCGCTTTCCTCCTCCTGTGATCCTGAAATGGCGAGGATTAGCTGGAGCTAACATCACCAACAGGTACATCACTAACAACATGCCAACCTTGCCCAGAAAAGACACTCACTGATATGGATTTACTTGTGAGTACCACTTACTTCTTAGTAAGTGTGACTGTACCGGTTTCTCTAATCTTGCGCATATACATTTTGCTAAGCATGAGTTGAATGCTGACAGTGAGTCATGATACACGTAGGTGCTTTTGTAAACATTAACATGAAATGAGTTTTGCAACATACATACTTCACGAGTCCCCCTATTTGGAGGCAACATGTTCACGCTAATTTTTTTAATTACCTAACATTTTCCTGATTTGATTCACCCTCACTGAAAAGCTCCCTATAATCCCAATAAAGAATAATTACCCTTGACTTAAATGGAGACACTAAGCTAAGTGTTGTATTGTCAACTACCTCAGAGGCTAAAAGCTTTGAGCGGTATACCCTCATACAGAGGGCAATATTTAAGCACCATGTGCCATTACTAGACTTTGGCCAGTTAGTGAACTTGACATATGTATTGCAAACAACTTGAGTGTGATGGATACAGGGCTGGGTGTTTATAACTAGATTTCCTCTTAGGTGTTCTTTCTGCTACATGGAAAGTGTACCTGAAGTCCAGAAGTGAAATTTGGAACCCTGAGGTACATTGCAAAGGTTCGGCCTTAGTTGACTTCTAATGTGCGGATATGACAGCTTATGGAGTTGCTCCAGGAGAAAGTCAACAAGACTCAAAGTGGTACTTGTAATATCTGTAAATATATTGGCTACCGTACAACCTGCAAGAAGGAATAACAAATGGACTAGGGGTGTTGAACACCTCTCACCCTCTGTGACCTTCATTGACAACCATGACATCTGTAGTACATGCTGTGCAGTCTAATGTTTTAAGAATGCACCTTGCTATGTGTTCCATGACTTTGTTCAAGTTGCGTGCACAGCGTGTACTACAGATGTCATGGTTGTCAATGAAGGTCACAGAGGGTTAGAGGTGTTCAACACCCTTAGTCCATTTGTTATTCCTTCTTGCAGGTTGTATGGTAGCAGGAGCTGTATTTAAAGAAGAGCTTGGCCTGCTCAAAGGTTATGTGCATCGCATTTTGTTAAAGAAAGATGCAGTGCCCATACAACATAAGGTCAGGCGTGTTCCATTGTGGTTAGGGAGGATGTTAAGAATCTTATCAAAGAAATGCTTGATTCGGTGTGATTGAACCAGTGGAGGCTTCTCCATGGATTTCTCCTGTGGTTATTACGAAGAAGGCCGATGGCAAGTTGAGATTCTGTGTGGACTTAAGATCTTTGAATCAGTGTGTCGTCGCTGATACATTTCCGCTTCCAAATATCACAGAATTAGTGTCTACTCTTAAAGGTGCTAAGTTCTTTTCAAAACTCGATCTCAAGAGCACCTACCACCAGATTAAACTGTATAATGACTCTAAACATCTCACAGAGTTCATTACCCGTGAGGGAACCTATCAGTTCACGCGGTTGCCTTTTGGGTTAACTTCAGCTGCTAGTGTTTTTCAGCGCATGGTTACAGACATTTTTAAAGGTATCAACAACACAATTTATTTCCAGGATGACATTCTAGTATATGGAAAATCCGTGGAAGAGCACAATGTAATCCTGAAATTGGTTTTGGAGAAACTGTCTAATGTGGGTCTCACACTTCGCAAGGAGAAATGCAAATTTCTAGTTGAGCAGATTGAATATCTAGGATACATTATTAGTGATTCTGGAGTTAAACCTAAAAAAATCTTTGTTCTGCCATCGAATTGGCTCCCCTCCCTTAGACAAAGATCAATTAAGGTCATTTATGGGCTTAATTGAATATTATGCAAAGTTCGTAAAGAATTTTTCTGACAAAACTGCTTTTTTGAGGAGTTTACTAAAGAAGGGGGTGAGTTTTGTGTGAGTGATACAACACCAGGAATGTTTTGACTACATTAAGAAAGAGATTTGTGAAGCCAAGGTTTTAGTTCCCTTTGATGTGAACTGTAAGTCTAGTCTCATGGTGGATGCCAGTGCCACGGGTTTAGGCGCAATGTTGTCTCAGCGCAAAGCGGGGTCTGAGGGAACGGTAGCTTTTGCCTCTAGGACATTGACCCAGGCAGAACAAAACTACTCAGTCATCGAGAGTTAGGCCCTTGCGGCATCCTGGGGAGTGGAGCATTTCCATACCTACCTGTGGGGTACCAAGTATTTGCTTCGAACTGACCACAAACCATTGATTAAAATTTTATCCCCGGATGATACTGGCAAAGGTTCGGCAAGGCTTGCGAAATTAGTGTCTACATTACAAGAATTTCAGTTTGAAGTAGAATACATTCATGGGTGGAGGAATGTCCAAGCGGACTGTTTGTCCCATATGTCTGTTGATTGGAAGTTGGTTGAAGGACCTGAGTTTGTTGATGGTGAAAAAGACATTGCTGTAGCCTCAGTAGATGATGTAGTTTTTGTGGGTGAGGGTGCTTTTGATGTGAATGATTGGATGCATGAGATGGGTGTTGATGACACACTATGCATGGTTGTCAATATGTTGAAGTCGGGATCTAGGAGGGAGAGTTGTGTCTCGGTTTCTGTTTTCCCTTATATCAAGATCTTGGATGAGTTATCTTCGTGTGGTGATGGTGTGTTGATGAGGGGCGAGAGGTTTATTCCTCCTTTTGGCATTAGAGAAAAATGATTAGCTTTGGCCCATGAGGGACATCTTGGTCAAACGCTAACCCAATGTCATTTGAAAACCCATTTTTGGTGGCCTGGATTGGATGGTCAGGTGGTCAATTGGGTGGAAAGATGCCCGGTGTGTAAGGAGGGGGAAAAAAGGTTGAAACTAGGTTGTAAGTCAGGTGATGGTCACATTGAGAATCCTGGTAAGGCTTGGCACAGTATTTGTTTGGATTTTATTGGCCCGATGGGAGAATTACATGAAAGGGACAGGTTTGGCATTGTGGTTGGGGATGTTTTTTCGAAGTGGTTGACTGTTAAATTTGTGAAGGATGTCACCACTGAGAGTACCATCAAGTTTGTTGGAGAATTGTTTAGAGACGAGGGCAATCGTTCAGTTCTCATCACTGACAACGGTACTCAGCTAGTCTCAAGGGAGATGCAGGGTTTTTTGAAAGATTGTGGTATTGCCCATCACCGTACTTCGTTGTACAACCAACAAGGGAATGGTTTGTGTGAACGGGCCAACAAAGTTGTGAAAGGAATCATCCAGATGCCTTCTGCTAATGGTTCTGTTGTGCGTAAAATGGTCGATGAAATGTTATGGGCCTAGCGGACCACTTGTCAAAGTGATGGAGTGAAATCTCCTTTTGAGTTGATGAGGGGCAGAGTCCCTGGTTCCAAATTGGATCCCACGTGGATGAGGGTGGTGGTGGCTTTGGGTAGAGGTCCATTAGAGCAACAAAAAAATGTTGTTTACCCCTGTCGGTTCAGTGTGGGTGACTTGGTTAAGGTGAGGAGTGGAAGGGTTGGGCGAGGTCTCGCTAAGTTCAAGGGGCCCTACACAGTTAGGAAAGTCTTTAATCACTGTGTTGTTCTGGATAATGGTGAGCGATGGAATTTTTGTCATGTGGCCCTTTACCAAAGGGATGGGAGCGTTCACAGGAAGGAGAGTTCTCCCAGCAGCGGCTATGTCTTGGCTCAGGAGTGTGATGTTACCACTAGTCCAAACATTTCTGGTGCCACCATTGGTGGGGGTGACTCCTTGGTGCCTATGGCTGGGCTATCAGGGGGTGTATCTCCTTCCCAAATTGGTGGTTCTGTACATGGCTCTGAGGGTTCATTTTGTTCACGATCTGTAAGGAGTCGTAGACCACCTGCTTATCTCAAGGATTTTATCTGTTAAATTGTTGTTGTTTTTTCTTCTTTTTCCTTTGGGTCATTGGGAAGGGGGAAGATGTGTAGTACATGCTGTGCAGTCTAGTGTTTTAAGAATGCACCTTGCTATGTGTTCCATGTCTTTGTTCAAGTTGAGTGTTCTCTTCCAAGTCAGTTAGTGTCTTGACCAGCTTGGAAGAGTCCGCTCTCATCTCGTCTCTATCTTATTAAAGGCTTCAAGTTTACCTGCGTTTCAGCGTACTTCTGATTTACCACAACATCCTTTTCAGAAAGGGTAGAAAGAACATTTTACTTGGTTTCTCACAATTTGTGTTAGACGTCACTTATGCCAATGGACAGGCCTTTCACATAAAATTCGCATTTGTATGATACAACCATGCATGCCTAAACCACGCATGCCTAAACAACGTGGTCTGAACCATGACCGTATCTTTACCATGCATGCCTTTACCATGCATGCCTTTACAACAAATTTCGTTGTAGAGGTATGATTGCTGAAGGGATATGCGTGGTAAAGTGCCCACCCCAGCCCCCCACACTGCGCCCTAGCACCTAATACCACAGCCCTGCAAACAACACACTCCAGCCCTTAAAACGACCTAACTCCCTACCCTGAGCCCTAAAATCTGTCCCCTGCCAAAAAAACTACCCCGACCCCAGCCCCACCACCCTGAGCCCTAAGACTGACACCCAGCCCTGAAAACTGCCCATCCACCCCCTTACCCTAAGCCCTAAAACCTGGCCCTGGCCCTAAAAACTACCCTGATCCCCCCAGCCTGAGCCCTAAAACCCTGCCCCCTGCCAAAAAGCTACCCCGACCCCAGCCCCCCACACTGAGCCCTAAAACTGCCTCACCCCTGAAAACTGTCCCTTCCCCCTCGCCCTAAAACCCATCCCCAAGCCCTAAAAACTACTCCAACCCCCCACAAAACCTGGTCCCAGCCCCACTCACCAGGCTGCGTCCCGAAGCTTTCTCTCCTGATCCTTCCTGTTCCGCACATCTAGACCGCGGACTGCCTTACCAACGCATTTGCGTGGTTAAGGCATATGCGTGGTTCAGGCAAGCATTGTTCCGCTTGCGTTGAAACGGCATGCATGGCTCATCCCACACTGGAAAGGCCGTTTCCCAAAATTCACATGTAAGCACATTGTATTGTCTGACCACTGTTGCTATCTTCTCCCTAATTTGTACTGAAGATACATCTTGGCCTGCTGACTCTCAGCACACTAACATTTATGACAGAGTTTGGGAAAAGGCCACATAACAAGCCTTAATAAACATACTAATAATGTCTTGACCTTCAGTGATCCTCACCCTAGTGAATTTCTATTCCAACTAAACTTTTTTTAAATATATATATTCTTTATTGATTTTCAGCAAGTTATACAAATGGTTTTCTTTTAACAGTAATTTTATGCATAGCATTTTAATAACGATTACTGGAGCAGCTTTGGCAGGGTGTCAGACAGTGACATATACAATGGTCTTAGAGCAGTGGTAATATTTTATGCCATTGGCTCCACAGGAGAATAAAGATTTTTTTTTAATTACAATACACAGCAAATAAACTGCTAACTGTACAGAGTTGTCGATCTTCTCTGTCATACGTTTGTGCTTGGATCTGGCCACTGGTGAGCTAGGGTAAGTAACCGCATGTGCTCATGGGTGGTGCTAAGAGGGGGTGACTCATAACTCACTTAATCGTGTATATAATTTAGTCTAGGCCGTTACTGGACGTAGATATATGTATTATGGAGGCGCGCTGTATATGCAACTATATGGTAATATAGTCTATTGGGAATGCCGGGCGAAGGCGTGCTCTACGACAGAATTGGGTGAGTTGTGGACAGTTTAGTTTCTATGGACATCAAGTATTCTTGCCATTGAATAGGGTCAACCCGTGAAGGTGTACGTGGTATATTGATTGCTTGCATTGTATGTTCTGCGAAGATCTAAGAGCCATGATTGTGTGTTGGGGCCAGTTTGCGATTTCCAGGACTGTCACGGTTTGCCAGGACCTACCTACATAGACGGTGAGCATGACCTATGAGACGAACAGTTTCCCCCTTATGCTTTACCCTCTTTTTGTTGTTTCCAGCCATATCACCAAATCCCGAATTACCTGCCTCTTGGTGACTGCTTTCTCGAGGACTTCCACATGCAGCACGGATTGAAGATTGGCCCCGCCCACCAAACCACTGACGCAGGAGTCAGCAACCAAATCCATGGCTGCACGGGAAAAACGTCCAGAGTGTACCCGGAAGTAGATGGAAAAGTAGGTGAAAAGGACGTCACGGAGAAGATGAGCTCTCTCTCAATTTCGGAACTTCGAGGGACAACGGAGAGACACAGCCCGACAGTGCAGATGAGGAACGTAAGGAGACGCGAAACTCCGGAACACAGGCCGACCTGACGGAGAGACTCACCTTGTCCTGGAAAGCCAACCCCGAGAACCAGCCGACCCACGCTGAATCCAGCCACGTTCCAGGAGGAGTGTGGCTATTGCAGGTACGGCAACGGATAGCGGAGCTAAGGAGGAGGCGGGACACTAAGGTCCCTGACACGTTGCAGTTGGGTGGGGGAATCGACCAAGAGAGGAACCAGGTAGTTTCTCTAAGTGAAGGGAATCGTTAAGGTGCAAACGGTCCCCCACAAACCCATCCTTGAGCATAATTAAAGAGAAAGGATATGGCACTTACCCAAATCTCTCTCTCTCTCTCTTCCCTCTCTTCCCTCTGAGGCACTGAGGGTGTTGCAAGGGCAGAAGAAGTAGAGGACTTCCGTTCTGACCTGAAGAAAAGAAAAAGAGAGACAATCCAAAAGAAGTATAAAAACCTCAGCATAAACTGTTAGTCAGTATGAAATAAAATACTGAGAGACAAACATAACGGTTGTCCACCATTGTGTTCACTAATTCCCTATAAGGACATAGCTATTTTACGTTTTGCTAGACCCAGGGCCAAATCCAAAAATTTACTGAGGTTGTTACGAGAGGCATTGCGCTTCGTAATTCCTAGCAAGAAATGGGGGCCCTGAGCTGTTACTAGGGTGTCCGCTGCCTCTGTTAATGTCGCCGCCACCTCGTTCCAATTTGCCCGGATGCGAGGGCAAGTCCATACCATATGAGGAAACATTGCCTCTGAGGCTAGGCATCTAGGGCATACATCAATGGAAGTAGGATACATGTGTGCTAGTCTATGTGGTGTTAAATATGTGTGGTGTAAATAATTAAATTGAGTATTCTTCAGCCTGGCATTTGTGGATATGATTTTAGGGTAACTAATGCATTGTGCCCATTGTTTATCGGGGATATTGATCGATAATGCTGAGTCCCAATAAGAACACAATGGTGCCAATAGAGGCATAATATCAGGTCTAAGAGAGTTATATTTGCTGTTACCGCATGTTTACCCCGTCCATGTGTCAATAGAGTTTGTAATAGTTGGGATGTGACAGGTTCAGTGCGGTTATTACCCCATGTCTGAAGGAACTGCTGGGATAGCAACGCGTGGAACATGAACGTCTCCTGTGGAATCCCGAAGTCTTCCACTAAGCTTGCAAAGTTTTGTAGTTGCGAGTCCACAAACAAGTCGCCCCAGATGTCCAGCCCCACTGTTCTCCAGGACTCAAGATCTGGGTGGCCGTGACAGGCATATGAACCCGGTAGGACTTCAAGTGGCAGATTGGGAGCGTATGGTATAGGTTGGCTTCTAGGTAACACATATTTTGACCAGCTGCGTCTCGCCGCCAGCATTAGTATATTTCCTTGTTTTTTCCTCCAGTGTAGTAGTGGATCCTGAGAGCCACTCTATCACTGCTGGTTGTCTCAATCTTAGCGCCCAAGTGGCCAGCTCGGTGAGGTTACTATCCGCAAGCCACCTCATTGGCCATTGCAGTTGTGCTGCAGCGTAATAATATTCATAATTTGGCACCCCCAGGCCCCCGTCAGATAGTGGTAGATACAGTTTACGGAATGGCCACTCTAGATCTAGAACCCCCCCCCCCAGATCAGGTAGACAAGGAGTGATTCCAGGTCCTTGAATAATCTGTGCGGCAATCTATGAGGAAGTGTGGAGAAAAGGTACAAGAGCAGAGGGAGTAGAAGCATTTTAGAGATGGCCACCCGTCCCATGGGGGACAAGGATAAGCTCGGCCAGAATGGGAGGGCTGCACGGGCCCTGGTGATTGCTCTGCCTAGGTTACCATCTATTATATCTGTACTAGAGTGGTAGACTTGAACGCCCAGACATTTGAAAGTGTCGAACGCCCATTCCAACAGAGTTTGAGGCATGGCGTGTCTCTGGACCATTGAGAGTGGTTTCATTGGAAACACCGCTGACTTGGGCCAGTTAACCCGTAAGCCCGAGACCTGGGCATGGTCATCCAGCAGGTCCATTAACTCTTGCAGGGCAGTGATCTGGCCACGTAAATAAATTAACGCATCGTCGGCGTACAGAGACACTATGTGCCACCGCTTCTCCGTGTATATACCCCAGTCGAGTGCGCGTTGGCACAGCTTACATACCAAGGGCTCTATGGCCAATGCAAATAAAATAGGCGAAAGAGGACAGCCCTGCCTTGTGCACGCCCTTTCACGAATGATGGGGAGATGGTGCGACCAGTCTTTACCCTAGCCTGTGGTTTTGTGTATAGTATACGTACCCATCTCAGGAAGTTAGGGCCCATACCAAAACCAAACAGCACAGCTAATAGATATTGCCAACTCAAGGTGTTGAATGCCTTTTCAATGTCCAGGGTTGCTATCCAAGGTGTATTAAGTTCTGTACGGGCCCAATCTAACAACTTAAAAAGGCGGCGCAAGTTCAGCCCGGTGTTCCTCCCCGGGATCAAACTGTTCTGGTCCTCATGTACCAGTATGGGTATTGCTTCTATTAGCCTATTGGCTAATAATTTACTTAGGATTTTATAATCTGCATTCAGCAGTGACAGAGGGTGGTACGAGGCCATTTGGAGTGGGTCTCTGCCCGGTTTAGGTAACACGACCAGTGTCGCCTCTCGCAGGGAAGGCGGGAGTTCTCCCTTTTCAAATGCCTCTTTGTACATGGATGGTTAGCCGAGGAATAAGTTGTTCGGAGTAGGCTGAGAAATATTCCGATGGCCAACCATCTGTCCCCGGGGTTTTACCTGTTGCCAATTGTTTGATAGGTTCAGAGATATCATCTGCAGTAATAGAATCTTCAAGCAAGTCATACTGTGGTTGGGTTACTTGCGGGAGTTGGACATGTGATAAGAACCACTGGATAAGAGAGGGATCGCCGGTGTCAGGGGTTTGAAAAGAGAGGTATAATAATCGTGAAAAGAATCATTATTTGCTTCCTGGGTGTTCACCAAGCGGCCTGCAGAGGTGTATATCGCTGTGATGGGGGTTGTGAAGTGTCCGTTTTTAATAACCATGCTAGCATTTTGTCAGCTCTGTCCCCTTCGGTATGCCGACGGGCAAGGTATTGTTTGTAGTCCAGCGCACAAAGATTGTCTGATGTATCTTTGTATGCCAGGCGAGCCTCAGCCAAAGAGGGGCCAACATGGGGGGTCTGTGGGGGAAAGCCGCTCGCACCTCTGTATTTCCAGCTCGTGTTTCAAGCGGTGCCTGTATTAATCTGAAAATGTGAGGTAATAGATTGTAATAGGGAGGCGTGGAAAGCCGCGTTGGTGAGTGCTGTGAGGTGAAGACGCCAGGTCAGTATCCTGGCTCTCTGCGTTCCCCATGAAAGCTGCAGCTGCAGTGGACTGTGATCTGAGATCGTGCGCGCCAAGTATTCCGTGAGTGACACTCTGGGCAAGGCATTAGCCGAGCAATATATTGCATCTATCCTTGTGTGGAGGTCGTGGATCGTGGAATAGTGTGAGTAAGTACGCAGCGCAGGGTGTTTACTACGCCATGCGTCGTGTAGTTGCATATTAACAGTTCATTCCTTCATATGTTGTGTTAATTTAACGGATTGCGCCCCTGGGAGTGGAGGGTGAGAGCAGTCCAGGGTAAGGTCGTGCATGCAATTATAATCTCCGTCCCAGAATGTTGATGCCGTGGGGTCGGTAAGTAAGGACGGTGTGATTGTCTGTAAAAATGAAGCTTGTCCTGAGTTTGGGGCATATAGGGAAACTAGTGTTAATGGAAAGCCGTCTAAGAGGCCCTCTAGGATTCCATAACGGCCTTGAGCTTCAGTCTGGGTGTGTAATATCTTCAAAGGAGTGCCTGGTGCCACCCATATGAGGGTGCCCCTAGCATATCCCGAATATGTAGTACCTATAACTGTGGCCCTTCAACGTTTACGAAGAAACGCAAGAGTTTGTGAAGTCAAATGTGTTTCTTGTATTAATGCGAACGAGATCTTGTGACTGCGTAAATATTGGCAGACCCTGTGGCCTTTAGCACATCCTGCCAGTCCACGTACATTCCAGGTCAATAAAATATAATCATTGCTTACCATCTAATAAACAATAAATAGGAGAATGGGTGCAAAATTGTGTCCAGGACACCACCCTTGCCAACAAATTACCCCTTCCAATCCCCACCCCCCGGCCCCAGCAGCAACCAAAATACCAGCCATCCCGCGCTTTATGCATGACATAGGGAAAGAAGCAGATTGAAACAAATAATAAAACTACCCCACTCCCCCACCCCAGGCTGGCTTGCCAATGGGCAATTGCCCATCTGCACTGAAATGCAATGAATCCAAACAAATAACAACATCAAAAAAGAAAAGAAAATGAATATTCAATGATTTCTTAAGCCAAGAAAAGAGTGTAAACGAGTGGAGAGAAAAGGAAAAAAAGATTGAGAAAATATAGAGATGCTATATCAGCTACTTATCGCTCTTGGGGGGCGCAGCAGTTCTGTGCATCAACTGCAAGCTGGTCGCCATGTATAGTTTAAACCTGTAGTGTTCGCAACTGTGGTAGACACGGTAGACGCAAAGAGAGGCGCGCCGGCCCCTATGTTGACGATGGACGTAGAGTGTTCTGCAGTGGGCTTCCAAATTATTGTCCAAGGAATCATCCGAGTTCCTCTGCAGTCTATGGGGTGACCACCGGGCCTCCCCCCAACAATGCTGTGTGTTGCGAATCAGTTAGAGGTAGTACTTGATCCAGTGTCACATCAGAGTCCGACTCTGATCTTTGAGGAGATGTGGGGCCGCCACTGTGTTCCGCCGTCTTTATGGCTTGTACACGCTCTTTAGCCAGCTGGGCCTTCGATGGACGCTGTATTCTACTCTTACCACGATACCTATGTGCGCCTGCCAGTTTCCATGCCTGACGAGGGTCTACTGAGGTGATAGGTGGGGCATGTGTGAGTCCATGTTGGTCTATCCAGGCCCAGGCCTCTTCGGGAGTAGAGCAGAAGATGCTGCTGTCCTTGTATCGGATACGTAGCTTGGCAGGATATTGCAGCAAGTATTGTATTTCATGGTCCCGAAGACATTTCTGGACCTCCAGGTATGAGGATCTACGACGCTGTACTGACAGAGTGTAATCTGGATAAATATGCACCGTTGCGTTCTCGACTTGCCATGGGCAACGGGCTCTGGTTACCTGTAGAATGTGATCCCTATCACGATAATTGAATAGCCTCACTACCACAGGCCTGGGAGGGTTGCCTGGGCGTGGGGGGCCCCCTGGCACCCTATGCGCCCTTTCAACTGAGAAAAATGTCGAGTTCTTGCCCTGGAGGATATCCGTGGAGTACCAGAACTCCAAGTAGAGCTCCATGCTGTGCCCTTCAGCCCGTTCCGGTAGTTCCACTATGCTGATATTATTTCTGCGGGACCTACCTTCCTGGTCCTCCACCCGGATCCTCAGGTATTGCACTTCCTGTTGGAGGGACTGGATCTGGACTGTTGCCGTGGATACTGTGGCACACGAGGATGCTAGTGGGGATTCCGATTCCTCCTCTCCGTCTTTCAACTTTTTGTGGTCCCCATTTCTACACAAAGCGAGTCGATTTTAGGGCCCAGCGTAGTTTTGATATCCAGTATCGCTGCCGTCAATTCATCAAACCGATGTCAGTGGTTAGCATGATCGACGGGGTTCGCGGACACAGTTTGCTCTACATTCACCACCCCAGAAGCCGGAGTCGTTACATCAGTTGGCTGGGGTTGCGTCTTGTCTGTTCTGGTTTTCCCCATCTCGTCGTTTGGATGTGTGGCGTCGCACAACAGAATAATCTGTCGACTGTGGCTCCCTAAGTGGAGATTGGGGTGGCACACCAGTAAATAGTAGGTTGCAGATTATTGAGGTGTGGATGTGGTATCGTAACGTGGCCAGACAATGTGCGAGGTGCAGGTGCCAAAGTCAGGTGGATTACCAGGCACAGCTGACTAGTGGTCCACCTCCAGTGACGCTACAACAGTCCTTTGCTGTGGCATTAATGTAGATATGATGCTGAGACACCTGCTAATAGCACTGCCCTGGTTTTGTGTGGTGCAGACCAATATGTTAGATGTCCGATGAGCAGAGAAGTTGAGGTATGGGCCGCGGGCAGGGGCCACTAAACAAGGAGGGACCCAGAGGTCCTGTTGGCAGTACAAACAGGTTCGGCGCCAACCGACCAGCAGTCCTCTACTAGTGACGCTGCAGTAGATGACTGCTGTGGTGTAGTCATAGGTGTAATGCTGGGTCACCCACTAATAACACTGTACTGGGTTTGTGGGATGCAGGCCAATGCAGTAGGTATCCAGGAGGTAAAGAAATTGAGGAATGAGCCATGGCAGGGTCTGCCAAACAAGGGGGGTCCCAGTAGTCTATAGACAGTGCAAACAAGCTGGGCACCACTGCCCAAATCACACGCGACCGTCCCAGCAGTCACGAGTACAGGAGAGTCTGTCGCCACCTCCAGGGTCTGCGAGGAGATAAAAAGATTATTGCCAAGGCTTCACGAGCATTGCGGCCGGCAATGGGAGGACAGACCAGCAGGCCAGCACGCCACCAGCTCCCAGCGCTCCACGGGTAGAGATGACTTCAGGGTTCCAGTCGCATAGGCCCAACAGAGATCAATAGGCCATGCGATTCTGCCACTATGGATGTGCCCCAGGCAGTGTGTGTCTGCCACGGCAAGCTCTTACCCTCAGGGGATTCGCGTTGGAGCTGCCTGGCTCGGGTTCACATGTCGGGAGCACTTCAGCGCAGACTTCACAGTCCGGTCCAACTCCAGATGGGGAGTGCCGCGGGGCTGCACGGTCACCGTCCCCCTGTGCCTCATGGGTGACAGCAAATGCAGGTCTTGGGATCCCTTGACAGGGTTAGGTTGGGCAAGCGGCGTGATCCCCTCGCCACTGGTGCGTTTCCAATGTTGTGTTCGCTTGTTTTCAGGCACACCCCTGCAGGGGGGACAGAGCACTCAATGTTCGCCGAACATCGACACGCCCGGGCGGGCCGCCGTTACTTGAGACCCATTGCTTTCAAGCGAGCCGATGCCGATCACTGGTAGTGGCCCCTGTTGCGACCAGGTTTCAGCTTCGAGGTTCAACGCGACATCCAGAAGCGCACCGCAGTGTGTGGCGCTTCGAATTGCAGGCAGATACAGGAGTTATTTAGGATTTTGCGGCAGGCCTGGTGCGGAGCTCAGCGCTGCACGTCCACACTCACCGCCATCTTAGCCACCCCCCCATTCCAACTAAAGTTAATACTCACCACTGCTGTCAACTTTCAACTCAGTAGCACTTTTCACAATCTATTCCAAGCAGTTCACCACCAATTGCCCCAATCTGAGGTACTTTTCAAAGCAATATTTCCATACATATAACAGAGTAGCTTGCACCCAAAATATATCTTCCTAACCAAAATAGAAAAGTTCACTGCAGGAAACCTCGAAGTCCATAATTCCTCAAAATATATTTCAAAAGTTTTCAACATCCTCACAACCCATGCTTTGGTCTCTGGCTCATTTCTTTATTGACAAAGGGGTAAATTTGGGGTTTTGTGTAGCAGAGTACAGCAGGATGTTTACACTTTTCCCACCCCATCAAGCTCCAAGCTCCTCTGCACCTTTTAGAGGTTGAGGAAGTGTAGGTTTGCACCAGCCTAACATGGTAAAAAATCAGCTCAAAGGACAGTCATTCAGGCATTTATCCTATCTAGATTCCACTACAGCAATTTCCTCTATTTGGGAGTTGACAAAGCCTCTATAAGAAGGCTGCACGTAGTCTGAAACTAGGCGGGCAGGCTGCTCTACAGACTCCCAAAAGGTGCTTTGCCCTCCCCTCTTCTGCGGGAGTTGCACTGGCTTAAGGTGGAGAAACGTATCCAATTCAAAGCCCTGTGGTTTGTGCACAGAGCTACAGCAGGAGCTGGCCCCCGATACCTCCATGGAATGGTGATACCTTATCTATCGGCTCATGCCCTACGCTCCAGCATTCATTCCTTATGCACGGTTCTGAGAGTCAAACGGACTCGCATGGGAGTCCGGTCATTTTCCTACCTGGGACCTAGGCCCTGGAACGACCTTCCACTAGCCTTGAGAAGCTGCACATCAATGACTTCTCTTCACAAACAGTTGAAGGCCTAGATGTTTTGAATTAGGGGGCTCTGGTTCCACCCTATCTGTATCCAAGTGCCGGGAAACCCTGTACAGGTAGCTGCATGCACTATACAAGCTTTAATAATAATAATGGTAGGTCTTCCACCCAGGGACCGTTCGATTTTGAGAGTGATAATTGTCACTCTGGCCCATATTTATTCAATTTGTGGCGCAGGGCAGCACAGGAAGTCACCTTTCTGCACTGCCCTGCCTCACAGGGAAAGGGCAGGAATGCGCCCTATTAATCAAATATGGCGAATTCCTGTCTTTTCCCCTGCACTGGTGGCGTTTTGGGAGGCTTGTGCCAATGCAGATACCCTTGCACCATGGTGCAAGGATGCCTCTGTTGTAATCTGGATTGTTTTTGTGCTGGAAGGGGCACCTTCCTGCACAAAAACAATCCTGAGAGGTGCTTTCCTCTTTCTATGTGTACTGACGAATTCAGTCAACAGTTTTTCACTGTAATTGTCATACCAGCTGTTGCAATGAATGGTTAAAAAAGCCCTGCCTAGCAGGAAGAGATCTCTATCTATTGTGGATGGTCCACTGCAAGAGGAGTGGAGCCATAGCCTTCTCTGACCTGGTACTGGTGGGGGCTCCAGTTTTTAAATTACCCTCGAAATCTTCTTCCTGTGCTCTGACATTGCAGCCAGATTACACAGCATGTTCCAATTGCTGGTACCTGCACTAACTAGATCAGCTCCTCATCAGAATTCAGATCCTCTCTCTTCCATCTGTACTGAATGAATCCCCCACAACCTTCTTCTGCCATAACTCTGTCCCACCTCTGAATCTACCTTTGATCAAGCTTACCTCACCAATGCTTGCTCATATCCTTAGCAAGGGCATGACACCACTTCTTTCAAAAAAGCTAATGCCACACCTTTCTCAAACGTGTTATATGTCTGCTAGGAAATTATCTGATGCAGTGGTGAGATCCAGGTGTCCATGCTCAAGGCTTCGAGCTTTGGTCCTTGTCCATGGTGCCTGGAGGGTGAGGGGAATTACTACCTTTGCTACTCAGACAGTGTCAGTGTTTCTGCGGCTGTGGTCTCCAGGAAAAGTGCTCTGCAAGTTGCGTTGACCACAGACCTTGAAGGGCAGCATTTGCGCATGGAAACACTGACCTAGAAGGGCGCAGATGGGACATGGAAGCTTGCAAGACTCCACCATCTCGGAAGATGTAGGCATGGTGAACCTTATATATGCACAACAAGAAGGAGTATGCTGTTCCTAAAGAGTCCTACAGGTCAATGGGTGTAAAGAGAGCATATGGGTGCTCATGAAGATCGGAGAAAATCTTTTCTCCTTTCAGAAAGAGACCCTCACACACCCAGCCAGCTAGGTGTCTTGCTTCATCACTGGATCTGCTTCTTATCGGGTCGGCGCTGCAATACCCGATCGGCGCCCGTAGTGGGGCCTTCTTGGCGGAGATCTTTTTTCTTAGCCGTTAGGTGCGGTGCGTGTAAATGCCCTAGTGAGTGTAGATGTGTAGATGTGTAATGTGTGCAATATAAAACAGGAGTTAGTGATCCACCCAAAACTATTTTAATGACTGTGGTCACAATCCTGATTAAAAACCAAAAAGAGGCGCACACGCCTGCTCGAAGATTGCAGGGTTGTGTGCTAAAACTCAGGCCAACATGTTTCTTGCCTAGTGTCAAATTAACGGCAATTCTTCAGGACCTATTATTGATCATTCTACACTATATGGTTGGTGGTCTGTTAATTACACAGTTAAGTGACCACCCATACAGCACCCTATAAAGTGGTACCTGTCGATCAACAACAATGCCCAACTTGCTCAGCTCTATGCATCAAGGTGTCACGGCAGGTGAAAACACTGCAAGGTTCAGTGTCGTTGTTTGCTCCGTCCGATCACGGTCGACCTACCCCTCACTCTGCCGGAACCTTATATATGACCCTTCCCAAGATGGTGGCTTTTCAGGTGATTACTGCCTGAAATTTCCAATCCAAGCTGAAGCTAATCTATTTCCTGCAATGTTATTTCCTTTTGAGATCATGGATAAGAAGGCACCGATAAGAGATGGATGTGTCACAGGTATGGTTGGGCGGAATTTGCGTAGTCGCGTTACGCAAAATTCCGCAAAATGGTAAAAAATCTCCGCGAGCATGCAGAATTTCGCGAGCACGCGGAATTGCTTGTTCCGCCCGTTCGCGATGCGTTTTTCCTGTTCGGCGACGCTATTTGCGTGCTCGGGGGGAAATATCTCGCGAACTTGCCCATGCGGTCGCCAATTGGCGTGGCCATCTTGTTTCACTTATTCCGCCCGCTCGCGATGCGTGCTTCCTGTTCGCTAACGCAGATGTCTGATGGCGCGTCCGAATGACGTGTTCGCGATCGCACACTCTCGCGGGATCGCGCGAATGGATAGGAAAACTCGTTGGCGAACGCAGGGATCCCGGTAAGTCGCTACCGCGCGCGCGAACACGCATTTTGAAAGCGCGAACAAGGAAAAAATTCCGCTACGCCGCAGATCGCGGAATTTTCGGCAATTCCACGTTCTCCGCGGAACGCGGAATTGCCAAAATTCCGCAAATTCCGCGAGCGGAACGGAATTTACCGCCCAGGCCTAGTCACAGCAATTGTTTTTCTCTATTTTCTTGTTGTGTTCATCGCTCACTTATTACCATTTCTGTTCCTTTCTTTTTGCTCTAACTAGATTCCTACCTGAATTCTTGTTTAGAAGATCTATGCTGGGATCTTTCTCATCCTTGGTTCAGGATTGTTTTGGTGCCCTGCTTTCCAACACCTGCATTCATTCTTCATCTTCAATTAACCATTATTAAGATTGCCCTGAGGTTTTTTCCTGCCCTTTGTGACTGTTTCCTTCTGTCACCAGTTAAGGAGACACTTGTCCCCTTTCACATGAATATTAAGTGCAGAGTGGCATCTTAGCTAATGGGAGGAGTCACACTTTCCTTGAGCAATCAAGGAGGAAACTAGTTAGATATTCACCACAGTATCCAGTCTTTATCAAAAAGCTAGCATTCATCCCACCTCATTAAAAGAATTACACACCCATCTGTGACCTACCTAAACCTGCCAATCGCCTGGAGAATATGGTCACAATGTAATGTGAAGACATTTTAATGAAGTGGGCTTCTGCCAAACGCATGATACTAAATCCACCCTTGCTTCATCCTTGATGACAGGAAAATCCTCACATTTGACTACAATGGAACTGCTTTTTTTAGCCTTCTGGACCACTGTGCAGCTTTCAACACCAGTGACCACTTGTTTCTCCTGTCATGCCTGAATCTGATTCCTGACCTTGTTTTGGATGAACTTCGACCTGTAAATCTTTACCCAACTCATTTCATTTCATTTCCTTCTTTCTTAGTAACCCCAGCCTCGGTTATCTGGTGCCCCTGAGGGGTCCTTGTAGTCTTCGCTATCATTCATCAACCTCTGTTATGTAGCCTACTCAGACTTGGACCTACTTCACTTTCTACGTTTACCCAGATCAGACCTAAATCCTAATCCTACCGCCTTTGACATCAAGCATGAATCTGGAGTACTTGGCCACTGATTGACAGAAATACTCCTAAAAATAAATTGTTGAAGAGAAGGTATTTGCACTGCATAACTAAGAAAGCCTTTGGTAACCCTGCTTATTGCCATCTCTCCCACCCCCACCCCTCTACGTCTCATGTTCTTCTACACCCAGGTCTAACCTTAGCCCCATTGGTTAGAGGGAATGACAGCTTATGGTTCTACCACCTACAGACCGTGAAAAATGTGTTCTGTACTTGGCCTTGCCCGATAGAGTGCAACATGACATTACCCTTATTCTCTTATAACTTAAGTGCTAAAACATAATCTATCTTATTCATCACAAATAGTCATGAGAGCACATTTGAATTCTGCAGCCTGGCTACTACAATTGTGCCAAAAGTATCTTATTGCAATCCCTATCCTGGTTTGAGTACTCAAACCACATGTAATTCAAGTCCCATTGTATCACCTGTCAGACTCCACAGTCTTTATCCACATTTTCTCATCTGAAAATCTTCTTGCTACACTTCTTGATGACGCTTACAAACATCAATTAACAAATTACTTCAAATTGCATGGAAATACAAGACCATATATGATGGTTGCACCTTCTTTTTCCCTGTTGTTAAATGCTGAAATAAAATCTCTGATGGCAACTACAAAACTGATTGATATAATTACTTCAGGACAGCCAACATGACCTGGATCTGCAGGCCATGACTTTAAAATGCAATAACAAATCTCTCTTTCACTCTTGCTTTCTCAAGAGACCACTATGGTGGTGTATGTTGACCTTTACAAATGTTATTAAATACATTTTAATAATTATGTATTTACTTAAATATTGTTAGAGTAAATCATTTGAATGTACTGCTAGGTTATGAGATATATTTTTAAATAACATATATTAATTGTACCATTTTGCTATAAGATTCCATGGTCTTGACACCAGTGGTGATAGGATGATCTCTGTGCTCCAAGGATGCAGTCAACTGACTGAGGAGAAAAGGCATTGGAAGTACCCTTGAAGGAGGACAGTGAATGTGGCTTAGGAGATGACAAACTGTGAAAGCTGCTGCAACCCAGGCAGAATCTTCATCGTTCCAGATGGTCAGTGAAAGCCTGGTGACCTGAAAGCACCAGCAACCTCGGCTGTCCAAAGACAGTGTCCTATGGTGAGGGGCAATCTGGAAGAAATTTAAAGTGTTTAGCGAATGACTCCACTAAGTTAAGAGGCGTGAAATGCTCAACTATGATTACTTCAGTGAGAGGTTGCATCAAACATTAACTGTGCTTGAGGTGATTTATTTACTCATCATGTCAATCATTATGATTTTTTTTATGTTTTGCTTATCAGAACCCAGGAGCGAGACTCACCTGACCACAATTAGTGCAACTCCTGCACGGCTGCCCACACTCACCCAGCAGAACGCACACACCTACCATAGACAACAACTGAAACATCCTTAGATAGGAAGGAGAGCATGTAGGTCTCCCTTGGTGGGCTGTGCATGACACACACCTACTGGATAGTCGAACGGATGAACGAACAACAAAACCACAGCCCAGCATGCCTAAACTCTTCATCATAGACAGAACGTTATTGTGTCATTGCATGCCTAAAAGGGAGGAAACAGTGCACACCTACCTGGGGACAGAAACGCTAACTTGAGAAGCTGAACTCAAGAGATGCCTTCAATAGTCCCACTAAGATTCCCCATGCACTTAGTCCAAGGGCTATTGCAGTCTATAATTATAGAATGTCCACCAGATTAGTGTGAGTTCTGTTTCCCTTTAATACCCCTTATGAATGTCCATTGGTGATTATGTATAGTGATTGCATTCTGTGTAGGATAGTAATAAAATGCTTTTCTTTTTGTAAAATAAAGTACTCATTGGACAGTAATTTATTGTAATCTAATGCTTCTTGAGTTCTGATTCTCTAACCCAGCACCACCTCACTGAGTAAGCATTGGACTATCCCGCCTCACTAGACTGAGCAATAAGGAGTGCAGTCGGTGCTCCGTTTTGTGTCCAATAGTAAGGTTAAGCCCCAGGACTCCAGTTACCTCTTATTAAACTTGGGCTCCTGAAAAGTTACCACACATGGTTACTGTGCATGCCTGCAGAAATTTGCAATTGTTGTTGCAATTCATTAAGTGTGTGCAGATGAATGCTTCTCCTTCCACATTTGTAGAGGGAAGTCCATTGGTATAAAGCAACACATTTGGTGTCACGTTGGTAACATCGTTAATTGTATCAGCCTGATTGCTTGGCTGTTAATCTCCACCACTGCTTTCTATGGGTGTCTGCAGCTCAGACTTCAATCTTTAAGTCAAATCAGTTACAGCAGTACTGTGCCTTCACTGGCACAGTAATACCCAGAAATTATGCCCAAGTTAGGATGGCCCTATTGGCAACCCCCTTTACTCAATGAGGCACTATCTCTAAAGACCTGACATTCCAAGGCAACACCAATGGTACAACTGTTAGTGGAGCTTGAAAGGCTACAAAACTGTAGTGCTGTTGGTAGATACAAGCAAGGATTAGCAGGGTTTGATACCAGTCAGCTACAGCCAGGTAATTTGAGAGATCAATAACAGGCTTGGAGTAATCCACCAGAAGTGGATGTAGTCACACTTCCATGGACCTCCTGCAAGTACATGCATGCATGCTGATTCAGGGTAAATTGCCTTGAACTTGCGAGCTTTGCCCAGCATCCCCCAACATGACCCCTTGTGCATCTCAATTCCTGCCCCTGTCTGCTCCTGATTGCCATAGGTTTTTAATATGATGGGCAGCGATCATTATACCTCGGCCAGCCTTGGTCCCACTTATGGAAATAGTTAATGAAGGAGGATTCTGGAGCACACCTTCAGCTACTTAGTCAAACAGATTACTTCCAGCATATGCAGATAAAGTGTAGACTTGATTAATATGGGTTCATTGGTATTTCCTCTTGAAGGCAATGACACTCATTGTGATTTAAATGTTTATGCTTAGAAATTAACATTGGAATGCCTTCAGGGAAGCAGAGCACTTCTACACATCATATTACTTTGAAGTACGGTACTGAGAGTCAACAGGTGAACACGTACTCAGTCTTATGATGAGTACTGTGCTGGTTATTACAATAGTACATGCAGGAATGAATGTCAGTTGCAACTGCCCAAGAGGTAAAAGTTTAACAAGAAAGATTCCTCACCAAATCCTATTTGATAATCTTGACTCTTGTACTCCCCATACTGCTTTTATGTGTGCAACTATACACTTGCAGATATATGGCTTCGGGGCAATTTTGGAGATGCTGATTAACAGGAGTTCAGGATCTTGCCCCAGTAAATTTGGATCCATTGTTTATCCTAGACTGTCCAAAGACTGAGCCAAAAAGTCACAAGCATCTCATGTATGTGAAGCACATACACTTTCGGCACACGCTAAGGCTATGGAACACACACAGACCACAGAGAGACAAACGAGAGAATAAGGGGGAAAATGAAGAGAGCTTCATGTATAGGTACAATATCGTTCTCCTCTTCATGATAACATTGGCTACTCGTAGCAAAAGGCCAATAAGCAGTACCACCATAAATACCCAGCAAATCTGAGCCATGCGTTGTTGCCCCAAGAAGTACAGCTAATAAAGATCATTCAAACCTCTACAAGTTTGACACAATCTGCTGAAAACAAGAGATCAAAACTTTATGAAGTTTCACTGTCATCAACAAACCATGAGGTATTTGAAATCCTGGGTGTGATGGCTACCTAGATGGTTAGTCATCTTGCAACAATTACAGCAAAACCAATTGTGACATGGGGCCATTCAGTAACTTTCTTCTTCAGTATAAGCCCTGCACAAAGTAAGGAGGCTCTAAACATCTCACTGGGTGCCCTCGATACAGTTTTCTTCCGCATCCTTGTGTGAATCTAAAGCTACCTCTGAAGAAATTGTGAAACCTTTGTGAGAAACATATAAAGGAACTATAAGACAGGACGGTAAAGAAAACAGAACGTTCCTGTTAATAATGGCATTTCTGGTTGGCTAGGGTATGCACCTAAGCCAGGCAGAACCCACCACTCCAGTCACAGCAAGTAAGTTACACAGCAAAGATAACCTGTGCTCACCCTCTGGTAGCTTGGTGCAGAGCAGGCAGGCTTATCATAAGAGACAATGTGTAAAGCATTTGCGCAACACACTCACACAGAAACATGATGAACACCTCACAAAAGAGGCTCCACACAGGATTATATAAAAAAGATATATGGTATATTATACATAACACAAAACCCAAAACTACATAAGTCATAAATACTGTGCATACTATGCAAATCCTGAGATACTACTTGTTATCCTGACAGGGCAAGAACCAAAACGACATACATTAGCAAACATCAGGGCATGAAATGCAGCAGATTGTGAAAAGTTACCACATTAGAGCAAGTAATGTCACTTTGTTTAGAGATAACCACAGGAATTGCAGTAAGAACACATGACACAGTTCACCTGCGTTCCTTTTAAACTTTATACAGTAATTGGATGGGTGACTGTTTCCAGTGATAAGCGTCTCTGCAAATAAGGTCCTTCTGTTTAGGGCTTCACTGTAATCCTTGTGCCTGAAAAACACACTTCCTTATCGTTGGTGTTTTACGGCACTCTTGATGCGTTCTCAATGATCCCCCTTTGGGGTGGAAAATGAAATTTCCCCCTGTCGATGCAGAGAGAACAAAGCTCCGGCTTGAGCATCAAGAATCCCGTGCACAAGTAAATGGAGAGCTGCTGCCCTCCAGCCGCTGCAATGCGTGTTTGTACGGCTTCTGCCGGTCCGTCGAGACTGTGCGTGTGCCACAGCTGCCTGAGTAATGCAGGCAATTCCGGGGAGCTCACAGGTTCGCTTGAGCACAATACCTTTTAAAGATGGGGAGGAGGGACTCGTCACCCCTCTGAGCAGGGCTACACATGCATTGGCGGGCCATGGGAGTGGGGCCATTTCATCCGACAGCCAGGCATTCCCTAGGGCAGGCAGGGCAGATCTGCTCCAGTGTAAGCGGTGTCTCCCGCGTTGCCCAGGCAACACATCTTCGCAGGGGCTGGACTGACAGGTGCTGCGGCTGTTCTCCCACATAGCAGAGATTCAAATGCAGGTTGAAGTAAGCACGCTGGCTCAAAGGAACGTGCTCGCTTTCCTAACAACCTCTTTTGAGGAAAAAGCGATGTTCTCGCCGGGGAAGCCCTCCACGAGGGTGTAGACAGCAGGGAGGGCGCGGGCCACTCAGGAAGTGTGGCGCTGCTGTCCACGCTGAACCTTGTGACCTGGGTAATAAGCAGCACTCACCGGGTGCATTTGTCAGAAGCCCTCTGCTGGACTCTCAGTTGTTGAGTCCTATGGCTGGGTTCAGGCTGTTTCAGAGGAATCCCTTTTGCTCCATGGGATTCCAAATAACAGGGAGGGGGCTGAAGCAAACAAGCCCCTAGAGAGCACTGGGGCACAAAGCAAGGAGCAGGCAGACAGACCAGCACAAGAGTCTAAATGCAGGGTGGCAGTCTCTTCAGCAGCCCAGAATGCAGCAGGCCAGCACAACAAAGCAAATAGTCCAAATGGGAGTTCCTCCTGGTAGCGTAGCAGTCCTCTGGCAATGTGCAATCTGTATAGCCAGCAGTGTCTGGTTACAAGTCCACACAGTGTCTAAAATCATGGGATCAGAGCCCCTGTACTTATACTCAAAAATGTCTTTGTTCAAGGGGTGACTTCAAAAGAAACCTTAGAAATGCACAACACTCCCTATCAACCCATACCTGGCTCCAGACATCAGTAAATCAGCTCTTTGTGTGAGGGGAGCACACAATCTATACAAATGTAAAGTGTGAATGCCCTCTCCATCTCCCAGCCCAGGAAGACAATCAGTATGTAGATGAATGCAGAAGTAATCCCTGTCACACCCAGTCCTTCCTGTGTTGTGGCTGTCTGAAAGTATGCACCAAGTGTAGCTGCCACCCAGGTCATATGTAGATTGGAGTCAGGCTACAAAGCACAATGAGTCATAATCACAGAGAAATGCCCACTTTCTAAAAGTGGCATTTCTAAAATAGTAAAGTAAAATCCAACTACACCAGTAAGTAGGATTTTTCACTACCATTCAAAGCATGTCAAACATGGCAACATCACTCCTTTCAGAACAGGAATTACCACTGAAGAATATATAAGGAAATTACGAATGCTAGCCTATGAGAGAAGTAGGCCTCACTGCAGTGAGAAACAAAATAGGCAGTTTGTCACTACCAGGATATGCCACAATAAAAAGGCATATGTCTTACCTTTTACTTACATAGCGCCCTACCCATGAGGCTTCCTAGGGCCTACCTTTGAGGTGTCCTGTATGTACTAAAAGGGGAGTATAGGGCTTGGCATGTAGTTTTAAATGCAAAGTCGAAGTGGCTTTAAACTGCGCACACAGGCCCTGCAGTGGCAGGTCTGAGACAGGTTTGAAAGGTTACATCTGTGGGTGGCAAACGCAGTGCTGCAGCCCACTAGTAGCATTTAATTTAGAGGCCCTGGCTATATTGGATACCACTTTACAAAGGACTTACAAGTAAATCAAATATGCCAAACAGGTGTAAACATTGTCTAGAGGAGAGATCACATGCACTTTAGCACTTATTAGAAGTGGCAAAATTGCCAGAGTCCTTAAGCCAACAAAAAGAAGGTCCGAAAAATAGGCGAGGGGAAGGCAAAAAGTTTGGGGATAACCATGCAAAAAAGGGCCAGGTCCAACAGTCTCAGAAGCAGTTGAAGAGTAGCTGAAAGATAATAACCACTAGCATGCCTAAAACTGGCCAATGTGAACCAGAGCAGTCCATATGGGAAACAGTTTATCCTATCTGGAAATATAATAGGAGAAAGAGGATGATTTGGCAATCTTAAAAGATTTAAGAGGATCCACATAGGATGGTGGGAGCCGAAGAACAGCTGAGAAATTATTGGCTGCTCTAAAGGAGATCACATTGAGGTTCTTTAGCAGAACAAAAGTCTGACAAGATGGAACTCAAATCTAAAAATCATTGTAGTTTTAATTTAATCTTTTCTTTTCTTTTCTGCTTGATTTTTGCAATCTCTCCTGTAGCTATCTTTTGTTCCCTAAGGCATGGGTCTGCTACCCACCATGGAATTAGTTGTCTCTCTCGTATGGGTTAGTTGATAATGAGGTTTTGTATTCCCTATTTTTCTCTGCCTTGTAGAGTATATATGTGGTTCTAGGCCTACCCTACCTATCTTGGACTGTGAAACATTTTGACATTTGATTTTATCCAACTATCACTCTTATAGTGCCTTTTTGTTTGCACTGTACATTGGTCATTTTAGTAAAATTTACATCAAATGTTACTAGTCAAAGATTAATGATAGAAGGGGCTTTCTGTGGTAATACCAGGCCACCTAGTGACAGTAGGTAGAGACACCTCCAGTTTACTTTGCTATTTTATTTTACACGAGACTTCATTTTACTACATTGGCAGATTGTGGTCTCATTTTAAGGACTGCAACAAATATGACAAATATTCTACCAAATGCTCAGATGCTTCAACTATGAAATGCCATCTTGCCTCCTAAGGGGTTAAACCTAAAAGTTGAAAAATGATCCCCAATTACCCATTTCATCTTCTAGTAATCCTTTAATTCATAACTTTTTTGGATGAATTACAGGGCTTACAACCTTTCCTGAAAAGCACCAATAATAAATTGCAACACATAGAGGATAGATGGGTGGCCACAGAAATAGAACGGTGGAGATGGAGTAACAGATTAGTGACACACAGAATATCTCATCCAGGGTCGCAAAAGTGGAAATGGAAGTTCTTCTACTTTAAAGACATTCTGAAGATGTGGAAAACAGAAACAGGTGTAACAAACATAGGTTATATGGTCTACTGGAAGGAATTGAGGATCATAACCTCCTGTGTTTCCTGAAAAATATCCTTCCTGAGCTAGTTGGCAATACTAAATCTCAACTTAATATACAAAGAGCTCATCGTTTAGGTAAAAGAGATACATTCACTAATTCATCCCCTAAGTCTTGAGGTATTATAGTGCTCTATAACATGAGCCTTCTGCTGCCAAAGAAAAGGCTAACTTGGCCTGGTCTCAATTGCTACTTAGCAAAAGACCTATCTACTGTTACCAGTGTCAGAAGAAAACAATTCTTGTCCCTAAGGCCATGAGACCAACTGTCAAAACAGCATAACATAAGATATTTCATCATCAATCCCTGTTATTGCAAGATTACTCACAATGGTACTACCCGATCTTTAGATGATCCTGCTAAACTATCTGAATGCTGAAGAATGTGTTCTTAAAGTATGACCACCTCTCATTTCCTAACTAAGTTCCTGATTATGATGCTGGTTGGACCGCATTCCGCAGTCCTGTCAGAGGCGGTCGGCCCGTCGAAGATCTTTTCGGAAGCGGTTGGTCCGACCGCAGGATTACGACGCATGCATCATGTACTCCGACCGACCACTGGAAGACCGCCAACTCCAACAGCTTTTCTCCGACCGCCAAGATGGCAGTCGGAGACAAACTGCATCCATAGAGCTGTACAGGGATCTCCGACGGCCATCCGATTACGATGTGGGATTCCAAACACCCGACCGTGGCAGTCCGACCAACTGCCTTGAGTCATCAGAAACAAAGAAAAAGGGGTGAATACTCCAGCGTGGATCCCTTCCTCCAGGTCCCGCCTCCAGGTCAGCAGCTGCACCCTGAAGTGGACAGTCCAGTGGGCGGTGGAATCCAGGTAAGTCCTCATGTGGCATCTATCCCCATTGACTGGACTGTGCACATATCGCCACACTCAAGCAATGGGGCACGCGGTGCACAAGGCATGTCCCCACATGTGTCATGCATGTGTGTACAATTGCACATGTTTCCTGTGCATTTGTACCCACTTGCAGCAACATGTCTGGGGAGCAGGGCACCGCCGATGATGAGACCTCTGCCTTAGCAGCGGTTGCATTGTAATACGGCGGGCGAAGCTTTCCTTGCCTCTGCGGTCAGAATTGGACTGCGACCATGGCGGTCGGACAGGTGGCCCGATGGGCTTCATAATCAGGCCCTAATTAAATATTCTACCTGCTATTCCAAAACTGAACATTTGTTCTCTTATTTATTTAATACTCTGATGGCTAGGTTCCATTATGTTGTCTGCATACCCTTTCTACTAGAAAATGTTTGTTTTTATTGGTTCAGGGTTCTGCCCCTTGAATTGTTATTTCTATAACATGCTTTTTCTGTCATTGCTTCTTTCCTATTGTCATTGCTTTACTCTTTATATATTGTTCAAGATTTAGAGGTACTTTTTTCTTTATAAATTATTTTCTGCAGTTCTTGTATGTGCTCTCTTGTTACTATTATTTTCTCTGTTTTACTCCCTTTGCAATTCAATTTAGCCACTGACATTTTCCTAGTTGTTCTTGTTCAATATGGTTAATTTTATCTTATGGAATGTTTGTGGACTTGGGTGCCGTCTTAAAAGGCAATATGTTCTAGCTCACCTCACCAAGTTAAAAAAACACTGTTGCTTCTATTCAAGAAACACATTGTAGTGTAAGGGAAAAGTTAAACATAGAAGGCAATGGGTGGGCAATGATTTATACACTGTCTGTTGGTCATGTTGGTGTTGCTATACATTGCCACAAACTCTTAAATATAGAGATCTTGTTGTGATAGTGGGATAATTAAGGAAGATTGATATTAATTGATACATTAATAAATAACAATTGTTTTTATTAAATGTTTATGTTCTTGTTAAGTCAGACTCTTCATTCTGCAATATCTTGGCATTCTTATGAATCATTGTGTTCCCTTTTTCTTCATTTGAATTTCTCATGGGAAAGATGGGGACTAAGGTAACTGTCCTACAGAGGTCTGAAATATCACGGTTTCCAGTTGGGCCATCTGTGTCTATGAGAAAGAACCGGTCTGGCAGAAACATGGGGCGAACCTCAGAACATTAATTGCCAGAGCTTGAAGGGTTTTATCACTGCTATTCGACGGTTTGTGTCCTTCTTAGCATCTCTGAACTGCCAAGGTGTGGCATGGTTGACAATTTATTTGAACATCTGCTGAATGGTAATAATCACTTTAAAACTCTATTCAGCATACATTTGTGGCTTTTTCGTGTATTCAGCAGAGCGTAAAGCAAAATGGTGCTGAAAACTAACTGGAAATAATAGACTCCGGAAACTCACACAATTACACATTAACCCTACATTTGACATTTCAGCAAGAGAAATAAGGTGCACAGCACATTGACTGTAAGGTTTCCATAAACCTGCATCCATCTGAGGATGCAGCTAACACTGATCTGCTTATTTTCTTTTGGGACTTTATAAAAGTAATGTCTGTTGCTATTGATGCTCCGCTTGCCCTGTGCCTCTAGCCCGCATAACTACACTGATTCCACCCCAGATCCCTTGTTTTCTGGACCAAGTACCCTACTGGTGCCCACCACCACTTCTGAGGCTGTGTGCCGGCTGCTTTTCAGTTTTGATGTCAGCACACCTGTACCCTACGGCGTCTCTGTTAGCCTTTGCTACTTGTACTTTTGGGATGAACCTCTTTGCCCGTGGAAATAATACTCATTCATGTCCAACTCGTTTAATTTCTGGCTGATCCATCTTTTGTTTAGCTTGAGTTTTAGAGCAGTCACCTACCCACTCTCCTGTGGATTTGTCAATCCATTTTTGAGGTCCTCAAACATCACACCCTCCTTTACCCACAGAGGATATATTACAACCACACGTTGTCCCACACATACAAGCCCCTCCTAAATCATTCATAACATTTTGAGGGCTATAATGACAAACTAGTGGCAGCTGCTTGCTGTACAAATGCTAGATAACAGAGCATAGTATAGCATGACATAATAAAACATAACATAGAATATTCTCTCATTTGATGCCTGAAAAACGTGAATTACTTCCTTGAATGTCATGATGGAATATTGAAATTTGGCAAAGTAAGGGTATTCCCAACTGGAGAAAAACAACTCAAGGAAAACTTCTCAATGTAAAAGAAGGGAAATGCGCCTGTCCTACAACCCCTCTCTGTATTATGTTCCACATTACGTCACGTAAATGACTCAGGGGCATATTTATCAAAACAATCACACAGCGCAGAAGCCACCTTGCTGCACTGCGCTGTGTGATAGGGAAAGGGCAGGAATGCCCCATACTTAACATTATATGGCACATTCCTGTCTTTTCCCTGCGTTGGCACATAATGTGCTGCCTTGCGCCAATACAGGCAACCTTGCACCATGGTGCAAGGGTGCCTGCGTTGTAAGCAGGATTGTTTTTGTGCCGGAAGGAACACCTTCCTGCACAAAAAACAATCCTCTGAGGCATTTTCCTCTTTCTATGTGTGCTGCAGAATGCAGCGCGCATAGAAAGAGGAAAAAATAAGGAAAAATAAAGATATTGCTCCTCATTATGCATAGCATTTTGACACATTCCCAGGTAGTACCAGTGTTGGTAAATCTGGGAATGCGCCAAAATCCATGGGTGGATGCGTGGGAGCACCCATGCTCCACCCATGGAACGCCTCCCTGGGGAAGAGTGATGCAATGCAGCAATTTGCGCTGCGTTGCGTTACTCTAGATCTATCAAGTCAGGCAGGGCCACGCAAGGTGACTTTGCTTGGCTTGATAAATCTTACTTAGTAGTTGCGTCACCCTTGCGCCCCAATGCGTGCCACAAGAGCAACGCAACTGCTCGATAAATATGCCGTTCAGGTTGTATTTTATCAATTTCTTACACCGAATGGATTTGCGGTATCCTGATAAAATGTGCCAAACCTTGACGATTGTTTAAATAGATTTTTGTGTAGGGTCATTTGCCATAGGAATTCCTATCGTTCTCTATACTAAATACTTCTACGTTCTCAGAAAAATACTTTTACCCCAATGGTTTATTTGATGTCCGAGTCCGAATCTTGGTCTTACCCATCTCAGCAGAAGCAGGCCACACCCAGGATCACGAACCTTACCACTGTGTTTAATTCATAAGCAAAGGTTATGACTGTTCCACTACTACACATTGCCCAAAAAAACAAAACTTTATTCGGTTATTCCTATTCATAAAGTACATCTTATAGTTTCAATATACACTACTACACATTGTTTTTATATTCTACCTATACATTCAGGCGTCTCCATTCATACATTGTTAATCTCCCGTCTGTGTTTTGGGCTTCAGGAAAGCAGGACATCGTATACTTTTATTCTGTGATGGAGGTTTCAGTGAAAAATGATACAATCTGTGACATTTTGAAACACAAGCAAAACTGAGCAGACACCAATTAACTTCACAGCGACCCGTGGTCCCTGCCTCCCCGGTTCATGTGGCCTCAGTGCGACCCGTGGTCCCTGCCTCCGTGGTCCCTGCCTCCCTGGTTCATGTGGCCTCCGTGCGACCCGTGGTCCCTGCCTCCCTGGTTCATGTGGCCTCCGTGCGACCCGTGGTCCCTGCCTCCCCGGTTCATGTGGCCTCAGTGCGACCCGTGGTCCCTGCCTCCGTGGTCCCTGCCTCCCTGGTTCATGTGGCCTCAGTGCGACCCGTGGTCCCTGCCTCCGTGGTCCCTGCCTCCCTGGTTCATGTGGCCTCCGTGCGACCCGTGGTCCCTGCCTCCCCGGTTCATGTGGCCTCAGTGCGACCCGTGGTCCCTGCCTCTGTGGTCCCTGCCTCCCTGGTTCATGTGGCCTCCGTGCGACCCGTGGTCCCTGCCTCCCCGGTTCATGTGGCCTCAGTGCGACCCGTGGTCCCTGCCTCCGTGGTCCCTGTTTCCCTGGTTCATGTGGCCTCAGTGCGACCCGTGGTCCCTGCCTCCCTGGTTCATGTGGCCTCAGTGCGACCCGTGGTCCCTGCCTCCCGGTTCATGTGGCCTCAGTGCGACCCGTGGTCCCTGCCTCTGTGGTCCCTGCCTCCCCGGTTCGTGTGGCCTCAGTGCGACCCGTGGTCCCTGCCTCCGTGGTCCCTGCCTCCCTGGTTCATGTGGCCTCCGTGCGACCCGTGGTCCCTGCCTCCCCGGTTCATGTGGCCTCGCCCTTTCTCAAAGAGGAGCTAAAACCGGCTGGCAGTCTTTTTCCAGATTATAACAACATATTTCTTTAATTTCAAGTGTTTTTATTAAATTTTTATAAACAAGTACATGCAGCTTCTCTTTTGTTCGCAACGTACCGTCCTCTCCATTCCGCGAGTTTATATTTAGAAGAAGTGAAACATTCGCTGATGAATCACATGAGCTTCCAGGGTTATTTTCGCTTTCCCTAGTAAAGGAGTTTGCGTGGTTCACTGGACGGTGTCTGCTCTGTTCTGAGACTGGCTCCCGTGTCTGGGAGAGTGGATCCGCCCTATGTTCAAACTTAGGGCATGTAGGTGACCTAGACATGTAGCGCTCCTCTAAACGTGACATAAAACCTCCAACTCTAATGTTAGATTATTCATGAATTCCATCTGAATGGCCTGTCTGCCTCTTCCTCCCAATACTGGCCTGTGGAAAATCGAAAGCAGAAACGAGTGTAAAGAACAAGAAGGAATATCTAAGTCAGCGGTTATAACACTCTTTCACACACACATATAATGGGACCTAGCCCATCTCCACATGCGGGGAGCTGCTCCACCAACACACAAATACCATGCTTAGCCAAATTAGCAAGGCCTGAGAGGCCCCACACACTTCTCAAAAGCCCAAGTCACTGACACTCATCACACTCATTCCACATACACACCTCCAAAGATCTTCTTTACTCACGGCCATCAAGGGATTGTTCAATCCACAAGAAAGTACCTTTCTCACAGGTACAAGCAAGGTCAACCTCCACCCACATACCAAGGCCCTGACCATTTTTGACACTAATGCCATGGTCCACGAAAATACCAAGGACAAGGTCCTTCCACACAGGCATGACCCTGATAAAGCCATACAGGCAATGTTCTGTACTTCCCACAAAAGCAAGGACCTCCATCACTGAAACAACAAGGCCCAGCTTCAGACACACACACACACACACACACACACACACACTTCACACACACACACACACTTCACAAAAACACTATGACCCTGCACAGCACACACATGTAGTATTCCATCTGGGTAAACATGCAATCCTACTTCAAGTGTACAGGCAAGTCCTTGCTCCGCCTACACCGTCAAGGCCCTTTTTTATGCAAATATGCAGGTTCCTGTTCCATCCAAACATGCAGCACTGTTCTCTACTCATAATTACAGACACGAGCATACACACATACAGCCACACACATGCATAAAACCCAGTTACACCAGTATATGGAAGACTGTGTTCAATCTACACTCAGAACTGGCTGTAGTGACACACAATACCGTGTTTCATTCACTCTCCATAACTGTGCTCCACTCACACATGACATGCACTGCTTCACCAACAATTTTATGTCTCTGTTTGACCCACAAACCAAGACCCCGATACACCCACACAATAACTTTTACTCCATCGAAGACCATATTCCATTTACACCCATGCACTGCTCTTCTAAAACATCAAGACCATGTAGCATTCACACAAAAGTCCTTGTTTCATCCAGACACCAAGGCTCACTCCATTCAAAAAATCAAGCAATACTCAACTCACACACCAGCACCCTGATTCACCTGCACAACAGAAACCGTGCTTTGCCCATAAACAAATGCCCTGCTACACACAAGCATGCACACAAAATCACACACAATTAAACACACTCCAACACATGCACATAAGACCCTGCTCCACACATTCATGCAAGGCGTTGCTCGAGGTTGTGTGCCAGGATATCAAACACAAAAATATCATGCAATTAGAATATCATAGCCAAACTCTAGTCCATCAAAATATCATGAACATAAGTATATATAGGTAAGTATAGATCTACCATTCTTAAATCCATATACATATAAATATATACATATTGTTAGTCTGTGTCTGACAGAAAGACGACTAGACCGCCAATCGGTGCCGGTGTCTGGTAACGGGGTTCGACTACCCATTCAATATTCACAAAGCAGTGATCCCACACCTTCAAGAAACAGTGGCAGCACTCTGAGTAGTACACCATGAGATTTTCTGAAACGGGTGGCACGTTTCGGCATGCCTTCCTTCAATCGAATGAGCACCCAGCGACCATAGAAACAATAAATAGAACAGCAATAAACATAACAGAGAGACTTTCCATTCTACTCCAGTCTTCAGACATAAAACATTTAAAATGAAAGTAATTTAAAAACTTTTTTTATAAACTTTAAATGAGATAACGGCTTATACATCATTCAGTTCATTTCAGATACTTACAAATATGTCATACATCGCAATTGCTCATGTCGAGTCAGATCATAGAAATTGAAAACACTATTCATGACAAACGGCTTGTCATTTGGTAATAGCAATACATCATAAATACAAGCTAGACAACAAATAAATGTGTATTTCATTTTTAATGAATTGCATTATGTGAGAGGCTGGCTCAGTATATGATGTACACTTATGTAAGTGGGCACCTTGCATTGATTCAGACAACCCTTATGGTGATTTCAGTGGTCTTAGACAACCTTAGAAAGCTCTCTAAGTGGTAGCTGTGGAGAGCAGCCTTCAGGCTCAGTCCAGAAGGAGTGTAAAGCAGCTTGTTTTACCAGAATACAATCTTATAGGTATAGATTAAGTGAAAAAGGCCCATACAGTATATTTATAAAAATATGTATTTATTATAAGACACTCACTAACACATACAGATATCTCCTTCCCTGGAGATATACACAATACACACAATACTTTGCAATAGAAACAGGTAAGTAGCACAGAATACACAGTGGTCACCAGGGGGAGACCAAACGATACACTAAAATAGTGGTATGTGAACCACGACTTGAGTCAAGGATGTACTCAGAGGACGTAGAAGTGTTGAGGACCCAAGGAACCACCCCAGGTGAGTATCTAGAAGTCCCACAGAGGACGTGTGCAGTGTTGGAACATGACCTCGTTCTCCATAAAAATCAATGTGTAAGTCGCAGTTGCAATTTTTTTAATATTTTTATTTATTGCCAAATTACATATAACACCATGTACAGATGCGCAAGCTGCAACAAACAGGATAATATAAAGGATACAGGTATTTATCCCGCCCCCCCCTTGTTACAGCGGTTGTAATTTTAAAGAAAGAGGACCCATCCCAGTGGACCCTGAAGAAACCCAGTGGAAGACAGAAGGTTGGAGAGCCACCCCACCCGTGGATACCCTTGGAACCAGGTTACTTGCACCAGGGAAGCCGGGTGCATAGGTGTGAAGTGGCGTCGGAAACCGTCGTCAAACTCAATGGGAGCGTCTGGTGGAACCCAAAGGTGGATTCGAGGTGAAGGGTACCTGCAAGCAGAGGGTACAGTCTATACCACTCAGGAGTGACCAGGAGGCATGGAAGACGAATGCCCACTGATGTCGGGTGTTTCAGGAGAGCTGACAGTGACCTTGGAACTGCAGTTGTGTGGAGTAGGCGACACTGTGTAAGACCAGGAGCCATACACGAGCTGCCCCACGTTGGATGTCGAGAGTTGAGGGGTCAGTGTCCGGCGGGAGCACCAACAAGCCTTAGCAACTGCAACCAACATGGAAGTTGAAGAAGGTGCAATGTAGGGACCAACAAGGTCCAGGAGACTCGCCACAAGCAGGGGAGTGAGGGCAGGCCCCGAGCAATTAGGGGAGCCCAAAGAATTCAAAGATGACCCTCAAGAGGACCCACAGGCCGGGGGTACTGGAGTCGCTAGAGGACCTCAAGCTGCTTACCAAAGAAGCAGGCCCACAGTGCAAGTGATGTGGTGGGGACAAAGATCTTGCTCACTGGATATGCTTGAAGTGGGGGCTCCTTGGAGCCCGAAGATCTTGGTGGAAGAAAGCCAACAAGCCTTTGCAACGGCAAGTCAACGTGGTGCACAGGGGTTCGGTTCCTGCGGCTCCGACGAGGGATACTGGCCTCAAACTTGGTGAGAGGACGGGGCAGGCCGCGAGGGATGTGAAAAACCACCACCTGTGTTGCTGGGCCTTTCGGAGTCCGTGGGAGCCCAGGATCAGCAGACCAGTCATCTTAGTTGCAGTGCCTGCAGATGCAGGGAAGTGACTCCTTCACTTCAAGGAAGATTCCTTCAGGTGTCTTGGATGCCCAGAGGCCTTGGAAGGTTTCCTGTATGGAGCACAGGCACGGACGTTGCAGCAGACGAGGCAGGACACAGAGATCAGGAGCAGAAGGAGTCTTACCGGTTGCAGCCTTGATGCCCAGAGCGAAGTCCAGCGAAGTCCAGAGTGCCCAGACGGTCGAAGTTGAAGTGGCATCTGAAATGAATCGTGTCCCACGACGAATCTAGGGACCCACCCTCAGGTAAGCCCTTAAGTACCCTAAGGAAAGGGTTGGGACAATTCATGGTCTCCTCCCAGGGGAGGGGTTGGACAGTGGGGAGTATACTCAATGTCCTTGGTCCAGTTTCACGCCAGAGCGGGAGCCAACAGCTCCCTAAGCTGGTTTGAACTGGACTATGCAAGGAGGGCACCAAATGTGCTCTTCAAGCAGACTGAGTGGCGCTGGCAAGCGCTCCCACCCGGCCCCAATACACTAAACCCTGTCTGGGAGGTGGTCACACCGCCCTGTGACAGGATACCTATTGTTCTGCCTTCCCCTGCTCGAGCTTGCAGGAGGGCAGAATCTTATCTCTGGTCGGCAGCAGCCATGTTGTACTGTCTGGGTCTGGAAGACTGGTACCGAGAGCACTGAGGACCTAATGCAGCGTCTTTACAGTGCTTGGAATCATACCCCCACACCGGTTACGGTGTGGGGGTATGATTCCAACATGTTTGATACCAAACATGATAGGGTTCGTTGCAGCCTGTTTCGAGATGGTCATTGCATAATGACGCGGTTCCCCTCTATATGTTATATGGCTATCTCACTTACAACCTGGGAGAATGGACTCCGTAGGCTTTAGGGGTATCCTGCTCATGCAGGCACACCCTCACACTTAGAACCGAGCACCCTGCCTTCAGGGTGGAAAAGCCCTGCTGTAGGGGTGACTTATAGGTTTTAAGTGCAGTGTTCCTATATATAGGAAACCTATATCTGTCGTAAGTGGTGTTAGCACCATCTTACACAGGCTGCAAAGGAAGGGCTGTAGTGACAGTTTGAATGGTCTCCTATGGGTGGCATAATACATGCTTCAGCCCAAGGGGGACCCCTGGGGTACCTATGGCCTGGGTACCTTAGTACCATATACTAGGAACTTATAAGGGTACCCCAGTATCCAATCTGGGATGTACCTAAGTACTTACCATAACAATTTAGGGGAGAAAGCAGGGAGACCGGGGTCCTGATTAGCAGGATCCCAGTCATACTAGTCAGAAACAGCATAGCACCAGGCAAAAAGTGGGGGAACCATAAAAGCAGATCCTACTTTCCTACACATCATCTATGTAATTCAAATATGCTACAACCTAACTGAAAGCAAACCCTGTACATAATTACAAATCAAACCCCATAAAGACTAAAAGCAAACTCTGCTTAAGGCATGTGCCTTGTTAATAACTTACACTAATTAATAATTTGGATTGACTTGACCATGGTCCTACACTTCCAAATGTCAAAATATACAAATTCAACCAATTTTCATAGGGCCCACAATATCAGTTGTCAATTGAGGAAACTAGGGCAACATCTGCCACTTCTCCGATAGCAAAATCTCTCATAGTAAATGTTGGACTTGGCCCTTTTTGCAGGGTCATCACTAAACTTTTTGCCTTTCTCCTAGCCTTTTTTCTGACATGATGTTGGTGGTTTTAGGCCTCTGGGCACTTTAGCACTGCTGTCCAGTGTAAAGTGCGTGCGCTCTCTTTGTTACATATGGTAAGATTGGTCTACACCTGTTTGGCCTATTTAATTTACCTGTCAGTCCCTTGTCAAGTGGTATCTCATATACCCAGGGCTGGTAACTTAAATGCTACTGGTAGGCTTGCAGCGCTGATTGTGCCACCCACCAAAGTAGCCTTTCAAACCTATCTCAGGCCTCTGCCATTGCAGGGCCTGTGCGCGCAGTGTTACTGCCACTGTGACGTGGCACCTAAAGTGTGTGCCCTGTCTGTGACCCCCCCCCTTTTACTGCATGTCAGTCACCCCCTAAGGTAGGCCCTAGCTAGCCCTATGGGCAGGGAGCATTGTAGGTAAAAGATAGGACATGTACCTCAAGTGTGTGACATGTCCTGGTAGTGACAAATAGCCATTTTGGTTTCTCACTACTGTGGGGCTGCCCTCCCATAGGAATGCATTGGGGATTCCCTGATAAGTGTTTCAGTGGTAATTCCTAATATGAGAGGAGCAGCGTGGTCAAGTTGGCATTTCTGTGTGCTATATGTCTGCCTGCCTGATGTGAATTGCATGTCTGGCTTTTGAGTGACAGGGGCTGGGAGGTGTGTGTTATGTTATAAATTTTTATGTTATACATTTTTATAGAGCGCACGGCTGCCCCAGCAAAGGGGCGTCCCGGCGCTGAGCGCAGAAAACTACAAAGCAAATCACAGAACGAGACATCTTATAACGGAGGGAAGAGGTATGTTTTCACAGCTTTCCGAAAAGGCAGGTAGGACTTTAAACTGCGAATGGAGATGGGGAGCGCATTCCAGAGCTTCGAGGCCAACACACGAAAGGAGCGCCCACCGGCGCGCGCCCTCCTGACCCTGGGGACAGCCACAAGATTCTGTCCCATGGAACGAAGTTGGCGAGAGGGGATATAGAAGGTATGAAGATTAGTCAAGATGCAAGGAGATGAAAAGTTAAGGGTTTTAAAAGTAATGCAGAGGGCCTTGAACTCTGAACGCTTGGCCACGGGCAGCCAATGAAGGCGGCGGATGGCATTAGAGGTAGGACACCTCCTCGGCAGACCAAGGAGGGCACGAGCCGCTGCATTCTGAACCCTTTGTAATCTGACAATCTCAGACTGGTTGACCCCCAGATAGAGGGAACTGGCATAGTCCAGTCTTGACAGAATCAAGGCCTGAATGATAACCTGCCTAATAGGGGGATCAAAAAAGCCCAACAGGGGTTTGAGCCCTCGCAATAGCCCAAAACAAGTCCCTGCCACCTTCATGGTTTGGGTTCGAAAGCAGAGGGCGGTGTCTATCCAAAACCCTAGGTTTTTTACAACCTGTTTGGGAACAGGTGTTGACCCCATCGTGGCAGGCCACCAGTGCTCACTCCACAGCTCTGCATCTCTCCCCACCAGCAGTACTTCAGACTTGCTGGCATTGAGCTGGAGACAGTTGGCAGTCATCCACTCCGAAATGGCCTCAAGATCGCTACGAAACTTACAAGCGTCCCGGGTAATGTCATCGGAGAGTGTGACCACCAACTGAGTGTCATCTGCATACAACACTATCGTAAGCCCTCTGTGCATAGCCACTCTTGACAGCGGTTGAACGTACAAATTAAAAAGGGTAGGGCTCAAAGCAGAGCCCTGCGGTACACCCTGCTTGATGGCAATAACTCTAGAGGTAAAAAGGAAGCAAACCAATCCAGGGCGGAGCCCGTTATCCGCGCCTCCTCCAAACGCCTCAACAGGATCTGATGGGAGACCGTATCAAACGCGGCACTGAGATCAAGCAGAATCAGTGCCGACGTGCGGCCCTCATCGTGTGTGGCTCCAGGAGGGGCAGGGTGAGTCAGCACTAGGCTGAATAGGACATCTACATTTGGAGTAGTGGGAGGAGTAATCCCCTGACCCTGAATAGGTCTGTGCTGGTAACTTAAATGCTACTGGTAGGCTTGCAGCGCTGATTGCGCCACCCACCAAAGTAGCCTTTCAAACCTATCTCAGGCCTCTGCCATTGCAGGGCCTGTGCGCGCAGTGTTACTGCCACTGTGACGTGGCACCTAAAGTGTGTGCCATGTCTGTGACACCCCTTTTACTGCATGTCAGTCACCCCTAAGGTAGGCCCTAGCTAGCCCTATGGGCAGGGTGCATTGTAGGTAAAAGATAGGACATGTACCTCAAGCGTGTGACATGTCCTGGTAGTGACAAACAGCCATTTTGGTTTCTCACTACTGTGGGGCTGCCCTCCCATAGGAATGCATTGGGCATTCCCTGATACATGTTTCAGTGGTAATTCCTAATATGAGAGGAGCAGCGTGGTCAAGTTGGCATTTCTGTGTGCTATATGTCTGCCTGCCTATAGTATATTTGGAATTGTTATAATAAATGCTGCGCAATGGTGTGCGCAGATTTATTATAACTATTTTAGAAAAGCCACTTTTAGAATTTGACATTTCTGTGTGCTATATGTCTGCCTGCCTGATGTGAATTGCATGTCTGACTTTTGAGTGACAGGGGCTGGGAGGTGTGTGTGGCTCCAGGAGGGGCAGGGTGAGTCAGCACCAGGCTGAATAGGACATCTACATTTGGAGTAGTGGGAGGAGTAATCCCCTGACCCTGAATAGGTCTATGCCTAGCCTGTACAATGCTGGCTTCGCCCCCTGTGGTGTGTCTGATCACCGAGCCCCCACCTGACAAAGGGGAAGAGGATCCTTGTAAACAAAGTGCTCCAATTCCCCCCTGAACCAGTTGCATCTGGTTCCCCCAAGCCCTGCACTGCAGACAAAGGAGAAAATGAGTATAAGTATAGGGGCTGTGACCCCATGTTTTTGTGCTGTTTCTGGGCTTGCTGGCGGCTTGCTGCTGCTGGGGGCCCAGGAGGAACCGCCATGAGGGCTTGCCTCCCTGCTGGAGAGCCCTGTGTGCTGACCTCCCTGAACCCAGCTATGCCCCATGGACCCAGAACTTTGCCTTGGACTCTCTAGCGCCTCCTGAGCGCTACACTTTAATGGCCCTGAAAGGAGAGGGGCATGTGGGCTTCGCAGCGCTGAGGTGCCTGTCTTTTCAGGGGAAATCCCCGTCGTAGGGATTCCCCATGATGCTGCCTGGAGCGGGTGCCCACCCCGCATTCTTTGCACGCCGAGCGGGTGCCCACCCCGCTTTATATATATATTTAAAATAGCGGGTGCCCACCCTGCATGGTCGCTTTATGTTTATTTCAAGGCGGATGCCCACCCCGCACTATGGCGCTGAACAGGAATCACCGCCACGGCCCCGATCGCAAACCGGAAGTCAGGCGCATCCGCCTGACTATGGGCGGTGCCTGCTGCGTATGGCCGGAAGTAAGGCGGCGGTGTGGCTGGCCCGAGCGGGGCTCCCGTGAGCTGTTGGGAGCCCCGGTGCCAAAGAAGAAGCTGGAAGCAGGCGGGATTCGAGGCGGGGCTCTCATGAGCAGAGAGAGCCCCGCGTGTGACTGCACCCGTCACAGAGTCCCAACAGAGCCAGTGTTTATCTCTCTTTGTGGACAGTCTTGTTTAAAGAGCCCCAGAGAGGGCCTTCATGATTGGCACATGGTCAGTGCCCATTTTCTGTGCGGACCCGCAGGAGAGCGGGCCGCTCCAACGCTTGGGGGCATTTTGTTGTAGAGTCCCTGTGTGGACTGCTGAGGGCACCTAAGCTCCAGTGCCTGATTCATTTTTCTCAGTTGCGCCGCCGTAGCGGGCAACTGCAACGTTGGGGCATGTTTTGTTTGAGAGAGCCCCTGTGGGGACCCAGAGGGCACAGTGAGTGCCCATGCCCCCATTTTGTTTCACAGCTGCTCAGCAATTAGTGGCCGCTGAAACCTTTAGGCCAGCGCAATTGCGCACTTGTGGATTCTGCTGCATTGGCAGCACGCCCTGACATTATGTACATAGGGCATTTGAGCCCTCTGAGGCCAGTTGGCCAGGGTGACTGTGTTAGGTTGATAGGGCGCCAGGCCCTAAATGTGATTTATGGGGTGCGCAGGAAATGTGATTTATGCACCCTGATTTATGCCTCTAATGTGATTTATGATTATGAGGTTATTGGCATACTGTGGTTTATGCTTGTGAGGTTATCCTCTACTGTGATGTATGCCTCTAATGTGATTTATGATTAGGAGGTTATGGTCTAATATGTTTAGGCTTATGAGGTTGGCGCAGAATGTATTTTACGCCTAATGTGATGCTGATTGGATGATATGATTTATGTTGCAGGATATAATGCTGAGTACAGTATTTCGCCAGTCATTACTGGTTGTGTTCTACATTTACTATTTGTGCTTGTGATGGTTCTGACAGTGGCCCAATTGGCCCTGTCATGTGTATATAATCCCCTGTAAATATTGCCTAGTGCCAGTTGGCACAGTGTATATTGTGTGATTACTATTCTAATGTGTTTATGATAATACAAAGGCTACTTTTATATATAACCTTGTGTGGAGTTCCTTTTGTGGTGTGCCTAGTGTGTTGCTGCTGTGTGTGTGTTGCGCAAACGCTTTACACATTGCCTCTGGGATAAGCCTGACTGCTCGTGCCAAGCTACCAAGGGGGTGAGCAGGGGTTATCTTCAGCGTGTAACTCCCTTGCCCTGACTAGAGTGGTGGTTTCTGCCTGGCTTAGGCGCAAGCCCTAGCCAACCAGAAATCCCATTTCTAACAGTAAATTGAACCTGGCAAAGGGGAGACTACCGATATTCCCTTGGAAGTTTCGTGGTGAATACCACAGTCACCTCCTGAAGTGGGCAACACAGCCCAATATACAGTTCCGACCATGATGGTCACATTAAATGTTCATGATTGCCATATAATAGGACCTTTGGGGGTAAAGTATGGATTCAGGGGACTGTAAGCATATCATTAGGGGAATAACACTATCGACCCTCCAGATGCACAGACAACTCTTCATACCTATTTATTCCATGTGAGTATTTGGTGCCCATATAAATTATTAATCTGGACTAACGTTGCCCAAGGACCCTCAACTGGTCCCCTCATCGTTTGTGAGGTTCCATTCTGTTGATACCAAAATGCCTCAACTTGTCAGGATCAATAGTATGTGCTTCAGTAAAGTAACGTACTACTGGGTAGTGGGGTCTTGATTTTTGATGGCTCTGCGTACTTCAGAACCCTTTTTTTACTTAAATGTGGTAATGGATCTTACTTGAGTATGTAACACCACTTTGTGATCCTGTGATTTTATAGAAGCATATTCCTGTCTTCCTCCCCTAACCTCTCAATAGCTTCTTTGATCACCTTTTCGGGGTAAACCCTCTGATGAAAGCAAGATATAATTTCAGCTTGTTCCTGTGGATATAATTCCGGAGTGTGACAATTTCTTCTTGCTCTAATCAACTCGCCACAGGGGATACTGCATTCTAGTTTGGGCGTTGTTGACTCTTAGCGTGGAGTATGCTATATCCTGCAGTTTTCATTCTAAATCGGTTGGTAACCAGGGAATTTCCATGTATATATATGTAAAACGAGGTGGCACTTTGTAGTTATGGTTCAGTCACACCATTGAAAAGGCTTTTTTTTTATTTTCATGTAACTTTTGACCTCTTTGGCAGATTTGCACCAAATGTGGCAACCTCTTGGCGGAGTCAGCTAAGGTCCAGCATGCCAATTTTCATTGAGATCCATACAGAACAAAAAAGTTAAAAGGGGGAAGAGGATAGAAAAAGATGTATTTTTCCATTTTAGATTCCAAAGGAAATTTTGTTCATCTGTACAGCCCAAACAGCTGAATGGATTTACCCCAAACTTGGCATGATAGTAGAACTTCACATGGAAAGAGTGCTTTTGTTGGTTTGGTGTGAATTCATTTAGTAGCTTTTAAGATATAAGGGGCATATTTATCAAATAATCATGCAGCGCAGGAAGCCACCATGCTGCACTGTGCTGCATGATAGCGAAAGGGCAGGAATGCGCAATACATAACATTGCACTGTGCATTCCTGTTATTTCCCAGCACTAGTGTAGAATGTTCTGCCTAGCGCCAATGCAGGCACCCTTGCACCATGGCGCAAGGGTGCCCTGCGTTGTAAGCAGAATTATTTTTGTGCAAGATGGGACATTTTCCTGGCCAAAAACAATCCCATGGGGCATTTTCCTTTTTTCTACGTGTGCTGCAGAATGCAGGAAAAAACGAGGAGAAATAAAGATATTTCTCCTGTTATGCCTCCCCTGGGGGTACATAGCATTTTGACGCATTCCCAGGTCTACCAATACTGGTAAATCTGGGAATGCACCAAAGTCCATGGGTGGTGCATGAGAACACCCACGTTCCACCCAAGGAATGCCTCACTGGGGCAGAGTAACGCAACGCAGTGATTTGCGCTGCTTTGAATTACTCTAGATTTATCAAGCCACGCAGGGCCATGCAAGGTGGCCTTGCGTGGCTTGATAAATCTAACTTAAGAGTTGCATCACTCTTGCCCCCCGTTGCATGGTGCAAGGGTGACTCAACCTTTTGATAAATTTGCCCCTAAGTGTTTTAGAATGTGGCCAAGCGGTCTTTTAACACAACTGTATAGCTCTGTCATTTCGGATTTGCAAATCCCAAAGTGAATTCAGAAATTTAGAAAAGTAATCTGATTGGATGAGAGAGCCTTCTCTCCCATCATCCATTTCCAATCTATGGTACCAAAGTTGTTACCATGACCCCGGGTGTTCTTATTGACAGTTGGAAGAAAAAAATCTTCTCTCATAGAGACCATTTCAGCATGTAGGGCACGGTCCCATTGTCCTGAACAAAAAACACAAAATGCTATGTTCCACCAACAGATTCAAGACCATGCACCAGGCACACAGACAAGGACCTCCGCTTCAGCACACAAAATCCCAAACTAAACGCACGTGCAAAGCCCAGCTTCACTCACATAACAATACCCTGCTTCAACCAAACAAAAATGCTTCTCCGCTAACACACAAAGTCCATGATCCATCCACACAAAAGCCTTCTATGTCCACATATGAAGGGTTTCCTCCACATACACAGTAAGTTCCTACTGCACCTACACAGGCAGACCCATTTTCATGCAAAGGAGCAAGGTACTGCTTCCCCATACATCCAAGATATTGGTCCAAACATCACATACAAAGACATTGTTGGAAATTACCATCTTTTGCGTGGCATCTCCCCAGATTTTTCCCTCATTTTACTGAACCCATTTTTGTTAGCCATAGGACTTTGCACACTTTACTCTTGTTAAGTGTTTGTGCTCTCCATTTTGGCACATTTAATCTACTAATAAGTCCCTAGTATATAATACTACATGTACCCAGGACCTGTAAACTAAATACTACTAGTAGGCTGCAGCTCTCATTCTGTTGCAGCTCTCATTGTGCCGCCCAGTAACGTAGCACTGAAAAACATATCTCAGGCTTGCCCGTGCCACCTGGGTATGCAGTTTTAAACTACCATTTCAGCCAGGCAAAATAAACCTTTAGCCAGGCCTAACACTTCCATTTTAATACTTATGAGTTATCCCTAGTTAAGCCCTACATGCACATAGGGCTCATGCTATTTAAAAAGAAGGACACGTATATCTAATTTTTTACATGTCCTTGCAAAGAAAAAAGAATTCAGTAATTCTTTACGGTAGCAAGGCTGGCTCTCCCATTGGAAACACTGGGTACATTATAGTTTGGGAGCAGCTAGACAAATGATTCAAAGGCTCATTTTAATGGGAAAAAAATCCAACTTAATGGGCATGTCAGATTTTATATTACTATTTTAAAAATGGCACTTTTAGAAAGTTGACATTTCTCTGTCTTAGCCGAAAGGGCCTTTTGGCAATGTGCCTACTGTAACCAGACTGTTGAATAGCAGCCCTGTTGTGAGATGTGGAATAGTCCCAGACATTCGACAAAAGGTTTGGGTTTGGAGAGGTATTTTTCCTCCTTGAGCAGGGTGGTCTGGGGGGCTGTGCCCAACCACTTCCTGAGCTCCAAATGAGGCCTACCCTATCACTGGCAGATGTAGCTCACTCCTAGGCCATACCTCATTTTGTCTTACTTGTCAGCTTGGCTCCAAACACAGTTGGAGGGGTAGCTGCCCCGAGCTGATTTGAAGTGACCAGAAGGGAGTATTTACCCATTACTATAGCCACACATCTGGGTGGGCACAGGGTGCCCAGACCAGGGGGGGAAGGGTTCTGCTATGTTGGATTTAGTTGAAGAGGGGTACTGTGGGGTACCAAAGTAGTACCTGCAGCCTGTAAACGGGCGGGTCAGCGGTCCAGGCGATCTAAGCGTGAATGTGTTTCAGGAGGAGTGCAGGCACCGACACGTCTCTGTTCCGGGTTTTTCCTCACCCGGAACAGAGACGTGTCAGTGCCTGCACTCCTCCTGAAACACATTCATGCTTAGATCGCCTGGACCGGCTGACCCACCCGTTTACAGGCTGCAGGTACTACTTTTGGGATCTCCTCGACCCTGGAGGTCCCTTTCTTAATACACTGAGGTTTTCCTTGAAACTGTAGGAGCTTTCCCAACATTATCTTGGATCTCATTGTCACTTTCTTCAACCAGACCAGCCGGGTCGGAATTATCACCAGCGGAGCGATTCCTCAACGACATCTACATTTCCTTTACAGCCCTGAAGAAGTCACGGGTTACTTCCCTTTGTGACGAAACACGTGTTGGCTGGTTATCCTTTGTCCTTTTTGCTTTTGAGATTAAAACTATAAACATTTACTATTCGAGTGGACTTTAATAACAACTCGACAAATGCTCAGAACAACAACAAACATTGTTTTTATTGTACAAACGTGTGCCCAGGACTTGGCTTTTCAGTAACTTGTGTGGGTTGACACCCACATATAAATACGGGGGTTATAGGGTAATTCCTCCGACCTGGTAGCACCGTGCAACACACACACCATAATCACCATACGCACATACAGCAAGGCGCCACACTTCCTGGCATATCCAAAACCCTACCTTCTAAATACGGGTACTGTGGGGTAGTTTACAGTAAAACATATTGGTAGTGCTGCAAAAGAGGGTAGGGTCACCCCTGGTAAACCCAATTGGTTAACGACTGGCCAGGAGTCCCCACCCCCACAGCTGGCACTGGGCATAAATGTGGTAACCATAGTACACTCCATAGAACACTCCTGGGCCTGTGAAGAATCAGAAGAAGGACTGCCCTTGTATCTGAAGTACCTGAAGGAAGACTGAACTTGCTTTCCTTGAATGCAGGACTCCAGAAGTGACTGCAACGGTCAGTTGGCTGACCTCCTCTTTGAGCTATTGGGACACAAAAAGCTTCAAGGGTCCTCTACCTGTAGCTGCCCAGCTTCTAACTAGACCTGCCCCGGACCTTGCTGCTGGCCTCTGTTAGATTGAGGTCTATCCCCCAAGTGGTGCCACCCTGGACCTGGACCCTTTGCTGGGTGTACTCCTGCTGTCCAAACTGCAAAAGGTGGGACTTAAAAACGTTTTGCCAAGATTTCCTCCAAAGAACCGGGAGGCGACAGGGACCGCTATCGAACTGAAGCCATCAATGTCAAATCGATAGTCAGATCCAACTTGCTGGTTTGCCCCGTCTGAAGGAGATCTGACTTCCAGAAATGTTTCCAAGTCTGAACATAGAGAGATTAATCAGGCCCTACTCAGAAAAGCAACCCACCAATATCGATTATTGCTGTTCTCAGACTTCGACCGCTTGGACCTTTCCCGCCTTCGTTGATGACTGTGAAGGAACCCTGCTCTTCAGCAACCTGCCGCTTTCGAGTCCTGCTTCAGGTCCAGCTTTCAGCGTACTCAGCTGACGACTCGTGAACGACCACTTTATCCTTCAAACTTTTTTAAGTTAGAAGGTGTTGGACCTGGCACCATTGGCGTGGGTCTCCCTTCCATTTTTTTGCTGTTGCCTCCTGTGTTTTTCCTATGTTTTGCTGGTATAGATGCTTTGGGCACTTTGCCACTGCTGTTCAGTGCCAAAGTGCAAGTGCTCCCTGTTGTAAATTGTTGTATGAATTAGTGACTCCATGATTGGCTTATTTGATTTACTTGTCAGACCCTAGTACAGTGCACCATGTGTGCCCAGGGCCTGTAAATCAAATGCTGCTGGTGGGCTTGCAGCACTGATTGTGCCACCCACAGAAGCAGCATGTAAAATGTGGCTCAGGCCTGCCATTGCAGAGCCTGTGTGCAGTCTGGGACTGCCATGCTGACTTGGCAAGTGCACCCACTTGCCAGTCCCTAAACCTTCCATTTTCTACATATCAGTCACCCCTAAGGTAGGCCCAAGGGCAGGGTGCATTGTATGTAAAAGGTAGGACATGTCCTGATGTGTGTAGCATGTCCTGATAGTGAATTACAGCCAATTTCGTTTTCCACTATTGCAAGGCTATCTGTTCCCATAGGCCAGAATGGGCAGTTTTGATTATAGCATCTTATAATCCTAACTGACCCTAGGAACAAGATAGAAAAACGAATTTAGTATGCCTGAACTCAGAATGTTAAAATACATCTTTTAGTGTGGGTGACTTTTACATTCTGTGTTTGAAAATACCACTTTTAGAAAGTAGGTATTTTCTTGCCTAACCTTCCAGTGTGCCTCTGCTAGATTTGTGTATTCACTGTCTGGTTTGTGAGTGACAGGGGGCTGGAGAGGGCCTTGGCTCCAGCAGTCTGATGGGTCAGGGCTGGGCTGAATAGGACCCACATAGAATAGAGAGTAGGGGGGAGGAGATTTCCTTTCGCTGCCCTGAGCCCTCATAGAATAGAGAGTAGGGGGCGGAGATTTCCTTTCACTGACCTGAGCCTTCATAGAATAGGGAGTAGGGGGAGGAGATTTCCTTTCAGCTACCTGGGCCAGGTCTGCTTTCAACAATGCTGTCTCCACCTCCTGCCAGGAAGCTGCACAGAACTGGTTTTGGTTAGGCACAGACACTCTCTGCCTTCAGAGACAAAGGATTTTTGGGTATAAATGTGGGGACCCAGACCCCAGAACTTTAGATCACTTCTGGGAATCAAGACGAACCGTTGCCAAGGAGAAGAACCAAGGAAGCTGAAGGATTTGACTGCCCCTGTGCCATTGTGCTATTTTCTGGGGTTGGCCTGCAGTGGTTACTTATTTGCCAAGGAAAGGAGAAGGAACTTTTACTGAACTTTCATCATCTTGAAGAAGAATCTAAGAATCTCCAAGGGCTTGAAGTGTGCTTGCCTCCTGCTGAAGTCTCAGGGATACAAGACTTCACCCCCAGCTCTCCCCTGAATTTCCTTGCTGGGAATTCTGTCTGCAGAAGCCTGCGTATTGTTGGGAGCTGGAAGCGCAACGCAACGAGAAGCGTGTCGCTGTCGCAGCTGCTGCCGTCGCATCGCCGGAGAAGCGTGTCACCACCGCAAGGGTCGCCGTCGCATCACCGGAGAAGCGTGTCGCAGGGCCTGTCGCGGCTCCAGACGTTACTGAGTTCGCCGCACGGCCGTCGGGCGTGCACGCATCACATTCACGTCGTCGCATCGCATCAAAGACGCCATCTTGTCGCATCGCACCGAATCGTCGCATCGCGGCGCCATCTTGTCGCATCGCACCGGATCGTCGCATCGCATCGAGGCGCCATCTTGTCGCATCGCACCGGATCGTCGCATCGCATCGAGGCGGAAGCTCGTCGCATCATAACCCAAACACAGTACGAGATTGACCCATCACCTCCTCTCCGGTAAGGAACAGACGCATCCCCTACTTTGCGCAAGCATTGAGGAACAGACGCATTGCCTCCCCCGAAGCAAGGAACCTACGCATCATCCTCCCTGCGAGCCTTTTGTTTGTTTTGCGTTACGCATCCAAGGTACTTTGTGAGAAACGTGTCGCATTTACCATCTACATTGAACTAAGCTATTTTTTCCTCCATTTTAAAGTCATTTTATTAAATACTGTATTGTGGATTTTTGTCGTTTGGGTCTTGTGTTAAGTCCATATAAAGATTACTTATTTTTATAAAACCTGTGTAGTGTCCATTTGTAGTGTTTCCACTGTATTACTGTATGTGTTCACAAATGCTTTACACACTGCCTCTGAGATAAGCCTACCTGCTCGTGCCAAGCTACCAAGAGGGTGAGCAGGGGTTATTTTAGGAGTGTAGCCCCCTTACCCTGACTAGAAGCAAGGGTCCCTATTTGGACAAAGGTGCATACCATTGCCAACTAGAGACCCCCAGTTCTAACAGAAGGTAAACTTTCCATCAGGATAACCCTGGTTCCTGTATTTGGCTTGCGCTCCATCGCAGTTGGCCAGAACTTTTGACTTTGACCTGGTCTAGTGTGACTAGATAACTGCGGTTGGCACTTTTTGGTGCAATTTTTAATTCAGACTTTAAAAATTCATATCTCATATTCTAGTTATTGGATTTTTGTTGTTATGGTGTCATTTTATTTATTAGAATGTACTCCATTTTTTACGAAATTGGTTTGGGATTTTTCTTATGTTGTGCTTTCACTTTATTACTGTTTGAGTACTGCATAAATACTCTACACATTGCCTTCAAGCTAAGCATGACTGCTTTGTGCCAAGCTATCAGATGGTTAAGCATAGATTTATTTAGTGACTTTTGTGGTTCACCCTGACATGGTTTGTCATTATTTTTTGAGGTGGGTCTTTATTCCCACTCAACTAATACTCCAATTTCTTACAGACATGCACAAACACACACAAATGCATGCACATTCATATGCACAAACATACACACCCACACACCTATAATACTCTCTTATGCAAACAGACAGTGCTCAACTCACACACCAAGAACTTGGTGTAGTAACACAAACAGACAACCATGCGCCAACCATGCACTGTAATCCGTCTCTATCTACATCTGAAAGGCAATGCTCCACCAACATGTGCAAACCCCTGCTCCTTCACATGCCCAGTCATTGCTGCATCAACACCAGAAGACTGGTCTCCAGACACACACCAAGACCGTCCCCCAGCCACACAAAAGGTGCTAATACACCTACACACCAAGGCCCTTCTCCACTTACACATTAAGGCTATGTTCCACCAAAAACACTTTTGATGTCCTCCTACAACCCAACCACCAAAGTCCTTCTCCACCCATTCACCAAGATCCTGCTTTACACGCTCAAAACCCAGCTTGTCACAGCAACACACACATACCAGAAACCTGCTGCACCCACAGGTGAATGACCTTGTTCAACCACACACCAATGCCCGTCTCCATCTACACACAAAATCTGCACTGGCAGCAAACATAATGCCTTGAAGCACTGACACACCAAGCCCCCCTTCGTTCCCATGAATAAAAGCATGCTTCACCAACAGAATAAGAAACTGATCAAACCAAAAGTTAGGAAACTGCTACACCCAAGAGCCAATCCCATTCCTCACCCTCACAGGTATGTCTCTGCTTCATTGCACATTAAAGAATTTCCACTTTCAGCAGCAAATTCAAGGATGTGCTGCCAAGGGGCGACAACTAATGTTTTTGCCACCCATAGCCAAATATTTCTTCTGCTCCCTCACAGAATGCCAACTGACAATTAGTGACAGTTGAATGCATTTCAAGAGCCCTTTTTGAACCTCTAAAGGGGAAATGCAATACAGAATTTTCCATTTAAAATCCATGCAACACTGCATAACTAGATTGTAACCTAAAAGTGCCCCTTTACATGTATATTCTACAAAGAACAGGCTGTTATTTTGGTATTGCATAGAGAACACACTCAGTGGCTACATCAAACCAATCACCTGGTTTTCTTTGTCATTCCTGTGTGAACACAACTACTTGTACATTGTTGTTGCCAGGAAACCCTAAACAAGTAGGAATTGGTGGAATGGGAGAAAAGCCATCTGTTCCTTGCCAGCATCTTTCTGCCAGCATAGTGCCTGACCTTACCTACCCCCTTCTCTGAGTTATGCTGAAAGTCAACTATTATTCGGGAACCTTGGCTGAGGTTTTTATCAGAGGCTAGTCCACATAGCTTGACCAACTGGTATCAGCCTCTATCTTTGTCTTTCTAAGGAAGTAAAGAAAATTACCGCCATCCTGAATGGAGGAGTATTTGAGATTTTAGGATTGTAACGATTTGTATTGATTTTGGTTTACAACACCCTGCGCCTACATCCATTGGCCGGCGAGGTAGCTGAGAGGTAGGGGAGGGGGGAAGAGAGAAGTGGAAGGGGGTGGGGAAACATAATCCATATCAATATTAAACAATGTATAAAGAAAACAATACGTGCTCTTGTCACAATTGTTGTAGTCGTCACTCCTTCTTTTCCGCTGGGTCTACTATGGGAGTAGAGGGTGTCATCTGCAATATACGCAAATATATCGGGTACGTGAGTTGCTGGAATTCCCCCGAAAGGTGCTTAATGCATGTTCCCCATCTTTTTTCGAACTTGGGTAAGGTATGGCTAATGGCGGCTGTCAATTTCTCCATCCCCAATAAGTCCCAGAGCTTGTGTAACCAATCTGTATGTGTTGGGAGTACATCAATACCCCATTTTGATAACAGGACTTGCTTTGCTGCACAAAGTGCTAATGTAATGGCCTTACCCTTTTCAGAGTGTAATGGATAAGTTTGAACATTGGGTAACCGCAACAGTACATAACTGGGAAAGCGGGGTATTTCTGTATTGAACATCATGTCAATGTCAGCCAGGACTTCCTTCCAATACCTATGGAGTTTGGGGCAGTGCCACAGCAGGTGGGTGAGTGTGCCTGATTGAGCGCAATGTCTCCAACATGTGTCTTCCCTTCCCCTCTGCCATTGAGCCAGACGGGCCTGAGTATAATACCAGTAGTGTGCTAATTTTAACAGTGTTTCTTTGCCAGCAGCGCTAGTGGCGGAGATGCGTGCACGGTGCAAGATATCTGTCCATTCTTTATCTGTAAAACTGCGTTCACACTCCCGCTCCCATCTCTTCCTAGCTGGAATCTGTAGAGGGGAGATCTGTGTGTTTAAGAAGGAATAAATGTCTGATAGAATGCCGGAATCATCTTTTCTGGATAAAAGCCAGCGTTCAAACAGTGTTAGTCGTCTACTGGCATGTGGCCTGATTGCCGGAAGAGCCGCCCAGTGTCGGACTGCCAGGTAATGCCAGTACTTCGAGTCTGGGAGCCCAAAGTCTTGTTGGAGCGCTCCAAATCCAACAGGCCCCGAACATCAAATAGGTCTCCAATCCTTTTGCACTGCGCCTCCTGCCAGCGTGCAAAAGCTTTCTCTTGCATGGCCTGAGGGAAATCTGGCTTCCCTATGACTGGTGTGAGTGGAGAAATCTGCGTGGATAACTGGTGAGCGGAATACACCTTGTCCCAAACCCCAACAGTGGATCTGACCACTGGCGATATATATATGCCTGGCGGCGATGCTTACGTTGGAACCACGGGATCTTCCAAATATGGATTCCCGCCACCTCCTGATCCAGGAAGTACCAGTGTTTTTCGGTCATTGGGCGTTGCCATTCGACTATATAGCGTAACTGGGCAGCTTGGTAATATTTTGCCAGATTTGGTATACCCAGTCCACCTTTGGCAAGTGGCAGATATGCTCGCTCTTTTGGCATACGGGCCCGTTTACCCGCCCATATGAAGGTTTCTAGGGCAGCCTGTAACTTCTTCAAGATGAGCACGGGAGGTGGCAACGGCATCACCTGCATAAGATAGAGAATGTTCGGCAGCAGAGTCATTTTTACCACTGCTATGCGGCCCACCCAGGAAAGGGGACCATCACGCCAAGATTGGATAAGGGATCTCACTGTATGCAACAGGTCTGTGTAGTTGTGTGTGACTGAGCTTTCTATTGTGGGAAATATTTGAATACCCAGATACTGGATACCCCGCTGCGCCCATTGAAAGGAGAACTCCGACGCCAAGCGATTTTGTTCATCATGCGGAATAGTGATATTCAGGGCTTGAGTCTTGGCTGTGTTCACTTTGAAACCCGAGGCTTCACCGAACCTTGCCAGTTCCTTTAAAAGAGGAGGCAGTGATTGACGCGGGTTTGTGATGGCCAGTAAGACATCATCGGCGTACAGAGCTATTTTATGGGATTGGCCCCCCATCCAGACTCCTTCTATCTGCGGATGATGTTGAATGCGCTCCGCTAGTGGCTCCATATAGAGCGCAAATAATAGCGGCGAGAGTTGGCAGCCCTGGCGGGTCCCTCTCGAGACCGAAAAGATGAGGGAGTGTGTATTGTTTACCCTGACCAACACTTGGCTCCGCGTAACCAGCCCCGACCAAACTCCGGAGTCTAGGCCCAAAGCCCACTGTCTCCAGTACCGCGTGCAAGAATGGCCAATGCATGTGGTCAAAGGCCTTTTTGGCTTCTATTGATAAGAAAAAAGTCGGGACTTGGGAACGCCGTGTTTTGTCCAATAAGTGAAAAGCCGTTTAGTATTATCACTACAGGTGCGGCCCGGTATGAAGCCAGATTGATCAGGCTCTATCAGCCCCGGCATAAGTCCACCCAGTCTGGCCGCTAGAATCCCCGTAAAAATCTTGACATCCACATTCAGGAGGGATATGGGGCGGTATGACGAGCAATGTTGGGGGTCTTTCCCTGGTTTTGGTAGCACAGTAATTATCGCCATGCGCATTGATTCCGTGAGCTCCCCAGATTCACTAAATGAGTTATAGAATTGGGCGAGAATGGGGGACAAAAGTGTGGCATATTGTTTGTAAAAGGCTGCTATGAACCCATCTTGCCCTGGCGCTTTTTCCAATTGAAGTTGCCCTTTTGCGTCCAATACCTCCCTGTCAGTTATGTCTTTCTCCAGGTGCCCAGCGTGAGGGGCCAGCAGCTTTGTTATTGGGGCCTGCACGATATATGGTGTGCAGATGTCTGGGGGTGTCCCTTCCGCCCTATATAATTGTGCATATAAGCGGCCAAACTCTGCCGCTATGTCCTCATCTCTCGCAAGGTGGTGTCCGTTGCCATCTATAATACCCTGTACCCGCCTAGAGTGCACCTGTGTTCTCAGCCTATGTGCCAGCAGATTTCCCGCCTAATTTCCCCCCGCATAGTACTTCTGTCGCGTTCACAGTAACGCATATTCTGCCGCATCCATATCTAGCGCTCTAAGCTGTTTCCGCACTATATTTAATTGTCGTCTATTCTTATGTGAGCCTACACACAGATGAGCTTCCTCCAGCTCTTTCACACTAGCTTCTAGCGCAGCGAGTTTCGGGGCTCGTTCTTTATTGAGTTTGGCCGCTATTGCTATATACATGCCTCGAACGGCTGCCTTGAGAGCCTCTCAAAGCGTCGCTATCGCTGTATCGGGTGTGTCATTGATGGATAGCTAGTCTACTATGGCCTTCTCCACTTCCTTTACCGTAGCGTCATAGGATAACATTTTAGGATTGAGATGCCATGGCTTGTTGTTCCGGTGTACAGTCGGGAGGTGTAAGTCCAGGTGGACCTGGGCGTGGTCGGATATGGATGCCACCTCAATTGTGGCCTGGGCTACTCTCGGGCACAGTGGGGCAGAGACCAAAAAGTAATCAATTCTAGCATGAGATAGATGGGCAGCCGAAAAGAAGGAGTAAGACCGTGTAGTCGGGTTTAGAGTCTGCCAAACATCAGCTAGCCCAGCTTCCACAATCCAGTTCACCTCTTGTGGAGAAAACATCCCTGTGTGCCCTGGGCGTGGAGGAGACCTATCCAGGGAGACATCCAGAACCAGATTAAAATCCCCCCTATTATCAAGTTGGAATCTGGGGAGGCAAGTACTGCACCTAGAGCCTGGCGATAAAGGGTTCTTGTCATTCATTGGGTGCATAGATGGAGGCTATGGTGATTGTATGGTGAGCGAGAGATACCCTCAGGGACAACAGCCGCCCTGCAATTTCAGATTGTACGCCATTGACTGTCCCTTGGAAGTGTGTTGCCACCAGGATCGCAACCCCCACCTGTTTCCCTTGACCAGAAGACCAGAATTGATGGTCAAACCATTGCGACCGCATTCTGTGCTAATCTTGTTTCAAAAGGTGGGTCTCTTGTAGAAGACATATGTCACATCGGGCCGCCCTAAGCTGGGTAAGGATTGCTATTCTTTTGGCTGGTGAATTAAGACCCCTTACATTCAGTCTAATTGTACGCACCATGTTTCTGAGAAGGTAGGACTGCTATGGGAGCCCCCAGCAACTCATTCGTTGCCCCAACCCCCAACCCGTGTGTGGAGTGTGACAGACCGATTTGGCTTTGAGCACAAATACATAAAGTAAACATGAGAACAAAAACAGTGAATAAAACAAAGGCACCAGTTGGTGCACAACTTACAGTTCTACAATGAGGGTCCATGTCATTGGTCGTCCGCGGCAGTTGTGAAGAAAAGTAGGGATTCACGGCCCCGCCGCAACTGGTCAGCGATTATGAGAATGCATGTATGTCCCGGGAGGAGCCCACCCACTCCCTTCTTCTGAAGTCGAAGTCTGTTCGATTTGGCATTAGTCGTCTTCCGTCTCCGGAGATTGGTGGTGTTCTGAAAGTTGCTGTAGCAGGGCTGAGCGCTCCTTAATGCTTTTGGTTTTCATGGGCCCGGTAATTTGTTGCAGTGGGAGATTTCTTGTGCGCCGTCTTCTTCGGATGGTAGTTGCGTGCTTGATGTTTGGGGGGAAGAATCCTGGTCGAGTTCTATGCCCAGGATGTCCGCTGCTTCCAAAGGTGTGCGCGTCGCTCGTGTCTCACCCTGCCATGCGAAGACCAGCCAGAAAGGATGGCCCCACCTGTACCGCACACCTTTGTCCCTCAAGAATTCCTTCACTGGTTTCATTGCCCGTCGTCTCTGGAGTGTAATGACTGACAAGTCCTGGTACAAGCCAACTTTGATGTCCTCAAAGAGGACGTGTGGTTGGTCTTGCATGGCTGCTATTATTAGCTCTTTGTGCTTATAATTGTGAAGGCATGTAAGGATATCTTGCGGGGCTCCTGGTGAGGCAGAGGGGTGACCCGCCCTGTATGTTCGGTCCAAGAGGAGTTCTTTCCCATCCAAGGCCGGTACTATGTGACGGAAGAGGCGCAGCACATAGTCCTCCAGGCGACCCGCATCCGCTTGCAACGGCACCCCCTTGATTCGGATGTTTGATCTGCGGGATCTATTTTCCAGGTCCTCTAGATGTAAGTTGAGGTCAGCATTGTGGTCACTAAGCTCCAGGATCTCTCTGCGGCACTCTTCTATCTCCTCTTCTCTAGAGTCCCCAGCACGCTCTACTGAGTCCACCCTCTGCTCCAATTCCCCCATATCGTGACGCAGATCTTTAATTTCGGTTGTCACTTCTGCTTGGAGGGCTGCTATATCGTCCCACAGCGTGCCAAAGAGCGCTTCCATAAAGCCCCGTGTGATCGGGGCCTCCTCTTTCACCTCTTGTCGCGTTGGGGGGCTTACCTCACCTTCATCTAGGGAGGTCGAGACGTTCCCAGCTTTTTTGGCGGCGCCCTTGGCCAGGAGGTCTTTAATGTTGGGGATGTCCTTCTTTGACCTAGAGGTGGTCATGGTGGTGCCGAAGTGTTTGCTTTGGAGACCCTGCACTCTGAGAGTTCCCAGCCCAGTAGGTGCTATCAGGAATGTCAATGCCGGGCAGCGCTCCCACCTTGGCTTCTATATCCTGTACTGCCCTTCTCATGCCCCCTGCCCGTTGGTGGGATCGCGTGATCTTGCGTAGAGGCCCCCCACTCTACCGTGTCAGTGACCAGCTCCGTGTCCCTTCCCCTGCTTACTTCTGCTGCGTGTCAGTATCCCTGGTTAAATCTCTGTCCTTGGGCCCCTGCTAGTGACAGCTTCCCAATGGAGAAATTCCGGTCACCTAATTACGGCCCTCCCACGCTGGATACAGACACCGCGTCCACAGATGCTCGGGGGTCCACATGTGGTTCCAACTTTGTAGGGCTCAGCAACGTCTGCACTCCAATACTCGGGTGTAGCTCAAATGCCTTTGTAGGCCCCGAGTGGCTGTGCGGACACCTCAGCAGGGCACTGCACTCTTCAAATGCTGTGGGCGGCTGTCACAGGATTGCAGGGTTGATGAGCAGGGACCGCTCTGTATCGTGCCACTCGTGGATTCCCCCAGGGCTGTCTCGCTAGTTCGCACCGGCCGCCCCGCCATTCATACTCATGCTTGCCAGTCCCTTACCCTTTGGGAGGCTGCCGTGTTTCTGTGTCAGGCTGGTTCAGGCATATGTGGCATTCTCTGCCGATTCCGGTCGCTTCTATGGGCTCCACCCGAGCCGCATAGGCAGCTTTTTGCCTGCTGGGCTTCCCCTGATCGGCGCGGCTCTAGAATTCATTCGGCCGCCATCTTGTCACCTCTCTGGCTGGCCACATGTCCTCCGCCACACCACCGAGTGGCCGTGGCAGGGCCCGCCAACGCCCCCGGGTGCCCTTAATGACTCCGCTCACCTTCTGCCTTGTTGTGTGCTCCTATCGCTGGGTTGCAGGGCTGATGGGCAGGAGCCGCTCCTCTTCGTGCCCCTCGTGGAATCAACCAGCGCTTTTCGCTAGTGTGCGCCGGTCGCCATCAGCCCTATGGCGCCAATCGTTCTCGAGCTTGCCGGTCCTTTACCCTTTGCGGGCCTGTTGTGCCGCTGTGGTAGACTTGCCCAGGTATATGAGGCACCCTTTGCCAATCCTGGTCACGTCCGCGAGCCCTGCCCGAGCCGGGTGGGCGACCCTGTGCCAGCGGGGCTTCCCCTGGTCGGCGTAGCTCAGGAGTTCATACGGCCATCATCTTGTCGCCTCTCCGGCTGGCTGCTCGTCCTCAGTCACGACCCAGAGCGGACCCGGCAAGAACCGCCGACGCCCCCGGGTGCCCTTAAGCAGCTCCGTTCACTTTCCGCCTTCACTGCTATTAATTTGGGGCAGGCACTCCCCCGGGAACCGCTAGATCACAGTCCAGCGCGGCGGAGCTCCGTGACTTTGCTACCGCATGGGCGCCATCTTCGACACGCCCCGAGTATTTGAAATTTTAAAGAACCTTGTTTAAACCTGGCTTCCTATCAATATCAAACACAAAAAGATGATGGACAGAGCCCTGAAACTTTTCAGACACTCAGCCCCAGTCACTATTAGATCTGGTTTGAATCCATGATCGTTCTTTTGCTCACTTCGCCCCCCCAGTTCAGACCCAGCCATATGCAAATCAGTCTTGACCGTGTTCCTCATGGGAACAGTCTAGCCCAAACTGGCAAGCCAGGTCCTCCCTGGACCGGAAACAAGCATCCTGGGACCGGTTTCAGTGTAACACCCCTCATCAGTCAGGCTAGCTTGAATCCAGTGGCAAAGTGAGCAAGGGACCCAACTTAGGGCAAACAAGCAAACACAATAAGATGATGGATGGAGCGCTGAAATGTTTCAGACACTTACCCCCAGTCACTATTAGATCTGGGTTGAATCCATCATCATACTTTTGCTCACTTCAACACCCCAGTTCAGACCCAGTCATATGCAAATCAGTCTTGACGTTCTTCCTCATTGGAAGAGTCCAGCCCAAACTGCCAAGCCAGGTCTTCCCTGGACCGGAAACAAGCATCCTGGGACCGGTTTCGGGGTAACACCCCTCATCAGCCAGGCTAGCTTGACTCCAGTGGCAAAGTGAGCAAGGGACCCAACTTAGGGCAAACAAGCAAACACAATAAGATGATGGATGGAGCGCCGAAACGTTTCAGACACTTACTCCCAGTCACTATTAGATCTGGGTTGAATACATCATCGTTCGAGCTTACTATGATTATATTAGTAAAATTGGTTATGATTTGCTCCATTGAATATATAAAGCAATACTATTTTTACGATCTTGTGAGAAGCTCAAAGGAGTTGATCACACATTCCCCTGCATGGACTCGGAGTGGGCTGTACTTCTTGTTCGGCTCTCAAGATCGACTCGAGAGATTGTGCATTTGCAATTAAGTTAATAACATTGGTATCTTGTAAATCTGACCAAATTAAGACATTAGAGATGTTGATTAGCTTGGAAAAATAGATTATGAATTGTTCCATGTAATATATAAAACAATAATATTTTTACACTCTCGCGAGATGCTTGCGGGTATCTCGCAAGAGCTCCAGGAGAGGAACCACACCCTAAGGAAGGATTGTGATTGGTTCATATGGATGTCTTTATTTAGAATCAAAAGATTCCACCCCTTTTGCTTTATTTCACTATTGGATTTTGGTGAGAGTAGACATATTTGCCTTGCTCTCCTATCCTAGGAACAGACGGGCTTCTGCACCATCTCAGCTACCACAGTCACCCAAGCAATCCTTGGGTGGCAATTCCTCGAAATGAGGGCAAGTGTCAGGAAGGTACCTGAGAAGTACATGACCTGTAAACTTTGCAGCAAAGAGTTCAGCCGGGGGAGCAGAAGCAAACAATATAGTATGATTACTACAGGGATGTGGAAGAACCTGAGTTCTATGCATCTGCAGAGGCTTGTACTGGCAGAGTTGGCTCGTGTAGCAGAGGTAGACAACTCTACTGGAGCTTCAATATTTTTTGCACCAGGAGATACTGTGCCTTCACAGGTTCTTGCTGCACAGACGGACAATAACCCCTTTTTAAAAAAAAATTAAAGCACTATTTTGCTGCTTATTAAAGTAGATCATTTTTTCATCAGAGACAAGCAGGTCTGGCCAGAATAAGGTTGCCCAACAGCTGCTCATGTTTGTTTAACACCTACATTTTTATGTTTTTGTCCTACCCTTTTAAAAACAAATTAAAATACCCCAAAAATATAAAAAATGTTTGAAAACCCAACTTTTTTTGTATAGTTGTTCCAAACTGTTAACATAAACGGCTCTTTTCAGAGCTACCCTATAGTTTTACGATCTATGTTGTTTGTACTATGTTTCACTTTTTTTTCCTTCTTCGAAGCTCTTGTGAGACTCTCTCAAGAGCCATGGAGGCAATCCTTCACATGCAGTCCGAAGGGGGGGCAGTGCTTCCTGGTGTACTCTCGCAAACCTCTTGCGAGATCGTACTTTTTATAATGGACTTTGCATTTACACTGAATATATCCTGATGTAATATGTATAATTTATATACACCAGAATAGTAACAGTGTGTTTATTTTGAAAAAATGCAATCCATTATATAATTGTGGAGAAAAATAAATCACTTTGATTTGTGGCAAACCCCACTTTTTTATCTGCATGAGATGAACATTGGTACATAGCACACATTGATATTTATTTACTTTAAGTCCATTTATTATTATTAGAAAAAGTTTATTTACAGTCTAACAAGAGTCTCGCAAGATCATAAACTTTTTTTAAGAAGGAAGAATTTACACTTACCATTATTGCAGTACTCATAGTACCCATTAGTAGGGTTTGGGGAGAAAGTAGACTCTCAAATTCGACCTTTTCAAAGTATAACAACAGTGCACAGTAGGGTGCAAGGAGACACTTGTATCTCACTGTCACCTTTCCACAGTCTAACAACTGTGTATAGTAGACTATGGGGAGAGACTGGCCTCTCCAGTGGGACCTTGCATGAAGGTAACCAGAGTGTAGAGTAGGGTGTAAAGAGACACTTCCTCTCCACTCACACTTTTCCCCAGGCTCAGCAGTATGCATAGTAGGGTGGGGAAGGTACACACCTCACATATAAGATGTTGCTATTCCATAGCAAGTGTAACAAGTACTAGCCTCTCCACTGAGACCTCTCCCCAGGAAAATGACCATATATATTAGAGTGCAGAAATGGATTTTCACTGTCCAGTGACAGCTCTTACCAGGATGATGGACATATACAGTAGTGTGTAGGAAAACATTCTCCTCTCCACTAGCACCTGTCTCTAAGACAACATGGATGTGCAATACGGTGTTGGCAAGGAGTGGCCTCTCTGCTGACACCTCTCCCTAGACAAACAGGGATCCGTAGTGGTGTCTTGGAAGGGAGTGACCTGTCTGCTAACACATCTTACCAGGGTGAGAGGTGTTTGTAGTAGGGTTTTAGAAAAATGTATCTCTCTGCTCATACCTCTTCCCATGCTGTCGGGAATGCATAGTAGGCAGTTGGAAGGAACTGCCCTGTTTGCTGACAGATCTCTCTTGCTTGATACCTCTGCGTAGTACATTGTGGAAAGAGACTGGCCTCTCTCATGTGACCTGTGTTTTGGATGATGGCTGTGAAAATTAGGGTATGAAAAGGGGCTTACCTCTCTGGTCACAGCTCTCCCCAAGATTACAGATGTCCAAGTAAGGTGTAGGAATGAAATTACCTCTATCCTATGAAGTCTACCTTCCAAAACAACTATAGAGACTATGGTATGGAAACCCACTGCCCTGTCAGCTGAGACATCTCCCTAGAGTAATATATCTGCAAAGTAGTCTGTGAGTAGTAGAATATAGAAATGGAGTAGCTTCTCTGCTGAGAACTGTCTTGGTTGATTGGTGTGGATAGTTGAATGTGGGGACACACTCACCTCTCCCTCAGACCTCTCCCCATGAGGACAATGAGGCATAGTAGGATGTGCACAGGGACAAACTTCTCAGCTGAAACTTCTCTCCAAAGTCACAAGCATATATAGAAACCTGTGCAAAAGAACTGCCCTCTCCACTATCACATCTCCACCAGCTGATAGCAATGTGTAGTAGAATATGAGTATCCACTGGCCTCTGTGCCAAAACTCTCTTTTGTATGAGAGGTCTGTATACTACAGTGAGCACAAGGACTGATCTCTCTAGTGAGACCTAAGTGTTGCCTGAGAAGTCACCATAGTTGAGTATTCAAATTATTGGCCTATCTGTTAATAATTCTCTCGAGCATAAAAGATGTGCATAGTACTGTATACTGTATGCAGGAGCACTTCTGCACCCCCTGAAGATGGAACTGCCAGTTTTAGTCAACATTACAATACAATACTGTAATAATATTCACATCTATAACAACTATTAAGCAAACAAATCTGTGGTAACTTTAAACTTTTTTATTGCAGAAAACTATTTAACATTACAAAACTACAACTACATAAATAAACCATATTAACAACTATAAAACAAACAAAACAACTGACTTTACTAATACATAACATTTTTTTTCTGATGCTCATCAGCAGGCGCTAATATCTCCCCCTTTTGCTTCATTTGCCAACTGGATTTTGATGTATGTAGAGCTTCTTTTCCTGCCTTTTAGCTACTTTAGCCTGCCAATGAGTCTTGAGTTTCCTACTATTTCATAGCAGCCTAGGTGGCAAAATAGTCTCAGCAAAGTAGCACATCTAGAAAGTACAGTTTTTTTTAAAAAAGAGCTTGCAAAAGATAGCTCAGGGAGTCTTCGCTCGTGCTGCAGAACTGGAATGCTCTTCAGGTCCTTCCACATCGTTTGAACCAGAATACACTCTGCCTGGTCAGGCAGTTACTGCTCAGCAAAACCATAGTCCTACTTAAGATAATAAGGCTCTTGTTTTCTGCCTATGTAAGCAGATAATTATTTCCCCAGAGACAAATAGACCTACACAGGACAAGCTTGTACACGATCACAAATGACCCCTATGCAATACAAACATTATCACCTCTCCAAATAATAATATTTATGTGACTTTCCACAGCGTCACTATTTTCAGTTTTTTCAAAGATGATGAAGATTTCTTTTTCTCCTCGATGTATTTGCTCACATGGTAGTTTTCTTGTTGACAGCTTCTGTTTTCCATTTTCCTCCTACAAAAAGACAAAATAATCAAAACATTAAAAGTTAACTAATAATCAATAAAGCATAACAGTCATTTGTCACTATGGGCCTGATCACGATGGCGGTGGGACCGCCAACGTCAGGCCATCGCTGGCTGTCCCACTGCCATCCAGCCCATTGGTCCGACCGTCACATTAGGATGCAGGCAGTCGGAGTTCTGCTGTCGGGGGGAAAGACCGCCGCATCCAACTGACTCAAGGATCCCGTCAGGGCGGTGGTCGGACTCCTATTCCCTGAAAAGAGGGATTAGGATGTCCCTTTCTGCCTGCCCTTTCATGCCGGTTCACCTGCCATGAAAAGGCAGGCGGAAAGTGACTTTGGGGGCCCCTAGCATGGTGCCCTTCCCCCCCGGCCCTTCACTATGGGGCCCCTAAACATTCCTGCACCATGTGGCAAGCACCGCATGGCGCCTGCCACATAGTGCAGGGATGTTTTCAATGTGTACATTTTGTATTGCGGCGTGTGCTGCAGCCCGCAGTCGCATTGTAATGCGGGCAGCGGGACCACCGACTTCTAGTCGGGCGGTCCTGCTTCCGCCACGGTGCCGACTGGCATTGTAATTAGGCCCTATATTCTGTAAAGTTTTCTACATCTTTCACCCACAGTCACATATTTATATCTAGTGTACCACTAACTTATTATTCCTTTCTCCAGAAAAATTCCACACTCTCACCCAGTGCATTTTTTCACAAATAAGTTATACCATGCCATCAAATCTGATTTCATATAAATTTATAAATAAACACATGCTTCTTGAGACACGTTTGCTAACATTGAGCACAGTGTTTCACTCTAGAAATACCAATATCACTACTCAAATATCTCATAGGTCTAAAGTATATATGTACAGTGAGGGTCATAAAACCACTAGGGCTTGTATCAACACAATTCACATTCTTTGTTTTATCATTTGAGAAAAACTGTCTCCTTTACTTACGAGTACATTCAGTTGGAGCACTTCATTTTTCAAGACAATCTGCAATACTTGCTGATATCTCGTTACATTCTAATGTCTACCTCTCAAAAGCTATATTAAGAGATCTACACCTCCACAAACAGCTTTTTTCTCTGTAAACATTCTATAGAATAAGTTTACCAACATTAATACGCTCACTGACACTTCACAACAAAGTTAATAAAATATATTTTAAATTACCTGAACTTGGAGCTCTTTCTTAAATGCAGATGAAGACACCAGTCTCATTCGGCTTCAAATTAGGGCTGGGCGGAGCTTGCGGGGTTTCACTCCACCAAAAAACTCCACCAAATTCCACGGAGTTCCACATGGGGGTGAAAGTTTGCTCGGCCAGCCCTAGACTAGTGCTTGTTGACTAACTTTACTTTTAGCCATGTCGAGGAATTGAAATCTGAATCATCCGTAGATTGACAGTGCGGTAAACCTCAAACGACAGTCTAAAATGGCATAATCGCCTATTACGCGATGATGTTTTTCTCCCTTAGGTGTTCAAGGAATCAAGGTAAACATAAACAGTGTGCAGACTTTGATGTCATTTCCCCCTTTTCTGTTACGTGACATGAAGGCGCCATCTACTGCCCATTGCTGTGACACTCACCGACCTTTGCCAATTGTAAATATACACACACCCAACCACCAATTTCAATTGAGACAAGTACCTACAAAAACAAATCTTAGTGTACACAGATTCCACATTTTAAAAAATGCGAATAAAACAAACATTATGGCTGATTGCACCACTGGTCATTTACACATTACATATGTCTCCATTCTCTTTCCTGACAAATTCTTCCGATCCTTAAATAAACTATCCTCAGCTATCTATGTAACGGAAACAAAACTGATCTTAATTGCACCAAACTCTGCGTCGGCAGATGATAGAAATGTACTAAGGTCCACCCTTGGTTTTCAATGCAAGAAGTAAATAAACTTAAGTGAATAATATTCTTTCTTGTTTACCTCCCACACTTTTTGCTGTTATGTTTTCAACTTGCATGAGTGTACTTTTTATCATTATTCTGTATGCCCTCTGTATTATCAACTGAATATGTTTGAAGTAGAAATACACAATTAAAGCATGATTCCTAGATTGATGTGTGCGACCAAGCGGTAGATTTTGTTTTCAAATGAAAATGTTTGGATTCCAAAACTCATGCCATAAACGTTGGTTGGTTCACTTTTCAATACATTTGAAGGGACTGCTCAGATCAAAGTCACAAGCCCTCAAGTCCCACACCGAGCTACGGTGGGTGCAAGTCCCGAAAGAAGCAATACACCAAGAAGTAGTTGTTTCATGGTCAGCTGAGCTCCAGCCCAAGGAATATCAGGCATGCACCATGGGATGGGAGACCCCCCATATTTTCTAGGGTTTGAGCAAAAGAGGGGCCGTGCAGCAGTGGAGAACAACCTATTTCCCATGCAGGGCCACATGTCAGGGTCTAGTCTAGGCCCAAAAGGGGAACTACCATGCTGGAGAGAAGCAAGCAGCAGGATGGGAATGGGATAGAGGGGCGCCGGAAGTGCTATCGCGCTCATGATGCATGGCAGCATCGTTAGGGGCAATTGCACAGCTGAAACTGATGCTGGATGGTGCACGAGCCCTGCCAGTAGAATAGAATAGTCTACTTACCAGCACAATCCTGTAAACAAGGGTCACTCAGGTCTTACAGGCGCCGGCTCACGGATGAGCAGAAGCAGATAGCATCTTGGTCTGACATCACTGGAGCCCGCACATAGATGGAAGGCTGCTTATGCAGCAGCTACATACTATTGCTAGCGTGCATGTCATTATCATTGTCTGAGCCCAATCAGGAAGTGGAAAAACGTTTTGCTAGCCTATTCTAAGCCACCATACAAATGCTAGTGGCCCATCAAGTTGGACAGCTGCCAAGACTTCCCACGGCCAACCTCAAAATAACATGAATATCCCCAAGCAATCCAAGGTCACCACAATTTCCCAATACTAATTCGGGGTGGGCGGCAGTAAAACGCCAGTAAAACTGCGCTACACAGAGGAGGTGGAGTTTTTTGCTGAACTCCATGCTCTAAGCGGAGCGCGGAGCTGCAAAAACTCCGCAAACTCTGCGGAGCGGAGTTTGCCGCCCACCCCTGCTCCAAATAAATTCACTTCTGCTGAGCACAAATCAAACAGACTTCCTTCTCCTCCAAAGCACCAAGAGCAAACAGCTATTTCTGGTTTTGCACCCAATCACATCAAAGCATTTCTTTAACCGTGTAATAAGAATGGTAACTATTGGTTGTGCCTTGGCCCTTTTTTTTACTTCTCCCCATATGATCTTGCAAGATCGTAAAACATTTCGTGGCAGGCCTAGTAATTTTCCAAGCAGGTCTCGCGAGTGTCTTGCAGGATCAAACAAGCCCCATGCGGCAAGCTTCAATCCCTGAAGCTTACACACTACTCTTGCGAGACTCTCGATAGATCGCAACAGATTTGTAGGGAAATAGTAGTATATGGGAAGCACTAGCCTCGCCACTAAAAACCCTCTGTTGGATAATGGGTGTGCATATTGGAGTATGAGGAGGGAGCACCCTCTGCTTTCAAACCTCTCTCTCAAAAAACAACTATGCATAGTAGGGTGTGTGCAGGGGCTGATCTCTCTACTGAGATCCCTCTCTTGCATAATGTTGCACATAGTAGGGTGTGTTGTGGGTCTGGAATCTCCTTTCAGACTTCTCTCTCAGATAATGCGTGTGCACAGTAGTCAGTGGGGAGGGACTGGCCTCTCCTTTCAGACCTCTCTCTCAGATGATGGGTGTGCGTAGTAGGGTGTGTGGATGGAGTAAACTCTACTTTGAGATGTCTCTCTCAAATGATGGGTGTGCATATTAGTTAGTGGGGAGGGACTGCCTTTTCCTCTCAGACCTCTCTCTCAGATGACAGGTATTCATAGTAGTGAGTGGAGAGGGACAACCTTCTCCTTCCCGACCTCTCTCTCAGATGACGGGTGCATCTGGTAGGTTGTGGGATGGGACTGGCCTCTCCTTTCAGACCCCTCTCTCATATGATGAGTGTGCAAAATAGGGTATGGGGAGGGACTGGCTTCTCTGGTGAGACTTCTCTGTAATGATGGGTGTGCAACGTAGAGTGTGGAGAGGGACTGGCCTCTCCTTTCAGACCTTTCTCTCAGATGATAGGGGCTCATAGTAGAGTGTGTGAATTGAGTAAACTCTCCTTTGAGACCTCTCTCTGAGATAATGGGTGTGCATAGTAGTGAGTGGAGAGAGACAGCCATCTCCTTCCAGACTTCTCTCTCAGAGGATGCGTGTGTGGGGTAGGGTGTGAGAAGGGACTGGCTTCTCCTTTCAGACCCCTCTCTCATATAACAAGTATGCGTCGTAGGGTGTGGGGAGGGACTGCCTCTCTGGTGAGATCTCTCTCTGAAATGAAGGGCTTGGAATGGGACTGGCATCTCCTTTTAGACCTCTCTCTCAGATGACGGGTGTGCATAGCAGGGTGGGGTAGGGACTGACCCCTCCTTTCAGACTTCTCTCTCAAATGATTAGTGTGTGTAGTAGGGTGTGTGGGGAACTGGTCTCTCTGCTAAGACCGCTCTCTGTAATGATAGGTGTGCATAGTAAGGTGTGGGGAGGGACTGGGCTCTCTTTTCGGACCTCTCTCTCAGATGATGGTGTGCATAGTAGGGTGTGTGGAGAAATTGACCTCTCTCCTGGGACCTCTCTCTGTAATGATGGGTGTGCATAGTAGGGTGTGGAGTGGGACTGGGCTTTCCTTTCAGACCTCTATCTCAGATGATGGGTGTGCGCAGGAGGGTATGTGGGGGAACTAGCCTCTCTGCTGAGAGCTTTCTCTGTAATGATAGGTGTGAGAGGTAGAGTGTGAGAAGGGACTGCCTTCTCCTTTTGAACTGCTCTCTCAGATGACTGGTGTGCATAATAGGGTTTGTGGAGGGACTGGCCTCTCTGCTGAGTCCTCTCTCTGTAATGATAGTTGTGCATAGTAGGGTGTGGGGATGGACTTTCCTCTCCTTTCAGACCGCTCTCTCAGATGACTGAGGTGCGTAGTAGGGTGTGTGTAGGGACTGACCTCTCTGCTGAGATCTCTCTGTGTAATGATGGGTGTGTGTAGTAGTGTGTGGGGTGGACTGGGCTCTCCTTTCAGAACTCTATTTCCAATAATGGTTGTGCATATAGGGTGTTTGGATGAGCCTTAACTCTACTCACAACTCTTCTCAAACCAATGAGCATAAATAGTAGAGTCTGATAAATACCATCACCAGTAAGACTTCTTCATACAGTTACAAGTGTGCATAGAAGAGTGTATTCAAACATTACCTGCACCTTCCTACTTTTCAGGATCCGCGAGAGTCTTGTGAAATTGTAACTTTTTAAAAAAAAGATGTAACTTTCTAATTATCACATTACTTATCTCTTACACACTTCCTCTAAAAAACAAGTACCACAATATGTATTCCTACTAATAGAGTGTAATGAGAATTCTTCTACTCATTTTTACTTTTCACAATCCTGCGAGAGTCTAGCGAGATCATAAGAATTAGTTAAAAACAATATACATTTATTATCTTCACAGTAGTTATTAATTAGACACCTCCACTCTAAATCTAGGGAAAGAGCATGCCTTTCTGCAGCCCCTTAATGTAGCTTTTTAACTTCATTTCCACAACACCTGCAATTTTTCACAATAAACAGCAATGGCTGCCATTTCATTTCTAACATTCCAACAGCCATCCAATCAGAGTGCTCGCAGGACTCGTGGGACCCTCTCACTACTACAAGAGCATGAAGGCTCATGAGAAAAACAGGCCTCTCGACCAATCACAGGACTCCATTTTTGATTTTGCATTCTTGCGGGATGCCCGCGGGACTTTTGCGAGACAACTGCCAAAATATGCAATTTTTTTACCCTTAATATCTCAAAACCTACGGAACAGATTTATACCAAATCACAAAGCACAAGCTGCGGACCAAGATCTAGCTTCCTAGTGAATTTGGTGTAATTCCGTTCAGCGGTTTTTGGTGTAGCCTTGTCTAAATAAGTCCATGGAAAATGCATGGGGATTTATATTTTGCGACCCCCCTTTTTTCTTGGCCCCCACTGGACGGATCACCCGGAAACTTTACAGGATGAAGCTGAGGTTGATGAACTTTTTTTTGGGAATGTTTTTTGACAATTGGGTAAACGGGACCAAAGTTATTAGGAAACCAAAAAACGCTCTGTCTATGGAAAACCAGACCTAACTATAACTATCTAGTGGTGACTGCCACTAGGTAATATAAATATATATATATATATATATATATATATATATATATATATATATTTATATATATATATATATATATATTATATATATATATATATATATATATATATATATATATATATATATATATATATATATATATATATATATATATATATATATATATATATATATATATATATATATATATATATATATATATATATATATATATATATATATATAATCTACTGGCGGTCGCCAGTAGATAGTTATAGTTACAACCTATTATCCATAGGAAATCCGCGACATTCTATTTGAAATAACTCTCTTGCCGGTTGACGGATCTTCGCAAAATTTTCAAACTTTGTGGCCCGCTCCGGTCCGCTCCTACCCTGAAAGTCTCGGGGATTCGTCAAGCGGGGCCGAGAAAAAGGGGGTCCCAAAACGCGTTTTCCCCATGCAATTTTCCATAGGAAACTTTAGACACGGCTACAGCCTGAACTGCTGAACGGAATTACACCAAATTTGGCAAAGAGGTAGTTCTTGGTTCAGAAAGAACCCTTTTGTTAAATGGTGTAAATCCGTTCAGTAGTTGCTGAGAAAATGAAAAGTAAAAAAGATAGATATATCTAGGGCCGCAGATCCTCCCGAGCACGAGCTTTATGTTAATTGGCTGTCAACACTCCAAATCAGGAAGTGTTGGCAGTTATTTTGTCCCTCGGTAGAACCGAGGGACAGAAACAAGTGCGCAAAGCGCACAAAGGGGGCAGGGTAGAAACACCCTGACCCCTAGGTCTGCTCAGGGGGTCCCACAAGGACCCCCTGGGCCAAAAAAAAATTTTTTTTTAAAATCGGCAGGATGCGCTCAGGGAGCGCGAACCCTGCCGAAAAATCGAAGCGCGGTCTCCCGCGCTCGATAGCACTGGCCCCGGGTGGGCCAAGTCCCGGGGGCATGCTGGGGGGTTAATTTTATGTGTGGGGGCCTCTAAGGGCCCCCAAGCCCCTGGGACCACCACCCCCTGGGGCTTTATGTAGAATGGTGCGGGAGGGCTCTGAGCCTTCCGCAGCCCCGGGGACCACCACCTCCCGGGGCTTCTTTTTTAATTAAAAACCTGTGTGGGGGCTCCAGCCCCCACACGCCCCGGGACCACCACCTCCCGGGGCACTAAGAAAATTACAATGGGGGTCCATTTTGGACCCCCAGAGCCCCGGGGACCACCACCTCCCCGGGGCTGTGCACTGAATGGGAGGGGGGCCGCGCGGCCCCCTCCTGGAGCACGTGATGGCCCTGGGGACCACCACCCCCAGGGCCGGCTCCTGCAGTGTCCCGGGTGCCTACCCCCGGGACACTGCTGCTTGCAATGACAGGACGGAGCCTCGCGGCTCCGTCCTGTCATTGCAAACTGCTTTGGATATTGGAAGAGAGAGCAGGAAACCTGCCTCTCTTCCAATATCCAAGCCGATAGCTTTCCACATGGGGAGCAGCATGTTAGCTGCTCCCCATGTGTAAAGCAATGCCGGCTCCCGTAGGACACGGGAGCCGGCGGGACTGTGGGGGATTGGGGACCCCCCACAGTCCCCAACGAGAGGCCAGCCCCGGGGATGGGGTCCCCGGGCAAGTAGTGGCTCGGGAGGGGGCCACGCGGCCCCCTCCCCAAAAAAAACAAAAAAACGATCGGGCCCGCAGGCCCCGCCCCCTTCCTTCACCACTCTGCAAACGCGCCCCTGGCGCGTTTGCAGAGGGGGAACGAATTCCCTTGAATACTGGGGGTCCCTGGGCCAACTAGCCCACCAGGAACCTCCAGTATGCGCCAGGGAGCTGCCTTGCAGAGAGGTGTACAGAGGCCACGCCCCTTTACACCTCTCCAACGCAGCTCTATGGCGCTTTTTGAAGGTATATGGTGGGCTAGTTGCACCCCAGGGACCCTCAGGATTCAAGGGGAGTTAATCCCCCGACTTAAAACGCGCCACGGGGCGTGTTTGCACAGTGGTGAAGGGAGGGGCGGGCTTCAGGTGACATGTGTAAACAGGCCCCGTGGCGCGTTTTAAGATGGGGAATTAAATCCTCTCAATCCTGAGGGTCCCTGGGGCCAACTAGCCCAACAGGTACGTCCAGAAAGCGCCACAGAGCTGCGTTGCAGAGAGGTGTAAAAGGGGTGTGGCCTCTGTACATGTCTCTGCAACGCAGCCTCTGGCGCATACTGGAGGTTCCTGGTGGGCTAGTTGGCCCGTAGGGACCCTCATGATTCAAGGGGACTTAATCCCCCAACTTAAAACGCACCACGGGGCGCGTTTGCACAGATGTCACCTCAGGCCCCGCCCCTCCCTTCACCATTGTGCAAATATTCCTCTAAAATCAGCCGAAATCCGAATTCCAATTTACTCACCTGTTATCAGGAGAGACCTCAGTGCTGCATCTTTCAGCCCAGTACTGATCCTCAAAAGTAATTTTAACCGTACTTACCGGTAACTTGAATTTCCTTCATAGGCTAACATTGACTGGTTTCACTTGGAAATTCTTCTAAGTGTGGAGTTTTGGAACTTTAAAATATTCCTCTAAAATCAGCCGAAATACGAATTCTGATTTACTCACCTGTTATCAGGAGAGACCTCAGTGCTGCATCTTTCAGCCCAGTACTGATCCTCAAAAGTAATTTTAACCGTACTTACCAGTAACTTGAATTTCCTTCCATAGGATATCATTGACTGCTTTTTGCTGAAAAAGTTTCTAAGTGTTGATTTTTGAAACATACAAATATTCCTCTAAAATCAGCCGAAATCCGAATTCAGATTTACTCACCTGTTATCAGGAGAGACCTCAGTGCTGCATCTTTCAGCCCAGTACTGGTCCTGAAAAGTAATTTTAACCGTACTTACCAGTAACTTGAATTTCCTTACATAGGCTAACATTGACTGGTTTCACTTGGAAATTCTTCTAAGTGTGGAGTTTTGGAACTTTAAAATATTCCTCTAAAATCAGCCGAAATACGAATTCCGATTTACTCACCTGTTATCAGGAGAGACGTCAGTGCTGCATCTTTCAGCCCAGTACTGATCCTGAAAAGTAATTTTAACCGTACTTACCGGTAACTTGAATTTCCTTCATAGGCTAACATTGACTGGTTTCACTTGGAAATTCTTCTAAGTGTGGAGTTTTGGAACTTTAAAATATTCTTCTAAAATCAGCCGAAATACGAATTCCGATTTACTCACCTGTTATCAGGAGAGACCTCAGTGCTGCATCTTTCAGCCCAGTACTGATCCTGAAAAGTAATTTTAACCGTACTTACCGGTAACTTGAATTTCCTTCATAGGCTAACATTGACTGGTTTCACTTGGAAATTCTTCTAAGTGTGGAGTTTTGGAACTTTAAAATATTCCTCTAAAATCAGCCGAAATACGAATTCCGATTTACTCACCTGTTATCAGGAGAGACCTCAGTGCTGCATCTTTCAGCCCAGTACTGATCCTGAAAAGTAATTTTAACCGTACTTACCGGTAACTTGAATTTCCTTCATAGGCTAACATTGACTGGTTTCACTTGGAAATTCTTCTAAGTGTGGAGTTTTGGAACTTTAAAATATTCCTCTAAAATCAGCCAAAATACGAATTCCAATTTACTCACCTGTTATCAGGAGAGACCTCAGTGCTGCATCTTTCAGCCCAGTACTGATCCTCAAAAGTAATTTTAACCGTACTTACCAGTAACTTGAATTTCCTTCCATAGGATATCATTGCCTGCTTTTTGCTGAAAAAGTTTCTAAGTGTTGATTTTTGAAACATACAAATATTCCTCTAAAATCAGCCGAAATCCGAATTCTGATTTACTCACCTGTTATCAGGAGAGACCTCAGTGCTGCATCTTTCAGCCCAGTACTGGTCCTGAAAAGTAATTTTAACCGTACTTACCAGTAACTTGAATTTCCTTCCATAGGCTAACATTGACTGGTTTCACTTGGAAATTCTTCTAAGTGTGGAGTTTTGGAACTTTAAAATATTCATCTAAAATCAGCCGAAATACGAATTCCGATTTACTCATCTGTTATCAGGAGAGACCTCAGTGCTGCATCTTTCAGCCCAGTACTGATCCTCAAAAGTAATTTTAACCGTACTTACCAGTAACTTGAATTTCCTTCCATAGGATATCATTGCCTGCTTTTTGCTGAAAAAGTTTCTAAGTGTTGATTTTTGAAACATACAAATATTCCTCTAAAATCAGCCGAAATACGAATTCCGATTTACTCACCTGTTATAAGGAGAGACCTCAGTGCTGTATCTTTCAGCCCAGTACTGGTCCTGAAAAGTAATTTTAACCGTACTTACCAGTAACTTATATTTTCTTCCATAGGAATCCATTGTCTGGTTTTCAGCAGAAAAGTTTCAAAGTGTCGATTTTCACAAACTACAAATATTCCTTAAAAATCGCCTGTATGACTTAAACGCATTCTTTCAACTGTTTACAGGAGATGCACCAGTGCTGGATCCAGGATCCAAAACTGAGTAAGAAAAAGTAACGATAACAGTTTTTACCTGCTAAGTGAATTTCCTTCCATAGGATAACATTGGTGATTCTATGAGAAAAAGTTTCTAAGTGTCAACTTTTAAAATACAATAATATTCCTTAAAAATCACGACTGTAACCAAAACGCTTTTACTCAACTGTTTACAGGAGATGTACCAGGACTGAATCTAGGATCCAGTCCTGTGGTTAGAAAAGTAATCCATAAAGTAACTAATTGCATTTAACTAGAAATTCACATTGAGCTGAATGTTGCATTGTGTTTGAAAATGTGTTGCCCATTGCAACAACTGTAACTACTGTACTTAAAAGTCTATTGCCTATGTGCAAAGTATTTAAACTAAAGTAATTCATTCTGAGAAAGTATTTTTGTAATGTAATGTATAATGTAATTACAATGTAATTTAAAAAATAAAATATGTAAAAGAAATTGTTTCTAAAAATGTAGTAAATCAGTATGAAAAAAATTAATATAAAAATTAATACATTTAAAAATTGTCATTTAAAAACCTTTGAAATTCACTGAAAAACCGTAGGTTTCAGGCATGTTATAGTTACAAATTAGCATTTTAAAAACCTTTGAAATTCACTGAAAAAACCATAGGTTTCAGACACGTTATAGTTAGAAATTAGCATTTAAAAACCTTTGAAATTCACTGAAAAACCAGAGGTTTTAGGGACAGTTATAGTTAGTTGGACATTGCACTCGTACAAAACCCGTGAAATTCCCCGTTATAGTTAGTTCAGCTAACTATAACTCGCGCCCCGCAATGCACTGCTGATGACGTCACATATTACATCACTCATGACATGGTCAGTGACATCACTGATGACATCACTGATGACATCTCAAATGACATCACTGATGACATCATCCACGTGATAATCTGATGCAGCTCCTCACACCCTAATATAACCTTTGATACACCCAATCTAAATTACAGAGTGCCATTCGCAAAACCATAGACACTCCAACACCAATAACTACATACCCACTCACTGATTCTTAGGTCTACACACACACATCCACTCACTCACCCGTACAGTCACTCATACTTATGGTCACTCAGTACAGGACTATCATATGCACTCTTACTCCTATATAGACACTCAAACACCGCCACTCATCCATAGAGGTACTCACACACCTAGTCAGTCATGCAAATAATTAAACACACTGCCATTTACTCACCTATACAGTTATACACACACCAGCTCACTTAATCATACAAATACTAGCACATTGTTACGCTCTTATACAATCACTGATACAAGCACACACTCATCCATACAGCCACTATCACAATCACTCACTCTCGCTTATAGCTATTTATATACTCCAATACACATATATACTGCCTTTCACATATTTAGTTACTCACACATGTACCACTGGGACATACATTCACTCACTAACACACTCTTACACACACTTACCCACCCATACAGTCTATCACAGATGCACTCTTGAAACCATCCACCCAGTGAATCACCCACTCACACATCTATGCACAGTCTCACACACCCCATCCACACAAAGACTCAGGCACCCATACAGATACTCATAGAACCAATAAATAACCCATATAGACACTCATGTAGCTATTCGCAAATCCATGCATCCACTTACACACCAACAGACGGATACAGACATTCACACAGTTTAGTCACTAACCCATGCATTCAGTAAGATACGTTTAATCACTCACTTGTAGAGTCAGTCACGCACGTACTAAATCATCCATTCAGACACTTATACACCCACTCATTCTTCAATACGCCTTTCCCTATATATATTAAACATATTTAAACTTTACAGAAACACACAGTCACTGGATGATGTCATCAGTGATGTCATTTGAGATGTCATCAGTGATGTCATCAGTGATGTCACTGACCATGTCATGAGTGATGTAATATGTGACGTCATCAGCAGTGCATTGCGAGGCGCGAGTTATAGTTAGCTGAACTAACTATAACGGGGGAATTTCACGGGTTTTGTACGAGTGCAATGTCCAACTAACTATAACTGTCCCTAAAACCTCTGGTTTTTTCAGTGAATATATATATATATAGATATATATACATATATATATAAAGCCACACGATCCCGCCTCACCACATCCAATGGCAAGAACAAAACAGGTAAGGACCACCTGGTGTATTTTCAAAACCTGCAGTGCTTTCATTTCAGGATTCAAATATCAAACAACCAGTCATTGCAAAGCCAGTGCCCAGCATGACGCGTTTCGAACGCTCACTCGCGGTCTTGATCACATGACGTCTTGTTCAATTACTCAAGTTTAAATAGTGATGCTACAACACACCCGTAATTAATTGGACCATAAAACAAGCAACACTAGTAGACATAGGCAACAGACTCTTCTGATCGTAGGTCATATCCAATACTATTGTGAATACAATGATTTGTTTAAAAACCTGACGAGACTTCATTGAGGTTTACAAAATTATATCTTTCAAGGTTACAAAACAGCATTAAATACTTAGTGCAATAAAATCATTCCATAATGGTTAAATGCAAGTATTAGACCCATGAAAAAGAGGAGTTTATCAAAACATTATATAATGATAAAATTCAATCGCGCCTCAGAATTGCTCATAATTTTAAGTGCTAATGCCACATTGTTGCACGCTACCCAAAGTGCTATTAATTAAGTGCCATAGTGCAATATATACAGGTGTAGTTACATATATTAGGTGACTAAAACTTCTCTTGATATCACAAAACCGCCAATCTAATAACCCATTGATTCTAAAGTGCAAGTGCAATATGAACGTATTATTGATTCTGGCAACCTTTACACATATGTGTAAAACTATATAATAATGCATCTATGTAAGACATGAAGTATTTAAATAGACCCACAATAATCATATTGTAAGACCCCTAACCTGCTGGAAATAACAGGATGCTGAAATATATGTCCAAAATGCACAATACTACCCTAAAAAAGATCATCCATCGACAGGTAAGTAATACGTATGGAGTTACTCAAGCTTTCCTTTCTATTATATCGGACCTAGCATCATTCATGTAAATGGCTCAATTTTCATTAGTGTGGATTGACGACAAAACAGCAGATATTGAGGGGAACAGAATAATCACTAATGTTGAATCCATCTGTTCTTTCAAAGAAAATTATGCAAATCCTCACTGGTGTTTAAACCGTTGGGCATCCTAGTGTCTAACTCCATAATGAAATGGGACTCGAGTTGTCGCAATTGTTTCTCCCTATTGCCACCACGTCTAGATTTTGGAACAGCCCCTATTACGAAGTATTTCAGTTCACTAATATTGTTATTATGAACTAATTTTAAGTGTCTTGCCACCGGGTAATTCGGATCGGAATTCACCACAGCTTTGAGATGTTGTAGTATTCGATTGAATACTTGGAGCTCAGTGCTCCCTATGTATCTGAGCCCACATGTGCATTCCAACACATAAACTGCGTGGTCAGTACGGCACTTGTAATACCCTTTGATCTTAACAGGCTTTTTGTTGAACGCTGCGGTGTATTCAATGGTGTTTACTCCGAACCTACAGGTTCGGCAAGAACTACACTTAAAAATCCAGTTTTCGTCGACAACCATGTGGTTGCTGGGCTAAATTCCGGGCTGCTCTTAACTAATGCATCCCTCATCGAGGGTGCACGTCTGAAGGTCAGTGATGGCAATTCGGGTAGAATCTGAGATAAACTGACAACGGTTAAAACAATTGGCCAGTGATTATTTATGAACTTCCTGATTTGCTTTTCTTGCCTGCTGAATGCTGTGATCATCCTGATTTCCTGAGGTTTATCATCATCGTCTACCTTAGCTGCAGCCATCTGAGTTGTTCTAGCTGAGGAAACACCTAAGCAAATTTCTCTGGTGTGGGTGTTGGCTTTGGTGAGGGCTTTCATGAGGTCCTTGATATTGTAACCCCGTGCTAAAAAACGCTGAACTGCTTCATTTTGGCATTGTTCTAAGGCATTGTCAGAACTACAGATTCAGCGAATTCTCAGAAATTCCCCATAGGGGGTACTCCGAATCAAGTGTCAGGGGTGGGCACTTTTGGCGTGGAGAATAGAATTCCCTGCCGTGATTTTTCTATGTAGTTTCATCTGGTTTTTGCCACCCTCTATATAGACCTGTACATCTAAAAATTCCACATCTGTATTGCTGATCTGAGCAGTGAATTTTAAATTAAGCGAATTGTTATTGATGGAACTAACAAATTCTTCAGCTTGTTCTTTTGAGCCCTTCAACACCACACACACATCATCAATAAATCCCCACCAATGTTTGACATCGGTGTCATACATGATTTTATGTTGCTTCTTGAGGACATGCTCCTCCCACCAGCCCACATGTAAACATGCGTAGCTGGGGGAGAAGCATGCCCCCATAGCCACTCCTCTCAACTGTTGAAATACATCTCTATTGAACAAAAAGTAATTGTTCTTTAAACTTATTTCGATCATTTTCAAAATCATTCGATTATGTTCATACAGGTGTATTGAACGATGGCCCAGGAAATATTTCACAGCCTCTATACCATCACTATGATGGATACTTGTGTAAAGTGCTGTTATGTCCATGACAATTAAAAGACAATCATTGTCCCACACAATAGGTTGGAGCTTCCTGAGGAAATCATGTGTGTCCTTGATGAAGGAGGGTAATTTCAATACGTATTCCTGTAAAAAGAAGTCAGCATATTTAGACATTGGTTCCAGCAAACTTCTCTATGCCGAAATGATGGGTCTACCGGGAATTGGTGTGATGTTCTTATGGACCTTTGGGATGAAATAAAGGACAGGAGTAATTGGGTGTTCATTTTTCAAGAAGCTAAATTCATTTTTTGTTAACAAACCCATTCGTTTCCATTGTGCCAATTCTTTAAATACCATCTCCTTAACTTGACGTAGATCCTGAAAGTTTGCTCTTCTGTAACATGAAATGTCATTTAAGTGACGGTTGGCTTCCTCTATATACAAGTCTTTTGGCCAGAGCACAATGTTCCCGCCCTTATCAGCTTTATTGATGACTAAGTTTTTGTTGTTTTTTAGTTCTTGCATAAGGTTAGAATATTGTACCTTCTGACTCCTACGATGATGGCTACTATGATTCACAGATCTGTTGAGTTTCTTTAACTCGTCAATGACCCGGTCGCTGAATACATCTATTGCATCCTTCGGCATGACCAGTGCAAAGGTGGAGTCCGGGCGGAAAGGGCTGCAAATAGGGCTGCTGATGTTGATACCAGCCTCCATTAAATCCTGCTGAGTAGATGTATTCTGCTCATCATTATCACTGGCCAAAGAATGTAGTAGCCTGATAGTACTGATATCAGTCACTTGCAAATTTGGAGAAACCTCTGTACCAGGTGCTGGATTCGTGATACTCTCCGTTTAATTTTTTAATTGGAAAAATTTGAGGAGTTTCAATTTTCGAATAAATTTGTACACATCCACCCTGGACTGATTATACTTGAAGTTGCTCTCTGGACAATATGTCAAGCCGAGAGATAACAATTGCAGCTCTGCTGTGGTTAAGACAGTATCGGATAAATTAATGACAGTGTTATCGGCGGGAATCACTGATGTATCCATTTCTTTGCTCTTGTTCCCCTGCCTCTGTTGTTGCCTGCGTTGCCTCCGCCTCTCCCTCCTGCGCTGGTTTCTCCTTCTCCCTGTTTGGGTTGAGGGTTCCGAGGCTGCAGGGTCTGTCGCCGGTCCTGTCTTAAAAAATTGAGTTCTTCGGCTGGTGTTAGATTGGTAGCCAAAGAGAACTGCACATTGGATCTTAGATCTCTACTGTCTTCAGATTCGCTACTGCTCAATGCTGAACTTGGTTCCGAACTTGAATATTCCGGAACAGTGCCTGCTTGTGCTGGAAGTTGAACAGTAGGCATTTTGGTGGTAAAGGCTTGTCGTTTGAAAGTATCAAATTTCTTTGAGAAAGTGAACACCCTTCCTGTCTCATAATCGTTCTTGTCGCGAGCGAATTTGAAGACTTTCCGCGCTTTAATTGTTTCTTCGTGTTTTTTAATGCAGCCGTCAATTTCCTCACGACCTTTCAAAATCAGGTTTTTCTGATCCAAACCATCTAAAAGTCCATTCACATGCTCAATTTCCTTTAGGATTTCCATTCTATCAATTTCAGCGTATTTAATTAAAATTAGGACCATATTCATGGATGCTTGTAAATTGTTTGCGGCCCATTCCTTCAGCATTAATGGGTTGGGGTTTTCGAATGTGGGTGCTATCATTACTCTGAGCCCCCGGGGTATTCTGTTAACGTCCCTGTATTATTTTTCAAGAGATCTCTTCTCCCACCATTTGGTGAGCTCAATTTTTAACAATTTCTCCAAAGTCTTAAGTAAAGTCTTGGCGTCATTATTTATAGTCGGGTTGCTCTGACTATTCAAATTATATATATATATATATATATATATATATATATATATATATATATATATATATATATATATATATATATATATATATAATAAAATCATCAAAATCCTTCGTCTGCTCGCAGTGCCAATCCACACCACTTCAGCAACAAAGGATTCACGAACCACCAAAACTGCAGGCAAGTCAAAGCTTTATTCCTGTTTCCTAATCCTGATTACGCGTTTCGGGCACCACTTGCCCTTGTATATATATATAGTTATAGTTAGCATGTAGTTTCCATAGGAAGAGCAATAACATGGCGTCGTTTGATGAATACTCACGAAATTTGTTTGACGCTCACTTCAGCTGCTGTCTTGAAAATTTCGGGGTTATCCGTCAAGCGGGAGCCAAGAAAAAGGGCAGGGTCCCAAAACACGTTTTCTCCATGTTAATTTCCAGAATTACATCAAATGTGGCAGAAAGGTAGCTGTTGGTCCAGAAAGCAATCTTTCTGTTAAATGGTGTAAATCCATTTAGTAGGTTCAGAGATATTTGCAGAGTGGTGGAAAAAGGATGCGTGGCCTCCAAACACCTCTCAGCAATCCCACTGTGTGGGATTTACTGCAGGTAACAGGAGGTCTTGTTGGTCCCAAGGACCTTTAGCAGCCAAGGGGACTTCATCCCCCAACCAGCTGTGCGCCAGGAGGCGCTATTGCAGAGTGAGGGCAGGGCCTCCGGCGTTATGCCAGTAGCTTTTTCTTTTAAAATATAAGGGAATGAGGGCTTTGTGCCCCCCCTTCCCTGGGCCAATTTTGGCCCCAAGGACCCAATCCCCCGGGGCCTGTCCTTTATTTATTTTCAAAAACATGGGAAGGCGGCCCCTCTTCCCTGCCTACCCAATCCCCCTCAGCGGGCCTCTATACTAAGTGTCCTGGTCCCACCCAGGGCAACCAGTTTCTCATGTTGGGGAGTGCAAGGGGAGCCTGAAGGCCCCCGCGTTTCCTGCTGGCTCCTTGTGTCTGGCTGGAGTCAGCATTGCTTTTGGACAGAGGGAGCTGCTGAACATGCAGCTCCCTCTGTCCAAAAGCAATTCTGCTCTGCTTTGAATAAGCGAGAGCATTTTAAATGCTCTCACTTACTCAAAGAAGAGCAGTTTGCTATAGCTTGGCGGAAGCGGTAATGCTCCCGCCAAGCCATAGCAAACAGCAATGTCGCAGGGGTGGTCACCCCGGGGCATTGCAGGAGCAGGCCCTGGTGACCTTTGGCTCCAGGAGGGGGGCCCCCTCCATCGTTTGATTTAGCCCCAGGGAGGTGGTGGTCCCTGGGGCTGCAGGGGGCCAAATGGGCTCCTGTATTCTTTTTGGTAAAATCCCAGGGGAGGTGGCGGCCCCTGGGGCTGTGAGGGGTCCATACGGCCCCCCGCTTTCTTAACACATAAAGCTACGGGGAAGTGCCGGTCCCTGTGGCTGATGGGGGTTCAAGAAGCCCCCTCTATTTATAAAAATATAAGCCCCAGGGAGGTGGTGGTCCCCAGGGCAGCGGGTGGCCATAAGGGCCTCCCCCGCATTTGCTTGAAATGAAGCCCTGGGGAGGTGGTGGTCCCAAGGGTATTAGTAAGCCCCAGGAGGGGGGCCCCATGAACCCTCCTCCTGTAGTATGCAAATGCCCCTGGGACCTGGCCCACCCGGCGGCGATTAGTAAGGAAGTGCGGGAGCCCCTGCTTCATTTTTATTTTTTATTTTGGCGGGAGTTGCAGATCCGGAAAAAATGCTTTTTTGGTCCCTATGTGACCCTCCAAGAAGCCTAGAGGGTCACAATGTTTCTACCCTGCCCCCTTTTCTTTTCTTTTAAATGTTTTTTTCTGTGACTCAGTACAACCGAGTGACAAGATGGCTGCCAACACTTCCTGGTATGAAGTGTTGGCAGCCAATCAGATCTCAGCACAAGATCATTAGGGGTCGTGGATCCTCTGCGTCCCCATATATCTAAGTTTGAATTTTGGCTAATTTCTCAAAAGCCTCTGAATTGATTTATACCAAATAACAAAAAGACACATCCCTGAACCAACATCTACCTTCCTTCCAAATTTGGTGTAATTCTGTTCAGTATTTTGGGCTGTAGCCGTGTCTAAAGGTCCGGTGGGAATTAACATAGGGAAAACACACTTTTAAGCATGCCCTGATTCTCGGCCCCTGCTTGACGGATCACCTCAAAACTTTTAAGAAAGCAGCTGAAGTGAGCGTTGTATCAGTTTTGAGAATTTCGTGAAGATTTGTCACACTGCGCCAAAGTTATTAGCAAATGAAAAACGCTCTTCCTATGGAAAATAGGTCCTAACTATAACTACCTACTGGCTACTGCCAGTAGGTAATATATATATAGTATAAAGTATGCCAGTGGATCTTTTTGTGCATGGAAAGTTTCAGAGAGATCCGTCAAGCGAGTGCCAAGAAAAAGGGGGGGGTGAAAAAAAGTGCGTTTCCCATGTTCCCATTCCTATTCAGATTTTAGACACAACTACAGCCCAAACCGCTGAATGGAATTACACTAAATTTGGCGGAAAAGTAGGTCTTGGTTCAGAAAGCCACCTTTATGTTATTTGGTGTAAATACGTTCTGTAGTTTTTGAGATATTAAATGAAAACCAAATTTGTACACCTAGAGACGTGGACCCTCCACGAATCCTGACGATCCCCGGGACAGATCTGATTGGCTGCCAACACTTCAACCAGGAAGTGTTGGTAGCCATTTTAGGACTCTGACTCAGTCGAGCCCTAAAACAAACCATAAAAATAAAGAAAAGGGGGTAGGGTAAGAGTACCTGACCCCCTAGCTCTGGTGCTGGGACCTCGCCAGGGCCAAAAAGCTTTTAAAAAAATATTTGGAGGGAAAATCAGAACGGATTCGCAAATTCACTGCAATATTTACAAAAAACAAGAGTGGTTTCCCATGTTTTTCTAAACATCGGCCCCCTGGTGGGCCAGGTCCCCTGAGAGCAAGCGTGTATTAAAGAAGAGGGGAGGGGTGCATAAGGCCTTCATCCCCAAGGGCAGTTTAAGCCCCGGGGACCACCACCTGCCTGGGGTTTATTTGAAAAATAAAGGGAGAGGGGCCACATGCCCCCCCCTGTGACCTTTAAAGGCCCTGGGAACCACCACCTCTCTGGGGCTTCAATATATAATAGGAGGGGGCCACGTGGACCCCCCTCGTAGGGCTGATAAGATCCCCAGGGACCAACACCTCCCCAGGGCTAAAAACATAAGCAAAAGGGAGAGGGGGGCCACATGGACCCCTCACAGGCTGTTCTCGTCCCTGGGGGGGGAGACATCCATTACCACGCAGGCATTGCATCGCAACACCTTTACATCGCGGGAATTACAACGCAAGTCGTTACAACGACTTGCGCTGGATGGCGCTCTAACCTAAGGAATAGTATGATTTACTATTCCAACACCTTCCCTACTGTACGTAGACTGGTGTTGGAATAGTAAATCATACTATTCCTAAGTCCAGCGCCCTCCAGCGCAAGTCGTTGTAACGACTTGCGTTGTAAAAACTGTGATGTAACGTACCGCGATCATTTTGATCGCGTTGTAACATCACATATTCCCCTGGGGACCACCACCTCCCCGGGGCAGGCCCTTCAAACATAAAGGAGGGGGCCCGTGCGCTCACCTCCTGGAGACACTAATGGTCCTGGGGACTGCCACCCCCCGGAGCCGGCTCCCTGTTTCCCGGGGTGCCCACCCTCGGGCATAGCTGTTTGCTCTTGCTTGGCAGGAGCTTTGACAGCTCCCACCAAGCGAGAGCAAACAATAAGTCCGCTCCCAGTGGGTGGAAGTAGAAAAACTGCTCCTGCTCGCTGTGAGCAGACTTTTCATCTGTTTTCCTGTCCGCTGTCAAGTGGGCAGGAAAACAGAAGACAGAATTGCTCCTGCATGCAGGGAGCAGCATTTTGGATGCTCCCTACATGCAGGAGCCATGGCGGCTCCTGTTTGAGGCATGGAGCTGGCAGGGACTGTGGGGGCATTCAGGCTCCCCCACGGTCCCCAACACAGCAGAATGGGTGCCATGGGTGTGCTCCATGGCACCCAGGAGCAAGAGGCTGGGCCCCAGGGGATTGAGTACCCGGGGCCAAAATTATCCCTGGGAGGGGTCTGTGTGGCCCCCCTTACCCATTAATTCTTGGCTGGGACCTGAGGGGTGGAGTCCAAGGACCAAAATCGGCCCATGTGGGGGGGTCACACGGCCCCCTTCCCTTCTATAAAGGACTTCCCGTGCTTGGTGAAGGCAAAGCAAGTGTGTTGTCTCTGCAATTCCACATTGAAAGACAATCTGAAATGCTCTGTGGAAGTGAATGCATCGTTGATCTATCGGAGCGCAATCTGTAGTCACTGTGATGAGGGGTTCTTTCTTATCCTTACCTAGTGAGAGCAGAGTCCATGGTTCTCCCTTTAAACTACTATGAGTATTCAAATGTCCAAATCACTTGGAAGCTTCACCGGTTTTCCCCACCCACCTTATTAGTATGCAAAGGTCTTCCTGCCATTTTCCAGGTTGATGGACAGCTTACCAAGAGGTTCCCCATCGCGTTTCCCACCGATTTTAGTGACGCGTTCTTGATGCCAAGGAATATGAGGACATCTCCACCAAAGAAAGAAAAACTTACTTCATATGGTAAAGAGGAAGGACCCTTGTTTGATGGAGATTTACCTCTTTGTACTCTTGTTGTCTTCTGTATAGGAAGATTCATGTTATCACAAATTTCTGGATAAAGACGTACAATGAACAATCACATTGCCAAAACGCATACAAGGACACTGGTGACATTTCCTCATGCTCCATTACACAGCTGTAGTTTAGAATATGTACTGGAAATTTACCCAAGGAGGTAGCACTTAGTAATTAACCAATAGAAAGTACTCCACTCGGGTAGATATTTTGTGCAAAACTGTAGACTTTTGTTGGATAAAGGGGCAGGTGTGGTTCTATTGTGGCCCAGTCACTGACACACCTACTGACAAACCCACACAGATACTTAGACAGTCACTGATACACTTAGGCACTCACACACCCACTAACAGACTTGCTCAGACACTGATACACCCACTCACAGACTGACTCAGACACTCACATACACACTCACAGACCCACTCACACGCCAACTCACAGACCTACTCACATACCCACTCACAGACCCACTCACACGCTCTCACACACATTCACAGACCCACTCAGATACTTATGCCCCACTCACAGACACACTCAGATACTCTCACACCCACTCACAAACCCATTTAGACACTCATGCACCCACTCACAGAACAATGCAAGCACTCACAGCCACTCACTGACCCACTCAGACACTATGCACCCACTCACAGACCCAAGCAGACATGTACAACAACTCACTGACCCACTCAGACAGTTGTATACTCACAGAACCACTCATACTCTCTCACACCCACTCACAGATCTACTCAGAGACTCGTGCACTGACTCTCAGACCCACTCAGAGACTCACCTACCCACTCACAGACTCACTGAGAGACTCAAGCACCTACTCACTTCTCAACTTAGACACTCATGCACTCACTCACAGACTGGCTCACATACTCATGGAGTCACTTGCAAACCCACTCAGATACTCTCACACCCACTCAAAGACCCACTCAGACAGTCACTCAGACACTTGCACACCCACTCAGATGCCCACTCAGACATTCACGCACCCACTCACATACCCAGTGAGACACTATGCACCCATTTTCAGACACACTCAGACACTCACACACCCATTGAGACATTCACTCACTCACTCACCCACTGAGACACTCATGCACTCACTCACACAATCACTCACAAAGGTTACATGCTACAGTTAGGAAGTAAAGTTAAAAATACCTTAGAAATTCACAAAAAAAAGGTTACGGGATGTTATAGTTAGGAAATAACATTACAAAACCGTAGAAATTCACACAAAAAAAGTAAAGGTTACAGGGATGTTATAGTTAGGAAATAACATTAAAAAACCTTAGAAATTCACTGAAAATAACAAAGGTTACAGGGACATTATAGTTAGGAAATAGAATTTTAAAAAACCTAGAAATTCACTGAAAAAAACAAAGGTTACAGGGACGGTATAGTTAGGCTCAGATTTCACTCGTACAAAACCAGTGAAATTCAGCAATTATAGTTACCTGAACTAACTATAACTTATGCCCCGCAATGCACTGCTGATGACCTCACATATTACATCATTAATGACATGGTCAGTGACATCACTGATGACATCACTGATGACATCTCAAATGACATCACTGATGACATCATCCACAGAACCACTCACACACCCACTCACACACCCACATAACCTCTCATATACCCACTGATATACCCATACAACCACTCACATACCTACTTACCCATCCACAGAACCACTCACACCACACTCACTCACACACACAGCCACTCACTTACTCATACACCAACTCACACAACCACTCACTCCCCATAAAGTCACTCACACAGCCACTCACTCCTCCATACAGCCACTCATACACACCTTCACTCACCAATATAGCTACTCACACACCCCAGTCACTCACCCATACAGCCTCTCAACAGAGCTGTAGTGTGGTTTGTGGCACCCCGAAGAGTACTTGGTTTATGGAGAAAATGGTTACCCCAATGCTGGTAACAGTATAAGTCAGCATAACATGCAGAATTTAAATACAGATCTTCAGCATTAAAAGCAGCATAATATTTCAAATCAGAAAATAACGATTCAACGGCATGCACATCCCAATCGTCAGAATGAATATTACTTTTAACGACATCACCCATTGAAACACGGAGGACATTTGGTACATTAATAATCTCGGTTGGTCCATGAATTTGGAAATTTACCTCATCCCATACGATGCCATCAGCAACTGGGAAAGCTGAAATGTTCACAAAGGTGTGGTCACGCTTCATGATGTGAGAGGAAGAATGACGTGCCAAGGTTCCAGCGACACAGTTCACCGCAGAGCGTTTAGGTAAATAATGACCATTAATGAGCAAGAAAAAAACTGTCACAAAGCCAATGGACATGAACAGAAAAATCAGGAACAGTACCAACCAGAAGTATGTCCATGGTAGGACTAAAAAATTGTCTCTGAACCAGGATACAAAAATACTGAAGCTGGACGGGATAAGTGATGAGGTGGAATCCGAATCAAAGGAAAAACGGGTTGGGCTAAGTGGTGTTGTTGGCAAATGAGCCACCGACTCGGTGGCGGGATAGGTATACTTGGTCTCCTCATTGCAGGAGGAAGCCGGGAAGTCGAGCAGACGATCAGGCAAATCGACCATCTCAATGGCAACATCAGTGTCCGTGTGGGCTGGAGGGCCACAAACATGAGTCCTAGAAATGGCTGGACAGGAGACCGCTGGTGTTACGCTATTCAGGATCGGCCAGACGTTGTAGCTTGACATTGTCCACTGAGATGTATCTGTTGTCCTTGCGACCAGGAAGCGGTGGTAAGATGACGGTACGAATACCCTTCAAGCCAAGGACTGGAACCGGTGCACGATAAGAGGGGCCAAATTCTTTTCTGTTCTCCACCTTCTCTCGGACCAGATCTCCAACCTTCGGAAGCCAGCCGGCAACCGGAATCTGCAGCGCAGCGTCAGTGGCTGAAGGCAATGTTCGTTAGCAAGTTTGTCACGGGTCACTTGTAAGTCCTGCAACATAGTAGAATGATTATCTACCTCAAAGATTGCGGCATTTGCCGCCATGTCTAGACCATCAAGGTCTGGCACAAACATTTGTATGCCAAAGAGCATTTCGTATGGGGTCCGCCCACCCAGAGATCTTCTAGGGAGATTGTTAAGTGCACGTTGCACGCTATACAAGTGGGCCAGCCAGTTCCTGCCAGTATCTAAGACTCTAGCTGTCAAGGATTGCTTTAAGTCACGGTTCATTCGCTCCACAATTGAATTACCCTCAGGTCTATATGGAGACGAAAATTGCACCCGCACCCCCAGTGACCCCATTGTGTCCTTGTAGGCCTTAGAGGTGAACGCTGGACCTTGGTCAGAATGGAAGGTGCCGCAGGCAAAAATTCCCACAAAGACACGCAAATCCCTGATGACATTTCGAGCGTCAGCACTTCGTTGTGGCAGACCCAGATGAAACCTGTGCATGAATACACTGCAACTAAGATGTATTTATATGCAGTGTCAGAAGAAAATGGACCGCAGTGATCAAGGTAAACACACCCAAAAGCTTTGTTAGAAATGCAGAGCTGTGTTTGTGGTGGTCGTGTAACCGTCGAAGGCTTAATTTGCTGTCAAACGTCACAAGAAAGCACATAAGTACGGGTCTGTTTATATAAACCACGCCACCAATAACGCTGCTGCAAGATGGAAACAGTCGCAGACACGCCAGCATGGGCCGAAGCCAAGCCTTCGTGTGCGGCTGTTATCAAGGAAGGTCTGCGGTCCGCGTTGGTAATCAGCCGATCACCAACGTCTGGAATTCGTACGTAAGGAACCTGTTAGGGACTTAAGTGATAGGAGTACTTGGAAGGGAAACCCATTGGGTAATTAGCACCTTCCTTTGTTGCAGAAATAGCTGCCAAAACATAATTATCTATTTTAGTCATGGATCTTGTAACTGCTGCTACTGTGCACGTGGCTACTGCTGATTTGGCAGCTTCATCTGCCAAACTGTTACCGACAGCGTGTGCGCCCACACGCTGGTGGCCAAGGGTGTGAATCACCTGTGTGAGAGGCAAACGTTGTTTAAGATCTGCCACTCGAACCCAAAGCGTTTTATGCTTAATTGTGCTGTTACCAGCATTGGGGTAACCATTTTCTCCATAAACCAAGTACTCTTCGGGGTCCTTTTAATTACACTCAATGGGAACATTGTCTGACCCCTTTGCCAGGTAGCTCCCAAACTCTTAGAAATAAATTTACTTATTTTACAGATTTTGATAGGTCGAACCCTGGGTCCTATTATTTTAAATTGAACCCTTCGTCCAATCAGAAGATCATGTTGACCCACTCCAAATTACTATATTCGGGTTCCTTTTTGAAGGCATTAGCAGTGGGTGGTTATAAACACTGGCAGGACTCCATTGACTTAAAGTCTATTTGGAGTACTAAATCATGGCAGGTCCGAGGTACGGAAGCCTTACACCGTGCTTGCCTAATCCCGGCCCAGATTTTATTTTTAAATAGTACGATCTATCAAACGACCTGTTGGGGTTTGGCTACTTCTAAACAATTGAATGCACCCTCCATTCCCGCATTGTCTTCCACTCCCAACGACAGCTTGCATTTTAATATTTCCCTAACCAATTTGCAAGCTTTGTTTCAAAACAATTTGTTTAATATCTCGACGATTGTTCAGTCACCCTGGTTGGTCTGGCCCGTAGCATCAGATGCCTGCCAACTGCGTTTTCATGACTCAACTCCTGGTTACAAACAGGATAAGCCAGATCCGAGGTTTTCTGACTCTCATACTGTTACAACATATTCTGTTGGTAAACTGTGTAAACAGTGGTTGCAGCACTCTTCATTAGATTCTGTAAAAGAACATTTATCCCTCCTATCAGGCAACATTGATCTGTCTGATTTTGTTCTGGGGCCTCGTGGTCCTCGACCTAAGAGATTCATTTATGAAACTTACAATGACCTCTGGAAGCTTTCACAAATTGAAGCTGCTTCCCGTCTTCGGGAAATCGATCAAACAAATCTAGAAAAAGTGCTTGCTGTTGTTGACAATAGTATTAATACCCTGTCTTCCCGCATTTACACATTAGAGAATATTGTTTCGTCTGTTGTTGATATTGTACAGGATGATGTGTCTGTGTTATATCATGGTCAGAATCAATTGCGTTCAGTAATGCAGTTTGCATGGACTTTGCAGACACTGAAAATGGGTAAAGTTCCTTGGCATTTTTTAAACACGTCTGCCATATTCTTACCGTTTAATTTAACTGACAAACAGCAATTCATGTCCATGAAAGATGCAACATACACTCTCTTACATATCGAGAAGATAGAGCCGTTACCATTCTCTGTGGCGGAGTTGGACTCTATAAACATGGAATTGTTCCGCCTTGTTAGGAGTGACCGTAATGCGGGACCAGCTTTGTTGTGTCCCTCACCCTCCTTTTTACTCTACGTGAGTCCCGGAATTGAAGAGGTCGGCCGAGTGAGTAGACCCTCTCTAATTGCCTAAGGAGAGTTTGGCGATACGGTACGGCCTTGTTTCTGATCACCGCGCGCTCCCTTCTTGCGCATACTTTTACTGTCTCTTTTGCCCACCTTGGTTGCCGAAGAGACTATGGGGATGTGGTTGTCGCCCGCCAGTGCATCTTTCTTGACTTTCTGGTGGGAGTGAGTAGCTGGAGTGCGCGGCACACCGCACCCCCTGATTGTCGCCTGCAACCATTGTGTGGGATATATTGTTATTTCTAGGTGATAGCCATCGGTTTCTCAAAGGGATACTCCCCTTTCGGGCCCCGTTTTTGGCAATCTCCACCCATCTTACATTAATTACCTTCTTCGTACCTTTGTTAGGACACTGAACCTGGCAGTGTTTTTCGCCTGCTGCGACACCTTGAGGCATTGAAATGACCCTAGTTGGGTGAGTGTGCTGTCACACCTCGATCTTCTGCATATTCCTTGCTACTTCTGTTTTTATCTTAATAATTTTGTTTATACTCGCCAATTGCATGATCACATACACCATTATGTGTGAAGCATGCTCATCATTCACATTTGTTTTTGCAGTATCACAACAACTTGGTTAAACTCATGGACTTTTGCATGTAGTTTGATCTGTAGACTACAGTTGAATGATGTATTTAATTTTAACCTTTACGATTCTTCTCTCCTACAGGCATTGAGTTTGATTGACAGGTACCACTTTATAGGGTGCTGTATGGGTGGTCACTGATCTATGTAATGAACAGACCACCAACCATAAAGTGTAGAATAATTAAGAATAGGTCCTGAAGAATTGCCGTTAACTTAACAGTAGGCAAGAAACATGTTGGCCTGAGTTTGAGCACACAACCCTGCAAACCTTGAGCAGACACGTGCGCCTCTTACTGGTTTTTAATCAGGATAGTGACCATTGTCATTAAAATAGTTTTGGATGGATCACTACCTCCTGTTTTAGATTGCACACACTACACATTTTCACATCTACACTCACTAGGGCCCTCACACGCACCGCACCTAACGGCTAAGAAAAAAGATCTCCGCCAAGAAGGCCCCATCACGGGTGCCGATCGGGTATTGCAGCGCCGACCCGATAAGGAGCAGACCCAGTGATGAAGCATGACACCTAGCTGGCTGGGTGTGTGAGGGTCTTTTTCTGAAAGGAGAAAAGATTTTCTCCGATCTTTATGAGCACTCACATGCTCTCTTCTCACCCTTTGACCTGTAGGACTCTTTTAGGAACAGCATACCTCTTCTTGTTGTGGTTCCGTGGGCCTGTATGCTGGACCTACTCAAGTGGCCCTTAGTCCCCCCTTGTTGTCTTATTGTGTTATATCATGGTCAGAATCAATTGCGTTCAGTAATGCAGTTTGCATGGACTTTGCAGACACTGAAAATGGGTAAAGTTCCTTGGCATTTTTTAAACACGTCTGCCATATTCTTACCGTTTAATTTAACTGACAAACAGCAATTCATGTCCATGAAAGATGCAACATACACTCTCTTACATATCGAGAAGATAGAGCCGTTACCATTCTCTGTGGCGGAGTTGGACTCTGCTGTGTGGCTAGTACACGGGGTTATCGCTTTGCCTTTTTCTTTATTTGAGTTCAGTTCCTGCATGAAACATTATCCTTTTGGCCGTTTTCAGCCTTTAGGCAGTGCCTTCTTGCATGAACTTTGGTCCCTGCCTTTCATGTACAGGTGCATTAGGGACGAAAAAGAGGTTTTTCTCACAGGAGAGTCTTGCGATTCTGCAGTGGGTCATTCCCTCATTTGTAAAAACATTAAATTGCACGGGGCTTGTAACGTTTCGGCTCCGAATCTTGCTTGTGTTTTAAAGGGCATTCCTGCTCCTGCTATATCACCTACTTTCACTGTGCTTGCAAATGGTAGCTATCTCCTTCTGAATAATCAGGACTGCTGTGGAATGCTGGCCGGCATCCCCTATATTGTAACAGTTTCCCACCGCGTTGTGTGCTGCAAAAATGTGCTTTTTCCTCCCCCGCACGACATAATAGATAGTTCCATTTGGCCTTCCATTCCGACTTTGAAGGCGTATTTCAATAAATTGAGCAGAATAAAGGCGCTATTATTGAACCAGGAGGTTATGCTCACATCCGCACGGGAGACCTTCATCCTCCTGGTGGCTAGTACGCATAGTGAGATACAGGCCCTTTTGAACACAAACCTCCCACAACATTTCGGTGAGCTGATTCACCGCGTTTTCAATGCGTCTAGCACCGAAGGTCTCGTGCACTTTTTTAAAGTTGTGGGCTCTGGCCTTGTTATCTCCTTTCAAACTATTTTTGGTGTAATACCGGCTTTTATTCATTCTATTTTTTCCAGCGTCTTTGGCGGCTTTCCGTTGATCCTAGCGTTAGCTGCTGGAATACTACTTTTAATTTGTTTGCTGCGCAATGGCTGCACTTCCTGGGGGCCTTCTCGACCACGGTCAGCTCTGGATGCTCCGTGAACGGATGCTCCTCAGCTTCGGCATCCTGCCATTGGAGACACTCAGTGTTTCCTATAGACTTTCATTTCACTTTGCGTATTTCACTTGCGTGCAACCTGTGATGTCTTGTATACGATGTCCTTTCTCTTGGTCCTTGGATATTTGCCTCTCCAATACGTCTCAGTCGGACCCGGATTTTGGCCTGTTGATGGGCCCCTTAGTGGCCCATGAACGGGAATGTTCCGGCACTGGATTGATGGCGCATGCAGCTGCACTTGGAGTTTTGGCGCAATGGGATATCTGGGCGGCTGCTCAGAATCTCCTACAACAGTTATATTGAGTATCACGCAAGTTGTCCCGCAATGCTGATCTCTGCTCCCTGTTATGAGGAACATGTATGCAGTTTTGATCTGTTGAATTGGATGGCGTCTCTTTTTTCAGACGATACCAATGATGTCCTTTTGGAAGGTGTGGCGTTTTTCTGCACTTACACTCTATTGGATTAGGGGACTTCGCTTTCTGCGTCCTGCATTTCTGGAATTTTTTATCCTGTACTTTTTTTTCCATTCACTGTCCTTCATTGGGGACTGTTCGTAATTAGACGTTTGCATTCTGCTCCATCTATTTGAACTCTGTTTTCGTCCTATGTCTTGGCCTATGGACTGACCAGGGGAGGGTGTAGTGTGGTTTGTGGCCTCATTGCCTACATTGCTATGTTAGCTTAGGCCTGGCTGCCATGATGCCTTTTTGCACACGTTATTTTGTGACTTTGTTTTTCCAGACTCTGCTTGTGCCCGGCTATATTAGAACTGTCTGCCTTTTTGCCTTTCACCTTTTCTCCTGTTCCCTGTGGGTTGCGTCTGCACAACATGTACAAGGTCGAAAAACAACGTCCCTTGTTCTTGCTGATCTGGTCAGCCCCTCGCACTTAGACATAACACAGAATACAGCTGCCCTGGAGAAATTTGTGTGCTTTTAATATTGTGATCTCGCTGTTTGTGACACTTGGAGAAAAACCTTTCCAGGGAGAAGAGCTGTGCTTGTCTGATGATGTAAACCTTGCATCTAGATATTGAGGTATGGGGGTCCGCCTGACAAAGCCCAGAGGTCTTCTATTTTTATAATAAACTAGTTATTAGCACGGGGAGGGTGGTAAGGCCATTTAGTCCTATATCCACTGTCTTAATAAAATGCTGTCCCCGTTTGTATTCTATGGAATTGTAACCATGCTTATTATTTTATCATTATGCATTATGCTGATAGTACTGGCACGTGTACTGTATCTTAGAGCACGATAGTTGAAATAAACATTTTAAACTATACTGTGTCTCTTATTACGCACGTTGTGGACAAGTATGAGTGAGTTATGAAAGAGTGTTCTTGCTCCCGCGAGTCCTGAGAGAGACCGTGTTCTGGGTTGTCTAATCATTGGTAGCTGCGCTGCGAATGAGACGCTAAAGCTAGTCGGATTGGGATTGTGGGTACTAAGGGGCATGGTTGGCTCACCACTATACTCCGAGGTCCTATTATCCTGTGCATAGCTCTGTGTATGTGCAGAATCCCTACAACAGAGCCACACACACCCACACAACCCCTTACTTACCCATTTACACATCCATATATGCTCTCATATGTCTACTCACTCACCCATACAACCACTCATACAGTAACTCTCCAATATAGCCACTCCCACACCCACTCAGTTAACCAAATGCCCATTAAAATAGCCACTCACTCACCCATACAGCCATTCACACAGCTACTCACTCTCCAATACAGCTACTCACACAGCCACTCACTCACCCATACAGCTACTTACACACCTACTTATTCACCCATACAGCTACTCACACACTCACTTATTCACACTTATTCACACATACAATCACTCACACACCCACGCATACACCCAAACAGTCACTCACACATGGATACACACAGTCACACAGCCACTTACATAACATATGTTAGAAATAATATCACTTATTAGTAGTACACAAGTATACTAATTTAACATGACAGCGGGCAGGGAAACAGGTGAAAACTCTGCTCCCAGCAAGTGGGAGCAGTTTGACAGCTCCCGCTTCTTGAGAGTGGAGTTATGTTTGGTCTCACTTGCCAAACAAAGCACACTGCTAACTCCTGAGGGTGGGCACTGCGGGAGATAGCAGAAGCCAGCCCTGGGGAGGATGGTCCCCAGGGCCATATATGGCTCCAGGAGGGGGCTGCATGGCCTCACTCCTTTACTTTGCACGAGCCGGCCCCAGGGAGGTCGTGGTCCCCAGGGCGTATATGGCCCAGGAGGGGGGAGGCCACGTGGCCCCTTCTCAGTATTAAATATATTACAGGCCCCAGGGAAGTGGAGGACCCCAGGGCCTGGAGGTCCACGCAGCCCCCCTGCAAATACTTTATTTTAGCACCAGGGAGGGGGTGGTCATGGGGACTTCAACCAACCCCAGGAGGGGGGTACTTGTGGCTCCCCTCTATTAAAAAATTAATCCTCTGTAGGTGGTGACCCCCCAGCTTAAATGAGCCCATGGTGGGGGGTGTCTGCCTGGCCCCCCTCCAATATATTAAATAAGTCCTGGGGAGGTGGTGGTCCCCACGGACCAAAAGACCCTTAGGAGGGGGGCCCCGTGTACCCCCTCCTTATTTTAATATGTCAGTCTGCCCCCGGGACCTTGCCCAGTCTGGGGCTACTCTCTAAAAAACCTTGGGAGAACACACTTGTTTTTTATTTTATTATTGTTGTACATTCATGACCATCATGATTTCATGGCAAATTCTTTTTAGGAAAGTAGTTTTTTGCCCTGGCAGGATACCAGGGGAACCCCAGGACCAGGGCTAGGGGGTCAGGGTATTCCTACCCTACCCCCTTTACTTTTTTTTAAAACATTTTTTTGAGGACTTGGCTGATGCCATGTCCCAAGATGGCTGCCAACACTTCCTGGTTGAAGTGTTGGCAGCCAATCAGATATCAGCAAGGACTATCAGATCCTCAGAGGATCCATGTCCCTACATATACAAATTTGGTTTTCCTTTAATATCTTGAAAATGACTGAACAGATTAACACCAAATAACAAAAAGGGTGCATTCTGGACCCAGAGCTACCTTTCTGCCAAATTTGGTGTAATTCCTTCTGGCAGTTCGAGCTGTAGTCGTGTTCAAAATCCCTATGGGTATTAACATTGGAAATGTACTGGGGTGAATGTATGACATTGTTCTGCATTCTGTCCATCAACTGTTGTTTTTGCATTTGTCACCCCGAGTGGGACGGGTATGCCCAGACGTGGGTCCCGTGCTCTCCATGCCACTGGAATCAAGCTATCCTGGCTGAAGAGGGGTGAATCCCCGAAACCGGTCCTAGGATGCTTGTTTCCAATCCAGGGAGGACCTGGCTTGGCAGTTCGGGCTGGACTGTTCCCATGAGGCACAGGGTCAAGACTTATTTGCATATGGCTGGGTTCAAACTGGAATGGCATGGTGAGCAAAAAAACGATGGATTTAGGCCCAGATCTCTGTACTGGGGTGAATGTATGACATTGTTCTGCATTCTGTCCATCAACTGTTGTTTTTGCATTTGTCACCCCGAGTGGGACGGGTATGCCCAGACGTGGGTCCCGTGCTCTCCATGCCACTGGAATCAAGCTATCCTGGCTGAAGAGGGGTGAAACCCCGAAACCGGTCCTAGGATGCTTGTTTCCAGTCCAGGGAGGACCTGGCTTGGCAGTTCGGGCTGGACTGTTCCCATGAGGCACAGGGTCAAGACTGATTTGCATATGGCTGGGTTCAAACTGGAATGGCATGGTGAGCAAAAAAACGATGGATTTAAGCCCAGATCTCTGTACTGGGGTGAATGTATGACATTGTTCTGCATTCTGTCCATCAACTGTTGTTTTTGCATTTGTCACCCCGAGTGGGACGGGTATGCCCAGACGTGGGTCCCGTGCTCTCCATGCCACTGGAATCAAGCTATCCTGGCTGAAGAGGGTGAAACCCCGAAACCGGTCCTAGGATGCTTGTTTCCAGTCCAGGGAGGACCTGGCTTGGCAGTTCGGGCTGGACTGTTCCCATGAGGCACAGGGTCAAGACTGATTTGCATATGGCTGGGTTCAAACTGGAATGGCATGGTGAGCAAAAAAACGATGGATTTAGGCCCAGATCTCTGTACTGGGGTGAATGTATGACATTGTTCTGCATTCTGTCCATCAACTGTTGTTTTTGCATTTGTCACCCCGAGTGGGACGGGTATGCCCAGACGTGGGTCCCGTGCTCTCCATGCCACTGGAATCAAGCTATCCTGGCTGAAGAGGGGTGAAACCCCGAAACCGGTCCTAGGATGCTTGTTTCCAGTCCAGGGAGGACCTGGCTTGGCAGTTCGGGCTGGACTGTTCCCATGAGGCACAGGGTCAAGACTGATTTGCATATGTCTGGGTTCAAACTGGAATGGCATGGTGAGCAAAAACGATGGATTTAGGCCCAGATCTCTGTACTGGGCTGAATGTATGACATTGTTCTACATTCTGTCCATCAACTGTTGTTTTTGCATTTGTCACCCCGAGTGGGACGGGTATGCCCAGACGTGGGTCCCGTGCTCTCCATGCCACTGGAATCAAGCTATCCTGGCTGAAGAGGGGTGAAACCCCGAAACCGGTCCTAGGATGCTTGTTTCCAGTCCAGGGAGGACCTGGCTTGGCAGTTCGGGCTGGACTGTTCCCATGAGGCACAGGGTCAAGACTGATTTGCATATGGCTGGGTTCAAACTGGAATGGCATGGTGAGCAAAAAAACGATGGATTTAGGCCCAGATCTCTGTACTGGGGTGAATGTATGACATTGTTCTGCATTCTGTCCATCAACAGTTGTTTTGCATTTGTCACCCCGAGTGGGACGGGTATGCCCAGACGTGGGTCTCGTGCTCTCCATGCCACTGGAATCAAGCTATCCTGGCTGAAGAGGGTGAAACCCCGAAACCGGTCCTAGGATGCTTGTTTCCAGTCCAGGTAGGACCTGGCTTGGCAGTTCGGGCTGGACTGTTCCCATGAGGCACAGGGTCAAGACTGATTTGCATATGGCTGGGTTCAAACTGGAATGGCATGGTGAGCAAAAAACGATGGATTTAGGCCCAGATCTCTGTACTGGGGTGAATGTATGACATTGTTCTGCATTCTGTCCATCAACTGTTGTTTTTGCATTTGTCACCCCGAGTGGGACGGGTATGCCCAGTCGTGGGTCCCGTGCTCTCCATGCCACTGGAATCAAGCTATCCTGGCTGAAGAGGGGTGAAACCCCGAAACCGGTCCTAGGATGCTTGTTTCCAGTCCAGGGAGGACCTGGCTTGGCAGTTCGGGTTGGACTGTTCCCATGAGGCACAGGGTCAAGACTGATTTGCATATGGCTGGGTTCAAACTGGAATGGCATGGTGAGCAAAAAAACGATGGATTTAGGCCCAGATCTCTGTACTGGGGTGAATGTATGACATTGTTCTGCATTCTGTCCATCAACTGTTGTTTTTGTATTCCTACCCTACCCCCTTTACTTTTTTTTTAAACATTTTTTTGAGGACTTGGCTGATGCCATGTCCCAAGATGGCTGCCAACACTTCCTGGTTGAAGTGTTGGCAGCCAATCAGATATCAGCAAGGACTATCGGATCCTCAGAGGATCCATGTCCCTACATATACAAATTTGGTTTGCCTTTAATATCTTGAAAATGACTGAACAGATTAACACCAAATAACAAAAAGGGTGCATTCTGGACCCAGAGCTACCTTTCTGCCAAATTTGGTGTAATTCCTTCTGGCAGTTCGAGCTGTAGTCGTGTTCAAAATCCCTATGGGTATTAACATTGGAAATGTACTTTTTTGACCCCCCCCCTTTTTCTCGGCCCCTGCTTGACGGATCGCCCCGGAACTATATATAATCAATAACGGCAGGCAATTAATTTATTAACACACATAAATTGTCTGTTCCGTTTTACTATGAAATACTTTAAAGAATAATCATGTTTTAACTATGTTGGTGTTCTGGCTTAATTCCTTGCAGTCAGTGATGTGATGTGATGCGTTGGCAGGAAAAACTTGGCCTAGGCTGTGACTAATCAATCATCATAATCATCCAAATTAAATTTTAATGGCCCTAGGGGACCAGCAATGTTCGGCTACTGTGCCACTATAAACAGTATAAATAAGTGTTTGCACTGAGCATCACAATTCATGTTTTTGTTCTTACACCTTTGTTCCAGCAGATAGCCTCCCGGGTGTGGCAGCAAAGGTTGGAGGCTGTAGCTGCCAAATATTGCCGGCTGGTGGCCTTGGAGGAAGAAGCAGGGGGCCTCCAGTTCCCTGGGCCACCATCCAGGCCCGCCTCCAACCCAGCCACGCCAATGTCACCGACAAAACCTGGAGCCGGGATCCACTGCCACTCATACCACCAGCCTCTCCTCCTCATCATCATCATCTGACCACCTCCTCCACTGAGCCCTAAGAGAGCTGGTGCATATCAGGCATGAGACAGCCCAGCTGAGGTGCGAGACAGCACTGCTCTGGCATGGGCAGCAGAACATGGCCCAGGAGATGGCCAACATCGCCACAGAACAGGTTGCCCTCAAAGCTCTTTTTTTATTGAACATTTGTTTTGGTGGGAGGGCAAGTTGTGTGTGAAGAAGGTGGGAAGGGAAGTTAGGGAAAGGGAAAGGGTGGAAGGGACTTTTTTGCTTGGGGAGGGGAGTGGGCCTGTTGTGAGTGGAGAGGGTGGGTTTTAAATGTAAAAAATAAATGGGCTTTACTTTTTTTCTTAGTCATTATCTGTCTTCCTATTGCTATTTGTGTAGTATAGCATTGTGGTTTTAACACGAGATCGCAATGCGGAGCTGCCATCTGAAATTGTCACACACTATACATCAACTTTTCCCCCTAGACTTTCCCTACCTGAAGTCCCTTGCCATGAATGTATTCTTCAGTAGGTTACTTACCTCTTCCTGCAGCCCAGTAATTAATCATACCTCACCACCAGAGTAGCACTGCCTGGGAACAAAAAACAGGTTAATTCTATTTCACTTTATTGCTTTGTGAGGTTTTGCAGCACACAGCCACCTATCAATTATACTGAATACTGAATACTAGTTAGTGTAGTTAGTGTAGTTACTGCCCATGTCCTAGTCTCTGTCCTAGTCTCTGTAACTATTACTTATCACTTATCGGGTCTGCCAACTGCATACACAAAAATGTATTATTTTCTCTCCTTCCAAAGGACAACTTCAGTACTAAGTTATTAACTAGTTCTTCAAGTTCTTACCTGAATAGATTAAGCAATGTAGATACCTCTTGCATACTTTCCAAACTTTATTGCAGGGTTTCCCAAAAAGGCCTTCTTATTGGTGGTGGTATTAGTGTTCTTTTGCTAGCAGGGAAGACATCACAAAGCGAGTTCCCACTCCCACCTATTCCAAATGAGGTGAACTCCAACTGTAGGATTATGCAGAGAGATTATCCATCACAGACAACTAGACTGAAAGAAAATGCAGTGTTAGTGGGTTGTCAAAGACTGAGACCAGACAATTATGACAAAAAAACTCATATTACAAAAGATAGCAGCTGTAACTTCTAAGCAATTAGGGAAGCTAGTAACTATTTAATTTGTAAAACAAAAAAAACTGAAACGCACAAAATCCTCGAGTCAGGACTCAGGACTCAGGAGAAGGTTTGGTTACTTCACGTTGCATACATTTTGTAAGCAACAATGGCCTGATTCACAAAGGTAAAGTTACACTTTTGGTGTAAGTTTACTCTTGTAGTGTAAGTTTATGACTAGTAACTTTTCTATCAATAACTTTGTGTGTAGTAAGTAATCCCTATCACTTTAAAAGGAAATACTATTACTACTAGTTAGTTACCAATTTTAAGGTTACTATTTATAATCATAAAGTTTCTGGTAGTTTAGTTAAACTGTAATAGTGAACTTATACCAAAAGTTTATCTTTGCCTTTGTGAATCAGGCCAGATAGTGCACACTAGTACTACCTATCGTGGGACAGTCATTATTCTGACTCTGCACTATAATGATGTTATCCCTTTCGTGCCTGGGTGGGTAGGTGGAGCTGGCGTGGGCTATTGTTCAGGTAAGAAGATCCCACAGTGAGTTGGAGTCACTTTCACCACATCTGCTCAACCAAGTGTGTGATCAATTTATGGTGTAAATTTGTAAGTCACACCTCAATATATCACACAGCCAGGGCAAGAGGGTTAGGGGTTTGATGAAAGGATGGGAACAGGGATTTGGGGAAAGGCAAACATAGCATTTATCAGGTCGATGAGCAGCACAACATCATCAAATCCATTCTGGGGGGAAATGAAGGAAGGACACAGTTCCGTCAAACAATGCATTGTGAACAGTTCTTAAGCCGCAGAGTCCCAGGTTACATATTTATTCTGTCACCTCGGTTTGAAAATACAAATTAGGGAGGACCCACACAGTTCTACAAATTGTGATTGATAAGAAAAAAATAATAATACTGTTTATAAATGCCAAAATGGACAGTGCATCTGCATTCTTATTCTTGGAATGTCCATCTTGGGTGCAGATCTGAACCGGTCCGGTAATTAAGCAGGAGTGTTATGGTGCTTACATGCAGAAGACGAGAAGTCTTGTGGATTGCAAAAAAGTAAATGTTGTCAATATTGTACAGTCAAGGAGAACGTAAGCTTCATGGTGGATGAGGACCAAGTTGGCAGAGCAGGAGCATAAGCTGGTTCAGTCATGTGCGATTAACTGAGAAGGGAGAACAATTTTTACAACCAATCCCAGACAAGTAGCTGCATATACCTGGTTGATCAATCTCACAACTGTCAACTGTCATAACAGATGAGCGTGTCAATCATGTGACATGTCTACAGTTACAGTCCCATCCCTCCAGACCACAACCTCTTAATTAAAGGTGTTTGACATTTGAGCCAACACAATACTTTGCATATCCCAAATCAACACACCTCTCTCCAGTCCACAAGGCAGAGTAGGCCTGTCATGCTGTTTCCCATTGAAGTGGATATACATTGTTCATAACTTTCTCCTTCTGGCTGTTGGGGTAGACCTGTGACTGACTTCGAGTCCTGAATGAGATTGAGAGAGATAGCCTGTAGTGCAGTTGATGAACAAGACCAAAGAAATATAGAATTTGTGCTGTTTTTTTGTGCAGTTTTGTTAACTAAATTGACTGGTCTTGTCTCTGAAAACCCCCAAAAAATGAAGAATAGCAAGGAATGGACCATGTATGAGAAATTCTAGCGAAGTGTGAAATGAGCAATCATTCAAGCAGAATGACCCATCAGGTGGCAAACATTGCACATCAGGTTTACAAATTAGTTGAACAACACCCTCACTGCCACTACATGAATCATCACTCACTCAATATATCACTCATTGATGTGCAATAGTTAGTTACCTGTTCCAACAAGCATGATGATGCACGTTTATCCTCTTTTCCCATGGAAGCAACAATACAATGGCAGTCTTGTAAATCAATGATCTTTACTGGCAGCCCAGCTAGGAAATGAAGAATAGGGATGGGAGGCATTTTCTTCATGTTCTTTAAGCGAATAGGGAGGCCTCTTCTGTGCACACTGGTCGTGCTCCACTCTAGTCTATATATGTGAATAAATGTGGGGCTGCATAAGTCAGACACCATGGGGCATATCAGCAAAAGCCGGCGAAAATTATCGCTAAGTGCGCTTAGCGCGAGGATAATTATCGCCGGCTATCGCTGGATTTTATCGCGGAGATAGCGCGCTATCAGCGACGCTTATCTCAAAAGCGATAATAATCCAAGCGATAGCTGCCAAATGTGCGATTATCGCTGGAAATCCAGCGATAATCGCACAGAGACAGGCGATATGTTGCTGATAGGGCAGGGCAGACTTAGCCATAATATCCACCTCCCATTGGATATTATGGCTAAGTCAGATTCTAAGCAGGCATAAAGAAACCTGCGTTAAGCGCGGTTAGCGCTACTTTTCTAATCGCTAAGCAGGTTAGCGATTACCTTGCTAATTGGAGAAATGTCGGTTAGCGACATTCTCCACGTTATTTTGGCAGGGTACGCCCACTTTGCATCTCATTGGCGATGCAAAGATGGGCGTTAGTGAAACCGGCGCTGAGGCATGGGAACACGCGTTAGCGTGTCCATGCTGATTGTGCGATAAAATTATCGCTGCTTTTCACCCGAAAACGGACGCTAAAGCGGCGATAATTTTATCGCGGGGCCTTGATGATATGCCCCTAAATATATAAATGTTCTTGTATGTCCATTTTTTTTTTTTGCAAAGCAGTTCAAGGATGAAAGTTCTTTTGTGGCCTACTCAGTCAGGGAAGTATAGTTCGTCCTCAAACTCAGAAGTAAATTCGCTAACACACTGGAGTCTGACCAATTGCCCTCATCCTCCTCCTGTGATGTTTCAGGGACAGTGTAATCTTGTGGTATGAAGTATTGGTTCATTTTAATCATGGTCAATCTCTCCACATTTTGAGGTGAGAGACTGGTCCTTCTGACTTTGGCTGCAGCACCGAACACAGGCTCAGAAGATACACTGGCAACCAGACAGGCCAGATACTTTATTGCCAGCCTTCTGAGCTCTGGCCGCTGGGGCATCTTCCCATAGCAATAGATCAATGGGTTTTGATCCAGGTAGTTCTCTCCTCTTTTGAGTCATCCAGATAGATTTGGACCATTCTCTGAATGGTCACTGGTGCTACCACTTGCTCGAACTCTGTTGCCTTCTCAGCACTTGACTTAAGCACTACCACTTGAAACCAACGAATTGCAGAGGTTGGGTCTGATTCTTTTGTTGCTGGTATTGTTGCTGGTGTTGTTGCTGGTGTTGGCTGCTGTGAGACAACAGCACTGCCCTCTCTGGATATTGAAGGCTACATGCCAGAACTTCTGCTCAGGACTCTAACTCCCAGCTGTTCTTCTTCCAGGTTTCTCGCTTGGTCAACAATACAAGTCTTGTATTGTTAAACAAGGAATGAAAGTGGCCAGTATTTTTTTGTACTGCGGATCAAGAATTGTGGCAAAGATGTACTCTTTGGAGGACACGATCGCTCTATGGAGCCTTGTAATAACAGCCAAGCGAAGGGTTATGCTCTGAACCAACTCATATGCTTCTTTTTACACACCGGCAAACCTTTGTGTCACCTTTTTTACCTGATCCTTTAGGAAATGCAACAACAGTATTGTTTGGCTCATTGTACTGTCCTCCTTGCTGACTTCCCATGTGAAACCTCAGGCATTTGACTACACCCTCCCCATTTGTCCATCCCTATGGTCATGCTTTTCCCAGTTGCATCCTCTCCTCTTTGAAGGGCATAGTAGGTGATCGGTCTGTACTGCTCAAACAGATGTTGCAACATCTTTGTAGAAAATGGAAGGTGCACCAGAAATGAAGTCGGAGTCATATGCTTGAGTCCATCAATCAGCTTTATTAGTATCAAAAGTAAAAGTGGCCATCAGCCAACGCGTTTTGTTCCTTTGACCAAAGGAGCTTCATCAGGGCTGAAACAATGACATAAGACACAGTATAAAAATTCACAAAACAAAACATCCAAGACAAAAAACACAATAACCAAAATTTACATATGTACATGTTGTGCTCCAAAGTAACTACAGAATAAAGAAAATCAACTACGAGATGACGCACATAAACTCATTGTAAAAATACATAAACATACAATAAAATCTCGAGACGGCCCACACAACAATTATATACAAAGATATATATAACATATTTACAACATATGTACAATATTGTTTACATGGCATGTACACCATGTCTGATCTATATAGACATCATCAATGGATCAATTCAAACATATACTTTTCGACACTACTTATATGTAGGTAATAGTACGAATTCCATAAAAAGGATAAAAGAACCAAGAAAAAAGAAAGAAGCAGAAAAAGAAAAAGGAGGAAAGAAGGAAGAAGGAAGAAGAAAAAAGAGAAAGAAAAAGAAAAGGAGAATAGAGAACAAAGAAAAAAGGAAAGGAAAAAGAAAGAAAAAGAAACGAAGAAAAGAAACTGGGGAAAGGTTCCAAACCAATTGCAAGTGCGGCGAGATAAACATGACTTCTCACCTCTGACAATCATGTAGCGTATTCTGTAATATTATCCGTATAAATATAACAATCAAGAGATCACCCCTTAATAAGGGTCAAGCAAGTCGGTTCCTAAAATGTGATCTGTGGGAATAGAAAGCTTTTTCAGTATGATACTACACGAACTCATCGGTCTAATCAGACACTAGCGCAAAGAACGCAAAGCGCTCAATAAAATGCAATACGGGCTAGAAGAAATCACCCAGGTGAGCTGTACATGGATTTAAATAATTAAAGATTTAAAAGACGGGCACCTAATATAAAATCCTTGGGCGGATATATCAGGACAATATCATAATCAAATGGTGCTAGTTTAGATTCCTTAAAGCCCGTATGTGGAGGACCAAGGGGGTTACAGGAAATCATGCCCATATGCTACAATGAGGGTCTCATTAACCCTTATCACAATCGTTTATAATCACACATTAAAGAACGGCAAATAAGCTAATGCCAAACAATCCAAGATAAGCAAACAAAGAACAGTAAGCGGGAGATACCGACAAGGGGTGACATTTAATAAATGGAAAATTCCGTGTGTTTTCATTTAGTTAAAATATTAAGGACCCACATCTAGGCCTGTAAAGAGAAAAACTGTGGGGCATATTAGCAAGGGCCATTATCTCCGCTTTTTTGGCTTTAAGAGCCAAAAAAGCGGAGATAATATTACCGCCCTATTACTAAGGCAGGTGCTAACATGCATTAACGCATGTTAGCACCCGTTTCCCCACGCCTCGCTCTGCATCTCTAATGAGATGCAAAGTGGGCGTTCCTTCCCAGGATAACAGGAGAAATGTCGCTAACCGACATTTCTCCTATTATCAAGCTGCAGACGAACATGCAGAGCGATTAGAAAAGTAGCGCTAACCGCGGTTAGCGCTACTTTTCTAACGCCTGCTCTCAGTATGACTTAGCCATGATATCCAATGGAAGGTGGATATCATGGCTGAGTCTGTCCTGCCCTATCAGCAAGCTATCGCTAAAAGTTGTGTGATTATTGCTGGATTTCCAGCGATAATCGCACATTTGGCAGTTAGCGCTTGCAATTTTATCACTGTTGAGATGAGCGTTGCTGATAGCACGCTATCTCAGTGATAAAATTCAGCGTTAGTCAGGCGATAATTATCCTCGCGCTGAGCGCGCTGAGCGATAATTATCGCCGGACCTTAGTAATATGCCCCTGTATCTCTAGAACGGTAGTTTGATAAATTAGGCCCATATATCACAGACAAATTTATGCCAGACTCCATCCATATCTAGAACGCACACGCGTAAGTCCGCGTGGAGAGCGAAACTATATCTGAGGATTTGTGGTTAAATAAGTGCCCTTATGTTGTAAAATAAAACCATAACCAAAACCCAGCAGAGCCAAAAAGCGGGCATGCAACGGCTAAAAGCAAAATCCCCAGCAAAGTAACCCTTTCGCCGAATGCAAATGTGGTTAATATGCGAGCGGTTTCCCACAGTTTCAACTTCACTTACCGGGGTCTTCCGAGTCCTGACGTTCAGCAAATAAGCTGTCCAGAAGTAAGTATAGCGCGCCATGTCTACACTCTTTTAAATAACCGTGGGCAGTCAAAAATGGGTGTGTTTGCGTAAGTCATGTGACCAAGGTCAGGTGACTCCGTGAACACGAATATCAAAAACGCCCTCCCCATCTTGTAATGGGGAAAGGAAACAAAATGATAATTACTAAGCACCTTGCTGTTAAAGCAAAAAGAAAAACAACAATGAAATCAAGGTAACTTACTTGTAATAATCTAAAAATAAGCATCAATCATGCTACCGGTATCTAAAGCATGAAAATACCCATAGCATAAAGGAAAGAATAAATGGACATGTGAGCCTGTCATAGACATGGACGAAGGTTAGCATTCAAGAAGCGTAGGTCAGATGCATACGTTAGAACGAAGTTCACAGCCACAATCACCATCTGCTTATGGGGATGGTTGGTGGAGCAATGGGTAATATATACCTAGTGAGAATTATGAAAACAACGAGAAAGACATGCTCATAATTGTAAAAATTAGAAAAAGGGCGCAACAATCAAAGCCTGTATCAATGGCATGGAAATTACCCAAACACTATAATTGGAGAAGTGTCACACAAACCATGTCAAAATACCACCGAGTTCCCCAGTAGTCCATCCAATTACCTAGGGATACGAGGACCGGCAAAAAAATTGTGCCAATCATCCACCTAATTATAGCATAAAGGACTCATGCAAAAGTGGTAGTTTCCTTGTACGTTAAAAACCAAAAAGGTCAGCCTAAAAACAGAGCAAAAAGCTCCTGCCTGAGACAGTACAGCATATCGTAAAGAATGAAAAAATCAAGGTTATAATTAGTCATTACCCATAAGATCTGGAAAAATTTGACTGAAGCAAACTTAAAGCGGCACAGTAAAAAATCAGGGCTGCCCTAGGGTGGAAAAGGTCAAAAGGCCATCCCAGGGGCACCCAAAAGCTTCAAGATACCCAAATGTACATTGCCACATGCACACTCGTCCATATTGGCCAGGTATAGAGAAATCAAGTTTGGAGTCACCATGGTATTTAAAAAGGGAACCAAGAGGTAGAGAGAGAATAAAGTATTGTAGATACAATGCATTGGTACATCTGGTACTCATGTATAGATCGATCTGACCTAACCGAAAAATAATTAGTCCATAGTTGGTATGTACCAAAAGAATCACAACAATTTTTACTCCAAGAAATAGTGCATCTCCCCATCAGTATTGTGTCCCTTCATTTTGGCTCTCAGGCGGCAGATCCTCTATTCCTCAGTTTGCCTTAATATGAGTTCTCTGTTACCTCCCCTTTTGTTCACTGGAATGTGGTCAATCCCATGAAACCAGAGCGTCACATCATTGGGATGTACATTTTGGTAGTGGTCTGTCATGGGGTATCTGCTGTCCTTATTTTTTATCGCCTACGATGTTCTTATATACGGGATTTCAGGCAGCGGGTCATGCTGCCTACGTATACTGTCCCACATTTACATCCCAATACATAGACAACGTGGGTAGTGTTGCAGTTGATGAAGTGTTTGATGACATATGGCTTTGTGGTATTGTACGTAAAGGTTTTGATCCTGTTTCTACCAAAAGGGCAGACATTGCATGTGCCACATGTGAAAAAGCCATTAGGTTTCAATGGTAACCATGTGTCACTGTTCCTGGAGCTAGTAACATAGCTTGGGCATAGGGTGTTTCTAAGTGATACTCCTCTTCTGTATGTAATCGCAGGCATTTCACTGATGGAATTCTTTAAACCAGGAATTTCAGTGAGGAGGTGCCAGTTCTTTCTGAAGATGTTAAAAATCTTATTGCTGTGAGTAGTGTATTGGGTCACAAACCTGAGTTTATTACACTTGTTATCTCCTTTCTTACGCTTTGGTTTTTCCCTGAGGGTGTCTTCTCTGTTGATAAGATGTATTCTCGATTCAGCTTTTTGTAAAATCTTTTCGTTGTATCCCCTTCTAAAAAATCTATTCCTAGACTCCAGAACATTAGATTGAAACTCCCCATCCTCATTACAATTCCTCCTGATACGTGCCATTTCTCCAAAGGGGATGTTGTTTATGACAGAACGTGAGTGTGCACTGGAGGCATGCAATACTCCATTGCATGCTGTCTCCTTTGTGTACAGAGTACTTTGTATTGTGCCATCTTTAGTATAAAATTGAATATCCAGAAAGTTTATTTTCTCTCTATGGAATGACATGGTAAATTTGACATTATAACTGTTGGCATTCAAGTAACAGAGATATTGTCGTAACTGTTCTTCAGAACCTGACCACAGACAGATGACATCGTCAATGTACCTCCCCCAGAACACAATAAAATCAGTCCAGGGGGAGGCACATTTGCACCAGGCATGCTCCCTCTCATACCACCCCATAAAGAGTAAGGCATAAGAGGGAGCAAACCTGGAACCCATCGCGGTCCCCTGGATCTGATGGAACCAGCGATTGTCATGAAGAAAGTAGTTGTTAGACAGGATGATATCCATCATCTCAACAATCATCTCATTATACTCATACAGCTCAGCCCCCTCCTTGTCGAGAAAGGACTGTGCTGCCATGAGCCCAATTGTTTTGTGAATACATGTGTATAGACCCTCGACATTGAAGGTCACAAACATAAGTCCATCCGACCACTGGAAATCCTTGAATTTGACAAGGATATCTTTATTGTCCCTGATATAAGAGGGTAGGTTAAGGACATGTTTTTGTAATCTGAGATCGATGAATTCAAATAACCTTTCAGTGGGTGAGCCCGCCCCTGAAATGATCGGTCTGCCAGGGGGGAACTGCCCCCCCCTTGTGAATTTTGGGAAGGATATAGATACAAGGGAATTTGGGACAATCCACCCTTAAGTATCGATATTCGTCTTCAGTTAGTAAGCACACATCTTTCCATTCATTCCGTCTCATATTGATCATGGACGTGAGTTCAAAAATCGGGTTGCCAACCACCTCCCTATAGCATGTTTGATTTTCCAATTGTCGATAGATTTCATTCATATAGTCTACACGGTTCATTATAACAACATTGCCGCCTTTGTCGGCTTCTCTTATGACAATATCATGATCCCTACTAAGTCTATCCAATGCCTGTCTTTCTGCAGGGGAAATATTATGTCGAATCGGAGGTACAAATTTATTGGGCACTTCAAGATGGACAGCTTATTTGCTGAACGTCGGGACACGGAAAACCCCGGTAAGTGAAGTTGAAACTGTGGGAAACCCCTTACATATTAACCACGTTTGCATTCGGCGAAAGGGTTACTTTGCTGGGGATTTTGCTTTTAGCCGTTGCGTGCCCGCTTTTGGCTCTGCTGGGTTTTGGTTATGGTTTTATTTTACAACATAAGGGCACTGTTATTTAACCACAAATCCCCAGATATAGTTTTGCTTTACACGCTGACTTACGCGTGTGCGTTATAGATATGGATGGAGTCTGGCATAAATTTGTCTGTGATATATGGGCTTAATTTATCAAACTACCGTTCTAGAAATACAGTTTTTCTCTTTACAGGCCTAGATGTGGGTCCTTAATATTTTAACTAAATGAAAGCACACGGAATTTTCCATTTATTAAAAGTCACCCCATGTCGGTATCCCCCGCTTACTGTTCTTTGTTTGCTTATCTTAGATTGTTTGGTATTAGCTTATTTGCCGTTCTTTAATGTGTGATTATAAACGATTGTGATAAGGGTTAATGAGACGCTTATTGTAGCATATGGGCATGATTTCCTGTAACCCCCTTGGTCCTCCACATACGGGCCTTTAAGGAATCTAAACTAGCACCATTTGATTATGATATTGTCCTGATATATCCGCCCAAGGATTTTATATGAGGTGCCCCTCTTTTAAATCTTTAATTATTTAAATCCATGTACAGCTCACCTGGGTGATTTCTTCTAGCTCGTATTGCATTTTATTAAGCGCTTTGCGTTCTTTGCGCTAGTGTCTGATTAGACCGATGAGTTTGTGTAGTATCATACTGAAAAAGGTTTCTATTCCCACAGATCACATTTTAGGAACCAACTTGCTTGACCCTTATTAAGGGGTGATCTCTTGATTGTTATATTTATACGGATAATATTACGGAATACGCTACATGATTGTCAGAGGTGAGGTCATGTTTATCTCGCCGCACTTGCAATTTGTTTGGAACCTTTCCCCAGTTTCTTTTCTTCGTTTCTTTTTCTTTCTTTTTCCTTTCCTTTTTTCTTTTTTCTCTATTCTCTTTTTCTTTTTCTTTCTTCTTTTTTCTTCTTCCTTCTTTTTCTTTTTCTGCTTCTTTCTTTTGTCTTGGTTCTTTTATCCTTTTTATGGAATTCGTACTATTACCTACATATAAGTAGTGTCGGAAAGTATATGTTTGAACTGATCTATTGATGATGTCTATATAGATCAGACATGGTGTACATGCCATGTAAACAATATTGTACATATGTTGTAAATATGTTATATATATCTTTGTATGTAATTGTTGTGTGGGCTGTCTCCAGATTTTATTGTATGTTTATGTATTTTTACAATGAGTTTATGTGCGTCATCTCGTAGTTGATTTTCTTTATTCTGTAGTTACTTTGGAGCACAACGTGTACATATGCAAATTTTGGTTATTGTGTTTTTTGTCTTGTATGTTTTGTTGTGTGAATTTTTATACTGTGTCTTATGTCATTGTTTCAGCCCTGGTGAAGTTCCTTTGGTCAAAGGAACGAAACGCGTTGGCTGATGGCCACTTTTACTTTTGATACTAATAAAGCTGATTGATGGACTCAAGCATATGACTCCGACTACATTTCTGGTGCACCTTCCATTTTCTACAAAGACTTTGTTCTCTCTGGAACCCAGTGGCACATAACGGCGGTAAGTGCCTGAAGTGGACGCACAGAACTAAAAAAAAAAATTCCTGGGATTGATGTGCTGAACCTTAGGTCAGCCGTCGTAAGAAGTGGTGTTTTAGATGTTGCAACATGTAGTAGGTTGAGTTTCACCATGTTGGCACCTCCTGCATGAGGGCTTTAACCAGTGCTCTATTAGTATGCTGAATGGCCCTCAACAGCTTCCGGGCTTTAAAAGAATGACTGAAATGGGTTCAAATTCTCCTGCAGGTGGCCAATATGTTACTGACTATGTCTTCTTTGTTGAGAAAGTACTGCACACTCAGCTTGATGCAATTCACCAAACAGAGGCCCCTGAAATATTTGCCATGGCCTTGACTATATTACTGTCATTGTCTGTGGCAACAAATACAATTCAGAGACCTCTGGGTCAAAGCCATTCAAACACCTCGTTGTTAAATTATTCTAAGATGTTCGCAGCTGTATGAGATTTTTCCATGGTGAATATTGAAACAGTTGCATGCCGCTGAATGTCCTTAAAACTTTCTTTAGCGCTGAGACCTGTAGTCAACTGTTGCCTAATTCCCACTAAAGAGATCCAGTGTGTAGTGATAGACATGCATTCAGTTGCTTGACAACTGGTCCACATGTCTGTCATCAGGTGGAAAGTGTGAACAGCACTCTGCTGCATAGTTTGGCCAACCAATTTCAGCACATCATGATGGAGTGCTGGAACAGCCACTCTGGCAAAATACGTCCAGCTGGGAACCTTCCATTTTGCACAAATGACCACCACAAATTTTAAAAATTCCACAAAAGAAAAAGAGTGGAGGAGGTCCAGCGCTAACATTTTAGCCAGCTTCCCATTGCATAAATTTGCCGTTGGGTGTTTGCACGCGTAGGCCCCCCGGCCTAAACATGCCCAAAATAGTAGCTTGGATTTTTTTGTTTGTGATGCCATTGACACAGGCGACGTCCGGAGAGAACCAGGAGGTGGTAGACTCAATGTGCATCTTGGGGGAATCACTCTATGCAGTGTTGTAAAGCTGTTATCCTCTTTTTCCACATCGCATGCTTTTATCATCGTGATCGGACCTGCTTCCCTCTGTCATCACCACCAACAGCTACCTTTTTAAGGTGCTCCTCCTACTGGATTGCATGATGTTTTTTCATATGGGACATTTGGCCTCCAGTGCCAGAGCGTGAACCTGGCTTACCTCAATGAACACTCAAGTGGCAAATGGAGCATATTGCAAGTTATCCTCCTGCTTGCTAACCATAGTAATAAATTACCAATGCCTGAAGAACTGGAGGTAGGTGCATGTGCCATTTGCCTTTCTGCAGTGCATACTTCGACTGAGGTAGTGGTGGATGCAGGTCTCAGCGCGGGCCTTACAAATATGGAAGCTGGCAGTGGTGGTGGAACCAGTACCTCTCTCTCCGAGCAGGTTGAATAGGGGGGGTCATTTTAGTGTCCTCTGAGCCACCCTCCATGCTTACAATCACTGCCTTGTCCTCATCACTGTCACTTTCCATACTTCTATGGCTTTCAGGAACTTTCCTTTTCCCTTGTCTCTCGTGGCAGATCTCAAACTTGGCAGGGGTTCGATCCATGTCCATAACATCAGAAGGGGGGTCTTAGAAAAGATGGTGGAGTAACCTTTCTTTTTCTTGCTGAAGATTGTGAAGCCAATAGTTCAAGAGCTGCATCTTGCTCAGCAGGAAGCTCAACCTTCTGTTATGCTCCTATTTCAGGAAGAACTGCTGCTGGCTGCTGCTCCTATTGTCCACTTTGCTCAGTTCCCTTCGACGGTTGGGTACTTTGCAGCTGAGACAAATCCAATTCAAACTCACTGCTCTTCACCATGACTGGAGTGGCAGCCTCGTTGAGAGGCATGGGCTTGGGCTTAAGTTGGGGTGGTGCAGTTTATGCGTGAGAGCTGATCCCAGCTTGCTGCTTACAGGACGGGTGTGGCAGGCACACCACATTTCCTGAAAAAGGCAGAGGGCGTCACGCTAGTGGTGGCAATCTGCTTCTACTTCTCCTTCTCACTGGCCACTTTCTTGGCAGGAACACCTTTCTTTGGGGCCATCTTAAAGCTCTGTCAGTTGGCAATTAGCTGCACAAGCGGAAGCAGAGGAGGACTCAGGGGGTGTGGTGTCACTTTGTGTTGGCCTTCTGTCTGGCAGTACTGTGGGTAATGTCTCTTGTGCATCTAAAAGCAAACAAACAAGAAAACCATGCAGTGAAATGTGCCATGTTTGCAGTTGAATTATTCATACAGACAATATAATTTTGTGAGGTTATCCCAAATAATTTACAATAGCGTATCCATTCCACTCCAAACCATAACATAACATTTGAATAACAACATACAGATTTAAAAGTTTACTTTATGTCCCTCTAAGGCCTATGAGACACTTGTGGCAGGCAGAGAGTGCAGGGGAAAATGAATAATCCTTAAAAAATGAATGCTGGTGTGCACCTATGGCAAGCAGGGGCTGTAGGGGATAATGGAATAACCATTAAAAAAATAATGTTAGTGTGTACCTATAGTAGGCAGGGGGTGCAGGGGAAAATGGAACAACCCTGAAAAAATTAATGCTGGTGTGCGCCATGGTCGAAGAGACCAATGGCAGACAGGGAGTGCAGGGAAAAATGGAATAAATCATAAAAATGCTGGTATGCGCTAATAGCCTAAGAGACCTATGGCAGGCAGAGGGTGCTTGGGAAAATGAAATAATCCTTAAAAAATGAATGCTGGTGTGCGCCTATGGCCTAAGAGACCTATGACAGACTGTGGATGCAGGGAATAATTTAATAATTCTTAAAAACGTAATGCTGTTGTGCACCTATGGCCCTAGAGACATATGGCAGGCAGGGGTTGCAGGGGTTGCAGGGGTTGCAGGGGAAAATGGAATAATCCTTAAAAGAATGAATGCTGGTGTCCACCTATGCCAGGCAGGGGGTGCAGGGGAAAATTGAATAATCCTTAAAAATATTAATGCTGGTGTTCGCCTATGGCAGGCAGGGGGTGCAGGGGGAAATTAAAATAACCCTTAAAAAACATGAATGCTGGTGTGCGCCTATGGCAGGCGGGGGTGCAGGGGAAATGAAATAATACTCAAAAATTAATGCTGGTGTGCACCTTTGGCCTAAGAGACCTATGGCAGGCATGGGGTACAGGGACAAATCAAATAATGTTTAAAAAAAAAGGAATTGCTGGTCTCTCACTAGGGATTATGAGAAATCCTTTTGGGGGGCAAGGAGGTGCAGGGGAAAACAGAAAAATGCGTGGAATGTTATATAAACACTGTACCTACATACTACAATCATCCTCAAGCACATTAAACTAATTACAGAGAAAAAAGTAAAAAAAATGAACTAAAAACAAAAAGCCAGCCCTCTTCTATCAATGTTCCTAGAAAATGGCTTTGAAAACTGAACAAAAGGATTTAACACACTGGCTGGCTACACACAATGGCTCCGGCCACATGTTCAAAAAACAAGGAGCAAGAAGGCATGGACAACAAAGCCCACATGCAAGTCTATGGCAAATGCACACTGTCTGGCTACATGATCTACCGAGATGCTTACACATCGGGCAGGCCATTCCTTAGATGGCATTTTTACTAATAATGAGCAACTCAAAATCAAGGAGATCTTACCTCAGACCTAGACTGACCATTTTGTGGTTATTTTTTAGCTTACCAGTACTCTTAAGGACCAACCTAATATAATCAATAGGCCGGCCAGATCCCACCGCAACTGGAAACGGGTCGATAATACATCGCTTAGGCTTCAGCTTTTACGCTCGCAAACAGAAATGACGGACAAAGCAGAACAGGCCCCAATCCTTTTTAATCAATGGCTTACGCAAACAGCTGACAATATCGCTCCCTTTCAAAAAATTTCAAGTAATAGGAAGACCCCAACAGCCCCCTGGTTCTCTGAAACTTTAAGATTAAAAAAGCAAGAGTGCAGAAAGCTTGAGAGATGCTGGAGAATACACTATGCTGATCACGATCTCGCCAAGTACAAGACAGTATTAGCTGATTACAAAAATCTAATTCTGTCAGAAAAATGGTCCGTCTTTTCCAAGCTAATTAAGGAGGCGGAAAACTCTACCAGAGAGCTGTTCAGAGTGGTTACTAGTCTATCTACTTCACCAGGCAAAACAGCGAATAATCACTCGCAGAACTTTTGTAATTCACTAGCCCAACATTTTCAAAGTAAAGTGGAACAAATATACACCACCTTTGACAATGGGGCAAGGTCTGAGACTAGAGACTTAGCGATCATACCACCTCCTAATGCTCCAATCTTCAAAGAATTTAGAGCTGTAACGGTGGATGAGGTTCAGGCTAAATCTGGCTCTCCCTATGATCCTCTCCCCCGATGATTTTTAAACAAGTTCCTGAGATTTTCGGCCTTAGCTTAACTTCAATCTTTAACTCTATGTTTGAACAGGGTGTTTTTCCCTCTTTATGGAAGAGGGCTTCGATTTTGCCTCTTTAAAAAAAATCAAATCTTGATGAAACTGACACTAATAATTACAGGCCCATCTCACGTCTTCCACTCCCTGCCAAATTGGTGGAGAAAGTTATGAATAACCAACTTACACAATATCTACAGGAACATAACTTCCTGGATGAATCCCAATTCGGTTTCAGGGCGGAGCATAGCACCGAGACCGCTTTGATAAAAGCCACTGATGAAATCAGAGTGGTCTTGGATGCAGGTGGTGCTGCGGCTCTTATCCTGCTCGTCCTGTTGGCAGCTTTCGACACGGTCGACCACAAACTACTACTTACTCGTCTAAATGTGGTGGGCATTACGGACAACGCTTTAGCTTTGATTTCTTCTTTCCTAACCGACAGGATACAATCCGTGGCATTGGGTAATTATGTTTCCCCGTCTTTCATTCTCCCATGTGGGGTCCCTCAGGGCTCCTCAATGAGTCCTACACTCTTCAATGTTTATGTATCCGAATTGGCTGCTTTAATTAGATCCTTTGGGATGGCGTTAACATCCTACGTGGACGACACGCAAATCATCCTGTCTATCTGTAGAGGCGTCATCTCACCAGTAAATAGATTTAGAGATTGTATGCTGGCAGTCAATGCATGGATGAGTTCGCACTGCCTCAAGCTCAATTCAGGAAGGACAGAGGTGATTCTGTTTGGGAATTTTTCCCCTAACTGGTCACAGATCTGGTGGCCGGTTGAATTGGGAGCAGCACCCACCCCGGTCACCAAAGCAAAACATTTAGAAGTGCTTATAGACCAGAGACTAAACTAAGTTGGAGTCTCTGTAGCACTTCCTTCCTGCTAAAAAATAAAGTAAAATAAAAAAAAGTGTGCTTTGCACTAAAAAACTACCTGAATTGTCCATTTGAGCAGAATATTCACTCAAAATGGTATTTTGAGTTGATTTAGCTGCTTCTTGAGTAGAAAATCTACTCGAGATACAGCCCGACCGCTCGTGACCTCCGGCATTGCAAAATGGTGCCGGAAGGCTCCGTGGCGACCGGAAATCATGCCAGGGGCCGGTAAATCTCACTCGCATTGATGGAGCCTCACGTTGTTCCCATGAATATGGCGAGGCTCGAATGGCAGAATAATTTCACCATACGCAGATTTGCGGAATTTGGCAGGAAATCTGCGTTACAATCGCAGTGCAAAGTTACTAAATTCCACCAATGCCGCAAGCAGAATTATAATTCCGCCCGGTCCTGTTTGGAAGTAGAGATTTTATGTGCCATCAATAAATACTAAAATAGTCTCTGCAAAAGATTCAAATGGAAAAAACTGTTATAAAATTCACATAGATTCCTTACTACAGGAGTACGTAAATGAGGGTTAACTTATAAAGACGCGGGGACTATAATGTTTCCCTAAAATTATTGGGATCACTCCTGGTGGATTTCCTAAGCCCCAAAAGCTATGACATTTTCAGAGAAAAGGTTACCTGGCAGTTGCCTCTCATCACCCCCTACTGAGATATGCTTGTAGGGTAAGAGTGTTGGGAGTCAGGTAAAACCGATCGGAGAACTTCTTATCTGGAGGCGATATCGTGGAGGTCCACTCTCCAACCCAAAATCAGGACACACACAAGCATTGGCATTTTTTCTTATATGATTCTTTATTGTACACTATTTTTTTACATATAATTTGAGTAAGCATAAGTTTGGAATATATGACGTTACAACGCAAACAATTACAACGCATGCTTTTACAATGTGGTTTTACATCACAACTACCATTACATCGCATGACTTTACAACGCATGCCATTACAACGCATTTTTTAAAACTACCATTACAGCGCATTCCATTACAACGCATACCATTACAACGCATACCATTACAATGCATAATACTTTTAGACAACAATAGGGTAAGTGTTGGATAGTGTAGGGGTAACAATTAATATTCCCACTCCAGTGAGTGCAACAGTAGGGTAAGTGTTGGATAACGTGGGGGTAAAAATTACTATTCCCACTCCAGTGAGTGCAACAGTAGGGAAAGTGTTGGATAGTGTAGGGGTAGAAATTACTATTCCCATCTACCCCAAAACCCATACCCACCCTAAAACTAAAAAATCTCCATTACTTACTGTAAGGATGAGCCACCCCGCCCCCTCTTAAGAATCCCCTGGACCCCAACCCAGCACCTGTAACCCATTCAGACTTACCTTTCCATCTACAGACCGACGACCTGTCCCGTGGACCCGGTGTCTATGAAGAAAAGAAAAAAAAAGGTCAAGGCATACAACGGAGAGGTCTGGACAAAGAAGGAAGGCAGAGCTAGGAACATAGAAGACCAATCAGCAACAAGCACGGACCTGGAGGGACGGACGCTCGGCCCTGGGGCAGAAGGTGGAGGAAGGCAGAATCCAGAAGACTCCAGAAAGGAAGGAGGAGTCTGGACTCAAGGGTTTAAAGGGGAGGAGGACGAAGACGCCGAGGTAGAGGAAGAAGACGGATGTCCAGGTTCAGCAGCCGAAAACCGGAGAACAGCGCAAGAGGACGACGAGGCTCCAGAAGGGTTGAGCGAAGAGTGGTGGTCACCCTGGGAAATCTGAAGTCCCTGCCGCAACTCAGGGGAGAGTTGAGGCTTTACCCGGTACGTGAAAAGGGGGGGGTGACAGTTGCCTTGGGGTTGTACGGGGTGGAGAAGGGAAACGAAGGGAGAGAAGCTTAGAGAGACTCATGACGAGTGGTGTGTAGGGATCAAAAAGAGAGTCCCTGATTCAATACCAATGTTAATGATTGAACTCAAAAGACACAGGCAGACTTAAAGGAATAAAAGCAAAAGACAAACGTATATACAAAGAGTATAAGAAGAAAGGATTAAGGCAGTAGCTTAAGGGAAGTCATAGAAAGGATTCAAGAAGACTGAAAGAAAAGTCCATGTAATTAGTTGGAAAAACAAGAGAATAAAGCGACACAGATTTAGTTATACGCATGTGTTTATTTTCTCTTTCTCTTCTTTTTGCACAATATCTTCCCATCTTTCCCCACCCCTTTATTAAAGGGTTAGATGCTATAAAGACTTAAGGGGTAATAACTCAAGAAAAGCGGGTTTTTTATGTACACCTGGGTGTGGTGATGGTCTCTGTCATTATTGAACTTAATAGACAGACCATTTTACTTACCTCGACTTCCTTGTGTTCTTTCCTGGTACCCGGGGACAACGCATCACTGGAGACCAGACCTGGGACCTAAGAAAAGGGCAAGAAGAAAAGAGTTTCACTAAGGAATGAAGAAGTCCTGACAAACCAAGAACAATTATCAGAACCAAGACATATTTTTCTTTGTGTTTTAATCAAATTCCTCTTGTTACATTGACTTCTCAAAATAAAAACGCCAAGATTAAAAAACACATACGGCCTCTCAGATTTATTTTCCACCCATCCCTCACAAACTTGGTGTCAGAAGTGGGATCAGAGAGGATGGAGGCCATTGTGTATCGGCTGGCAGAGGGCCAGGAAAAACTGGAACGGATTATGGAGCGCTTTCTGGCCGTCGCAGAAGTGCATAGGGAGAAATTACATAGAACCCTGACCGAGCAAAAACAGACTCAAGAGTCCACAATAGGAAGGTTGGCAGACATACTCAACCAACAGAGACCACAAACGGCAGCACTCCCCTCAGTGATAATGCAAAAATATGTTGCTGGAGAAGACCCGGACATTTTTTTCGCAAATTTCGAATGGATGGCAAGATCAGCGGCTTGGCCTGTCGACAGATGGGGGCAATATCTTGGACCACTCCTCTCTGGGGAACTTCAGGCTGCCTACCAAGCAGCCAACCCCCTTGGTCTTACGCCTTATGAAGAGGTGAAGAAAAGCATCCTTGAAAGACTAGGTGTAGATGATGAAACGTATTGGATTTGTCTACGTCAGATAAAGGAAGGAGCACAGGAAACGCCAAGAGCCCTGTATTTTGGAGTGAAAGACTTAGCCAACAGATGGTTGAAACCTTCCACTTCAACAAAAGAAGAAATAGTAGAGAAGATATATTTGGAACAGTATCTTTCTTCCCTACACCCTCCTATACAGCGGTGGGTCCGGCAGCATTCACAAATGACCTTGGAAAGAGCGGTGGAAATAGCAAGTGCCTATTACCGGGCACAAGAGATACAAAAGGGTAAGGAAGAGGTGAATTGGAAACCTTCAGGTGGGGGCTCAACCAAGAGCCAAAACAGTGCACCTCCGAAAAAACCAGAATCTATTACCTTGATGCCAGGCCCTGTAGCCCCTTCGGTCCGACCTCCTAACCCTCCTGGTCCGCAATGTTTTCATTGTGGGTTATTTGGAAATATTGCACGTATATGCCCCCAAAAGGAGGAACTGATGGATGTGGGCATAGCAAAAGTGCTGTATGGCGCACATGAAGGCTCAAGTCCTCGGTACCATCACCAAGTCAAAGTCAATGGAGAACCCAGGGAAGCTCTAATAGACACCGGATGTATACAGAGTGTCATGCAACCCCAAGCTGTCCCTGGGGGTGTGAGAACCATGAACGATATGGTGAATATCCAGTGTGTGCATGGGGACAACAAAATATATCCTACCACTGAAGTGCAGATCCGACATGAAGCTACAAGTAAACCAGTTCGCATGAGGGTGGGATTGATACCAAAACTGCCAGAACCCTTGGTATTGGGAAGAGACTATCCACATATGGACAGTTTATTGCGGGAAACCTGGAAAGAGGGAGAGGAATGAGAAAGACAGCTCCTTTTTCTCAGATGCAAGACGGCGAGTGGCCGATAGGCAAACCTTGGAAAAGCCGTAGACAGAAGAAGATAGAGAAGAAAGAATGGAACCATGTAGCTTTAGCCCAAGCTAATAAAGAGAGTATATGGGAATCCGATCAAAGGTTTTGAAGAACTCAGAGAGAAGACCCGACCTCAAGGGAAGCTTGGAACAGAGCCTCTCCCATTGAAGACCCTGACCAAGTATGTCCCCAATTCTTTATAAACAAGGGCTTACTGTACCGAAAAGGGGGGAGGGACCGTAACCCACAACTGTTGGTATCCAGCTCATATAGAGAAAAAGTGTTATTTCTGGCCCATAGTCATTTGCTGGGGGGTCATTTTGGAGGGAAAAAGACAGAAAAGGCTACCCATGAGAGGTGATATTGGCCTGGGATTTATGAGCAGATACGAAGATACTGTAGAGAATGCCCAATTTGCCAAAAAAATAGTAGAAGTCTGCCATCTAGGGTCCCATTAAAACCACTCCCTATAATTGAAGACCCCTTCTCAAGGGTAGGCATGGATATAATTGGTCCACTCCTTCCCTCCCGTAGCGGATGTCGGTACGTCCTTGTCCTGGTTGACTATGCAACCAGGTTTCCTGAGGCAGTAGCCCTGAGACAGCCCAATGCTATCCAAATAGCTACGGCTATGATCAACATTTTCTCCCGAGTGGGGTTCCCATGGGAGATTGTGACTGATCAGGGTACATCTTTTGTTTCCAAGCTACTGAAACAAGTCTGCCAACAGTTAAATATAAAACAAATAAGGACATCTGTTTATCACCCACAGACAAACGGGTTAGTGGAAAGATATAATGCCACACTAAAAACAACACTAAAGAAATTGTTAGAATTAGAAACGCGCAAGTGGGAGGATATGTTACCCCTCGCCCTTTTTGCTATTCGGTGCACAGAGCAAAAAAGCACCGGATACTCCCCCTTTGAATTATTGTATGGAAGACAACCTCGTACCTTGTTAGATATGCTCAAAGAGGAGTGGGAGGAGGAAAATGAGATAGGAAAATCTCTACTTGAGTATGTCTTTACCCTAAAAATCAATTAGGTCAGATCCGAGAAAATGTAAAAGCACACTTAGAACAAGCCCAGATCGCCCAAAAGAGTCAGTACGACAAAAAGGCCAAAGAAAGAACCCTTGCAGTAGGGGACTTGGTCTTGCTTATGTTGACCACCTCTGATCATAAGTTACTGGGACAATGGCAAGGCCCATTTCGGGTGATAGAACAAGTAACCCCGGTCACCTACCGGCTGGAAATGGATCCAGAAAAGAAAACAAATACTCAGATTTTCCACATTAATCTGCTAAAAAAGTGGGAAGGAGCCAAACTGACTTTGTTAAGTAGCAGTGGGGATCCCTCACCCTTATATCTACAGAGTATAGATATGGATCTGCCAGACCACCTGAAACAAGAAGTAAACTCCTGTTTACTACCCTTTCAATCGGTGTTTTCTCTAATTCCGGGGAGAACATCGATTATAAAACACTCGATTGAGACCCTTCCAGGAAAACAATCAAACTACGACCCTATAGAATACCAGAGTCCCGGCGAGAGGCTGTGGAGAACGAAATCCAACAGATGCTTAAAATGGGGGTCATAGAACCTTCCACTAGTGAATGGAATTCCTCATTCGTTATCGTTCCCAAACCAGATGGGTCTATCAGATTTTGCATTGATTTTCGCGAGGTGAATAAGATATCACGATTCGATTCGTACCCACTCCCACGAGTGGATGAAATGATAGACAGGTTGGGTGAGGCCCAATATATCAGCACTCTAGATCTATGCAAGAGTTATTGGCAGGTGCCCCTACAGAAGCAAGACAGGGAAAAAACAGAGTTTTCCACACCTGGGGGGTTGTACCATTTTACAGTATTACCCTTTGGACTACACGGGGCCCTCGCGACCTTTCAAAGACTCATGAATACCATACTAAGGCCATGTAGTATATTTGCAGCCGCCTATATAGATTATGTAGTTATTCATACTCCATCTTGGGAACAACATTTATTGCATCTGAGGAAGGTTATTCAAGCCTTGCAGGAAGGAGGACTAACTATTAACCCAACCAAAAGTCAGATAGCCACAAAATCGGTCAAATATCTGGGGTACCTTCTAGGGGAAGGTTGTATAAAACCCCAACATGAAAAGGTCGCAGCCATAATGGAACTACCCTTTCCCAAAACAAAGAAGGATCTAAGAGCCTTCCTGGGCGTCTTAGGTTATTACAGGCGGTTCATTCCGAACTTTTCACAAATAGCAGCCCCCGACAGATTTGTTACAGAAGGACAGAAAAACCGAAAAAGAACTAAAGAATCCTTTGTCAGCAACCCTATGCGCCTTCCATTAGCTTAAACACGCTCTTACATCCAAACCAGTCCTTCTCAGCCCAAATTATAGCAAGCCATTCATTTTACAAACAGACGCGTCAGAGCAAGGTTTAGGGGCAGTTATCTCCCAAACAGATAAACAAGGAAATAAACGGCCAGTAACATATATCAGCTGAAAATATTTCCGCGGGAGAAACACTACGCCGCAATAGAAAAGGAGGCGTTAGCCATTAAATGGACTATCGAGTCCCTGCGGTATTATCTCGAAGGTAGGGAATTCACACAGATCATGCTCCATTAGAGTGGCTATCCCGTAACAAAGGACACAATGACCGAATGTTAAGATGGTTCTTAGCATTACAGCCTTTCAGGTTCAGTACACATCACAGGAAAGGGAAGAATCAGCTTAATGCTGATTATCTATCTCGATACCCCAGAGAGGTCTCTCTTGCAAGCAAGACAGTTAGGGAGGGGGGATGTAAGGATGAGCCACCCCCGCCGCCTCTTAAGAATCCCCCGGACCCCAACCCAGCACCTGTAACCCATTCAGACTTACCTTTCCATCTCCAGACCGATGACCTCTCCCATGGACCCGGTGTCTATGAAGAAAAGAAAAAAAAGGTCAAGGCATACAACGGAGAGGCGTGGACAAAGAAGGAAGGCAGAGCCAGAAACATAGAAGACCAATCAGCAACGAGCACGGACCTGGAGGGACGGACGCTCGGACCTGGGGCATAAGGTGGAGGAAGGCAGAATCCGGAAGACTCCAGAAAGGAAGGACGAGTCTGGACTCAAGGGTTTAAAGGGGAGGAGGACGAAGACGCCGAGGTAGAGGAAGAAGACGGATGTCCAGGTTCAGCAGCCGAAAACTGGAGAACAGCGCAAGAGGACGACGAGGCTCCAGAAGGGTGGAGCGAAGAGTGGTGATCACCCTGGGAAATCTGAAGTTCCTGCCGCAACTCAGGGGAGAGTTGCGGCTTTACCCGGTACGTGAAAAGGGGGGGTGACAGTTGCCTTGGGGTTGTACAGGGTGGAGAAGGGAAACGAAGGGAGAGAAGCTTAGAGAGACTCATGATGAGTGGTGTGTAGGGATCAAAAAGAGAGTCCCTGATTTAATACCAATGTTAATGATTGAACTCAAAAGAAACGGGCAGACTTAAAGGAATAAAAGCAAAAGACAAATGTATATACAGACAAACGTATATACAAAGAGTATAAGAAGAAAGGATTAAGGCAGTAGCTTAAGGGAAGTCATAGAAAGGATTCAAGAAGACTTAAAAAAAAGTCCATGGAATTAGTTGGAAAAACAAGAGAATAAAGCGACACAGATTTAGTTATACGCATGTGTTTATTTTCTCTTTCTCTTCTTGTTGCACAAAATCTTCCCGTCTTGCCCCACCCCTTTATTAGAGGGTTAGATGCTATAAAAACTTAAGGGGTAATAGCTCAAGAAAACCTTTTTTTTTATGTACCCCTGGGTGTGGTGATGGTCTCTGTCATTATTGAACTTAATAGACAGACCATTTTACTTACCTCAACTTCCTTGTGTTCTTTCCTGGTACCCGGGGACGACGCATCACTGGAGACCGGACCTGGGACCTAAGAAAAGGGCAAGAAGAAAAGAGTTTCACTAAGGAATGAAGAAGTCCTGACAAACCAAGAACAATTATCAGAACCAAGACATATTTTTCTTTGTGTTTTAATCAAATTCCTCTTGCTACATTGACTTCTCAAAATAAAAACGCCAAGATTAAGAAACACTTACGGCCTCCCAGATTTATTTTCCGCCCATCCCTCACACTTACCTTATAATGCGTTGTAATGGCATGCGTTGTAATGGCATGCATTGTAGTGGCATGCGTTGTAATGGCATGCGTTGTAATGGCATGCGATGTAAAGGCAGTCGCGTTGTAACAGTTGCGTTGTAAAAGCAGTGCGATGTAATAACTGCGTTGTAATGGATGTTTCCCATAAGTTTGAACCTTATAAGCAGCTCAGCATTAAATATGTACAAAATGGCAAAGATTAGAGATGCCGGAATCTTTGTTCACACATTTCTAATCAATTAGTCTAATCTCTATCTAAATTATAACTAGTCTATTAACAGCGTAGTTAGATTTGTTATTCCTCCTGCAACCAGTGCATGTATGTCACAGTGGCCCAGACACTGATATTTCACCTACATTTCTGGGTTAGAGCATTTTTTATAGTGCTCTATGGAGCAAGGACAGTGAACAACACTTCTGTTTGGATTATTGAGGTACATGGAAGCCTACTGCAATGGTATACCCCGTCCTTCCTTCAAGAGGGAACTTACAAGGTTGTTTATCCTCCTAGCCACATTTCAACTCCTGTGTTTGTTAAATAGCTTCAGAGAATAGAAAAATCCCTACGCGGTTGGTTAACATGAGCCTAGGGAAACTTGACACTTAAGCACATATATTCTTAGTGTGGATGTTAAATGGGTGTTACAAAAGAGAGCGCCTGTTTTCTGGGCCGCGTGCTTCCATCACACAGCCCAGTGCATTCAATGCATGAACAGCAATCATCTTTAACATACAGCATGGCATATGTTGTATTCAACATTTATAAGAAAAACCACATAAACAGAAACTCAACATATGTCAGGATGATCTCAGAGGCACACCACAAAGCACCAGTCTTTCTGGAAGTGAATGACCCCAGCTGAACGATTTGCACTGAATTTGTAAAAAAAATGATTTCACCTACCACAGCACAGACCACTTTATGAAGGCATCAGCTTTTGTTTATAATTTCACGTAACATATTGTTTTAACATATATGCGCTATAACAGCGTTTGGGGTTGTATTTCAGCCCACAGAATGTGTTACGGACATTGTATTTTTTTCTGTGCATCAATATTTTAACTGTCCTATCTTTTCTAAGCGTAAGTGAAGACTTATTTGTTTTTTTAATAAGCACTTTGGTTAGACATTAAGATCATTGAGAGTAATTAATTGTGGCTTACAGTACCTGAATTCCAAACCCATTTCAACCTAATAGTGTAATCTTGAACGTTTTATTCAGTGTCCTTGTAAATCAAGTGAGCAAAGCGAGTGACCTGGTTATCCAATAGGAGTGCAGTAGTACCTGCTACCACGCCACACCACCACAAAATACCAACATCCATTATGATTCTGTTCAGTCTCCGCTAACTGCAGCAGGGCCACGTCAGATTTCCTCAAACCTCTTCCACACACACCCCAAGTCCCTGCTTGACCCCACCACCAAGTCCCACATCGACCCACACATAAGGCCCGCTTATCCCACATGCTTCGTCCCTACTCATCTCATACACAAAGAATCTACTCCACCTAAACACCAACACCAACCTCCACCCAATCATCAAGTGGTTGCTCCATACACACATCAAGATGGTGCTGTAGCAGTGTAAAAAGACTCATAACCACTGACTCACTTAGAACCTGCTGGTCCAATCCCACACCAAGAACATACTCCACCCATACAAACCTTGGTCTTTTTCCCACAAAAACTAAAACCCTTCTCCATACACATACTAATGCCCTATTCCACCCACACATTAACCCCCTTCTCGCCCATTCCAGACTTACCCCACCCACATACATAGTCTTTGTTACATGTATGCACACACACACAAACACAGACACACAGAAACCTGATCTGCCTATACTGCACACTATACTGAACTCTCACATGAAAGCCTTACTCCAGACACACAAAGACCATTCCCATCCAAACAAAAAGACCATATTTCAGTCATATCAAGACCATTCTCCATCCAAACAAAAAGGCCATGCTACACACACAGTCACACAAAGAGGCAGGTAAACAAGGCATTCACCATCCATACACAAAGACACTACTCCAGCATCACATTCAAGGCCGGCCTCTAACCCACACATGCAAGACCCATCTCAGCATCAAAGGCCCTGCAAAACCCTCAGCCCAAGGTCCTTCTAAACTCTATTCATGCAATACCCTGCAGCACTACACACCAGGAATCTTTTCCACCCATACACCAAGGCCCTTCTCCACCCACACACCTCGCCTATCCTCCTCCAGTATATGCAAGCACCTGCTAAAACCAGAAAGCAAGGTCTCTTTCCACATAGTCATGTCCCGTTTATACCCACACATTAAAGACCACCTCAACTCTCACAGTAAGAGATGCTGCTCAACCCACACTGCAAGGCCTGCTCCTCCCATATATAGCAAATCACAGTGCTTAATATGTAAAAGAAATAGTGCCAATGCCCAAACCTCTGCTCAGAAGCCAGCAGCCAGAGCTGTTAAATGTCAGCGTGCCGAATACCAAGACTGTGTAGCCTTTATTTCACCTCATGCCTCTTTAATTACTACTAGATAACCCCTGCCCTTTTATCTCACTCTTGCAGGTTTCTGCTTTCTCCCTTTGCAGCAGTTTTTCTGTCTTTCTTTTCCTCCTTCTTTCCCCTTTGTGTGTCTTTCTCTCTCCTGCTCTCCGTAAATTTTTGATGAGGAAAAAGAAGTGACTGGGCTCCGAGCCCACTGGCAACCACCGGCTCAAATTAAGCACTGAACACACACAAAAATGCACACACACATACACACAAGGCACTGCTCCACCAACATGTTAGGCCATACACAAAGGTTCTTTATTCGATTTTAAAAGATAAAATCATGAAAGCAACAAATAAAGTAAAGTACAATACTTTGCTTCTAAAGAGAAGGATACAACCATTAAAAACGCGAATCGAAAAAGAACAATAAAAACATGCAAATACTGATAGGTCCAAGGGATTCTAGCACTATAAAGTGCAAAATATAAAATTCAGCAGAGCGCATTTTCACAATATATCAGTAAATTCAATAAAAAACCTAAAAACAAACTCCTCAGCTATCCACTGATTTTCTATTTCTAACTGACATTTTGAAAAAGCAACATACAGTGTCGGGCAGGGCCGGACTGAAAACCTAAACCAGCCCTGGCAAAGAGCTCGGCCGGCCCCGGGGGAAAGGCGGCCGAGCTTTGTGCCGCTTTTGTTGCAGGGGGCCGATATTGCAGCTATTCTGCAAAACAGGCCCCCGGTAACAAAATAGGCCCCCAGGGGTCTAAAACCGGCCCCCACCCTGGCGGTCCACTGTGGAAAGGCCCGGTGCCCGCTACTGACAGTCCGGCCCTGGTGTCGGGCTACCCAGCGATTGTAAATACAGCAACACATCTTTACATTTCTGGAAAATAAGAGGTTTCAGAATATGTTTAAGACAACATAAAAAGAAAGGCCTATAAAATTTACAAAAAAACCCATATAAAACAGCAATGATTTTTCAGACTCTACATTTCATAAGCAGGCTGGTAATTGGCTCCTCCAAAGCTTTGAATCATCAGAAAAACAAAAGCAACGCCATATGGCCTGGTATTGCCGAGTCCCCTACCGTGAGATGATCTGTTGACACGCCCAAACTCCCCTCCACTCCCTCTCCCCCGAGGCATCAATAATAACACATCCAAACACAACACTTGGATTAGGGGTCGTATAACCCCGGCCGTATTTTATTAAAATTAATAAATCAGAATTAAAATTCATAACACAAAATTTTATATACGCAGAAAACCAAAACATATTCAATCACATTTCAAATACACATATTTACACATTTTTATGGCTAACTTTAACATGAGTCTAATACATAGCCATACCTAACCTAAAACTGGAATATGTACACTTTGTTTTCTGCGTATCCTGGATGAGCCTACGTGCAAGGTCATGACTGTTCCCAACTACTTGCCAGGTCCCCCTTTACCGGAGTGACCTTGCGCAGGAGGCCCGTGTGCCCACCAGCTTCCTTTCCGCTGGCAACCCCCTACGCCCTTCCATGATACCTCCCAGGGGCTGATGTTATGCCACGTTGGCGCCCATGCGCCTGCGCAGGTGTTGGCCCAAGTGGCCTGCCGTAAGCAGAACTTCCTACCCCCGCACCCTTCAGCCTACCGGCCGTAAGCGCCCCCTGGAGTGTGATGAGGGACCAGTGTCCCCCAGGCATCCCCATTAAACAATGGGATGCCTACGAAGAGATGTAAAATTTGACCTAGCAATCATGACCTTACCGCAGACCAAGGATACTCAGACATAAAATACGACAAGTGACTAAATTGACATATGACAAGCGGATAACTTAACCTTAACCTGTAATGTAAACATAACGATATCGAATTATACGTAAAATGACAACAATAATACAGACTTCAACCTGAAAAGCAAACCCTAAACATACGCCTGAACAGAACTGCTTCCTAACAACCTCGCTGCCTCAGGGGCTGCTGGGTGGGGAAAAGAAAAAGGAGGCTTCCTAGAGTCCTCCTGCGTCGGGATCGCGAGGTGTTGTCTGTGGAGCGGAGCGGCAAGGAAGAGACTCTAAAGCCGCTCCGCTGCTCCTTTTAAAGGGCTTTCCCTTGCCCAACTGGAAAAAACAGGTCCTGGCGAGATCCGGGACCCGTTTCCCCTGCCTTGCCCCGGAAGTGCTTAAACTGCTTCCGGGGCATGGCTGCTTGCACCAATGGGCGAGACCGGGGGGCGGGCGCCGACCGCGTCACCAACACTGGCCCCGCCCCTGCTGTGGAAGCGTCCCGGGGACCGGCACAACCGCCATATTGGCGGCGTGACCGAGTTCCCGGTGGCACCTTAGGATATGGCCTGGTATTGCCGAGTCCCCTCCTGTGAGATGATCTGTTGACACCCCCAAACTCCCCTCCACTCCCTCTCCCCCGAGGCATCGATAATAACACATCCAAACACAACACTTGGATTAGGGGTCGTATAACCCCGGCCGTATTTTATTAAAATTAATAAATCATAATTAAAATTCATAACACAAAATTTTATATACGCAGAAAACCAAAACATATTCAATCACATTTCAAATACACATATTTACACATTTTTATGGCTAACCTTAACATGAGCCTAATACATAGCCATACCTAACCTAAAACTGGAATATGTACACTTTGTTTTCTGCGTATCCTGGATGAGCCTACGTGCAAGGTCATGACTGTTCCCAACTACTTGCCAGGTCCCCCTTGACCTTGCACAGGAGGCCTGTGTGCCCACCAGCTTCCTTTCCGCATGCACCCCTACGCCCTTCCATACTACCTCCCAGGGGCTGATGTTATGCCACGTTGGTGCCCATGCGCCTGCGCAGGGGTTGGCCCAAGTGGCCTGCCGGAAGCGGAACTTCCTACCCCCGCACCCTTTTCAGCCTACCGGCCGTAAGCGCCCCTGCAGTGTGATGAGGGACCACTGTCCCCCCCCAGGCGTCCCCGTTAAACAATGGGATGCCTACTAAGAGATGTAAAATTTGACCTAGCAATCATGACCTTACCGCCACAGGCCAGTATATTTGACTGACTATCTGGCCCCCCCATCCGCAGCTGACACAAAGGTCATGCCCTGTGTGATGCCCCTAACATCCCTAGCACATTCCCCAGGAAAAGATCATTACCCAGTTTAGAAAGGTGTACCCCATCTTGCAGAAAAAACCTTTCTCCCCGGATGCAACCATGTGCAATTGTCTGCAGTTTGGGAGAATAGAAAAGCCTGTCACTCCTGTTATTGATCCTCCTTACGGAGTGATTCAAAGCCCGCACAGACTCCCCCCCGCCATTGTAACCTCGGGATCATGTGAGACCACACTAATACTGCCTGCGGGCACTGCATGGCCAACCATCCTACTTCTGTGATTAGGGCCTCCACCACCCCCTTCCTACACAAGTGTACCAAGTCATCGCCTCCCAGGTGTATTATTACCGCAGCGGGTGCCGCTGGGGACCTAAGCAACAAAGGACCCACGATTTTTGGAACTGATTCAACCTCAATCCCCCTTGACCATGCATTGACACCTTACCACCCGGCTGGCGGGCCCTATCCACGAAATTTCCTGTGAATGTTGCTTCAACCTGTTCACATATGAATGGCCTATGGTTCAGACTTTTCTGTGGCCCGGCCCCCCGGCGGGTACCTGGCGTGGGCGAGGCTCAGCTGACAGGCAGACGACGGCTAGCTCCCCTCCTGCGGGACAGGACGTGGAAACTGCAGAGAAGTGAAACAAGACCAGGCATTAGCAATGATACTTAGAGGAAGTGTAGCCGTACATACCGCTTGTAGCAGTCCCAAGACCATCGCCCTATTCTCTAAACATCCTTTCCCATCAGTCCCCGAGCCGTGGCTTCGGTGGCTGCCCCAATCCTGAAAGAATGGGTAGGATCTACACCCCTTTACCAATGCCCCTAGTACCGCTGACAATGGGACAATGGTGATTGGGCGCCTGGCGCCCGGTTGGGGCCTTGTAAACGCTGCTCCAAGCCGTGGCTTCGGTGGCTGCCCCAATCCTGAAAGAATGGGTAGGATCTACACCCCTTTACCAATGCCCCTAGTACCGCTGACAATAGGACAATGCTGATTGGGCGCCTGGCGTCCGGTTGGGGCCTTGTAAACGCTGCTACCCCTTCAGTGCTTTTTGCACTGTGCAAGTGCGATCGCAATTTCATCACTGAACTAACATCATCTAAAGATCTCTAGGCTTTCTTGTTACAAATCATTGTTCACAGGTGTGTTAGTCCAAATGGTTGGCAGCTCCTATAATGTATACCTTTGTTAAAGGAAGGCTGAGGTACTGTAAATGCTGTGTCTGGATGCCAATGGCATGATCCGCACACCCTATACCCATGAGTTGGCCTTCAGCACTTGCTGACAAACTGGTGGGTCTAACTGAAAGTGCTATGCACCACTCCACCAAGGTGCACACCATGTGCATCATGTTGCCGCCTTTTTGGCTATGTTCCCGCTATAGAGATACCATATAAATGCATACATACACATGATCTTGGAGAAGGAACTCGGAATCCAGCCACATTCCCTGGATGGACACAGAATTCCCTGTTGGATTCCACTATACTAACAGTGTACTACAGGTGGTATTGTATCACATATACCTCCCACACTTCTGCTAATATTTTTTTTTTTTTAGAATACTAGTCTCCGTGCCAAAATTAGCTTATGCCGGCCATATGTTGTCACCTCTCTAAGCGGTCTATTTAAGTGAGCCAACATAATTCCTACGATTGATTCATGTGAACCTGCAGCTGGAACTATTTCTGTTGCTTTGTTCCACCTTTTGTTCATCTCAGGTTGACTCTCTGGGCTGTCATTGCCTGACTGTGCAGCACCAATTGACCAATTGTGTGTAACCAGAGCCACATTTGTGAGTCTCCCTATTACGACGAGGTCGTGTTTTTTCGCAGCTATCACTGACTGCACTGCAGCCCAGTGTGTTAAGGAAACTTCTTCCATGCAATTAAGTCTGGCTCGTGAGCTTAATGACTGGCTCGGCAATAGAATACTGTTAACATGCTTCCACTATTGAGCAAGTCTAACCGTCTAATACTGTATGATGTGACAGCCGCCACCAGTAATGTAAAAAATTTAAAGAATGTTCAATCTTTTTCCCCAGTGGGAATTCGAGCAGAACTTTAAATGACCTTGGATCATATAATTCCATTATTTAATTCCTGTCACTGAATTTGCATTCATAATGCTGCTTGTACTGCTACATTTAAGCATGCCACTTCAAGGCTCTCATTACCAATGGCTGTTGTCAGTGACATCACGTTAAACCAAGTCAACCCACCTTGGGGTAGAATGTTAAACTCTGCAACAGAGTCTGACTCGTCCCTGCAGTAAATGTCAATGTTGAATGCATTTGCCCGTAGTTAACTAAACATTGTCCTTTTGCATACATTCTGGGATTCTGAACATTCTACACATCTGCATTATGCAGCATTCCAAAAAGGATACAGTTTACCTGACCCAAAAAACAGGAATCTCAACACGTCTTGTACAGTGTTTCTATAAATCACCTGCCTTAAATCCACTGACACCCGGAAAACAGAATCCTAAGACAATAATTGTGCTGGGAGGCCTAGTATGAGAAGCGGTGACGAGGCCATGAATAAATAAAGCCCATTCCTAAAGGTGGGGCCCCAAACCGTTATATCAAACAGACTTTTGATCCGTTGCGACCCAGCACTGGAAGCCCCGCTGTGCAGGCACTTCAGTGTTTCAGTGTTTCGCAAGTAAGTGAATAAACAGATGCGACCCCCCGTCCCATCACCATTGCTATGTTAGTCTGAAAGGTGCCCCGACCCGTCCCCCTTTTCCTGAGAAGGCCCGATAAACACATGAGGGTGGGTGCATTCACAGCCCGCACCCACCCTTACGAGGACCATCACACTCCACTCCTAAAACCCCCGGCTGCGGGCACACCAGCAGAGACACTCCCAGCGCTCCTCTGTTCATTTTAAAATGATCCGGAGGAGATCCCGGCTAGAACACAGATCTCCAGATTACCTCTTCCCCTTATTATGGCTACGCTCCACCCTCTCCTCCACCTGGGGCAGAGTCATTAAGAACCAAGCCACAACGTATGACTTATATATTTATTTTTTACCTTTACCCTTTAAGACTGGCAGCCAATAGACAAATGTAAAGGTCACTTCGTTCTGCCTTACGTGATTGGTCGCAAACACTACATGCTAATATACCACACAGGTTTCAGGCACCTGCCTAAGAGATCATGATGTACCCCGCCAGTTCCGAGGTAAAATAGGGATAAAACAGTGTTAAAACAAACCTTGCTGGAGGGGTGTGTATGCAGATTAACAACAGGTTTCACCATAAACTAGCATGGAGGGGTAATGTGCCTGCTTCCAGCACAGTGTATAACACGCAGGTGACGGATTTTGCATATTTTTTGTCAAATAACCACTGTGTTCCTGCTTTTGCTGCAAAGGTCCATCAGTTACCGGCGGGAGGAGATTCCCCTTGCAACGCGCTACACCGGGGGAAAGGAGCAGCTGTGCCTCGTCGGGATCGCGGATCGATATGGGGATCTTCGGCGGAGGCAGCGTGCAGTGAGGGTAGCGGTGAGGAGTGGGGGCAGCCCTGTGTGCATGGACTAAGTGGTCCTGAAAGGGAGGCTCTTGTTGTGGTTTGGCCGGGTATTTGATGTTACGGTTGGATGGCCAGAAGTAGCACTAGCCCTTACGCCCAGCGAGCCTCTTGTATTTTTATAGTGTTGGCCAGCATCAGCAATTGTTTTCCCGAATCCCCAATTTTGCTGTGTCAGTAATTTTGTTGTTTAGGGGGTATCACACATAGGTACATGTGAGACGTATTGTAAATTAAGCTCCAAATGCCATATAAAATTGGAACTAGTTGGCGGAAGGTTCAGAAGTCGTCTGCATAACCGATTTTCTTCCACCTGGATGGAGGATGCTTTGTGAAACCCCCTACCCCTGCTCTGTAGGTGGCTGTAGGAACGCACTGTATGTTATAAATCTTAATTAGGGCTCCCGGTTTTATGGTATTTATTTTTTGGACATTTCTGTATGTATTTATCCATATTTAATTTTTGTCAACTTTATCTGTATTTATCCATATTTATTATGGGTTTTGTGAAAAACATAATGCTGAAACTGGTATATTTCCACATTTATTTAACTAATAAATAAGCAGTCATGCTTGAATGTCTGCCAGGTTTCAGTGATATGAACACCTGCAGAAGATAAATCAATGCACTTATATGAAAATATGCACATTTCAGTATCAGCCTTTTGCATATCTACTGCGGCTTAAGCCTCGTTACTAAAATTCCTTTTTTTTTTTTAACCCCTTTACCTACCAACCCACAGTTATTGGCCTGGCAGTCATGGCAAAGTGTATTTAGAATCACTCAAAAAGCACCCAATTTCCGTTTTTAACCACATTTAAAAATAAATACAGACAAGAAAATAAATGGTTTTCTGTCTGTATTTTCTGTAAAAATCAGTAAAAACGGAAAACAGGGAGCCTTAATCTTAATATAGAGGGAAATACGACCCTGGACTACGTTTTGAACAAAATTGAATAGAGATCCTGCTGCCCTACTTAACTTCAAATGGGCAGTATTTACCTGGGGTTGCCAAGAGCCTGGTGAATCGAAGGTAATGCCAAGATAGCTAAAATTCTGCACAGGACTCAAGGACTCAAGGACTGGCCTAAAATCTGTATGGACCTCAAATACCTCAATAGGGGGCCACATACCATTATGTGGGATTTCCTGAAATTAGTAAAGTCTAGGTTGCCCATAAATGTAACAAAAGATTTAACCAAGATACGCAGAGCACTGGGGATACTGGCCTTTAAAACGGCATCATCAGCATATAATAATGCCGGAACACAAACATTAGAGATTTTCAGCACATCACTGGTGGCTACAGACAAGTCAGTACTTAACTCATTAATGTAAATATTAAAAAGCAAGGGGGCCAGGATGCACCCCTGTTTCCCCCCACTAGCTAAAGGGAAAGTAGCAGTATCCCCTGCATGACCATAACATACCCTAGCCCCCAGGTTCTCATGCAGGTTAAACAAAAAATTCCCCAACGGGGCTTCCACTCCCATATCAAGTAAATACAATCCCCAGCACACGTCTTCAAGTTTAAAAAGCAACAGTGATACGAAATAGTGCACGAAATTCAGAAACACAGTAGTCGTAATCCTTTCTTTCTTTACTCTTTTCCTTTTTTCCGTTACTCGAGGACGCGTTTGGAGCTAGGGAGATGGACGACTTATTCGATAAAGCGTGACGTGGGGTTTCTGATGACTGAAGGACACCTACGGGGACTTTCCCTGTCCGTTCACATACGCATTGATTTTAGACCTCGTGGATCAAATTAGGATCATCATCAGACTTGGATTTTGGATATCGAACTTCAACAGCGAATATCTTCCTATATAATTTGAGGGATGGAATTATCACCACAAGAGAAATTTCTACCAGAGATATTGGAGCCTTGAAGAAGTTGCGGGACAATTTCCCAGTGTGGCGATGAAACACGAGTTGGCTGGCTAAGAACTCTTTAAAGTAACGGAAAAACGGAAAAGAATAAAGAAAGAAAGGATTACGACTACTGTGTTTCTGAATTTCGTGCACTATTTCGTATCATTGTTGCTTTTTAAACTTGAAGACGTGTGCTGGGGATTGTATTTACCAGTTGTGTTGGCCTAGGCCACAATTTTGGGGAGGTTGGTGGTTTTCTTCCCCTTGCAGCACCGTTACCTGATATTGTTCTATCTTTCAATACGTGTGGCATCGCCTGAGTGGCACCAGTTTACCTAGTTATATACCACTGATCTTTGGAACCCATATCAAGTAAGACCAGCCATACTCAATTCACTCGTAAAACTCCTGCTCCATGTGCACCAAAACCATCCTCCAACCACAACTGAAGGCCAATCTCCAGCAACTTACCAAGGCCATTCTCTATCCAAACACCAAGACAGTGATCTACCTTCACACGCAAGGGCCCACTCTACCCACACATGCAAGACCATTATCTGCCCACACACCAAGGCCCTGCAAACCCACACATGCAATCATGTGTCAAACCAACACGGTCCTCAACTCACTTACCCAGACCTTAACCCATCCAGACCCTACATGCTCTACACAAGTAAGCTGCTTTGGCTGGTGCATGATTGGGTGCAGGCATTTGCACTAATACGGTAGATCGCTCAGTGTCTCTGTGAACAGGCATGAATCACTACGCATTGACATGTCACACCTTGTCAGAAATATACAACGGATTCACCAAGTGCAAAGCGCTGTCACGGTTCTCTTTAACCCACCCACTTAAATTTAAATAAATACATTTGTAGATTTATATAGCGCAGCTTATCACCCCTGAGGGTATCCAGGCGCTGTCCATGGGCACGGGGAGATTAAGTGATTTGCCCAAAAATCACAGGGTGTTGAGCAGACACCGAGACTCGAACGCGCATCCCCAGCTCCTGTGTAGCCAACTCTGGCCTGCCGCGCCACATCCTCTCCCTTTGATTTCTCAGTATAGAAGTTTTATTAACGAGGCAAGGAATTTGGTGTACCTGGACAGAAAAAAAAGCAAATTCATGTAAATAGAAAGTGGCACCCCTTTTAGATACCTTTATACTCTTTTCTGTTCATTTAGAATGTGAGTTACTTCTGAAGTCTGTGCACCTAAGAGACGCAAAAGAAAGGAATACGTGGACATATGGTCACCCCGATAATGCTTCTGCCCTTCCACCCTCTTGGTAGGTGTGACCTGGAGTGCAGGAAGACGCTTTCTGTGATCTGTCTCTCGTGCCCAATGCAGACTGTCAAAGCATTCCAAGCGCGCCAGGTATCCGCACAGCGTTTAAACGTTGCCATGGTAATGACAGCATCCTGAAATAGGAAGTACCTGCATGCGTTTGTTGTCGCGCTCCATTTATCACTATGCAGTATTTCGCAATCGCCCGTGCGCAGTGTCCAACTTTGGAATGTGCTGCTTTGCCAGATTGAACGGTGTGTCGTTTAGTAACATTTTAATGTATCTGTTTCTCTTTCCTCCTGTAAAGCGTACAGATGTGTTCTCAAACATGTAGGCTATATGTGTAAAAATGAATTAATTGCGTCGTCTGTCCGTGTGGCATGTGTTGTTTCTGCACACTGTCGGCGGATACAATCAATGCTATTTCTCAGGGTCATCGCATTGATAGATGAAGGGCCGGATTACTTAGATTTACATGGATGGAAAATGAATCACAGTGACCATTGCACCAACCGGAGGGTCAAAAATATTGATTGGCAGGAAATATCAATCTTGCACCAGAGTCTTTGTTTGAATCCAATGGCCTGTCAGTGCAAATGTTAGTGTAAAATTGCCCTGCACCGACGCACATGTATTTGATCTGGACCAGTGTCCTATCACCTGCATGGAATTGGTGGACATTTCGACTGATAAATAAACATGTATGGATGTCTATCTTCCATACCCATCCCGGATTAAGGGCCTCATTTATGAGCACTTTTGCGCCGCCGGAACAGCACTTTTTTGACGTTCAGGTGGCGCAATGTGTCCCACCATATTTACAAGGCCACGTAAAGCCACTTTAGGTGGCTTTTCATGGCCTTGTAAATATGTGCCCCTTTCACGCAGAACACTGCGTGAAAAGGGCGTTTCATGGGTGTTGCTGTGGGTGTTCCCACGCAACATCCATGGAATCTGAAGCATTCACAGATTTACCAGAAATTGTAAGCCTGGGAATGCGTCAGAATCTAACACCACTCCAGGGGTGGCGCTAGGGAGGCGCAACGAGGAGAAATGCTTTCATTTCTCCTCGTTTTTTCCTTTTTCTATGTGTGCAGCATTGCACCACACATAGAAAGAGGAAATCGCTTGAATTGATTGATTTTGTGCACAAAGGTGTACCTTCCTGCACAAAAATCAATCAGCCTCGCAATGCATGCACCCTTGCACCATGGTGCAAGGATGCCTGCATAGGAGCATGCAGCCCATTGTGCGCCATCGCAGGGGAAAAGGACAGGAATGCACCGTATCTCATAGATATGGCGCATTCCTGCCCTTTTTTTTTTTACGTAGAGCAGCGCAGCAAGATTCCTTGTGGCGCTGCCCTATGTCAAAGCCTCATAAATGAAGCCCTAAGTGTTATTGCCCTCTGGCTGTTTTGTTAATACCTGCTCATGCATTCCCACAATTATGGGCCCGAGCCACCGGTAAGGATGCTTAATGAAGGGGAAAGCACAATCAACAGCTGTTAATGCCCAGCAACATGTGCGTAACAACAATAAGTCTAGTAGCAACACCCCATCACCTCTTCTGCACACAAACACGTATGGTAACTATCCCCGTCTTCCTACTTTTGCTCAGGGCTTTAAGTGGGATGAAAAAGGTAGAGGGGCCATCCCTAAAAAGGCCACTGCCAAAGCAGCCTAACCAGGAATCTTTTCCAACAGGTGTGGCCTATGTAATAAAGGGCGTGGCTAATCACATGCAAGCTAAAATGCTATGCTTCAAGGTGAGCCATCTGACCAGTAGTCTCTGTGAATTTTCTGTTATTGTATCCAGGCATGTCATGAAACAACCAACGCATATACCTAAAACAAGCCACATATACCTAAAACATGCCAGTCCTATTGGCTTAGCCAATACTTGTTAACTGTACCTTGTAAATCAATAACAGCAATGGTTTTGTTCTGAATAATTAGAATTGAAAATATTTAAATTCTGAAAAACATAAGACGGTGAGTTATGCATTACTAAGGCCTGTGAAAGGGGTACCTTTGGAATGCCTCAAACTCCTGTGTACCCTTCCACAGCACTTTCTTCTGCAGTCTCTCACTGTGTAGCCACTAATGCCAGGGCCAGACTGCAAATGCAAACCCGCCCTGGCAATTACAAAAAGAACAATTGATGGACAGAATGCAGAACAATGTCATACATTCACCCCAGTACAGAGATCTGGGCCTAAATCCATTGTTTTTTTGCTCACCATGCCATTCCAGTTTGGACCCAGCCATATGCAAATCAGTCTTGACCCTGCGCCCAATGGGAACAGTCCAGCCCGAACTGCCAGGCCAAGTCCTCCCTGGACTGGAAACAAGCATCCTAGGACCGGTTTCGGGCTTTCAGCCCTCATCAGCCAGGATAGCTTGACTCCAGTGGCATGGAGAGCACAGGACCCACGTCTGGGCATACCCGTCCCACTCGGGGTGACAAATGCAAAAAGAACAATTGATGGACAGAATGCAGAACAATGTCATACATTCACCCCAGTACAGAGATCTGGGCCTAAATCCATTGTTTTTTGCTCACCATGCCATTCCAGTTTGGACCCAGCCATATGCAAATCAGTCTTGACCCTGCGCCCAATGGGAACAGTCCAGCCCGAACTGCCAGGCCAGGTCCTCCCTGGACTGGAAACAAGCATCCTAGGACCGGTTTCGGGCTTTCAGCCCTCATCAGCCAGGATAGCTTGACTCCAGTGGCATGGAGAGCACGGGACCCACGTCTGGGCATACCTGTCCCACTCGGGGTGACAAATGCAAAAAGAACAATTGATGGACAGAATGCAGAACAATGTCATACATTCACCCCAATACAGAGATCTGGGCCTAAATCCATCGTTTTTTTGCTCACAATGCCATTGCAGTTTGGACCCAGCCATATGCAAATCAGTCTTGACCCTGCGCCCAATGGGAACAGTCCAGCCTGAACTGCCAGGCCAGGTCCTCCCTGGACTGGAAACAAGCATCCTAAGACCGGTTTCAGGCTTTCATCCCTCATCAGCCAGGATAGCTTAACTCCAGTGGCATGGAGAGCACGGGACCCACGTCTAGGCATACCCGTCTCACTCGGGGTGACAAATGCAAAAAGAACAATTGATGGACAGAATGCAGAACAATGTCATGCATTCACCGCAGTACAGAGATCTGGGCCTAAATCCATCGTTTTTTTTCTCACCATGCCATTCCAGTTTGGACCCAGCCATATGCAAATCAGTCTTGACCCTGCACCCAATGGGAACAGTCCAGCCCGAACTGCCAGGCCAGGTCCTCCCTGGACTGGAAACAAGCATCCTAGGACCGGTTTCGGGCTTTCAGCCCCCATCAGCCAGGATAGCTTGACTCCAGTGGCATGGAGAGCACGGGACCCACGTCTGGGCATACCCGTCCCACTCGGGGTGACAAATGCAAAAAGAACAATTGATGGACAGAATGCAGAACAATGTCATGCATTCACCCCAGTACAGAGATCTGGGCCTAAATCCATCGTTTTTGCTCACCATGCCATTCCAGTTTGGACCCAGCCATATGCAAATCAGTCTTGACCCTGCGCCCAATGGGAACAGTCCAGCCCGAACTGCCAGGCCAGGTCCTCCCTGGACTGGAAACAAGCATCCTAGGACCGGTTTCGGGCTTTCAGCCCTAAGTGTTATTGCCCTCTGGCTGTTTTGTTAATAACTGCTCATGCATTCCCACAATTTTGGGCCCGAGCCACCGGTAAGGATGCTTAATGAAGGGGAAAGCACAATCAACAGCTGTTAATGCCCAACAACATGTGCGTAACAACAATAAGTCTAGTAGCAACACCCCATCACCTCTTCTGCACACAAACACGTATGGTAACTATCCTCGTCTTCCTACTTTTGCTCAGGGCTTTAAGTGGGATGAAAAAGGTAGAGGGGCCATCCCTAAAAAGGCCATTGCCAAAGCAGCCTAACCAGGAATCTTTTCCAACAGGTGTGGCCTATGTAATAAAGGGCGTGGCTAAGCACATGCAATCTAAAATGCTATGCTTCACAGTGAGCCATCTGACCTGTAGTCTCTGTGAATTTTCTGTTATTGTATCCAGGCATGTCATGAAACAACCAACGCATATACCTAAAACAAGCCGCATATACCTAAAACATGCCAGTCCTATTGGCTTAGCCAATACTTGTTAACTGTACCTTGTAAATCAATAACAGCAATGGTTTTGTTCTGAATAATTAGAATTGAAAATATTTAAATTCTGAAAAACATAAGACGGTGAGTTATGCATTACTAAGGCCTGTGAAAGGGGTACCTTTAGAATGCCTCAAACTCCTGTGTACCCTTCCACACCACTTTCTTCTGCAGTCTCTCACTGTGTAGCCACTAATGCCAGGGCCAGACTGCAAATGCAAACCCGCCCTGGCAATTACGTCAGACTACCCCGCACGGGGGGCTTGTGGGAAACACTGCTGCACTTTTGTTACAGGGGGCCAAAATTGCAGGCCCCCAGTACCAAAAATGGCCCCCATCGGTCCAAAACCAGCCCTCACTCTTCTGGCCTACCAGGAAAATGCCCAGTTCCCGCTACGGCCAGTCCGGCCCTGACTAATGCCCTTTTTCTCCTCACATCTTTCTGAAATTCTCCATATGCATATACCACATCTTCCCCCAGTTAAAATTGGCACGTTTGTGGCCATCACTTTTGCACTCTGCAGAGAGGCCAAAGATTGGATGAACATGTCGTTTACTCAACTTTATGACCATTGAAAGGCACTGGTGAGATACTCACACTGCCTTCTGCCTCAGAGTTCTGACTTGTGCACCATCCTAAACACCCACCCACACAACTTGAACTCACTGTCACACCTTGAGGTGACTCAGTTCAAAGTATGCCCTATAATGGAGACAAATGTTGCATTAAATTGCATAAGAAATACGGCATCTTGGAAAAAAAAGCAAATACTTTTATGGAATGCAACATGAAATAAAGCATTTGAAATGGAACCAGGGACTGCATCGCTGACGCGGCATGCCTTAATGGTTTTTACAGCCAATGTTGAGACATTGATCAATGTTTTTGCAGTAGTGTTAAGGACATGAACATAGAGACCTATTTCAAAGTCAGTTTGGAGCCGACTCACTTGAAGCCCTTCTGTCACTGAACTTAGAATGCAGACAAACAATGCTTAAGTTGTAAAAAAAAATGTGCAGGGCCCTAAGTTGTTCATAGGAACCGACCGGTGGCACTACAGAATGCCAAGCCTGCCTATTCTTGATTCCACCTCATGCCTCTTTCTTCCACCCCACACTTCCTGTCTCTTTATCTCACTCGTACAGGTTCTTTTTCTTCCCTACTTTCTCCCTTGGTCACTGCTCTCATATCTTTCTGTTTTTCATTTTCTTGCCTTTCTGCCACTTGCTCTGGGTCAAAGAGCGATGATAAAAAATAAGTCTGGTCACACAAATAAGTGCCGGTGCCCACCATTTGCAAACACCTGATCAAATTAAGCACTACAGACAAACGTCAGTAGTCGGCACCCAGAAATCAAGCCTCTGATTGGCTGCACGAGTCTCAGCATTCCATCCAAAGTGGAGGGAAATCAACTTCAATCCCTTATCTTTCCCGCTCCTTGTCCACTACAAGGAGTCTTCCTACCTCACGAACCATGTCATATTCGCATGGGGTTATCTGCCAGTAAAGGGGGCTGGGCTCTGATGTTAGCTTGAAACATGTGGCAACTGGTGTGTGGAGTGGCCATGTGCAGAATACCTCCTCCTTAAGGAAGTTGCCACTACCACTTGTGGGGTACGCAAACACGCCGTCGAACTCTGGGACCTGCTCGACACATCCTCTCCGGACGTCGCCTTCCTGACAGAGACCTGGATGAACACCTCCTCGGCTCCCGACATCGGCATAGCCATCCCGGATGGCTACAAGATCTCCCGCAGGGACCGCACCAACGGAGTAGGGGTGGAATCGCCGTCGTCCACAAGAACACCCTCAGGGTCTCAACCAGCACCGACGACACCCTCAGCACCGCCGAACACCTGCACTTCCAGATCCACACTGACCCCCAACACCACCCTCAGAGGAACTCTCGTCTACAGACCCCCCGGACCCCGGCCGCAGTTCAGCGACCCCATCGCCGACTTCGTCAGCACGCACGCCCTGGCCTCCACAGACTACATCCTCCTCGGAGACCTGAACTTCCACCTCAAGAACAACAACGACATCAACTCCACCACCCTGATCGACAACCTCGCCAACCTCGGACTCAGACAGCTTGTCACAACGCCCACCCACTCCGCCGGCCACACGCTTGACCCCATCTTCTCCGCAAGCTCCCACGTCACCTTCAGCCACACCACCGAACTCCACTGGACCGACCATCGCTGCATCCACTTCACCTTCCGGAAACCCACCACGCACCACCGCACTCAACAGATCCCCCACCGCAGCTGGAGCAAAGTCACCGAAGACCAGCTAAACACCACCCTCGCCCGAAGACCACCCGCCGACGCCACCGACACCACCGCCCGCAACCTCAGGCGATGGATCGATGACTGCGCCAATACTCTCGCCCCGATCAAGAAACCCTCCAACAGACGCACCGACAAGAAAGCCAGCTGGTTCACCGCGGACCTCCAGGCCTCCAAGCAAACCTGCCGGAAACTAGAGAAGAAATGGCACCGCGAACAGACACCGGACAGCTATGCGGCCCACAAGAACACCATCCGCAGACACCATCACCTCATCAGATCCGCCAAAAGGACCTCCTTCAAGGACCGCCTCGACAACAACGCACACAACAGCAAAGAGCTCTTCAACATCGTGAAGGAACTCTCCAACCCCAGCTCCAACACCGACGACATCCCACCATCACAAGACCTGTGCGACTCCCTAGCCACCTTCTTCCATCACAAGATCGCAGACATCCACCACAGCTTCAACAACCAGACCGCCCCGGCAGCCTCCGACACCTCAGTCCCGCCGCCCACCATCCACTTCGACCCCCTGCTCGCCTAGGCCAACGTGAACGACGACGACACCATCAAAATCATGAACACCATCCACTCCGGCTCTCCGTCAGACCCATGCCCGCACCACATCTTCAACACAGCCAGCGCCACCATCGCACCCCATCTCCGCAAGGTCATCAACATCTCCTTCGAGACCGCGACCTTCCCGGAGAGCTGGAAGCACGCCGAGATCAACGCCTTACTCAAGAAACCCAAGGCGGACCCGAGAGACCTCAAGAACTTCCGGCCCATCTCCCTGCTCCCGTTCCTGGCGAAGGTCATCGAGAAGATCGTCAACGGACAACTGTCCCGCTACCTTGAGGAGAACAACATCCTGGACCCGTCCCAGTCCGGGTTCCGCAGCAACCACAGTACCGAAACTGCCCTCATCGCTGCCACCGATGACATCAGGGCCCTGCTGGACAACGGTGAAACTGCGGCCCTCATCCTCCTGGACCTCTCATCCGCCTTCGACACTGTCTGCCACCGCACCCTACGCACACACCTCCACAACGCAGGGATCCGAGACAAGGCTCTGGAATGGACCACCTCCTTCCTCTCCGGCAGAACCCAGAGCGTCCGCCTCCCCCCATTCCGCTCCGAAGCCTCCGAGATCATCTGCTGCGTACCCCAAGGATCATCCCTCAGCCCGACATTGTTGAACGTCTACATGGCACCGCTCACCCACGTCGCCCGACTGCACGACCTCAACATCATCTCTTACGCCGACGACACCCAGCTGATCCTCTCCCTCACCAAGGACCCCCTCACCGCCAAAACCAACCTCCACGAAGGAATGAAGGCCGTCGCCGAGTGGATGAAGAACAGCCGACTGAAGCTGAACTCAGACAAGACGGAGGTCCTCATCCTCGGCTCCACCCCCTCAGCCTGGGACGACTCCTGGTGGCCCACCACACTGGGAGCAGCACCGACACCCACCAACCACGCACGCAACCTGGGGTTTATCCTTGACCCAACACTCTCCATGACCAAGCAAGTCAACGCCGTCTCATCCTCCTGCTTCAACACCCTCCGCATGCTCCGCAAGATCTACAGATGGATCCCCACCGAAACAAGAAGAACGGTCACCCAGGCCCTCGTCAGCAGCAGGCTGGACTACGGAAACGCCCTCTAAGCGGGAGCCTCGGCCAAACTCCTGAAACGACTGCAACGTATACAGAACGCCTCGGCACGCCTGATCCTCGACGTCCCGCGCCACACCACATCACACCCCACCTGAGAGACCTGCACTGGCTCCCCGTCAACAAGAGGATCACCTTCAAGCTCCTCACCCACGCACACAAGGCACTCCACAACACCGGACCGGCATACCTCAACAGACGACTCACCTTCTACGCCCCGAACCGCCAGCTCCGCTCAGCCAACCTCGCCCTCGCCTCCGTCCCCCGCATCCGAAGAGCGACCACCGGCGGCAGATCGTTCTCCCACCTCGCCGCCAAGACCTGGAACACCCTCCCCATCCTCCTACGGCAGACCCAGGACCTACTAACCTTCAGGAGGCTACTCAAGACCTGGCTGTTCGAGCAGTAGCAGCACCCCCCCCACCCCCCCAGCGCCTTGAGACCCTCACGGGTGAGTAGTGCGCTTTACAAATGTTCTGATTGATTGATTGATTAATTGGTGGCTTTATGTGTGGGCTGTACTCTGATGTGAACAGCTTATATTATTTTATTTCTCTTTTCAATGTCTCTCACCTAACAGCATCCTCTTTGCCTGCTGTATATACGTAGGGGAGCTGGAGAAAGTGGCAGAGATGCCAGCAGCGGGCCACAGCCTGCAAAAATCGACTTCCTGTGGTTCCAGCCCACCAGGGAAATGCGGCTGCCCGCGGCCCCCGCAGGGGGCCACCCTAAACGGGCGGCCCCTTTAGTGCCATTTGGGCACTTCCCCACCCCCCAATGATGTGCGGGACTCAAGGAGGAGTCCCCCTACCAGACGCGTCACTTCCGGCACGCAGAGGAGGTGGGGAGGTATTTATGCCTCCCCCGGCCATCTTGGCGTCCTCTTTGCGCCGGACACGCCGTCGTGCAGGGTTGGGCGATCGTCGTCGCCGTCGTGTCGCGATTCGCTGGTGGGGAGGCTGCGTTTTTCGCGAGGTGAGTCGTTGCTGGGGTTAAGCATCCCTCAGACCCTACGGGGGCGCATGCTGGGGCTGGTTGGCCTGGCTATATTTGTGGTTCCCCCCTCCCTAGTTCAATTGTCTGGCGGGCTGAGGAGTGTGGTGCTTGGGGCCCCCTCTTGCCCTCACGGTGCTGAGCCAGTGTTGTGGCCTCCCTGCTGGCTGTTTCAAGCCCGCTTCACTTCTCTGTCGTTGCGGGGGGGGCGACCATTGCGTCTCCGTTTCCAGTTGGGCCTGGGGGGGGGGGGCCGAGTTGTGTCAGTGGTCGCGCCCCCGCGCCCAGTTGATAAATCAGGGTGGCTGCTAGCATCAGGATAAAAGGGTGCAGTGATCTTTGCGCCGGACACGCCGTCTGGAGGGGGCTCCTCCTCGAGCCCCGCATTCCGACACTCCGTCTCGTGCTGTCTGCTGGTCGGGGAATCGCACTACAGATCACTGGGTCGCGCTGTGCGAGGTGAGTGCGGGCAATGCCCCATGCCCCCTCCCCGGTCCCATATGGCCGCCCCCGCGGGGACCCTTTAGCCGAGACACAGGTCAATCCGGCATCGGCTGTAGGCTCGGTGTTCGAGAGCCGGGGCATGCAAGTGGGGGGGGGGGGGCAGGGTCCAGTGGATCTGGTCCCAGCCCCTCATCGCACGGGCGTCTCGACCAGCAGGTAGCAGCCCGAAACAGGAGACGTATAGACCCCCGGGGGACGAGCGCCTGACAGACTGCTAAGACGGCTGCCTTTGTCGCCGCGCCTCGTGTAGTGCCTTGAGCCAGCGTCTTCTAGGCGGCAAGTCCTTGGGAGTGGGCACCCTGTGCGCTCCTCGGGCGCTGCGGCGGGGTGGCACAGCCCATACATGTCACGCGGAAAAGTGCCACAGTAGCGTCGGGTGACGGACAGGGGTTTGTAGGCGGCCCGGGTTGGCGTGCGGGCTAAGGCGTTATTGCCTCCCCCTCCCTAAGGCGACTTATGGGGCTCCCCCCCCAAGGCTGCGGCGCTACCAAGGGCTGGTGAGGGCGCCAACGGGCGCGTGTCTCTACCCCCGCTTGTGGGCCCTGTGGGCGGGGGTAGCCAGTTTCCGCACAAGTGGATCCCCTGGTGCCCTTCCCCCTCCCCTCAGGGTCAAGGATACACAATGCAGGTTTTGGGGGTCTCACCAGAGGCGGAGGTTACCCGGCAATGGCGCGCGGCGGCCGGCAACATTTTTCCTCGGCCTTCCGCCCCCTTGTTGTCCCTCGCGCCAGGGGCCCTTGGTTGGGGCCCGCCGGCGGCCTCCTGGCTGCTCTCTCTCGCGCGCTCGCCCTGGGGTGCGCTGGGTCCCCTGGTGGCGGCGCGGCAGTGGGCTGGATGCCCTGCACCCGACGGGGCATGGCGCGGCGGCGCTACTTTTGCAGCGAGCGGGCCCGCATGAGCTCAGTCAGGGGGGTCACTGCGGCACGGTACCCCACTGTGGGGTTTCCTGGCCCCTCGGTGCTCCCGGCAGTATTGCCGTTTACGTGGTTGTGTGCCGGGTGGCCTCTCCGTCGGAGCCCTTTTCCGGCGTCGGGCTGACTCGGTTCGGCTCTGCGGTGCTTCGGTCTTTTCCCCTGGGGAACTCTGGGGTTGCCGGTTCGGGCCTGGGCCGCGCCACGCGCCTGGACCGGTCGGAGCACGTGGCCGGGAGGGAGGGGTTGCCCTGACCGTCCCCCCCCCTCCTCAGCCACATGGGCAGCAGGAGCTCCGGGGGTCCTGTCCCAAACTGCGGTGCCTGGCGGGGGGGTGCATAGTTGTGGGACACCTCGGTGTTCAGCGGGTTTCCGCAGCGAACCTCCCTGGGCTTTCGCCGGCTCCGCGGTATGAGATGAGGGCGCCTTGCTGGAGGGAGCCCTCATCCCAGCATGCGACTTTTCATTGCGGGTTTGCCTAAGTAAGCAACCTTCAGGTTACATCAGCGTTGTAGTAGCGATGTGTATTAGTGAGGACCACGTGTGGGTGGCACAGTGGTGTGAGGGTGAGGACAGCTGGGGGACCTCCTCTGGGTCATGCTCCTGGTAGTTTCCTACTTGCAGATGGTTAAACTGGGCCGCGTCCCAGCGCCTGCTGGTAATGCGCATCAGACTGCGGTCAGTCGGGCCTTCGATTTGTCACCAATGCCATCAATTAACAACTTCGACGTATTACATAATGATCACCAGCCATGGAGATAAAGTTACATACAATGCATTGTAACGGTTATATTTCAAAACAAATCAATGCTTTCATGTTATGCACAGCGCCTCGGTGAGTCATGTCATCATTAGTGATGTGTGCTTTATATTGCTGGTATTCAGAGATGCGGAGAATTTGCGGTTAAATAATATTGCAGTTATGCCATCATGCGAGTCACTGAGCCTTAATCAGGCTTGTCGTGGTGATAACCTGAAAGTCCCGGTCAGGCCGGTAATCACCGCATTTCACGTAGGAGGCCCCGCGACCAACAACCATAGACAAAGATAACAGTCCTGACTTGCTGTAGGGATGATGTTACTTGCTATATTACATATCTGGATTCAATGAACGTAACAGCCAGATGCTAGTCGTGCGGCACACTATTCTAAGCACCCGTGGCTGCGGGTGGTGCAGGATGGCCTCTGTCGCGGTCTGCTCGTGGCTTGAGGGAGCTTATGGCACGTGGCACAAATGTGTAGTTGTGCGTGCCTCTTGGGGGTGCTCCACTGGCCACGGCTGGGAGGTTTGGTGGAGGTTCCACACATTGTTTGCAATGTTGTCCCCTTCCACTGGTGCATGTCACAGGTACTGTTAATCTTGCAGCCCTTGGTGTGTGGGGCAGCAGATGGGGTGGTTACCAGTCGACTAGGAGACCGATGCCCGCATCTGCAAAGAGTGTTTGCACTGGATAGGGCAACTCTGTCCCTCGTAATTCGGTAAATCTGTCTGTGCGTAAGTCCTGGTACAATGTAAGGGGTGCTCATGTAAGGCGCTCCGATACCTTCAGCTTGAGCATGTGCTAGATAGAACTGTGAAGTCACCCAAGAGCACCTTGCACTTTTGAGTAAAAAGTGACTGTTATACAAGCATACATGTGAAGATTTACTAGTGTCACTGAAATGTGGGAGCGAGTTGAGCACAGGTTCAGGACCTGTCTCTTTTCCTCTTTCTGTTATTTGTTACTTCGGATACCTCCCTGCCGGTGGTTTCAGGTTACGAACTGGGTGGCAGCAACCAGACGCAGAGGGAAGCTGGGTTCTTAGTAGGCCATGAGCCAGTGAGGGTGCTGTGACTCCTCAGCCCATGACGCTGCACAGGCCGCTAAACTTTGCGTATGGTGGGCTGCACCTGGAGCAGCGAGTGCGTTGCACAGTTCCATGGACAGCCATGCTTCATTTGCAGTGGGCATGAGGATAGTTGTGCTGAACAGGTGATGTAACAGGCACTCATGTATAGCGTTGCAATACCTTTGCGTGGCTCCATTGTGCTACATTCTATGATTGTGGAGCCAAACCTGAGCCAGGTGGTAGGGGGTAAGGGCCAGATTTGTGGGCTAAACAAATGTGGATGGGATTTGCATGGGCGCAGGTGGCTGTGTGCCCAAGGGGGACGGGGATCCGTAGGCCCCCACGCTTGATTCAATACTCAGGGCACCAGTGTTTCTTAACTGGTCCGGTGATTCAGGGTGCAGTCTGTGCTTATGTGGTTTACGGGGCGAGGCTCCGAAGTCTGGCGGTGGCAGCACGTGCATCTTTCTGCAATGGTGGCCTGGCTGCTGACCAGGCGATGCCAGGCATAGATGGAGCCTAATGTTTCTGTCCATTTAATATTTTGGACCCCTGGGTGCGGCACGTTGTCTGCTTGGTACTGTATCTCTGGGGAAGGGGTTTGATTCATTAAGCGAATGATGCCACTCTCGCAGAGCAGTGTGGGGCCTGGACAATAGTTTGTGTCCATTCCATCTACCCTTTCTGGCAGGAGCTGACTGCTGCAATCTCCGTCTGAAGTGTCAATTGTTGATTATATTATGGTTTCAAGTGCATGCAATGACAATCGACACTGCGTTCCTTTCAACACTTTACCCTGGATGGTAGGTGGTAAATTCAAGCTATTGGTATTCGTAGGTATTTTAGCTGAGTCGAAGGGGGATCGGAGTGGCTTTAAGACACCCCCCTGAACTTGACTAAGTCAGTTTGCCTTACATTTTCAGAGTCTGGTTTAAGGCCATTGTAGATAGGGGGAACCTTTTACCACTTATTTTCAAACATGCAAAGCGCAGTGCCTAGGTGCTAGTGTGCCATGGCCTGCGTGGTGATAGTTGCGGTTTGGACTGTGACTGTCAGGAGGACTGTACCATGTGGCCATTCCAGTGTTGGGAACTGGAACACTGTGGGCACGGCACTGCGTCTGGCAGGGTGCATCCACGTTGCATGGGCTCTGCCTCCCTGCCCTGTCAGGGGTGCACAAGCCTAATCAGAGCCATAATCATTCCGGGCCTTGGCCCGTTGATGCATGCGTCGGTTTGTGCAGCACAGTTCTTGTGTCAGGGCTTTCTAGTGGTTTCGTTTGGCTGCGGCTGGGTTTTACACACGTCTACCTGTTTATTGGCTGGCGCTGCACTTGGTCATCAGTCTGTACCCTTGTACTGGGGATCATCCAGGGAAAGGGGCACATTAGGGCTTAGTCAGCCCAGAATATGTACAAACTGGCACGCGGTGCGTTAGGGTTTGTACCACACAGAGCTGGGGGTGTCTCAGTGGGCACACTCACTGGCCGTGCATTGTGCTTTGACCGGTTTGTTTAATCTTTTCATAAGGAAGAGATATGTGGGGTATCTAATTGCTCACAGCATGGCACATTAAGGTGGGCGCAAACCGGGTTGTTACCCATTAAATGTTTTATAATAAATGCTTTGGGGCACTTACAGCAGTGAGCGAGCTTCCTGAGGACTTGAGGGTTTGTAGCACTCCCCTCCCCCAGGCCACAGGGCTTTCAGCAGAATGGCCGCTGTTCAGAGGGGGATTTCTGTGCAGTGCTTGTAGAACGTCATGTACCATTAAGGGCATGTTCTACGAAAGGGCAGACCATTGGAAGCTGTCCAATAAAATCAACGTTTGCGGGTTCTTGGACTATTTCCACTGGCGCATTGTCTAGCTACTGTATTAGGGACGGCCCCAGTGTCAGTGACTATAGTTGGTTCTCGGATGTAGTCCCCAGTTACCGCCGGCATTTCTACTGGCCTATCGCTGAACGGACTGTGTGTCCGGGCTTTCCTAGTAGCGAGGGTAGAGTGTGGTGGTGTCCTCACAGCACTGGCGATGGCGTCCTTCATCCAGTGATTGCACCCATGCCGCACTTGGTAGTTGTACGTCACTCTGTGTCTTGCGGACTACATACAGCGCCCCTATGGGAGACTGGAGAATACTCTCGCCGGGCGACAAGCTTATCCATGGGTTCCAGCTGAGCGACTTTGAGTTTCGCTTAAGTGCCTGCGGGCAGCACTGGTGTTTTGCGGGGCGAGCCCGGGGACCGTCGAGCTGGTTTGACTTGCCCTCTGGGCTGCCGGCCAGGCTCCTTTCAGGTATGGGGCGGCGGTGGCAGGGGTTGAGGGTCCGCAGCCAGTGTGTGTTCGGGCCCTGTCTGGCGTGCCGTCTTCTGACAATGGCGTTGTGAAGAACTTCAGCTCGTGGGCATTGGCAAACTTTGCCATGATGGGGGCTCCGAGATATGTTGCCTTGGGCTTTGGACACAGGCCCCAGTCTTTTGGCGGGGGTCAGCGGATTGACCCTGCACTGACATGAAGCCAAGTTTACTTCGCGGGGCTCTGCTCACACTAGAGGTGGGCCAAGTCCACACCAAGCACAGGATGAGAGTGCGGTGTCAGTCATATATGGCGATTCATGCGAATATGCCAGATGTAGCGAATATGACATCACAGACTTGGCCAGTGATAAGACCACAGTTCATCTTTTGTCCCAAGACAGACAATAGTTATGGACAGGCTCTGTTTTGCTAAGAATAGTTGCTTTGTCTCACTCGAGTGCCGCACATGTCTGTCGCGGTATAACAAGGTCAATTTTGTCTCCAACGCGGGTATTGTGCTCGGCCATTCCGTTGGCAAAGGGCTGCTGGTTTCTCCACCTAGCATGCGCGCAGAGTGACCTGTCGGGATAAACTGCTGCTAGTGGTTTTGTTTGGCTACGGCTGAGTTTTACACACGTCGACATGTTTATGGGCTGGCGCAGCACTTGGTCATCAGTCGGTATCCTCGTACTGGGGATTTGCCACGGCTGGGTTGTTGACAAGAGTGTACATGTTTATGGGCTGGCGCAGCACTTGGCCATTCAGTCCGTACCCTCGTACTGGGGATCATACAGGGAAAAGGGCACATTAGGGCCTAGTCACCCCAGAATGATATGTACAAAATGGCACGTGGTGCGTTAGGGTTTGTACCACTCATAGCTGGGGGTGTCTCAGTGGGCACACGCACTGTCCGTGCATTGTGCTTTGGCCGGTTTGTTTATTCTTTGCATAAGGAAGAGATATGTGGGTATCTAATTGCTCACAGCATGGCACATTAAGGTGGGCGCAAACCGGTTTGTTACCCATTAAATGTTTTATAATAAATGCGTTGGGGCAACTGCAGCAGTGAAGGATGCATCCTGAGTGCCTAGGACTTGAGGTTTAGTAGCACTCCCCAGGCCCACAAGGCTTTCAGCAGAATGGCCACAGGCTCTAGCAGGTCAAAGGGGGATTCCTGCGCAGTGCTTGTAGAATGTCACATCCATTAAGGGCATGTCACTACTAGAGTGGAAGCTAGGTGGGTAGGGGATCCCGCCCCTGCCTGCGCTGGCCTTACAGCTGTGTGGAGCCAGCCTCATTTGAGGTGCGCCCAGGTGGAAATTGTGTACTTCGTAATGTTCATGACCAATGCGGTTTGTGGTACCTCCTAGCGGATCCACTGAAGGTGTACTGCAGCTAAACAGTAATCTGGGGATCTGGGATTCCATCACTGTTGAGGGTCTGAAGCAGCCAGGGACGGGCAGTAGGTTCTGTGCATCTGTGATCCGTTGGCAGTTAGCAAGCGGGGTGCGTTGTGTAAGTTATCACTGCACAAAAGGGTGAGGTGCCTCCAATATTGGGCACTAGACATATATTGTTTCAACCAGATTGACACCATTAAGGTGTTCGCCAGGGTTTTAAAGCAAAGTGGGCCTGTGCAAGCATCTGGTCAACGGGGCTAGGTAAGTGCACCCCAGAACCAAGGGTAGGTGACTTGTTCCTGCAGTTAAGCTCATATGCCCCGCCCTGTTAGCTACATTAACCCCGCTGCGTGGGACGCTGTCAGCCAGCATAGTGTGCTACCGTTCCAGGAAAGGGGGAACCAAGGTGCCAAGCACAAAAGGCTACTATGTAATAGAGCATTTGGCCCCTCCAGTGTCCACCACAAAAATGAACGGAGGAGGCAATTTTCCGCCACTGGGGCTGCTCAGGGTGGGCAGTGTTCCAATTCTAAGGACTCCTCTTCCCCACGGACTGCCCGAGGAGGTGAGGGCAGTGGGATTTGCAATGTTACCGGTATTTTCTCGCCCATACAGGGGCAGAAGGGTACATTGCAGGATTCAGCATAAACAGATTGGGGGCGGACCGATAGACAATGTGCACCGGTAACCTCAAGAGCGAGTTGTAAGATCAAAATCTCGCAGCGGCAAGTCAGCCAAGTGACATGCGTCAGTTGGTTAGGCCTGAGTGTGTGCCGTGGCTCCAATAGCTGCATGAAAGATAGGTTTGGGGCACAATCACTGACAATTCAAGAGCACACACGGCACCCGGTCCAGTAGATGAAGGCCATATGCTCAGGTGCGGCTTGATCTTGTGGAGGGCTATTATTCCTGGAATAACAAAGTGCTAGGTCATTAGCTGGTTGAGCATCTAGGGTCACAGCTGGTTAGCAGGCATGTGTGTATCCGTGATCGAGCTTTAGTTAAAGCAAGCCTGGCAGGTGGCGTAAGTTGTCACTGCAGCGGTTGCTGTGACTGCAATAGTGTGCGCAAGGCGGACAGCCATGCTCGCCATGGTTTATTAACACAGAGGTCGGTGCACATGTCTGGGCACCCTCAACAAAGTAGGTGCACTCTGCTCCCTGGGCAGGTTACGGGTTGCTTCAGTTAAGCACAGCCAGAGTATTTAGCCTGGTAGTGGAAGCGGTCTTCAAGCATGTGTGCTGCTGTTCCATATATTGGGGAAACAGGTGTTAGGGAGCACGAACTGCTAGAAGGCCTGCAACTTCAGGTTGCAGGAGGTGGGAGCCACATCAGCTTGTAGGGTAATACAGCGATGTTTAAGAGTAGAGCTCCCTCCTGGGAGGCCATCAGATTCTTGCAGCGCATGCGAGGCACTGGTACATTCCCAGAGAAGGATAACCCGCTCCATGCGCTAGTTTGCAGAACAGGGGCTTTGACTTCATCAGGCATGAGCTATGCCGGGCGAACACCAAAGGTTAATTTGACAGTGTTGGGGTGCATTTGGCACATGTGGGCTTGGATCTGTTCCTACTGGACAGGAATGAGGCCCGGGAAATTGTCAGGTTGCTGTGAGAAAAGGAGCTGTTTTGGTGGGGGGCTCTTTAGGCGACGGGGGCCGCCTCCAGAGCTGTGGAGGAGTTACAGGGCGATCTGGAAGCAAATGGGTACAGAAGAGTACCTCTGCAAGAGCACAATAGGGGTGCCAGAGCCAAATCCCAGGAGCCTCATGGGAGGGTCCTGGAACAATTACGTCGGCGCCCCGTTAGTCCTTCGGGCGGTTGTGGGCCTGAACAACCGGGGGCTTGCCTTGCTACGCTCCGCCCTGAAAGGGGCGTGAGTAATAGGGACCAATGTGTCACGTGATCCAGTAAGGGGATCACCCCCATAAGGGTAGCGCTGATTGGTTACTCCACAGTGCTTGGCTCATCAGGCGGGCAGGGCAGCATAGGTTGGTACAGCTGCCTGCCCTTGGATCGCCCGTAAGATAACCCACCATATTGCATACTTTTGTATGGAATAAACCTGCAGCACTAATTTTCCCAAACAAAAGTTGTGTTGTGTATTTATTTATGCATGCATACTCTGTTGTGGTGTGGGTGGGGTGTGTTGCCAATAATGGGACTATGCGGCTGCCCGCGGCCCCGCAGGGGGCCACCCTAAACGGGCGGCCCCTTTAGTGCCATTTGGGCACTTCCCCACCCCCAATGATGTGCGGGACTCAAGGAGGAGTCCCCCTACCAGACGCGTCACTTCCGGCACGCAGAGGAGGTGGGGAGGTATTTATGCCTCCCCCGGCCATCTTGGCGTCCTCTTTGCGCCGGACACGCCGTCTCCCACCCTACCGCTTACCCGGCGTGGGGTTGGCAGGCGAAATACATAGAACGTTGTAATGTTTTCTTTCTCGTTGCAGGAGGAGTTACAGGGCGATCTGGAAGCAAATGGGTACAGAAGAGTACCTCTGCAAGAGCACAATAGGGGTGCCAGAGCCAAATCCCAGGAGCCTCATGGGAGGGTCCTGGAACAATTACGTCGGCGCCCCGTTAGTCCTTCGGGCGGTTGTGGGCCTGAACAACCGGGGGCTTGCCTTGCTACGCTCCGCCCTGAAAGGGGCGTGAGTAATAGGGACCAATGTGTCACGTGATCCAGTAAGGGGATCACCCCCATAAGGGTAGCGCTGATTGGTTACTCCACAGTGCTTGGCTCATCAGGCGGGCAGGGCAGCATAGGTTGGTACAGCTGCCTGCCCTTGGATCGCCCGTAAGATAACCCACCATATTGCATACTTTTGTATGGAATAAACCTGCAGCACTAATTTTCCCAAACAAAAGTTGTGTTGTGTATTTATTTATGCATGCATACTCTGTTGTGGTGTGGGTGGGGTGTGTTGCCAATAATGGGACTATGCCCGGTGGAACAAACGACCAGTTCGGCTTTGGATTTCACTGGCGCCGGGCCTATCCAGAAGTGAATATTCTGGCGGGTGCGTTGAAGCAGCACGCGCCTGCAGGAAGGCTGTAACTTTGTGTGGGGATTTGCAGGTAATGAGCAACGCGCGGTCGGCGCTCACCATCAGAAGCTGAGAGGCGCGGGAGATTATGAATATTTAATGCGGACAGCTCCGGGGTGCTGTTCTTCCCCTGATCAACGAACAGCTCACACTGTTCACCCAAAATGCATTGTGGAGAATTTCCCTTGCCGTTTCCAGTGCACTTATAGATGTCTACGTCGGTTCACCTTCCTGCTCACTCTTTGACAGTACAGTGCTGCGCACGTTGTTTTACACTCTTTGCAGGTGCTGGTCCACCTGGCGCCGCTTTGCCCCCTCCCTCTACACGCAGATATCCACGCCTCCTTGTAGTGATCTAACTGTGCACTCTGAAGACCCTGACGAAAACAACAAGCGCTCCGACAGCTCCTTCTGACCTTTCCAGGCGCCCCGCCTCCACCCCTCAAACCCTGCCAGCCTCCATCGTTTCACACATGACCCCTTTCCACTCTGTCTCCCGGGGTTACTGATCGACTGCACTAATCCAACCGCACTTCCACACCACCACGTGCCTTTTCAGTATCCGCGTCCGCGCTAAGACCCCGTACCGCGCTGTATCGGCATGGAAGGCTCTCTGCCTACTCCACCACATCCAGTGTCTGCCCCTCCCCCCGCCAATGTTCAAACCCAGCCACAAGCGTCTTCGAGGCTGAACTGAGTCTTACCTATGTAGCGATGTGAGGGAGCATTGTAACATGGCCCTGTCGACTCACTGCCTCCCGCGGGAGGACTGTATGCTCTTACTATTCAATAACGTGTTTATCACACCGTATACCTGCGGATCGGCATCTATTCTACTCCGCCAACAAAATCACACACCCCACCCCCCCCAAGCGACCCTCCTCAATGTGCTCCGTGAAGAATACAGGTGAGCAAAGTTCCACACACCTTGAACGCACTAATATGTATTCACCGGGCACGATGAACAACGGAGCTGAGGCCACCTCACTTCACACGCCCAGAGGGAACGAGCCACAAACACACCTTTGGAAGCGTCATCACGGTTTGTGTCCTGTGAACAACGCAGGTGAAAAGGCGTCATCTCAACGCACGCACACCAGGAGCCGCAAACACACAGCTGGACGCACAAAGTCTTAATTTTCTGTCCTCCAAGGACCATGCCGGCGAAAGTGACACCTCACCCCCCACACAGCCACATACAGGAAGCCTCCGCCACACACCTGTAAATACCACCATCCTGAACGAGGGGTGGAAATTGGAATTGTTACCTCACCTCACACATTCGCACCCGAGCGTCAAACACAGGAAAAAAGTACTTCTTTTCTGCTCCACATGTAATGGCTGTGAAGATGCCACCCCACACACCCTCGTGCAAGAAGCCTCGAACGCACCTGCAATCAGGTCGTATTCGCCGTATTCCATGGCAATGGCTGTGAAAGTGTCACCTCACCTCACACATTCCCGACCAAGGAGCTACAAGCAAACCTTCGATCGGTTCGGGTTCACCTTGTTTAAATGATATGGCCAGGTACGGCCTAGACCCCTTCTCCCTTATCCATACCCAGATAGTAACACGTTTACTACTAGATGATTTTTTTGGGGGGGATTAGGGGGTCGTTAAACCCCCGGGTCGTTAAACATCCTCGTGCAGCGAATTACAAACACGCCTGCAATAAGTTTTCGTCTTCACCGTATTTAATGGGAAATGGCTATGAAAGTGTCGCTTCATGTCACACACTCTTGTGCAAGGGACTACAAAATATCTGCAATTCAGTTCCCCTTCACTGTACTCCATAAACAATTGCTTTGAAAGTGTCACCGCACCTCACACGCTCTCGTGCAAGGAACTACATACAAACTTTCAACCAGTTCGCATTCACCGTGTTTTATCGACAATAGCTGTAAAAATGTCACCTCACGCACGTGCAAGTAACGGCAAACGAACTTTCAATCAGGTCATATTCATTGTGTTTCATCAACAATGGCTATGAAAATGGCACCTCACCAAACACCCTCGTGCAAGGAGCTATGAAAATGGCACCTCACCAAACACCCTCGCGCAAGGAGCTATAAAAATGGCACCTCACCAATCACCCTCACGCAAGGAGCTATGAAAATGGCACCTCACCAAACTGCCTCGCGCAAGGAGCTATAAAAATGGCACCTCACCAAACATCCTCGCGCAAGGAGCTATAAAAATGGCACCTCACAAAACACCCTCGTGCAATGAGCTATGAAAATGGCACCTCACCAAACACCCTCGTGCAAGGAGCTATGAAAATGGCACCTCACCTAACACCCTCGTGCAAGGAGCTATGAAAATGGCACCTCACCAAACACCCTCGTGCAAGGAGCTATGAAAATGGCACCTCACCAAACTCCCTCGTGCAAGGAGCTACAGACTTTCAATTAATTCTTACGAATATAAAAGTACTGCCTCACTTTACACACTCCCACGTATGAAGTCACAACATACAAGCACACACTACGTCTCAATTGTCCTAAAATAACAATGGTTTGAAGATGGTGACTCACACTTGCACACAAGTCCACTAATGCGGTTCAAATGCCACTTCATCTTACACACCCTCACATGAGAAGTAACCACACTTACAATCAGTACCTCTACGCCATGTTCAGTGAACAGTGTTTGTGAAAGTGTTACTGTTTCCTCGTTTCATACCCGGTCTCGAGAAGCCAGAGCACACCTGGAAACACTTCGACTCAATTGTGCTCCTTGAAGACTGGGGTGAACGTGGCACCTCAAAACCACGGGCATAGGAGCCCCTCATGCAGATGTGAAGGTGCAGCTGGAGTTTCAAGGGCTACCTCACACTATTAGAACACGTTGTTGCTGTTTTTATCTGAGAGTCGTGACTTGGCTTCTCATTGCGTCTGGCGCGGGTATTTCCCGTCCGTGTCAGGTGCCCAGAGCCAGGGGCTGTTCTGGTGAGACTCACTACGACAAACTGCGTGAAAAGAAGTAAAGTTCCACCCCAACCCTCGTCCACCCTTGGCATCGCCCACCGTCTCCCTCACTCCGTCACCCACTCCTCCCCCTCTCCACTCCTCCTCCTCGCGCTCTTCCTCCTCGCAGCCGGTCCCCACTCTACAATCCAGTGTCTGCTTTCCTCGATTCCACAAGTGCCGAGCGTCAGCGGCGGCCGCGCAGAGGTGAGCAGGCGGTGAGCAGCGAGGTGCGCGCTGCCGAGGTGAACTGCGCGCAGAGGCGGGCCCTGCCCCTGGACCTTGGAGACGTAGGGGGCACCGGAGGGACATGAGGAGAGGCTGAGCAGTACCGAGGCCCCCACCTCAGCCACCACTGCCAGCCACAACAGGGCACAGACACCTGCAGGGACCATGAAGGCAGGCTGGGCCATCTTCGGCTACTTTTCGGTGGACCTTTTGAGCTCGCTTTGCTGGGCGCAGGGTAAACCCGGGCAGCATTTTGGGAGCATCGTGGTAGTCTCGGGGGGCAACCTCAGCAGTCCCGGGGACCCCGGATCTTCCGACACCCCCCAGGCCACGGACGCCTGTCGGGGTTACTTCGACGTCATGGGGCAGTGGGACCCCCCGTTCAACTGCAGCTCGGGGGAGTTTACTTTCTGCTGCGGGACCTGTGGCTTCCGCTTCTGCTGCAAGTTCAAGCAGGTCAGCTTGGACCAGACCACTTGCACCAACTACGACCGGCCCATCTGGCTGAACGCCGCCAAGCCCCCTCCGCGCATCGAGGACCCCCTGCACGACCCCACCCGGGACAAGACCAACCTGATTGTGTACATCATCTGCGGGGTGGTGGCCGTCATGGTGCTGGTGGGCATCTTCACCAAGCTGGGGCTTGAGAAGGCGCAACGACCCCAGCGCGAGAACATGTCGAGGTAGGTGATTTACCGTAATGGAACGGGGACTTGGTAGCCACAAGCAATGGACAATGGACCCATTTGATATGTTTACAATAATACATTCCCTATGACCAAGAAACAACAAAAGTCCAACTGCCCAGGTAGGTGCACACATAGCGACCTGCGCACAACCCCCCCCCCCCCCCGCGCCACCTCACTGTTCGTAACTTCGAATAACCGTGCGCCAAAAACACCTCACGCCACCGACGAAGCGCACCTTGGCCGTGCATTGATGGGGGACACTTGCTACCCTAAGCTGTTTAACTCACCATCTCGCGTTTGCAACTTAACAGGGGCGCCTTGGTACCAAGACGTCAACAAACATGTTTATTGGCTCTGCGGGACAATGGTCGCGAGCAAGGATGCCTCCGATGGGTTTCGACTCCAGAGAGGAGGAGGAGGCGCTCACCTGCGCGGATACTGTAATTACAGAGCTGCTGGGGTGACGAGCTCTCGGACCTGCACTGTGCCTGCTTTGTTTGTGGCAAAGCAGGGGGGCACACTCTGTTCGCTCCTGCACACACTTCCAGCGCATGGTGCTTGAGTACTGCTGTACGCATGTTTTGCTTCTGCTGCCTCAGCAACGCGCACGCATGTGTGGCGTGGTGCACAGGTGTTGCTTGTTCTAGTCTCGTCACACTGCATTATTATCAGAGTGGAGGAGGTGACATCTGGAATTTACCTGCAACCCCGTGCGCTGTCCAGGGTACTGACAGTAGAGTTGTGCCAGTCACTAACCAACGGAACATTGGGACCAGTGCACCTGCTCTGAGGGAGAATTGCGCAACCCGCACCGTGTAAAAGGCATCTATCTATTTGTTAGCCTTGAACCCGTAAAGGGACGACGACACAGGCAGGCTGTTTGAAAACGTCGGAGGGAAATGGGGTTTGACCTATTTTCCGGGGGGATATGGATCATGTGTTGAGAAAGGGGGTTGCCATGAGAGCGTTGCCGTTGCCGCACTCCTCACACTGCGCGCCTGCTCCGGAGCTGGCATGGTTAATGTGTGGGCAGAGGCGGGCGGGAGCCGGTGTGGGTCCGTGCGCCTGTGGTGTGCGCACTGGGTAGGCTGACGGCCCTGGACACGAGCCCGGGTGTGAGAATCATAGCGGCAGATCGTGTCAGCGCCTCAGAACCGAGGCACAACACTTTCAGAGAAATGTTCGGGCCTGTCTGATTCATTATGCAAATTCGAGCGCACGGGGGCACAAACAGATGGGGGAAGACGTGTGCAGATGAACGCAGCTCTGCAGCCTTTTTAAGTCTCGAGGATGCGTCCAAGATCCTGGGTAACTTTTTAAAGGTGCCGCTTCGATGGAAGGCAGCTCTCTGTGAGATCACTGAGGAGGAGGGTGGACTGTTTCCAGCGCTCTGCCCTCTTAACCGAACAAAGAGACTGCATGGTGAAGCAAAAGGCTCCAAGCACGCTAATGTACAGTTTTGGATTTGACTTCAAACGCCAAGTGACTGGTCCAACTGCATTAGCACGTTTAAAATGCACAATAAATAGATAGATAGAGAAATAAATAAATAAATAGAACACAATTTAATGTCTCCCTTACAACGTTCCGCTCTCAATCACTGTTTCCAGGTTATCAGCCATTGCTAAGCACATCATCTATTGGTAGTTACAGCACTCACTGCGCCAATCCAACACCCCACGGAAGCTACATTACTGTTTGTGACAGTGGAATAAAAAGTTGGCTGTATCTTTTATTGTCTGCTAAGTAGGGCTCAGAAGTTATTGAAAGATGACCACCAGTGCTCCACCAAACTCCTGAATAAATAATTAAATATAAAAATAAATAAGTCAGCGAAAACTTGAGGGCTTTGGCTATTGGGCCCATTTGTATTTGTTTTGAAGATGGCCAATAAATTAGAAATAAAGAAAAACATACAAATACAAATACCATAGCCAACTAGGAGTATGTTGCGATTGCGCGTGCAGTGCGCGCGGCCTGGAAACAGTTTTGCGCGCTCAGCTCCATGTTGAAATGTCTTCTGTGGCGCCACAGCGGCTTCAGGCTTTGTCCTGGGAGTTTTAGCAGAGCTGCGGCACTGGCACTGCTCCTTGGGCAGCGTAAACAGAGCGACCAATAACAAACACATGCACACTGTGAGTATGCATCACCGCTGATCATCTGCTGCTAACGGAGAGCAGGCTGTTCTTTTCGTGTACTGGGCAGCAAAGCACACACACATTTACTTCAGAAAGCACAACAAGTGTAAACATGTCTGAGGACAGCTTTTGGAGCATCGGGGAGTGTTGATCAACCTCACAATGGGTGCGCTCCCTGAATATCGAAACCCAATACGTCCCAGGGACATAATATGGAGGACAGAATATCAAAAAAAATATTGACGGGCAAGTAAGTCTAGATTCTCTATATCTAATTCCACATATATGTACCTACGTGGAACATATATCTTCAAGGTACTTAGATGGGTAGGTACGAATAGTAAATCTATACTTCCCTATATACACTTGCCTTTCAAAATGTTGTCCCTGCAGGTTCTTGTGCCTCGAAATTGTTATTGTCGACATTCAGTAGTACAACCTCCACAATGCCATGTTTATTTTTAGATTGGTACACACTGCATAGACAAAATGTGTATTCAGACATTTTGGAGCAGAACCACTAAGTTCATTCACTCTCGGTTCAGTCCACTTGCTGCACATACACAAAGATACTTCTATTGATTTCGGCAATTAGCTGTGAGTCCATACATTGTTATTTGTATAACCTCCCATCAATAGGCACTACATGTCCTATAGGCACCCAGGCACGTGCAATGTTTTCATCCCAGCTACCTAATTCTGATAATATTCTTTCTAGGATCTTTCATGGCTATGTGGACCCTACATTTCCCCTTCACCTTCTCTTATCCCCCTGTCCACTTCTTCCATTCCATCTGTTGTCTTCGACAACCCTCTCTGGAATGGGAATTTAAACCCTGTCTCTAAATCTGATGTACTTTTGAAAGGATGCAGCAACTTTGGGGCTATTGCTGTGACTTTTCTTCTTTATCTGCTGCATTTTCATGTTGTGTGACATCACTTGATTCTCACGAGTTGGAGCAAACCAGACCTTGTGTGCCAAGTCAACACACAACTGTTATCATAGACGCCACTTCAGTGTGATGATCTCACAAGCTAATACTTAGTGGAAAGACTCATGAGCCACTTCTCAAAGAATAATCTGATTTTTAAGCACATTTCAAATCAGTATTCAGGAGAGTTGAGCAGTGTTCCACTTCAGATGGCCAAAAGGAAGAATATATCCTCATTGTTCCTAGGGCTTGCAGTTTTTTAAAGTTTGATTCTTTAAATCACATCGCCCACCGTCTCCCTCACTCCGTCACCCACTCCTCCCCCTCTCCACTCCTCCTCCTCGCGCTCTTTCTCCTCGCTGCCGGTCCCCACTCTACAATCCAGTGTCTGCTTTCCTCGATTCCACAAGTGCCGAGCGTCAGCGGCGGCCGCGCAGAGGTGAGCAGCGAGGTGCGCGCTGCCGAGGTGAACTGAGCGCAGAGGCGGGCCCTGCCCCTGGACCTGGGAGACGTAGGGGGCACCGGAGGGACATGAGGAGAGGCTGAGCAGTACCGAGGCCCCCACCTCAGCCACCACTGCCAGCCACAACAGGGCACAGACACCTGCAGGGACCATGAAGGCGGGCTGGGCCATCTTCGGCTACTTTTTGGTGGACCTTTTGAGCTCGCTTTGCTGGGCGCAGGGTAAACCCGGGCAGCATTTTGGGAGCATCGTGGTAGTCTCGGGGGGCAACCTCAGCAGTCCCGGGGACCCCGGATCTTCCGACACCCCCCAGGCCACGGACGCCTGTCGGGGTTACTTCGACGTCATGGGGCAGTGGGACCCCCCGTTCAACTGCAGCTCGGGGGAGTTTACTTTCTGCTGCGGGACCTGTGGCTTCCGTTTCTGCTGCAAGTTCAAGCAGGCCAGCTTGGACCAGACCACTTGCACCAACTACGACCGGCCGATCTGGCTGAACGCCGCCAAGCCCCCTCCGCGCATCGAGGACCCCCTGCACGACCCCACTCGGGACAAGACCAACCTGATCGTGTACATCATCTGCGGGGTGGTGGCCGTCATGGTGCTGGTGGGCATCTTCACCAAGCTGGGGCTTGAGAAGGCGCAACGACCCCAGCGCGAGAACATGTCGAGGTAGGTGATTTACCGTAATGGAACGGGGACTTGGTAGCCACAAGCAATGGACAATGGACCCATTTGATATGTTTACAATAATACATTCCCTATGACCAAGAAACAACAAAAGTCCAACTGCCCAGGTAGGTGCACACATAGCGACCTGCTCACAACCCCCCCCCGCCCCCCCCCCATGCCACCTCAATGTTCGTAACTTCGAATAACCGTGCGCCAAAAACACCTCACGCCACCGACGAAGCGCACCTTGGCCGTGATTTGATGGGGGACACTTGCTACCCTAAGCTGTTTAACTCACCATCTCGCGTTTGCAACTTATCAGGGGCGCCTTGGTTTATTGGCTCTGCGGGACAATGGTCGCGAGCAAGGATGCCTCGGAAGGGTTTCGACTCCAGAGAGGCGGTGGGAGGAGGAGGAGGCGCTCACCTGCGCGGATACTGTAATTACAGAGCTGCTGGGGTGACGAGCTCTCGGACCTGCACTGTGCCTGCTTTGTTTGTGGAAAAGCAGGGGGGCACACTCTGTTCGCTCCCGCACACATTTCCAGCGCATGGTGCATTGAGTACTGCTGTACGCATGTTTTGCTTCTGCTGCCTCAGCAACGCGCAGGCATGTGTGGCGTGGTGCACAGGTGTTGCTTGTTTTAGTGGTTTGTCTCGTCGCACTGCATTATTATCAGAGAGGAGGAGGTGTCATCCGGAATTTACCTGCAACCCCGTGCGCTGTCCAGGGTACTGACAGTAGAGTTGTGCCAGTCACTAACGATCGGAACATAGGGACCAGTGCACCTGCTCTGAGGGAGAATTGCGCAACCCGCATCGTGTAAAAGGCATCTATCTATTTGTTAGCCTTGAACCCGTAAAGGGACGACGACACAGGCAGGCTGTGTGAAAACGTCGGAGGGAAATGGGGTTTGACCTATTTTCCGGGGGGATATGGATCATGTGTTGAGAAAGGGGGTTGCCATGAGAGCGTTGCCGTTGCCGCGCTCCTCACACTGCGCGCCTGCTCCGGAGCTGGCATGGTTAATGTGTGGGCAGAGGCGGGCGGGGAGCAGGTGTGGGTCCGTGCGCCTGTGGTGTGCGCACTGGGTAGGCTGACGGCCCTGTTGTAGGGAGATCACATTGTACGAACCATCATGACAGTTTTTCCCACCTAGGAAGGGTGAATAAAATAGAAAAATCACGAGGGCACAAAAAAAAAGGACTTGGTCATCAGTCCTTAATTTCTCCGAACATAAACAAATCATCCCAAACGTTTAAGATTCCCAAGAGCCCTAAAAACAAGCATTTCTCAACCATCCTTTGCCACCAACCAACACAACACAGACTGCACCCCCCTGCACATAGTGACCGGGTCCAAACAACAGACACTCCTGGGACCCTTTTTAGCTACTCTCCAAAGACTGACTTCCTAATTCCTGCTTCTTCTACCAAAATCAGCAGGACTATCCTGGAATGGGCCTACACAATATAACTTTCAGACTGAGAAGTGACTACTGGGTGACAATCCGGCACAAGACAATACGTGAAGAAAACCTAGAGAAAGAATGAAGCATGTATGGAGTTTTATTCGCAAATGTCTGCAAATGTATCTTAGAAGTTCGGTGGTTTAAACGCGGGAAATAGGTATAGGGAGTGCATACCCCAAGAGTTTTAGAAGAAAAATATGGAGGATCCTCCTGATTAGTATGTGTGAGGGTTGTTATATTTTTAACTTTTCTGATGCACTAGATCCAAGAATTTAGAAAAACATAACGAAAAAAAAAGTAATATATAGAAAAATATGATCAAAAAGTGTTGCACTGTCGACCTATGCAGCCTCAAGCTTGGTAAATATTTGACAAAATAAAAATAACACAAAAAGGCAAATAGGACATTTTTTTTTCCAGAAACAGCGGCAAGTGTGGCAAAAAAGCGAGACCACACATATTGTGAGGTTGGAACAAGATATGAACCAGGAGTTGAAAGCAGCCCTGAAAAATATTGAATACCCTCCATAAATTGCATGAAGCAAGCTAGCAAGCAAGCGCCCCACAAGAAAAATATCTAGAAGAAGAGCCATGCAATTCAACTCAGAGCACAAGTTTTCAAATGCCTTGGTTAAAAAATCATTATATGCTACAGGCAGTTCTGAGGAAAAAGTTATGAAATATTGACATATTTCAAGGTCCAAAGCAATACCCAATAGCATTATTTCCTCTCAGCAGCGCATGATGCATGCACGTCTACGAAAGCTGTGTGCTCCGTCAGTGCAAATTTGAGGGCTGGATCGACTGGGAATCCCTCAGCTCAGTCTGCCTTGTAAGCAGCCCATTCCACCCCCCAGGCCATCTGGGCGCATTGCCTATTAGGCAGCATAGACAGGGACAGTCACCCAAATATGGAAAGAAATCTGCTCTCCCCTGTGCAGTGGGGAACTGTTACAGTTTGCATCTGCATTGGATAGAGCACCAGAGTGAACCACAGAGCTACCGCTTGAACCCACAGCTTACTTTCACTGGAAGTAGAGCCTGACACATTTTCAAGGGTGGGGGAAATGGGGGAGAAATCGCCGTGCCAGTCTGTATGGTGTGTTAATGCACCTGCCTGCGGCGGGTGTGGGATGAGATGAATTGGGTGCGCCTGGGGCCCTCTGTCCCCTCCCAAGGATGGCCTACTGAGGGCCACTCTGACTGTTCTGTATCTTGTTTTTAGTGCACAATCAATGCACCTCCCAAAACTTCTTTGCCTATGCACCCACTCTGTTTTATGGAACAGGCACAGAGGCAAGTGCATTTTCTCCTTTGTATGAGGCCATACCCCAAGTAAAGGAGTTTAGTCCCCGTGGGATCACACCAATGCACACACTGATGTGCCCCTTCTCTACTACTAAAGTGCCACAGGGACGAAGAAGTGGCTACAAACATTCTTGCACCCAGGGCAGCCATGTGTAATATTACCCCTGGTGTTTTTCCTGATTCTCTATGGCCAGTCCTGCCTGGAATGAATTAAGGTCTCATTGGTCCCAAACTATAATAATGGATTTGGAACAAACTCCATTTCAAAATACCCACTCTTTTCCACCTTCAGCTCTAAAGCGAGAGACAAGACCTCCCCACCCCCCTCCTGTGTAAAAGGGAACGCCAATGCAGGGTCTTTCTGGGTCTTTTTGAATCTTGATAAAACATACTCAAATTTTGTAGGACAGGGTCTCTTGATAGTTGATATCTTTGGTCAAGCTACACCCAAATGTTGATCACAGAGTGATATGATACAGGTTTAATAATTCAAGCCTGTCCAGTTATCCGAGTTCTTAAATTCCTGGCATTGGAGTGTTCACGCCACACTTTAAAGGCTTTTTACACTGGCCAGGAAGAAATAATGAAGTTGGCAGAAATAGACGCCATACATGGACGTCAATTCACCAAAATGCCTGGGGTAGAGGAAGTGACATCAGAAACATTTTGACCTTTACTTTGACTCACACACACATGCTTACACATACTAATACATTCACACATTCTCACGCACATAAACACACTCTCACCTGCAAGCATACATACAACATACATATAACAGCATTTTTTGTTTACCGTAGCTTCCAGATCGGGTCATATTCCAGCGAATGTACTGAATTTTTATTACACTAATAGTGAATAATATTATTCGTTATTTGTATAATCAAAAAATTGACAGAAACCAGGCAAGTGGAGCTCCAACCAGCGTCCAGTAGAAGGGCTGCCCAGGCACTGATTTTGTCATCTCTGAGGCCAGGGGTTGCAAAAGCAGTGCCAGGGTAGCAGGGGGCAAGCCAGGGGTCGCAGTTGCAACCCCTGGTGACCCCTCAATGACTCCCAGGACGCTATATTGAAAACCACCGCTCTAACGGAAATGTCAGTTTCAGGTGACCAGAGAGAACCTACTAGAATTAACCTTGTAATCCTTGAGTTACACTAGTGCTATAAAATAGTTGTATCCATTCTACCGGCCCCCCATTAAACCATTTGATCGAACAATGAACAGACTGTGGATATATAATCAGGAAATTGAATTTTGTTTTTTCATTTGTGGCAAAACCCTTTGATGGACCTTACTTTGTGTTTTTTCGGTTATAGTGTGCCCAGCTAGCTTCTAGAATGTGTTTTGAAAAACATAGCAGAAGCTAACAGGTATGTAATGAGCGGCACATCTCTATTTAGACTTATAACACTCCTTTAACTAAAGGACAATTCAAATAATTCAATATGGGGAATTTGATTTGACATATGATTACATTTTCGAAAAACTCCTACAACTGCAGCTTCCTAGAGGCAGAATGCTAAGACAGTGGTAGAGTCATTACCTACCTATGTGCAAATGTATATGTGTTAACATACTGTAGGCCCCGCAGGGTCTTATCCATGTCAGCTTTTCAGGATGACAGCAATGTAAATGATTACCATTTACATCACTTAATGTAAATGTATCTTGTAAGACTATTTTGAAAACTTCGAGCGGAGCCTTCCCTTTGTACCTAAGCTGTAAATCTTTGCATTAATAGAACAGATGTACAGACATCACCTAACATGCCCTCCTTACATAGTACTCCGTAATATAAGGGTGTACCAAAACTTGGTGAAAGCACTGTTTTATTTATTGCTGGAGCCCAAACCCAGAAACTGGGTTTTACATACCTCTCAACTTCTTGCAGCACCTTGGAGAGCGATATTTAAGGATATGGTCTCAGTGCATACTGGCACTTTCAGTTTAGGTAGGAGACTCCCATTTATTTTTAAAACTCAAAAAAGACTTTATTTTACCTTTCACCCACTTAAAAACAACTTCCTCCACCTCAATGTGAATTAACGGGTAAATTCAATTCCACTTATATTTCTTTCTAAGTTTCCCTGTCATCTGTTCCCAACATGGTCGTTGTTCTGTGTTTTACACTTGCCATGTAGCAGATGCTAATTATAACTCATCTCCAAAAAAGCTGCATACTCATAGGCTTTATGTAAAAATACCTGACAACTGCAGACAAATACAATTATATTTGAAGCTTTATGTCTAAAACACACAGCCATGGAAACTCTGCTAAATATTTCTGACAGGAATTGATGGGTTCATCAGTTTCGTGATCATTTGAAGCGCTGAATAAATATCCATTCGAGATGTAATTTTAAAGAAAGTAGCATTGGTTTGTTGCATGGCCCACCTGGTGCTGCACTCTCATCTCCTGGCTGTCAGCAGGCAGTCTGGTGCTCAGTGTTGTAAGAGCTTCAGAACTGCAGCTGGGGTCTGTAGCACACATGCGGCACAGTGGGTGAGTATGCGTGAAGATACCAGGGCTGGTGTCCACCCACCAAAGGTGGATGAGTTGAGAGCTGTAGGATATAGCTTTATACATATACCTATATCATCGGATGAATATAAGTATATGTATAAAGAATTCCCGGTCCTCCCGACTATATATTTTATACCTAAAGTCCATAAAGACGTTGTACCAACATCAGGCAGACCGATCATCTCTGCAATTAACAGTATGAGCGAGCATGTTGCTCAATATATGGACTATTTTTTACAGGATTTGGTTAAGGGACTGCCCACATATGTGAAAGACACAGGGGACTTTTTAACTAAAATCAGTGATATTGTGTGGACAGATGATTTGATTCTTATTGCGTTAGATATAGAATCACTGTACACTAGTATTGAACACCTAACAGGATTAAATGCGGTAAGGCATTTCCTAGATACAAGACCCTGTGAATACCACCAACATAATAAGATGCTGCTTGCCCTCATTAACTGGTGTCTCCATAACAATTTTTTTATGTTTGGAAAGGAAATTTTTAAACAATTAAGAGGTGTAGCCATGGGAGCCTGTTTCTCCCCCAGCTATGCGTGCTTGCATGTTGGCTGGTGGGAGGAACAGGTTCTTAAAAAAGACCATCATGAAATGTTCACACAACACATAATGTACTAGCTTCGTTATATTGACGATGTTTTTTTTAATATGGAAAGGGGATGAGGAAAGTGCTAGGCAGTTCATTAGGATTATCAATACCAACTCTGCCAATTTGAACTTTACATCCCACCTGAGCAAGGAACGCATCAAATTTTTAGATGTAGTAGTTTATGTAAATAATTGAAAATAGGAAACAACACTTTTTAGAAAAGCTACTGCAGGGAATGCGTCATTACATGCTAGCAGTGCGCATCCCAAGCACCTCATATGGAAATCTTAAGGCTGAAACGTATTTGTGGTACAGAGGAAGAGTTGGATAAATGTACGCAAGAAGCTCTGGCTAGGCTTAGGAAGAGAGGCTACAGCTCCAGAATGTTGAGGGAGGCAGTCAACAAAGCTAAAGAGTGGCCAAGGGCGACATTATTACCACAACAGGAAGAAGTGATAGAACCCTCACACATAGATGAAGATCCTCGAGTATTAACTACATTTAGCCATCAGGAAAGAAAAATACGGTCTATAATAAAAAAGAATTGGCCAATTGTTCTGACTGACAATGTTCTGGGGACTAGACTCCCAGTATTTCCAAATATTACATTTAGAAAAGCACGATCTATGGGGACTAAACTAAATAGAAATAGCCCGGAACTAGGCCCCAGCAGTACATGGCTAAAACCCAAATCAGGATTTGTCAAATGCTCGTCGTGCAGAGCGTGTAAGTTTGGAGTAAACACGACTAAATTCACTACTCCATTCTGTCAGGAGGAAACTGCAATAAAAGGCAGCTATAATTGCAGGACAGAATATGCTGTGTATGTTCTGACGTGCACCTGTGGCTTAAGATATATTGGGAGTACCAAGCTACAGGTGCACGTCAGAATTTTACAGCATCTAAGAGCTATTATTAACAACAATTCCTCTTATCCAGTGGCTCGACACTTTAAGAGTACGCATAATAATGATGTCAACTGTCTAACATATTATGTGGTCAATGCCATTCCCATCCTCCGAAGAGGAGGGAATAGGGAACGACTTTTAAGGCAGTTGGAAACACGCATGATTTTAGAATTTGACAGTAAGATACCGAATGGACTTAACAGCACTGAGGATATGCACAATTTCTTATGAAACTCATTAATTCTTTTCCAAAGGAACCGTGGCTTACAGAATTTTAGATTTTAAATTTTATTGCCATGATGACTAATAGTACCGTTGTAACTGAAGCAGGGTAAGTTTAACATCTGAAACAGAAGCAAAACTGTATTCGCTGCCATCTCTATGTAAATAATGGTTCTTAAAACATCCCTAATGTAACATTTTTTACTCAGTATGTTTTTAGTATAGGCACTAGCACTTTCATATTTTAGATAGATTTTTACACAGCACTATGCACTTTAGTTGGACATAGCTATTTTTGCACAATTAGCAGGGGCTGCTAAGCACGGGAGCACTTTATTTAATAAGAAGAAGATTAGATATTCAGCTGTTATGAATATCACAAAAACATGAAAAGTAAATTTTGAGCACCTTATATTTGAGTACATTAGTCAATGTGGTCATAACATCATTGAATAAAAACTATAAGTAAAAGCATTTAAGCTGATATGAGGTACCACAATCATTATTAGTACACTATGGTAAAATATATAATGGGCATTTATGCCGCAATATTTTCTAGGTCGTACTAAATAGTACTGATGTCATAATATGTATATATTTATTTATTTATGCATATTTATGAGTATTTCTTTTTTGATATATATATTTATACATGTATTTATTAGTGTATTTATACGCTTTTATTTATCATGACATTACTGAACTTTTTTGTATATATTTTAGTAATGCAAGAATAATACATTGTGTTTGTAATGTAAAGGATACAGACTCTGGTATAACCATAGGTGTTCATTTAAAATCTATAGTGTTTCCTTTATGTCTATTATCACGTGACTGTAAGGGGGGTGTACACAAAGCATTTATAAAGAATATGGCGTACTGCACTCTGTATGTGATCAAGGGCACTAGTTGCTCGAAACGCGTCGTCAGAGGAGGAGTAAGAAATAAACAACATCTTGCCATTCTATCCGGGTGTCCGTTGCTCTCTTTTCGCCGAGAGGAGGTCTTGGGAGCACTTGGGACGTGAATATATATATATTTCCAAAACACCACTTCACCAGGCAGCCGAACTCAACGGCGGGTGCTTCCGTGGAAGACAGGTGAGTACACCTTGTTCCACAACAACTCCAACAAATCGGAGCACTCACGGGGGTCCTTAAAATGATTTATTTCGCAAATGCATTTCGGTCAATACCTTCTTCAGTGCTGTAAATCATTTCTAAAATCTGCACAGCTTTCAGTCTTTTAACTAATATACACTCCATTGGTGGGGCTGCAACCAATCAGGACATGGCATTCCCGCGTCGGCATGAATAGCTAATGTGCAGGGCCTCAATGTCCCATAATTCACCATCATTCATAGATGTAGTCCGTTATTCAAGTGTCATTCTTCTGATTCGTGCCATCTCAGGCCGGCAGCCACTTATTATCCTTTTGAGACTGTGCATATCACCCTCGCCAGCCGCTGATATTAATATGCACAGGACCTGTAGATGTCTCTCATATGGTCGAGACACCACAGACTAAATAGTCAGCGTCCTTCCAAGACGACAGGAACTGGCAGCGGCGGTTCCAGCATGCCAACAACTTTCCAAAACACCACTTCACCAGGCAGCCGAACTCAACGGCGGGTGCTTCCGTGGACGACAGGTGAGTTCGCCTTGTTCCACAACAACTCCAACAACTCGGAGCACTCACGGGGGTCTTTAAAATGATTTATTTCGCAAATGCATTTCGGTCAATACCTTCTTCAGTGCTGTAAATCATTTCTAAAATCTGCACAGCTTTCAGTCTTTTAACTAATAAACACTCCATTGGTGGGGCTGCAACCAATCAGGAAACGGCATTCCCGCGTCGGCATGAATAGCTAATGTGCAGGGCCTCAATGTCCCATAATTCACCATCATTCATAGATGTAGTCCGTTATTCAAGTGTCATTCTTCTGATTCCGTGCCATCTCAGGCCGGCAGCCATTTATTATCCTTTTGAGACTGTGCATATCACCCTTGCCAGCCGCTGATATTAATACGCACAGAACCTGTAGATGTCTCTCATATGGTCGAGACACCACAGACTAAATAGTCAGCGTCCTTCCAAGACGACAGGAACTGGCAGCGGCGGTTCCAGCACGGCAACAAATTTCCAAAACACCACTTCACCAGGCAGCCAAACTCAATGGCGGGTGCTTCCGTGGATGACAGGTGAGTTCGCCTTGTTCCACAACAACTCCAACAACTCGGAGCACTCACGGGGGTCTTTAAAATGATTTATTTCGCAAAAGCATTTTGGTCAATACCTTCTTCAGTGCTGTAAATCATTTCTAAAATCTGCACAGCTTTCAGTCTTTTAACTAATATACACTCCATTGGTGGGGCTGCAACCAATCAGGAAACGGCATTCCCGCGTCGGCATGAATAGCTAATGTGCAGGGCCTCAATGTCCCATAATTCACCATCATTCATAGATGTAGTCCGTTATTCAAGTGTCATTCTTCTGATTCGTGCCATCTCAGGCCGGCAGCCACTTATTATCCTTTTGAGACTGTGCATATCACCCTCGCCAGCCGCTGATATTAATATGCACAGGACCTGTAGATGTCTCTCATATGGTCGAGACACCACAGACTAAATAGTCAGCGTCCTTCCAAGACGACAGGAACTGGCAGCGGCGGTTCCAGCATGCCAACAACTTTCCAAAACACCACTTCACCAGGCAGCCGAACTCAACGGCGGGTGCTTCCGTGGACGACAGGTGAGTTCGCCTTGTTCCACAACAACTGCAACAACTCGGAGCACTCACGGGGGTCTTTCAAATGATTTATTTCGCAAATGCATTTCGGTCAATACCTTCTTCAGTGCTGTAAATCATTTCTAAAATCTGCACAGCTTTCAGTCTTTTAACTAATATACACTCCATTGGTGGGGCTGCAACCAATCAGGAAACGGCATTCCCGCGTCGGCATGAATAGCTAATGTGCAGGGCCTCAATGTCCCATAATTCACCATCATTCATAGATGTAGTCCGTTATTCAAGTGTCATTCTTCTGATTCCGTGCCATCTCAGGCCGGCAGCTACTTATTATCCTTTTGAGACTGTGCATATCACCCTCGCCAGCCGCTGATATTAATACGCACAGAACCTGTAGATGTCTCTCATATGGTCGAGACACCGCAGACTAAATAGTCAGTGTCCTTCCAGAACGACAGGAACTGGCAGCGGCGGTTCCAGCACGCCAACAACTTTCCAAAACACCACTTCACCAGGCAGCCGAACTCAACAGCGGGTGCTTCCGTGGACGACAGGTGAGTTCGCCTTGTTCCACAACAACTCCCAGCACTCAAGGGGGTCTTTAAAATGATTTATTTCGCAAATGCATTTCGGTCAATACCTTCTTCAGTGCTGTAAATCATTTCTAAAATCTGCACAGCTTTCAGTCTTTTAACTAATATACACTCCATTGGTGGGGCTGCAACCAATCAGGAAACGGCATTCCCGCGTCGGCATGAATAGCTAATGTGCAGGGCCTCAATGTCCCATAATTCACCATCATTCATAGATGTAGTCCGTTATTCAAGTGTCATTCTTCTGATTCTGTGCCATCTCAGGCCGGCAGCCATTTATTATCCTTTGAGACTGTGCATATCACCCTCACCAGCCGCTGATATTAATACGCACAGAACCTGTAGATGTCTCTCATATGGTCGAGACACCACAGACTAAATAGTCAGCGTCCTTCCAAGACGACAGGAACTGGCAGCGGCGGTTCCAGCACGGCAACAACTTTCCAAAACACCACTTCACCAGGCAGCCGAACTCAACGGCGGGTGCTTCCGTGGATGACAGGTGAGTTCGCCTTGTTCCACAACAACTCCAACAACTCGGAGCACTCACGGGGGTCTTTAAAATGATTTATTTCACAAATGCATTTTGGTCAATACCTTCTTCAGTGCTGTAAATCATTTCTAAAATCTGCACAGCTTTCAGTCTTTTAACTAATATACACTCCATTGGTGGGGCTGCAACCAATCAGGAAACGGCATTCCGCGTCGGCATGAATAGCTAATGTGCAGGGCCTCAATGTCCCATAATTCACCATCATTCATAGATGTAGTCCGTTATTCAAGTGTCATTCTTCTGATTCTGTGCCATCTCAGGCCGGCAGCCATTTATTATCCTTTTGAGACTGTGCATATCACCCTCGCCAGCAGCTGATATTAATACGCACAGAACCTGTAGATGTCTCTCATATGGTCGAGACACCACAGACTAAACAGTCAGCGTCCTTCCAAGACGACAGGAACTGGCAGCGGCGGTTCCAGCACGGCAACAACTTTCCAAAACACCACTTCACCAGGCAGCCGAACTCAATGGCGGGTGCTTCCGTGGATGACAGGTGAGTTCGCCTTGTTCCACAACAACTCCAACAACTCGGAGCACTCACGGGGGTCTTTATAATGATTTATTTCGCAAAAGCATTTTGGTCAATACCTTCTTCAGTGCTGTAAATCATTTCTAAAATCTGCACAGCTTTCAGTCTTTTAACTAATATACACTCCATTGGTGGGGCTGCAACCAATCAGGAAACGGCATTCCCGCGTCGGCATGAATAGCTAATGTGCAGGGCCTCAATGTCCCATAATTCACCATCATTCATAGATGTAGTCCGTTATTCAAGTGTCATTCTTCTGATTCCGTGCCATCTCTGGCCGGCAGCTACTAATTATCCTTTTGAGACTGTGCATATCACCCTCGCCAGCCGCTGATATTAATACGCACAGAACCTGTAGATGTCTCTCATATGGTCGAGACACCGCAGACTAAATAGTCAGTGTCCTTCCAGAACGACAGGAACAGGCAGCGGCGGTTCCAGCACGCCAACAACTTTCCAAAACACCACTTCACCAGGCAGCCGAACTCAACGGCGGGTGCTTCCGTGGACGACAGGTGAGTTCGCCTTGTTCCACAACAACTCCCAGCACTCAAGGGGGTCTTTAAAATGATTTATTTCGCAAATGCATTTCGGTCAATACCTTCTTCAGTGCTGTAAATCATTTCTAAAATCTGCACAGCTTTCAGTCTTTTAACTAATATACACTCCATTGGTGGGGCTGCAACCAATCAGGAAACGGCATTCCCGCGTCGGCATGAATAGCTAATGTGCAGGGCCTCAATGTCCCATAATTCACCATCATTCATAGATGTAGTCCGTTATTCAAGTGTCATTCTTCTGATTCTGTGCCATCTCAGGCCGGCAGCCATTTATTATCCTTTTGAGACTGTGCATATCACCCTCACCAGCCGCTGATATTAATACGCACAGAACCTGTAGATGTCTCTCATATGGTCGAGACACCACAGACTAAATAGTCAGCGTCCTTCCAAGACGACAGGAACTGGCAGCGGCGGTTCCAGCACGGCAACAACTTTCCAAAACACCACTTCACCAGGCAGCCGAACTCAACGGCGGGTGCTTCCGTGGATGACAGGTGAGTTCGCCTTGTTCCACAACAACTCCAACAACTCGGAGCACTCACGGGGGTCTTTAAAATGATTTATTTCGCAAAAGCATTTTGGTCAATACCTTCTTCAGTGCTGTAAATCATTTCTAAAATCTGCACAGCTTTCAGTCTTTTAACTAATATACACTCCATTGGTGGGGCTGCAACCAATCAGGAAACGGCATTCCCGCGTCGGCATGAATAGCTAATGTGCAGGGCCTCAATGTCCCATAATTCACCATCATTCATAGATGTAGTCCGTTATTCAAGTGTCATTCTTCTGATTCCTTGCCATCTCAGGCCGGCAGCCACTTATTATCCTTTTGAGACTGTGCATATCACCCTCGCCAGCCGCTGATATTAATACGCACAGAACCTGTAGATGTCTCTCATATGTTCGAGACACCACAGACTAAATAGTCAGCGTCCTTCCAAGACGACAAGAACTGGCAGCGGCGGATCCAGCACACCAACAACTTTCCAAAACACCACTTCACCAGGCAGCCGAACTCAACGGCGGGTGCTTCCGTGGACGACAGGTGAGTTCGCTTTGTTCCACAACAACTCCAACAACTCCCAGCACTCACAGGGGTCTTTAAAATGATTTATTTCGCAAATGCATTTCGGTCAATACCTTCTTCAGTGCTGTAAATCATTTCTAAAATCTGCTCAGCTTTCAGTCTTTTAACTAATATACACTCCATTGGTGGGGCTGCAACCAATCAGGAAACGGCATTCCCGCGTTGGCATGAATAGCTAATGTGCAGGGCCTCAATGTCCCATAATTCACCATCATTCATATATATTAATATATATATATATATGTGTAAATATATATATATATATATATATATATATGTATATGTGCGTGTGTGTATATATATATATTACCTACTGGCGTCGCCAGTAGGTAGTTATAGTTAGGACCTCGTTTCTATTAAAAAAGCGTTTTTTCTTTTGCCAATATCTTTGGCGCCGTTTGACGAATCTTCGCAAACTTTTCAAAACTAATGGGGCGCTCCGGTCAGCTCCTGTCTCGAAAGTTTCGGGGTGATTCGTCAAGTGGGGGCCGAGAAAAAAGGGGGTCCCCAAAAACATTTTCTCCTTGTTAATTTCCATAGGAAACTTTAGACAAAGCTACAGCCCGAACTGCTGAACGGAATTACACCAACTTTGGCAAAAAGGAAGCTCTTGTTTCAGAAAGTGACCTTTTTTTTAAATGGTGCTAATACGTTCAGTAGTTCCTGAGAAATTCAAAAATAAAAAATATCGATATCTGGTGACCGCGGTGGATCCACGAACCCTCCCGAGCACGAGCTTGTTTCTGATTGGCTGCCAACACTCTAAACCAAAGAGTGTTGGCAGCCATCTTGTGACTCGGGTGAACCGAGTCACAAGAAAAAAGGTGAAAAAACAAGATAAGGGGGCAGGATAGACACACCCTGACCCCCTAGGCCTGCTCAGGGGGTCCCACAGGGACTCCCAGGGCCCAAAAAAGCATTAAAAAAAATATTTTTGGTGGGATTCGCGCTGGGTGCGTGAATCTGGCAAAAACTAAAAACGAAGCGCAGGCTCTCACGCTTCGTTTCTTTAAGCCCCCAGGTGGGCCAGGTCCCGCGGGCAATGTTTTATTATGGTGCGGGGACCCGTGGAGGCCCCTGCAGCCCCGGGGACCACCACCTCCCCGGGGCTTTTTAAATAATATGCGGGGGCACGCGGCCCCCTGCAGCCCCAGGGACCGCCACCTCCCCAGGGCTTCTTTCAAAAAAGTGCGTGGGGGGCATTCCTTATTATGGGGCAGGGGGCCTTGCGGGCCCCCCCAAGCCCCAGGGACCTCCACCGCCCCGGGACCTCTTCGTAAAATGCCTGGGGGGCTCGTGCCCCCCATGCTGCCCGGGGGACCGCCACCTCCCCGGGGCATTCCTGATTATTGGGCGTCAGGGCCTCGCGGGCCCCCCAAGCCCCGGGGATGCCACCTCCCCGGGGCAATTTTAAATTAAGGGTGGGGATTCGTTGCGGACCCCAGGTACCACCACCTCCCCAGGGCTATGTTTATTTTGCCTCTTTCTGCACCTCATTTAGTTCTTTCTGCACCCCTCTTGCCTCTTTCTGCACCTTTCTTCCCTCTTTCTGCACCTCTTGCCTCTTTCTGCACCCCTCTTCCCTCTTTCTACACCTCTCCTGCCTCTTTCTGCACCTCTGTTCCTTCTTTCTGCACTTCTTTTGTTTATTTCTGCACCCCTCTTGCCTCTTTCTCCACCCCTCTTTCCCCTTTCTGCATGTATGTTGCTTCTTTCTGCACTTCTCTTGCCTCTTTCTGCACCCCTCTTCCCTCTTTCTGCACCTCTGTTGCTTCTCTCTGCACTTATCTTGCTTCTTTCTGTACCTCTCTTGCTTCTTTCTGCACCCCTTGTGCTTCTTTCTGCACCCCTCTTCTCTCTTTCTGCACTCCTCTTGCCTCTTTCTGCACCTCTAGTCCTTCTTTCTACACTTCTTTTGTTTCTTTCTGCACCTCTCTTGCTTCTTTCTGCTTCCCTCTTGCCTCTTTCTCCACCCTCTTCCCCCTTTCTGCATTTCTGTTGCTTCTTTCTGCACTTCTCTTGCCTCTATCTGCACCCCTCTTCCCTCTTTCTGCAATCTGTTGCTTCTTTCTGCACTTCTCCTGCTTCTTTCTGCACCCCTCATGCCTCTTTCTGCACCCCTTTTCCCTACTTCTGCACCCCTCTTGCCTCTCTCTGCACATCTGTTCCTTCTTCTGCACTTCTTTTGTTTCTTTCTGCACCTCTCTTGCTTCTTTCTGCAACCCTCTTACACCTTTCTGCATCTCTGTTGCTTGTTTCTGTGCTTCTCTTGTCTCTTTCTCCACCCCTGTTATCTCTTTCTGTACTTCTTTTGTTTCTTTCTGCACCTCTCTTGCTTCTTTCTGCACCCCCTTGCCTGCTTCTGCACCCCTCTTCCCTCTTTCTGCACCCCTCTTGCCTCTTTCTGCACCCCTCTTGCCTCTTTCTGCACCTCTGTTCCTTCTTACTGCACTTCTTTTGTATTTTTCTGCACCTCTCACTTCTTTCTGCACCCCTTTTGCTTCTTTCTGCACCCCTCTTGCCTCGTTCTGCACTTCTGTTCCTTCTTTCTGCACTTATTGTGTTTCTTTCTGCAGCTCTCTTGCTTCTTTCTGCACCCCCTTGCCTCTTTCTCCACCCCTCTTCCCTCTTTCTGCACCCCTGTTGCCTCTTTCTGCACCTCTGTTCCTTCTTTCTGCACTTCTTTTGTTTCTTTCTGCACATCTCTTCCTTCTTTCTGCACCCCACGTGCCTCTTTCTGCACCCCTCTTCCCTATTTTTGCACCCCTCTTGCCTCTCTCTCTGCACCCCTGTTGCTTCTTTCTGCACTCCATTTGCTTCTTTCTGCACCTCGCTTGCTTCTTTCTGCACCACTCATTCTTCTTTCTGCACCCCTCTTCTCTCTTTCTGCACCCCTCTTGCCTCTTTCTGCACCTCTGCTCCTTCTTTCTGCACTTCTTTTGTTTCTTTCTGCACCTCTCTTGCTTCTTTCTGCACCCCTCTTGCCACTTTCTCCACCCCTGTTCCCCCTTTTCGCATCTCTGTTGCTTCTTTTGCACTTTTCTTGCCTCTTTCTCCACTCCTCATCCCCTTTTCTGCACCACTGTTGCTTATTCCTGCACTTCTCTTGCTTCTTTCTGCACCTCTGTCCCTTCTTTCTGCAACCCCTGTGCCTCTTTCTGCACCCCTCTGCCCTCTTTCTGTACCCCTCTTGCCTCTTTCTGCACCCCTCTTCTCTCTTTCTGCACTCCACTTGCCTCTTTCTGCACCACTGTTCCTTCTTTCTGCACTTCTTTTGCTTCTTTCTGCACCTCTCTTGCTTCTTTCTGCTTCCCTCTTGCCTCTTTCTCCACCCCTCTTCTCTCTTTCTGTGTCTCTGTTGCTTCTTTCTGTACTTCTCTTGCCTCTTTCTGCACCACTCTTCCTTCTTTGTGCACTTCTTTTGTTTCTTTCCGCACCTCTCTTGCTTCTTTCTGCACCCCTCTTGCCCCTTTCTCCACCCCTCTTAACCCTTTCTGCATCTCTGTTGCTTGTTTCTGCACTTCTCTTGTCTCTTTCTCCACCCCTGTTCCCTCTTTCTGCACCTCTGTTGCTTCTTTCTGTACCTCTGTTGCTTCTTTCTGCACCCCTCGTGCCTCTTTCACACCCCTCTTGCCTCTTTCTGCACCCCTCTTGCCTCTTTCTGCACCTCATTTCCTTCTTTCTGCACTTCTTTTGTTTCTTTCTGCGCCTCTCTTGCTTCTTTCTGCACCCCTCTTCCCTCTTTCTGCACCCATCTTCCCTCTTTCTGCACCCATCTTCCCTCTTTCTGCACCCCTCTTGCCTCTTTCTGCACCTCTGTTCCTTCTTTCTGCACTTCTTTTGTTTCTTTCTGCAGCTCTCTTGCTTCTTTCTGCACCCCCTTGCCTCTTTCTCCACCCCTCTTCCTTCTTTCTGCACCCCTGTTGCCTCTTTCTGCATCTATGGTCCTTCTTTCTGTACTTCTTTTGCTTCTTTCTGCACATCTCTTGCTTTTTTCTGTACTTCTCTTGCCTCTTTCTGTACTCAAATGGGAAGTGCAAGCTGTCAAGTTTAAAGGTCTCCGTGCTGTTGTGACTGAGGTATATGCACCTCTGTTCCTTCTTTCTGCACTTCTTTTGATTCTTTATCCACATCTCTTGCTTCTTTCTGCACCCCTTGTGCCTCTTTCTGTACCACTCTTCCCTCTTTTTGCACCCCTCTTGCCTCTTTCTGCACCTCTGTTGCTTCTTTCTGCACCACTTGTGCTTCTTTCTGCACCCCTCGTCCCTCTTTCTGCACCCGTCTTGCCTCTTTCTGCACCTCTGTTCCTTCTTTCTGCACTTCTTTTGTTTCTTTCTGCACCTCTATTGCCTCTTTCTGCACCCCTCTTGGCTCTCTCTGCACTTCTGTTCCTTCTTCTGCACTTCTTTTGTTTCTTTCTGCATCTCTGTTGCTTGTTTCTGCACTTCTCTTATCTCTTTCTCCACTCCTGTTCCCTCTTTCTGTACTTCTTTTGTTTCTTTCAGCACCTCTCTTGCTTCTTTCAGCAACCCCTTGCCTGCTTCTGCACCCCTCTTCCCTCTTTCTGCACCCCTCTTGCTTCTTTCTGCACCTCTGTTCCTTCTTTCTGCATTTCTTTTGTTTTTCTCTGCACCTCTCGCTTCTTTCTGCCCCCTTTTGCTTCTTTCTACACCCCTCTTTCTGCACCTCTGTTCCTTCTTTCTGCACTTATTTTGTTTCTTTCTGGAGCTCTCTTGCTTCTTTCTGCACCCCCTTACCTCTATCTCCACCCCTCTTCCCTCTTTCTGCACCCCTGTTGCCTCTTTCTGCAACCCTCTTCCCTCTTTTTGCACCCCTCTTGCCTCTCTGCACCCCTGTTGCTTCTTTCTGCACCACTCATGCTTCTTTCTGTACCCCTCCTCTCTCTTTCTGCACCTCTCTTGCCTCTTTCTGCACCTCTGTTCCTTCTTTCTGCACGTCTTTTGTTTCGTTCTGTACCTCTCTTGTTTCTTTCTGCACCCCTCTTGCCACTTTCTCCACCCCTGTTCCCCCTTTTCGCATCTCTGTTGCTTCTTTTGCACTTCTGTTGCCTTTTTCTCCACCCCTCAATCCCTTTTTCTGCACCTCTGGTGCTTATTTCTGTACTTCTCTTGCTTTGTTCTGCACCTCTGTCGCTTCTTTCTGCAACCCCTGTGCCTCTTTCTGCACCCCTCTTCCCTCTTTCTGTACCCCTCTTGCCTCTTTCTGCACCTCTGTTCCTTCTTTCTGCACTTCTTTTGTTTCTTTCTGCAACTCTCTTGCTTCTTTCTGCACCCCTCTTCCATCTTTCTCCACCCCTCTTCCCCCTTTCTGCATCTCTTCCTTCTTTCTGCACTTCTCTTGCCTCTTTCTCTACCCCACTTCCCTCTTTCTGCACCTCTGTTGCTTCTTTCTGCACTTCTGTTGCTTCTTTCTGCACCCCTTGTGCGTCTTTCTGCACCCCTCTTCTCTCTTTCTACACTCCTCTTTCCTCTTTCTGCACCTCTGTTCCTTCTTTCTGCACTTCTTTTGTTTCTTTTTGCACCTCTCAGGCTTCTTTCTGCTTCCCTCTTGCCTCTTTCTCCACCCCTCTTCCCCCTTTCTGCATCTCTGTTTCTTCTTTCTGTACTTCTCTTGCCTCTTTCTGCACCCCTCTTCCCTCTTTCTGCACCTCTGTTGCTTCTTTCTGCACTTCTCTTGCTTCTTTCTGCACCCCTCATGCCTCTTTCTGCACCCCTTTTCCCTCTTTCTGCACCCCTCTTGCCTCTCTCTGCACCTCTGTTCCTTCTTTCTGCACTTCTTTTGTTTCTTTCTGCACCTGTCTTGCTTCTTTCTGCACCCCTCTTGCCCCTTTCTCCACCCCTCTTGCCCCTTTCTCCACCCCTGTTATCCTTTTCTACATCTCTGTTGCTTGTTTCTGCACTTCTCTTGTCTCTTTCTCCACCCCTGTTCCCTCTTTCTGCACCTCTGTTGCTTCTCTCTGCACCTCTCTTGCTTCTTTCTGCACCCCTCGTGCCTCTTTCACACCCATATTCCTTCTTTCTGAACCCCTCTTGCCTCTTTCTGTACCTCTTTTCCTTCTTTCTGCACTTCTTTTGTTTCTTTCTGTACCTCTCTTGCTACTTTCTGCACCCCTCTTTCTACACCCCTCTTGCCTCTTTCTGCACCTCTGTTTCTTCTTTCTGCACTTCTTTTGTTTCTTTCTCCACCCCTCTTCCCTCTTTCTGCACCCCAGTTGCCTTTTTCTGCACCTCTGTTCCTTATTTCTGCACTTCATTTGTTTCTTTCTGCACATCTCTTGCTTCTTTCTGCACCCCTCGTGCCTCTTTCTGCACCCCTCTTCCCTCTTTTTGCACCCCTCTTGCCTCTTTCTGCACCTCTGTTGCTTCTTTCTGCATTCCTCTTGCTTCTTTCTGCACCACTCGTTCTTCTTTCTGCACCCCTCTTCCCTCTTTCTGCACCCCTCTTGCCTCTTTCTGCTCCTCTGTTCCTTCTTTCTGCACTTCTTTTGTTTCTTTCTGCACCTCTATTGCCTCTTTCTGCACCCCTCTTGCTACTTTCTCCACCACTGTTTCCCCTTTTTGTATCTCTATTGCTTCTTTCTGCACTTCTCTTGCCTCTTTCTTCACCCCTCATCCCTCTTTCTGCACCTCTGTTGCTTCTTCTGCACTTCTCTTGCTTCTTTCTGCACCTCTGTCCCTTCTTTCTGCAACCTTAGTGCCCCTTTCTGCATCTCTGTTCCTTCTTTCTGCACTTCTTTTGTTTCTTTCTACAACTCTCTTGCTTCTTTCTGCACCCCTCTTGCCTCTTTCTCCACCCCTCTTCCCCCTTTCTGCATCTCTGTTGCTTCTTTCTGCACTTCTCTTGCCTCTTTCTGCACCCATATTGCCTCTTTCTGCACCTCTGTTGCTTCTTTCTGCACTTCTTTTGTTTCTTTCTGCAACTCTCTTGTTTTGTATCCCTCTTGCCTCTTTCTCCACCGCCCTTCCCCCTTTCTGCATCTCTGTTGCTTCTTTATGCACTTCTCTTGCTTCTTTCTGCACCTCTCTTGCTTCTTTCTGCATCCTTCGTGCCTCTTTCTGCATCCCTCTTCCCTCTTTATGCACTCTTCTTGCCTCTTTCTGCTCCTCTGTTGCTTCTTTCTGCACTTCTCTTGCTTCTTTCTGCACCCTTCTTCCCTCTTTCTGAACCCCTTTTGCCTCTTTCTGCACCTCTGTTCCTTCTTTCTGTACTTCTTTTGTTTCTTTGTGCACCTCTCTTGCTTCTTTCTTACCCCTCTTCCTTCTTTCTGCACCCCTCTTGCCTCTTTCTGCATCTCTGTTCCTTCTTTCTGCACTTCTTTTGTTTCTTTCTGCAGCTCTCTTGCTTCTTTCTGCACCCCCTTGCCTCTTTCTCCACCCCTCTTCCCTCTTTCTGCACCCCTGTTGCCTCTTTCTGCATCTATGGTCCTTCTTTCTGTACTTCTTTTGCTTCTTTCTGCACATCTCTTGCTTTTTTCTGTACTTCTCTTGCCTCTTTCTGTACTCAAATGGGAAGTGCAAGCTGTCAAGTTTAAAGGTCTCCGTGCTGTTGTGACTGAGGTATATGTCTACTTGTATATGTATTCTCACATGTGTTATGCATCTGAAGATGGTAGCTTAAAAAGTGGGTAGCTTCTCCAGTAGGTGGTTAAATGTTCTCAGTTCTGCTCTGTCTTTCAGTTGCACAGGCAGACATGTCTTATGTCTATAGATGTTATAGAGCCCCTCAAATATACTATTGAATACCCATGTGCCCTGTATTATGAGCAGTAAGAAATACATATACCTTTTTGTAAACATATTTACAGAGTATGCAGTTTGAAACACAGGTATTCAAGTATTTGTATGTTTATTTTTATGTAACATGTCACTCAGTAAAAGCATGGACACGCATGCATACCTTCACAAACGTGGTCAGACTTACAACAGTGATATGCTTAGGATTGCTGTTTTATATTTGGTAGGCCTAACATTCTGAGCAGTCGATTAATAGTGAACCTTCAAGAGAAAAGTGAGGTTTAAGACATCTTGGGAGAAGAATTAGTGATTAGGCTACTCTGTATGAGTCTGTTGTAAGGTACAGTCAAAGTAGGCCTCTTTCTGCACCTCTGTTGGTTCTTTCTGCACTTCTCTTGCTTCTTTCTGCACCTTTCTTCCTCTTTCTGGACTTCAGTTGCCTCTTTCTGCACTTCTCTTGCTTCTTTTTGCGCCTTTCTTCCTCTTTCTGCACATGTCCTACTTATGTAGGCATATTTAGAAATTAGCATTTAAAAAACCTTAGAAATTCACTGAAAAAAACAGAGGTTTCAGGGACGTTATAGTTTGGAATTAGCGTTTACAAAAACCTTAGAAATTCACTGAAAACACCAGAGATTTCAGGGAGGTTATAGTTAGGAATTAGCATTTAAAAAACCTTAGAAATTCACTGAAAAAAACAAAGGTTTGAGGACATTTTAGTTAGGCTGACATTTCACTCGTACAAAATCAGAGAAATTCAGCCATTATAGCAGTAGTGGTCGGTGGTGGGAGTGCCGCCGGGCGCGACGTGGGGCGGGGGAGGGGCAGGGTGGGGGTAGTAAACTACGGATTACGACCGATTACAGGTAAGTACACATATAAATAAATAAATAAAATTTCGTTTCTCGCGCTGCATCGCATTTGGCGATGCAGCGCGAGACGAAATTCATTTTATTTATTTATATGTGCTTACCTGTAATCGTCCGTAATCCGTAGTTTACTACCCCCACCCTTCCTCCCCGCCCCACGTCAGCGCCGGCGGCACTCCCACCACCGACCGCTACTGCATTATAGTTAGCTGAGATAACTGTAACTCGCACCCCGCAATGCACTGCTGATGACGTCACATATTACATCACTCATGACATGGTCAGTGACATCACTGATGACATCTCAAATGACATCACTGATGACATCACTGATGACATCATCCAGTGACGGAGTGTTTCTAAATAGTTTAAGAATGTTATGTATATATACGCCAAGGTGTATTGAAGAATGAGTGGGTGTATGAGTGTCTGAATGGATGATTTAGTAGGTGCGTGACTGACTGTATAAGTGAGTGATTAAACATGTCTTAGTGAATGCATGGGAGAATGACTAATCTGTGTGAATGTCTGCATCAGTCTGTCAGTTGGTATATAAGTGGCAGCATGGGTGCTTAGTAGCTGCATGAGTGTGTATATGGGTTAATGATTGGTTGTCTGAGTACCTGCATGGGTGTCTGAGTGTGTGTGTGGGGGTGTGTGACTCCCTGCAAGGATGTGTGAGTAGGTGTTTCAGTGAGTGTGTGGGTTCATTAGTGCGTGTGTGAGGGGCTGTATGGGTTCATGAGTGCATCTGAGAGAGGCTGTATAGGTGAGTGAGTGTGCATATGGCTGTGTCGGTGAGTGACCGGATGTCTCAGTGGTATATGTATGAGTAACTACAGACGTGAAAGGCAGTATATGTGAGTGTTGGAGTATAAAAGTGACTATATGTGAGAGTGACTGATTGTGAGAGTGGCTGTATGGACATATGTGTGCTTGTGTGAATGATTGTATACGAGAGTAACTATGTGTTAGTATCTGTATGAATAAGTGAGGTGGTGTGTGTATAACTGTATAGGTGAGTAAATGGCAATGTGATTGATTCTTTGCGTGACTGAGTAGGTGTGTGAGTAACTCTATGGGTGAGTGACGGTATGTGAGTGTCTGTATGGGTATATGATAGCATATATCAGTGGCTGTATAGATGAGTGATTGTGTGAATGAGTAACTGTATGAGTTAGTGAGTGGATGTGTGTGTAGACCTATGAATCAGTAAGTGGGTATGTACTAACTAGTATTGGTGCGTCTATGGTAGTGAGATTGGTAATCTGTATTTTAGAGTGGGTGTATGAAAGGTTATATTAGGGTGTGACGAGGTGCATCAGAGGTTAAGTGGATGATGTCATCAGTGATGTCATTTGTGATGTCATTTGAGATGTCATCAGTGATGTCACTGACCATGTCATGAGTGATGTAATATATGACGTCATCAGCAGTGCATTGCGGGGGCGCGAGTTATAGTTAGCTCAGCTAACTATAACGGCCAAATTTCTCTGGTTTTGTACAAGTGAAACGTCAGCCTAACTATAATGTCCCTGAAACCTCTGTTTTTTTCAGTGAATTTCTATGGTTTTTTAAATGTTAATTCCTAACTATAACATCCCTGAAACCTCTGTTTTTTTCAGTGAATATATATATATGTCGGACAAATCCTTCGCTTCTTCCTCCACGGCGAAAGAGATCACGGCACCACAACCAGAGGTAATTTTTAAAGGTTGTTTATTGGCACACCATAGTGCAAAACAAAAGTAAAAAGGACGGTCTACGCGTTTCAGCTCCCCAGCCTTCTACTGGACCATCATTTTTTTTTTTAAAGAACGCCATTGTCCAGGACTGTTGTAATGATCAACCCCTATCTTTGTCCCATACTTTATGGGACTAATAGCAACTGAGGCAATGTCTTGTTTAATTTCACTGACTCCGCCCCTTAATTCTGACATAAACACATTGCTTAAATAGTGTTGTAACAAGTGAAAAGCCAAAGACAAAATCATCTTTATTTGGTCATAATTTGACCATAAAGGGGGCGTGGCCACGGAGCAGATGAGGGAAGACGCTTGAGCTCGGAGCTCCGCGCCGACCCTGCCAAAATCCTGTCTAATGGGCACGTAAATGAGCCCCTGAGCGACCCACAGATTGGCGAGGGACAGACGCCATAAGAGGGAGTGACGGCTGGCGCTGCTGGTGCCGGAATCACCGCGAAAACGGGAGAAAAGTGCGGCGGCCCCGGCGGACCCAAGATGGCGGCGAGGATGTAACCCTGGCGCCGGGAGAGGAGCAGCCTGAGATCGCGCAGCCTGCCTGGGACCTGACTGGAGCAGCGAGTTACCGGCTCCTGGCGGCAGAGCTGGTGCGGAGGTCGGAGCTTGAAGGCAGTGAGCGGAGGAATCGTCGCTGGGGCCGGAGATTGCGGCAGTGATGACTGGAGCGGCCCACTAGCGCCCCGCGCCGGAGTCACACGAGGCGGCCAGCGGAGTGGAGAGGCGCTGGCGGCAACAGCACAAAGGCCCTGAGAGGTAGGCGGGATTCAGGAGATCGAGCGATGGGGCAAACACCACTGCGATGAGCAGGAAGAACTGCCGAGCGCCTGGGTGCGGACTGGAGGAGCACCGGTGAAGATAGGCTGTGGAGCGCGCTGGTTCCCGCACGGGCCCCACAGCGCAAGTGGGCCCCTGGGAGTGTGAGAACGCGGACCTTAGCAGCCAACCGCACCAAACGCATTGGGGATTGACGGCGGGGGCGGCCACCCCGGGGAGCAGTGCAGAAACCAGGCAGGGAGAACAGCGGAACAGAGCCTGGGGAGGAACGGCCCCAATAGCGGACGCTGCGGAGGGGAGACCGGGTGATAGCGGGGTCCGGGGAGCCGCCCCAAGAGGAGCGTGACGGAGGACTAGCCGAACTGTGATGGGCCTGCTCTGGTGATAAGAGGGATCGGCCCCGGCAACTGAGAGGCTACGGGGAATTGCTTGGGGCAGTTTACTGGGCTCCAGTTGTTGGACCAGGGGCGCTGCCACCACCCACGCGGAGTCAGGCTGGCGACTGGACCTATAACAGGGCTGTAATCGGACAAAGGACGCCTGAGGCACACGCGACACTGTGAGTGGGGGTGTAGTAGAGTGACATTCGAGAGAGCGGGGACGCGCACAATGCGCCTGGAACACGTGCGGGGGCCCAGGTCGTCGCTGATTACTGCGGAGGCCGCAAGCGTGGCAAGACTACGACCGTAGCCATACAGTGGGAAGCGACCTGGGTGGAGCGGAGCCCGCCGAGGGAGCCTGGCCGGGAGTTTGCACTGGGAGGCTGTTGCATAGCGTCTGGAGGGCCCATTGATAGGGCGTTCAGGCCGTGGGACTATTTGAAGGATAGACAGGAACGGAGAGGGCAACAGGTGAGCGGCCCCTTGCAGGCAGTGTGCACTGTTCATTCCCACAGCGGAAGTGATACCTAGGACGGTGGACTGGTGTTTCTCTGCAGCCGCACGCATACTATTTGCATTATGGGGAAGCCTAAGGGGAAGACGGGGGTGCGACCCCTGAGCGCGAAGACGATGAAGGCACACCGACTACCCAGGGGAGCCCACACGAGGGGTTGAAGGGATGCAGCAGAGGCAAGTGGACCAGATCCTTAAAGCTATAGCGGATACCAGGGAGGCACTGCAGCAGGACATAGCGCATGTGGCGCAGGGGCTGGGTCTGCTACGAGCTGACCATGCCAAACTCGCAGACAGAGTGAAACAATCGGAAGCCACTATAGAGACCCTGGTACCCGCCCAAAAAGAGATGGCAGCTAAAATGGAGGATGTGCAACAGCGGCTGCGGACCCTAGAACGGCGGGCAGAGGACGCCGAAGGCCGGAACCGCAGGAATAATGTTCGGGTGGTGGGATTGCCAGAAGGAGTGGAGGGTGGCAACATGATGGACTACCTGGAGGGCTGGCTACGGCGGGAGGTCGCACCCGAAGGACTGACGTCCTTCTACACGCTGGAACGTGCGCACAGAGTGCCTTCGCGGCCGCTGGCACCTGGACGCCCTCCTCGGCCAGTGATAGCTAGGTTGCTCCACTATAGAGATAGAGATATACTGTTGCACAAGGCACGAACTTCAGGCCCTTACATAGTGGGCAACAGCAAAGTGACGCTTTTCCCCGACTATACGCTTGATGTTCAGCGCCGCCGCAACTCTTTTCTGGAAGTCAAGAAGGTGCTCCGCTCCGAGGGGATACAATACTCACTGATGTTTCCGGCGCGCCTCAAAATAGCGCTAGACGGCAAAACGACCTTCCACGACACTCCGGATGATGCCTGGACTTGGCTGGAGATGTACAAGGCGGGAATGGGGGAAGCGGGCTGCATGACGAGGGAGCAACAGGAGGAGCCACGACCGCGCCGTTCGCGGAGGATTCGACGACATGGGTCAACAGCACGGAAGCCTTCGGAGTCACAGACAGACAAGGAACGCATGGCTGCTCTGCAGGCGGTAGCATCCATCTCATTAGAACCGAGCTCAGCATTATTGGCGGCGACGGGATCCGAGAAGGGGTCACCACGGTCGGACACTGAAGAGTCCGAAGCGGGCAGTGTGGTGCTCCCGCATGTGACCGCTGGGACAGCCGACGAGACCGTGGATGCGTGATGGGGTGGCAGACCCGGGACAAGTGGAAGGTTTGACGGGGCGCTGGGGCGCAGACTGCCGGTGCCTCCCCTGCCGGCAATGGCGAGGGTTTGTGGGAGGGGAGAGGAATGCTCGATCGGATCACTGAATGTCGAAGTAGCCCTACTACGTTGCAGCCCCGGAGGGGCTGATTAACAGTATAAGGGTCAGGTGTCTGGGGGGCAGGAGGGCATAGAGTTTCTCTCTCTGAAGGTTCAGGTCATCCCCCCTGCGTTTGTGTGGGTGTAGCTCCCAGAGTTTGCTGTTGGAGCGGTTTGATTGTTAGTTTGGATGGGTACTAAAGTTGTAGCGCCTGTTCTGGGGATGGGGAGTTGGGGGGAATTTGGGGTTTGGGTAGAGTAATTAGAGCCACCGGTGTGACAGGAAGTAGGGGGACGGAGAGGGAGGACTTGGAATTGACTCATGGGGGGCTAGCTAATCTGAAATGTATCACCTGGAATGTGCGGGGGCTCCATACAATGCAGCGGCGACACAAGGTGCATGCTTACCTAGTGCGGCGAGGGGCCCATATCGCCCTACTCCAAGAAACGCATATCAACAGGGAGGAGGGGTTGGCGCTGAAACGGAGATGGAGGGGGCAGCTATATTATACGACCTACTCGGCTTTTGCCAGGGGAGCGTTGATTTGGGTTAGAGCGGGGATCCCCTTTCAAATGACGCAGCACTTCTCAGACCCGGAGGGAAGGTTTGTAGTGGTGAGGGGCCGCCTCAATGGGATAGACGTGACGCTGTGTAGCGTGTATGCCCCCAATGCAGACCAGACCTCCTTTTAGACCGGCTGTCACGGAGTATAGCACCGTATATGACGAGCTCGGTATTGATGGGAGGGGACTTTAACACGATAGTGGACATAGAGAAGGATAGGTCCCACCCACCGCTTACTGGCGCACCTGCCCACAGACTTTCCAAAGCGCGACGAGCATGGCAAACTAATTGGGGGCTGGTGGATACTTGGCGCGTCCAGCACCCGGAGGAAAGGGATTACTCCTACTATTCAGGTCTTCATGACCTGCATGTAAGGCTGGATGCAATGCTGTGCACTCCAGAGGTGCACGCCAAGGTAACTCATAGCGAGTATCTGGCTCGAACGATATCGGACCATAACCCGCTCCTAGTGCAGATACGTTGGGCCTGGGAAAGGTCATCCATACCGACCTGGCGTTTGAGACCGGAATCGCTGGACGATCCGGTATTTAGGGCGGAACTAGGGGAGTGCATAGCACACTACTTCCAGGACAATGAAGGCACGGCGGCAATGGCGGCGGTGGAGTGGGATGCTTTTAAGGTTGTGATTCGTGGAGCGTGTATTGCCAAATTAGTAGGGGTGCGGAAAACATTGCTACAAGACATAGAAGAGGCAGACAACCGCTTGCGGCAGGCTGAGAGAGCTCGCCGTGATGCTGCTGGACAGCAGGGGAGGTCCTGGAGGCCAGAGAGGCAGTGGCGGTGCAGGTGGAGCGACTCCGGGCCTTCGATTACAAACAATACCAAACACGGGTGCATGCAGAGGGCGATAAGACGGGGGCATTACTGGCGTGGCTGGCCAGTCCCAATCCCAGGGGGTCGCCTATACTGGGGCTAACGGCACCAGCGGGCGAAGTGGTGCATACACAGCAGGGGATAAACGAAGTGTTTCGGGACTACTATGCCGACCTATATCGTAGCCAACTACAAGGAGGGGAAGACATGATAGGGGACTACTTGGTGACACTAACCCTCCCCAGGCTGGAGCGGGATCAGGCGGACGACTTGGGGCGGGACATCACATTAGGAGAAATCCGTAGTGCAATCAAGCATATGGCGCGTGGTAAAACGCCTGGAGAGGACGGCCTACCAATAGATTTTATACAGTGTACGTGGACTTATTAGCCCCTCGGCTGCTGGAAGTATACCGAGAAGCGCGGACGCTAGGTAGATTGCCGATGACAACTAGAGAGGCCATTATAATCCCGATATTGAAGCCTGGCAGAGACTCACTAGATAAGACAGCGTACCGTCCTCTGTCAATGCTGACTACGGACTATAAAATATTAAGCAGGATCCTAGCGACTCGACTCCTGCCCCATATGACGCACTTGGTGCACCCGGACCAGGCGGGGTTCATCCCCAAACGGAGCACGACGGCTAATGTGCGGCGACTGCTTCGAGTTCTGGAGCAAGGGGATCGCTTGCCAAACACCGCGACGATCCTCTCGATTGACATCGAGAAGGCCTTTGACAGCCTGGAGTGGCCGTTCCTGTTCCAGGTGATGCAAACGATGGGTTTGGGGGATGCCTACATAGGGTGGACCCGGATCCTCTACAACCTGGCGACGGCGCGAGTACGAACGGGAAAGACGATCTCCTCCACCTGCTGTGTGGAGCGGGGGACGCGGCAGGGGTGCTCTTTGTCTCCCCTATTGTTCGCCCTTGCGATGGAACCCCTGGCGGCATATGCAAGGTCGGGAGGGCATTATGCAGGGCTAGAGCTTCGTGGCGACATGCAGTACATATCCCTCTACGCGGATGACCTCCTTATGTTCCTGGCTGATACTGGGGATGGCTTGCCGGGGGTGATGGCATTGCTGCAGACCTTTGGGGAAATGTCAGGGCTCCGGGTGAATTGGGCAAAGACCTGCCTGTTCCCGGTGCGGCGGACAACGGAGTGCCCCGACCTGATGGGAGATATACGATGGGAGCCCCAGTGTTTGCCTTACCTTGGGACCAGAATCTACCACACACAGGAAGATTTACTGGAGGGCAATGTACGCAGGGCACTGACTGGGATCAGGGGAAGCATGACCTTTTGGAGCACACTGCCACTCTCGGTGGCAGGGCGCATAGCACTACTGAAAATGGTGGTTCTACCCCGGCTTTTATATTATTTCTGGACGTTACCGATATGGATCCCGGGCTCGGTGTTTAAAACACTCCGCACCTTAATGGTGGGATTTATATGGGGTAATGGTCGACGGCGGGTAGCGCTGGCCACGCTGATGCGCCTTCGCGCCGAGGGAGGATGGGCAGTCCCGGACCTAGAACTGTATTACTTGGCCGCTCAAATGCAGTGGCTCACGCAGGCTGTTGCAAGGGAATTCCGGGGACCAGACGGCCCGGAGGGTAGATGGCTTCCGCGCCATGTGTTGTCGTTTATAATACTCAACCAGCGGCTGCGGGTGGGACTGTTGACACATGAGGAGCGAGCGCTGCGGCAATGCTGGCTCCGCAGCCAGAGACGGGGAGGAATTGAACGGCCTTATGCCCCGGAAATTCCATTGGGCATGTGCACTGCCCTGCCGCATGGAGGGGATTGGACTGACCTGGCCAAATGGGAGGAATTGGGGGTGCAGATGATTGGGGATCTATATGAGGATGGTATCCTCTTGCCCTATCAGGAGTTGCAAGATAGGTATGGCCTCCCAAGGGGCCACTTCCTGCTGCACTCGGCCCTTGTGTCGGCCATACAGCGTTACTGGGGAAGAGGGTTGTCGGAGCCGCAGACCACGCCTACATGCCAGTACGTTGTAATGGTAGCAGGGACTTTCAAGGCTATCACCTGCCTATACCGGCGCCTGCTGGGCGAGGGAACACAACCGTTGCATCGACTGCAGAGGAAATGGGAGGTAGATCTGGGCAGGGAAATTCCGGAGGTGGAGTGGGCAAAGATAGTGGAAAGAGCATGGAAAAGTACGCGTAATGCTAGATTTCAGTTAATCCACCACTACATACTGCATAGAGCGTATCTTACGCCGGCCCAGATTAATACATATTTTAAGACGGATACAGCTACTTGCCCTCGATGTAACTCCGAAGGGGCGGAGCTTCTGCACATGTTATGGAGCTGCCCACAGCTGGGGACATACTGGGAGGACGTGACCGAGGTGCTGAGCGAGGTAACAGATAGACAGCTTGAGCCGGAGGTGGGGGTCTGCATTCTACACTGGTTCCCGCATACAACTAAGACGAAAGTAACGAGCAAGTTTATAGACCTAGGCCTATTATTAGCTAAGAGGGAATTAACTAGGCGCTGGAAATCCAGACAAGGGCCTACTAGAGAGAACTGGGAACAGGAGTTCATTAAGTGGGCAACTAGCGAGAGCGCTGTCAGGTTACAGCTAGCGAAAAGAGCAAATAGCGAAAGAGCACTGGATACGGCCAGGGCATGGGAAGCACTGGTTGCACTGCTGCGAGGGCAGGCCGTGGACTCGGACGAGGAATCGTCCGAGGAGTCAGTGGGTCTGATACCTGCCACGGGGTAAGAGGGCGAGAGCGGCCCCAATTCTGAGAAAGGCAAAGGGGAGCCCAGCAGAATATGGACCTCAAGGTTGCCATCAGGGAAGAGAAGAATCTGGCCCTAACTTCGGAACCTACATAGAGAGTGGGTAACCTGCATGTGCAGGCACACCTAAGACACTTAAACACACCGGTGGCAAGGGTTGGGGAGGGGGGTTGATAGGGGGGAATATATGCATAGAAACAAAATAGTAGATTGCTCGCATTCAGAATTGAGAGAGATGGACGATTAGGAAGATCGAAACATTATCCGCCAGAACTACCAAATATCCAGGCGGCCTATGCAATATGAGCGGATTGAAACGGCAAATGATACTGACATTGCAATGGAAGATGCGAGGGACGAACAAATCAATGTGCAACTATTACTGCGATAAGCAGGGAAATGTTAAGTATCTAAATATGCATGTAATTGGGAGAAAACCAATAAAATATGTTTAAAAAAAAAAAATAATAATTTGACCATAAAAGCACAGAATAAAAACATGTACATCTTTAAAAATGTAAATAAAACTTTAAAAGCATTGTGAAACAATTTGTCATTAAAGTGCATAGGTTCTTCTCAATTTGTTAGCTGCGATGATATAGCTAAGAGCAGCAGTGCAAACATCAAGTGATTGTAAACTTTGCAAAGAGATCAAACCCTCTTTATAAGAGTTACAGTGCTTATGCAGAAGGACAGGGCATAAAAAGCGCAATCTAAAATAATCATATAAAGTAAAAAAAATCATAAAATGCACAGTAAATTAGGCAGTTACAGAGTCACTAGGGCAACAAGAGAGGAGGGCAAACCAGGAACCCACTAGTGGGAAAGCCACAAGGATGTGAACTGTGTTTAATCTCAAACTAGTGAGATAAAATCTATGCTCTGGATTTGCTGTCCAATTTAAGTAAGGCTCCATATCAGAGGATGTAGAAATCTGCATATATCATGTAACTGAAGACATGTCAACTTTTCTAGTCTACTTCCTTCTATATTTGTTTCATAGCTCCCTTTGACTTTCATTTTGAGGTCTGAACTTATACTTTGCAGTGACTCAAAAAGATGACTGTACCCCAGGCTGAAAAAGATGTTTCACACATAAGCCAGCAATGGGAAAACAGTCCTGTCATCTAATTTTAGACAATATTACAATACCTTCATTGAAAAATCTGCCTTTTGGGAGCTCCATAACTTTATCCATAATAAAAGAGGTGCCATGGAAATTTAATCCTCCATTAACCCTATACTCAATTCCAGATGTGCAATGAGACGTGAAGAAAGTTTAGGAATGGCCAAGAGCCTGCACAAGAACCTATTCTTGACTACTTGAAGTTTCGTGCAGGCAATGCAGCCACAGACTCTGGCTCCATAAGTGCCCTTCGATAGGCACTTGGTTTTATAAAGTTGAATCATTTCCTGGGCTGGCTTATGGTCTAGCCTTTTTGCAAATCTGAATATTGCATCTTCTGCTGCCCACATCTCTTGGACCCTTTGAGTAAGTAGCCTGTCTCACGACCCATTTGCCTCCAACAAGATGCCTAGGTAGTTAAAAAAGGAACATTTTCAATCTGTGCCTCCCCTATATAAAATGTTTTTGACTTGGTATGTTTTAGGCCACAGGTCATAATAGAAGATTTTGTCTGTCTTGTGTTATGTTTTAATCTAAGCATAAAATCATTAAAGCCATGCAGGAGGTTTTGGAGGGCATTTGCGGTCAAAGCTAAGAGAAGCGGCATTCGCGTAAAGCAGCAGCGGGACTGCCTGCATACCAATCCTAGGGGCATCATCACTCAAAGCCCTTAAGACAATGCTAAGGAATTAATATATTATAAGAAAAGAAAAGGTGCTAATATGCAACCATGTCTCACCCCGCTGGCCACCTCTATTGGGGCTCTACATTCCCCATTCCAGGTAAAATGCACGCTCGTTGTAGAGTCCCAATGCAGGCGTTTTACAAGATCCACTAGAGGGGGGATCAATTCCCATCTGCTCCTTCAAAGTGCAAAGCACTCTTATTTCATATGATAATCACTTTTTCAGTCAGCACAGTTTGCAGTGCGAGTGGTAGAGCAATGAGCATGTTCTTTAGAGTAAGACGACACGCCAGAGTACTCGAGGTCATGGACAAATCGCCAACATCACAGAGCTATCTTTTCGAAACCATCAAAGGCTTTTATAAATCTAGATTTGTAGCGTTAAGACGTGGCCTGTTAGCAACAAAGTATGCAAAGCCACCATGGGCTCCAGAACCGACTTCACCATCATGCAGGCTGTGTCAGGGGCCAGATAAATCATTCTTGGACATATTATGCATATGCCCCATTTTGCAACCAGCGCACAGAAAGCTTTTATGCAATCTCTTTAATGCTAAAGAAGTAAGAACTTGCTATTCATCTTGCAAGGTCAGAGCCTCCAAGTAAAGCTTGCCTGGTAAAATTCACTGCCACCGTGAAATAACAATTTAAAGTGACCGGACAGTCAAATAGAGGAACTATGTCTTAAAGGCTTTCCCCTTTTCATCTGCACTTTCCATGCACCGGCACTTTGCCTTGGGTTCGTCTGTCTCAACTAAGGAGACTTACTGAAAAGTCCTTTAGTGATTAGCACACAATTGCACTTTTAAATTGTTTTACTCTGTTAAAATGTGACCCTTTTCTTTGGTTTTATCTGCTGCGCATTAGCTTTTTAGGTAGTATTAAGGACAATTATTGAAAAGCCGACCCACTAGCACTTTGCAATGTGTATATCTGAATTAATCAGGACATATACTGAAGTGACCTCATGTTTTAGCATGTCCTTGTTTTTTTAACTGATTGTGTACTGGGTAATATTGTGTTCTTATATCATGTAAAGGTTTTCATTAACTAAATCATGATTAATAAAGTTTGAAACTGGTGGAACGCAAGCCTCCCTTACATGTTCGCCTCCTAGCACTGTACTCCGAAAGTGTGGTTGGATCCCCAGGCCTGGCATTCCAGCACAATTCTGCTATGTAGTGCATTGCCCATAGTTGGTGCTGTCGCATAGAATGAGATCAGATGTAAGAGTAGCACAGAGGAGAAAGAGAACTCTAGAAAGTTGTTCATTAATATAGAATGCCCAGGACACTCCAGCCTTTCTCCACAAACACTTGCTGAATTAAAAAAAAACATACATGCAGGTTTTCAAAGTTTTTCTTAGGAGCCCACTCTGGCCAAGTGACAGGCTTGCCGAACATCAAGGCTGCCTTGCCCTATTTCCCCCTCATGCCTCTTTCACCATCACCCTAAACTTCCCACCTTTTTATCTCACCCTTGCAGGTTCTCTTTCATCTCTGCTTTCTTTCTATTGTCACCATTTCCCCATATTTCTGTTTCTCCTTCTTTCTCCCTTTTCTGCCTTTTTTCTCCCTTGCTGTGGGTCAAAAGGCATGATTATGAGTATGCCCTGATAATGATCACATCAGCTAAAAATCTGACACTGAGGTGTTTCCAAGTTATCAGATGCAGTAATTGTTGCTTATACTGAGGGTTTGGAGAAAAGCATGTGGATTTTGGTGCTTTTAGCACCAAAATCTGCTTGTCCTGGTAAATAGTGGCCCTTTTCCATTTGTTAAATTGACATGGCATGTTTAACATGCCAAAATTTAACAAAGGTGCAAGCTTTATCACACCTCATAATTACGGGGATCGCTATCTAATGGGACACTTAGTATCAAACCCATGGTCTAATGAAATGAAATAAGTCCTGGTTCTCAAAGATTAGTGCCAGTGCCCACCTCCTGTAACCACGGGCACAAAATAAGCATTGACATTAAGTCAATAGTTCAGATTAGAAAATTGAAGAAATAAGAAGCATCTCAGTCTAGTCCCAATCCTATTAATTTAGCATTTCAAATAGTTCCACATGATATCTTATATCACTTTGGACAAATTGAATAATAAAGCATCTTCCAGCAACTCTTTACATCACAGAATGGCATCAACTTCATACTATTGATTGCAAACGAAACATTTGAGCAGGAGTTGCAAAACACGAGAATGGCATTAGTAGTGATGAACATGTTTCAAAACCAAAGCATTCAAATAGGGATAACATCTCAATGTAACAAATACAGCTTTTGATACAAGGAAGATGACAGTGTGGTAAGAAGTGCCTAGGCAAATTCTTGACAAACAGCAGCATGTATCTCCTGCTTTGTATTTGAATACCAACCTTAAAAATCATAAGCTTTGTACATTTTATGAGTTGGTGTTGCGTAGAATTATGTGTGTGTGGGGGGGGGGAGTTACGGTGGTGTTAAAGGAAGTTGCTACAGATATTGTTAAAGCTTTTCATTTTGCTGGAATAAATCAATGGTGAAGTCATATGTGAAAGGAAAAGGCATTGAATCTGATTAGGAGAGTGTTACCTGAAAGATCTGCCAATTTGTGGAGAAAGTGTAAGTTCTCCATTGCAGTATTCTCTGCTGGTGGTGGATCCACATGCAGAATTACCTCTCTACATGGATAGTGCTTTGGAGGTAATTTGACAGCTGGTATGTCTACTGGTTGGAAATCCTCTAAGGTAGGATTTACTTCATTCTCCACACATCAGTGGATTTACAGTTACCACGCACATGAAAAGCAGCCCATTTGTTCTTTTGTTATTTAGAAATTTATTGAGCATCATTATCAGTGAAAACAGATTTTAGTAGAAGGCCATTTCATGTGTGTTAAACAGAATGGTAAAACAAAAGTCATTTAACAAGTGCAAATACAATATGAAGTCTAAGAAAGCATAAACAAGGGTTTTAGCATACATCTTTTAATACTGAACTTTACATTACTCACGGATACATTGAGATGAACCAACATATTGCGATTGGCTACTATAAGTGGCCACTATTTAGCCTTTTCACATAGTACACGAGTTGGAAGTACTCATATTATATTATGAAAATGAAATCAAATGAGTCATTAAAATGCTTGGGTTTCCACAAATTCCTTCTCGTATCATTACTGAAACCATGTGGTATTGACACAACTATTTAATGAGGGAAGATTATGAGGTTTTATAATATTCTTGGCCATCATCTACACTCGGTAATAAGACTTCAGCCTTTCCATCCTTTTACTCAGGTTTGTAGTAGATCAATAATTTGTAGTCGAGGAATACTAGTTACCATTTCAAGAAGCTTGCATTCATTAAGTAATGAAAAACCTAATGGCAATCCTTAGTCTACTGAATCATGCACCTCTTGAAGAGCTTGACTAAGTCTCTGTATGGCTGCTTTGAGAGCAAAGAGTTCTGTTTAATGATCATGTAACTTCTTTGAGTAGTTGTCAATTTATAGATGTGTTATACATTGTTCTTCTGAGACTGTGCTTTTTGAGTGCAATGAATATCAATTCATGTAAATGTTGTGTTGAGGGCTCAACTGTTAATGCCAAAATATCTTATGTTATGTTAAAATAAATGTATAAAGGGTGTGTTCCCCAAATAGATTCTTGGACCTAGGGAACAGTATTTAAACCAACCCAAGCCAATGCACATTGAGAAGGAATGAAGACTAATAGGCTTGCCTAAGCAGCAAATTCTCAGGATTGTTCCTGAATGTCAAGTAATCAGACTGATGGTGTACAGTTAGAGGCAGGGAGTTCCAAATTGTGGGAGCTTGTGCAGAGAACCTAACACCACCCATCATTTTTCTGTTGAATTTGGAATAGTCAAAAGATTGGAAGAGGAGGAGCTTAATTTCCAAGATGGGAAGTATTCCACATTTCTAGTTCGTAAAAATTAAGGGCCCTTTTCCCAAAAAGCCTTGAAGCTGATGCAACAGGCTTTGAAAGTAATCCTTTGTTCCAGTCGGAGTCAATGAAGATCTCTCAACAAGGGAGTGATATGGCAGTTCCTAGATTGTTTAAAAATATGTTTGGCCGTCTGGGTTTGGACACTCTGCAATCTACACAATTTGTTGTTAAGAAGGCTGAGATATTAGGAATTGGCGTAATTAAGCCAAGATGTAATTAATGCCATATCCACCAAGATTAAGGCATCGTGACTGAAGTACCTGCAAGTCTTTTTGATCTTTCTAAGAGTCAAGAAACAGGATGGAACCAATCTGAGCTTTCAAGGCGAGCTCATTATCAATGATTACACCCAAGCTTTTTGCTGATGTTGTACTGGTAGGGGGTTCCCCCATTCAGAATGCCAGGCCGAGGGATGCCACTTGTTATTTTGTTATTCAAGGTTCCAATTTTGGTACAGCATTAAACTTTGGGAAGGTACTGCCCAGTTGAAACACTTAACAGAATGGATGTTTTTCTGGGATGTAGGGGAACTATTCTCTCTCAAAAGTAACTGGGAGTCATCAGTGTATTTATATACTTTACAATTTATCTCACCTAAGGCTTGAATGGGGGATTAATGTAGATGTTAAATAAATGCAGTGATAAAGAGGAGTCCTGAGGGACACCACAATCCAATTGGGCCGCTGTGGTACTAAAGGTGCCCAAGATGACAGACTGAGTGTGGTTCTTCAAAAACAATCTCATTCACTCACAGCCTTGAAGCCCAGGAGCCTCCACATGGTCCACCAGCAAATTGTGGTCGACCGTGTCGAAGGCTGCTGATAAATCCAGCAGGACTAATGCAGAAGTCAGACCTTCTTAGCCATCTTTGTGCATGCCATCCCCCACTGAGAGAGCTACTGATTCTGTGCCATGAGCTAGGTGAAACCCCTGTAAATTCAGGAATTGGGAATTCTCGGGATGTAATCAGAGCATCTGTGCCACATAGGCTTCTAATAATTTGGCGGGATAAGGCAACAGAGAAATTGGACGGTAGTTTTTCCGAAGTAAAGAATTTTCACCTTACTTTTTTGTAAAGGAATTACTACTGCCTCTTTAAAGGTCATTGGTGTACTTCCTTGGGACATGGAAGGATTTGAAAGAGACTTGCGAGGACCTGATATTTCAGGCAAGAACGCTTTGAGAACATTAGAGGGGGGCAAGGATCATTTGGTAAACCAGATTTCACTTTTTGCTTGAGTAAATGTTCTTCATGAAGAACAGGAACTTTAGAAAAAGTGATGGGATTCATGTCTTGGGGACATTTAGGAGGCTCCTTAGAGCCTGACACGATGCTGTCTCCAATGGTTTTGATTTTATCAATAAAATTTGTATTTAACATATTGCAAAAATCTTGGGTGGGAGCTATCAGTGACAATCTATCTGGTTAGAAAGTTCATCCACAGTTCCAAAAATGTCCTTGGATTTGTTGGCAGGCTGCAATATTTTATTAGTGAAAAAGAGAGTCTTTGTATGTAGTAATAGAGCTTTGTAGTCCTTCAGACCCTTTTTAAAAAGAGTTTCACTTTGACGAGTTTCAGTTCTTTAGAAAACCAATGGGAAAATTCTCTTTGTCTGATAGTTTTTGATTTACGCAAGGGGGCGTGTCTATTACCAACTTTTAAAAACCAGAGGGTTAAATTTCCATCAAATGAAAATCTTGACTGTGGCCAGGCACGGTGCCGTTGCGCAGAAGCTGTCCTTGTCTATACGTGACCATTTGCGAACATACTTATTAATTCTGGATTTGGTATTGAGTTGCTGTAGGCCACCCAGGCTAATTTTTTTGAGGGAATGATCGAACCAAAGGCATGGGAAAACTTTTAACGCTACATCATCCACGTATGAATGCATGGGGACGCTATCTTGGCTGCTCTGAAACCGCAACGGCGGTGAAGGTGTTTGTTCTTTGCCCTGGTGGGACGGGTGTCCCAGGGTCCTCCTGTCAATTCGGCTAACCTTGCCCCACAGCGTTTATCAATCTGCAAGGGGACTACAAGCCCCAGAGATCAGAGCGCCACACACACCTGCTGCCTGCGAGAGGGAGGCGCTCAACATCGCGCATAAAGCGCTGCCTCTCCCCCGCGGCGCGGACGCTATCTTGGCTGCTCTGAAACCGCAACAGCGGTGAAGGTGTTTGTTCTTTGCCCTGGTGGGACGGGTGTCCCAGGGTCCTCCTGTCAATCCGGCTAACCTTGCCCCACAGCGCTTATCAATCTGCAAGGGGACTACAAGCCCCAGAGATCAGAGCGCCACACACACCTGCTGCCTGCGAGAGGGAGGCGCTCAACATCGCGCATAAAGCGCTGCCTCTCCCCCCGCGGCGCGGGACGCTATCTTGGCTGCTCTGAAACCGCAACGGCGGTGAAGGTGTTTGTTCTTTGCCCCGGTGGGACGGGTGTCCCAGGGTCCTCCTGTCAATCCGGCTAACCTTGCCCCACAGCGCTTATCAATCTGCAAGGGGACTACAAGCCCCAGAGATCAGAGCGCCACACACACCTGCTGCCTGCGAGAGGGAGGCGCTCAACATCGCGCATAAAGCGCTGCCTCTCCCCCCGCGGCGCGGGACGCTATCTTGGCTGCTCTGAAACCGCAACGGCGGTGAAGGTGTTTGTTCTTTGCCCTGGTGGGACGGGTGTCCCAGGGTCCTCCTGTCAATCCGGCTAACCTTGCCCCACATCGCTTATCAATCTGCAAGGGGACTACAAGCCCCAGAGATCAGAGCGCCACACACACCTGCTGCCTGCGAGAGGGAGGCGCTCAACATCGCGCATAAAGCGATGCCACTCCCCCCGCGGCGCGGGACGCGCGCGGGTCGTGCCCGGGCGAAGCCCGGGCCAAGGGCGGGCCCGTCCTTGCCCGTCATTGCCAGGAAGAGGCAGGGCAGGGCCTGACCTCTTTTATCTGCTGTTTGGGACATGAACTAGTAAACTCTAAAGGTACTGTGTGTTGCCTTAAATATTGGGCTTTGTTATATAGTTGTGATTCACTTGCTTTACGGATTTATAGAGCTGTTGGAACCAGTGGAAATGTTGTAACGTTTTGAAGTTCACTATTCCTTGTTTGACATAGGATACACTTGTCTATTTATTTATTTTTTTCCGACTTATTTTTGCCTGGCATTAAAATGGGCAAAAGAAAAGCTACAGAAGGGGCAGGGAGGTCAAGTGTATCAGCTGATGAGAAAGATAAAGGGAGAAAGGTCAGTGAAAATAGCAAAAAAGCAGATCTGACCGATAGTTGTGTTATGAACAGAATAGATAACCTCATTATTGAGTGTGAAGGGCTTCTGGGTGTTGATTTACCAGCTGACTCATTAATCCCTTCCGATCCCGCTAACTCTCTATCAGCAAGACAACCTACTGACCCGCGCCCAACTATTATCCCACCAATGTTTCAGAAAATCCACCGCAAGGATTTAGTGGCTTCTAAGGAGATCGTACGATCAGGCCCCGAATTGCATCTAGTGGCCCATGCATCTTTCCAACTACCTATTTCCCCTGCCCGGGGTGCGAGTTGTCATATTGAACCCATAGTCATCTGTGCCAATCGCTTCTCAGCATTGGCAAGGGAATATGAAACTTGTGAAGAAGCTCAACCCCCTGCCCCCACGACAACTTTAAAGAAAAGCCCAAACGTGACGGATGACACTTGTCCCTTTTCATTAAAGACCCTCCTGCAAGTTATTAAATCTCTTCAGAAAGATGTCGGATCTATGAAAGTGATGATTATGGAGCTTGTGGCAACTGTTAAACTCCTGACTCCTAATAATATTTCACAAACATCAGACATTTGTGTACCATCTAATCTGTGTCAGTCATTAATATCGGGAGGTCTAGTAGATAGTGGCCAGCAATCAGCTACTACAATCCTCATGGGACGAGCTCCGCCTACTAATACAGCAGGTTTACCAGGAACTCGCTCTTCAAAGGTATTGCATAAAGATCCTTATCTTAAGGCTGTCGAGAATGGCAGAGGGTCTGCTGAAGCTTTACCGGCTCCATCTTTGGTTAGAAATATACCTCCCCAGCAAAGTAAGCAATTATCTTGCTCTTTTACTAAAGCGCAGATAGTTTTTATGGTTAATGTTCCCAAAATAGGTTCAAGGTACGAGAATTCCGATTCTTTAATAAACAAGTCCATACATTGGATACGTCATGTCAGGGGTTGTCGCTCATTGATCAGGGAAGATATAGTTAGAGCACGGAGATGTATGTCAAATGATCAGCTCACTGACTGTATCGAACTTACTCTCTCCAATCCAGATTTAGCAGAGAACCTCCTGGCCTTAGAGTATAGAACTTGCTCCCCAGATTTTTCGTCCATTCAGATCAGGCGCTTTTTGACAGCTGGTCGGGCTAGGGCTCAGGATAGTTTAAAACCATTACCCACACCAGGAGGCTCTACTTTAGAGGCGGTTGATTGACTATGTCACGCTTATCAATCCCGACAGAATTCAGATCTTACCTCAACTATTAACAACCAGAGTGCTCCTAATATTGTTTGCTCGAGTAGGCCTCTTGGAGATCCCCTGATTTTGATGCAATCAAATAGCCATAATGGTGACCAAAGCTGTAGTCCAATGAAACAGGGGGATGTTACATCTTTGAATATTTCTGTTTTGCCTCCCGTTCCACCTTTTGTGACAAGACAGCCTTTAGCTTGTGATGGGTCTTTAGCACCACAACTTAAAATCTTGTCTCGGAATATTGCAGGTCTCCAAAGTAAAATGTCTCTTCCTGATTGGAATGACCTGATTGAAGAACATCACATCTGTATATTCCAAGAGACATGGAGCTTGACACCATTATATAAATCTGGTTATACTTGTTTTTTTAGATCTGCTATTTCTAAGGGGAGAGGGCGGCCCTCTGGAGGCCTCATTATTTGGATAAAGATCGATTTGAATTGTAAAATCCTAGAACATCATTGTGACAGCCCTGATATAATGTGGCTTTCGATTAAAGGAGCCAGGGGCGGTAAAACTATCGAGCTCTTCAATGTTTATATAAGGGGTACACCTGGGGGCAAAATGTCGACTATTGTTTCTTCCCTTGAACATGAGCTTGCTGGACGTCCATTGGATTCGTTTGTTATGATAGCAGGAGATTTTAATTGTACTTTTGAGCCATTAGACTCTGAAGACCTGTTGGGGAATGAGGAAGAAGACATGAAGTGGGGTGTCCCTTTGCTAAACATACCTCCGATTAAGAAATGGTCCCAAATCGTAATTCAGATTAATGCACTTGCCCTAGAAATTGGATTGAGGGCAGTGAATGGTAGAACAGCTTCCGATGCTCTAGGAGCGAACACTTTTAACAGAGTAAACTGTCCCTCACGCATTGACTACATATTGGTAGATTTGAGACTTTGGAATCTGATAGTAGATATGGAAGTGCTAATTTCTTCTGACAGTGATCATAATACACTTAGTTTAAGTATGGAAACCCCCTCTGCCTTTCTCTGTTCCCTAAATCAGACCCAAGGGCCCTCCATGATTACGAAGGAATTGATTCCCTCGGGATGTAGAAGGTTCCTTAAATGGCCTAGAATCGTGATACACGAACCGTCGATGAGGGGCATTAGCCACGTATTGAGTATAAACACCGTTCTATTGCAGGAAGCTCTTGGTGAAGTAGATGGTCTGGCTAAGATTTCGAATTTATACAGTAGACTGATAGATCAGATTGGTATGTATTTTATAGTGAATAATACACCTAGACTGAGCGGTGGTGTTAAAAAGCCCAATTCTTGGTATAATGGGGATTGTAGAGCGAAAAAGAAGGCCTTGGTTATTGCAATTAAAAATAAAGATTGCCTCCTAGTGAAAGAATCTAGAAAGAACTACAAAACTGCTACCCACCGTGCTAAGCTGGAGTGGGACGAGTCCCATTGGCAGAAATTAAAAGAGGCAAGTGTAGCTAGAGACCCCAATCTCTTTTGGAATATGGTCAGGTGCTCAGGAAATAAGGATGCAAGACTTATTCCTAACCATATTACAAGTCAGGATTGGTTTAAACATTTTGGAAAGCTCTACTCTGGGACTGATTTATCCCCTCAAGAGGGTTTATACACTTATTTGAGTTCCCACTCTACCTTGAATACTGTTGATCTCTTCACTCTTGAGGAAGTGGAGGCCGCTATAAAGAAAATAGTCCCAGCAAAAGCCCCGGGTCCCGATGGTCTCCCAGGAGATCTCTTTCTAGCTGACTCCACTAACTGGGCAAACTATGTTATGCTTTTAATTAATTCTATTGCGAGGGGTTGTGCAGTACCTGAGTTTTGGAAAGGCGCAGAGGTCGTCCCTATTTTTAAAAAAGGTGCCAGGGACGACCCTGCTAATTATCGCCCGATCAGTCTGATCGATGCTATCCAGAAAATAGTTGGCAGAGTGCTGTTGCAGCGAATCCACCAATGGGTGGATGAAGAGAATATTCTCTCCCAATACCAAGCGGGATTTAGGGCCTGCACAGGGACGGTGGACCAAGCATTTAGGCTGCTTTTAATCTACTGGAAGGTGGTTTTAATAGGCAAGGGCAGTCCATATTTGGCGTTTATCGACCTAAAGACTGCCTTTGACCTAGTTCCCCGCGAGCGATTATGGCACCTGTTAGATGAAATGGGTATGCAACCATTGTTACTTAACCTGCTGGTTCGCCTACACGAGGGCACTTATGCCCAAGTGAGATGGGGGTCCCAAGGACAAAAAACGGATAGGATCCCCGTGAACAGAGGGGTCCGCCAGGGATGCGTCCTGGCTCCCACCCTGTTCTCTTTATATATGAACGGGGTGGTTAGCTTTCTTCAAGAGGTTCCATCTGACGCCCCTGCCCTGGCTGGTGATAGGGTTCCTACCCTTCTCTTCGCAGATGATACTCTGCTTATTTCTAAGACACCAGTAGGGCTACAAAAACTTCTAGATAGATTCTACCTTTTTGCGAGTCCCGGGGGCTGATTATTAACACTACAAAAACCAAATTAATGGTGTTCAATCCTTATAGGTCGCATAGAGGCAATTTTACTTTAGATGGAATTAGCTTGGAGAAAGTAACAACATTCGACTACTTAGGATTAAGGTTAGCTGAAACAATGCAGTGGAAATACCACATTGACAAAATGCTCTTAAACCATAAACGTGTGGCAGGAGCATTAATAAGAGAACATCGCTCCTCACAGAGCAGACCTGTGGCCCCTGCCTTAACAATTTATGCAGCCAAAGCACTTAGCTCGGCACTTTATGGTGCCGAACTATGGGGCTTCGAGAATGTGGATAGCATCAGCAGATCTGAACACAAATTTTTTAGAGATCTGGTGATGCTCCCCCGCAACGTTCCTCTGAAGCCACTAATGAGTGATTTCGGTAGGCACTCCTTTAAAGATATAGCCAGGCTGCGGCCATTGTTATTTTGGGCTCGTTTATGTCGAACCCCAGAGCTAACTAGTTATGCCTCTGCGCTCAATGAAGTGATGGCCCTGGATGGCAATCAGAGAATTGGTTGGGTGCTTAAGCTTAGAGAAACTCTTCTTGCTCTTGGGCTTAAAGAGTCATGGGATACGCAAACTCCACCTTCCAAGGCTGATCTTAAAAGGTCTTATTGGGCTTGGGTTAATGCCCAGGAACTCAGTAGTCAAAGGGTAGGAAGACTCACAGAAGAATTTTATCTCCACAAGCAATATATTTTTTGGAACCATATTTAGATTTTATTCAGTCACCACGGGATAGAGCACTTTTTATACAGTTCAGGGTAGGTTCCCTCCCGGTTCAGGAGCTAACTGCAAAATGGGGTGCACCATATCAGACACCAGCAGGGTGTCCTTGTTGTAGAGCACCAACCGAGAGCTTACCCCATTTTATGTTTGCCTGCCCTGCTTATAAGAATGCCAGAACGAGATGGCTTAAACCTATCTGCAGACAATTGGGTACACAAGAGCATCGCACTGCACTACGCATCCTAAAATCAGATGCACGCACCCTTTTTGCTTGTGGCGTTGCAAAATATCTTAGTTGTGCCTGGATTATAAGGTCCAAACTTTTGCGTTTAGCACCCCAATGAATTAGCATGTTTTTCAGTCTTGTCTTGCACAGTTGTATATTGTATTGTAATTTATAACATAGCTATTTTTTCTGTTAGACCAAAACTAACTTCGTATCCATCTAATGAAAATGCGTTAGAATGAATCTATTTTTATGATGAATTGAATCAGAATGAAATTATTTTTTATGATGTTTTAAACTCTTTTTATATTCTGCTTCTAATTTTTTATTAGATATTGTGATGTATAAAATGATTTTATTGGGTTTATGCTACTAATTGATGTCTTTTTGGTAATTTTTAAACGTCCTTGTCAAATAATGTAAGATAGTTAATGCTTTTAAGATACATGTTTATCGAAATAAAGCTATTTGACTGACTGACTGACTGACTGAATGCATGTGTAAGAGTTAAATAAATGTGGATATATACCATTTTACTGCTCCGCTTATTCTCAAAACACGAAATAAATATGGATAAATATCAATTTGATGACCAAAAAATAAATATGGATAAATACAGACAGAAATGTTAAAAAAATAATTACCATAAATCCGGGAGCTCTACTTATACTTGAAATGAGCAGTATTCCACACAGGGATTGGAAGACACCCTGAAGATAATGAAGACCATCCACTCCGGGGCCCCCAAGGACCCCTGCCCCCACCACGTCTACCACAGACATCATCACCCCTTTGCTTCAACAAACCATCAACCGATCCTTCAAGACCGCCTATTCTCCTGATGACTGGAAACACGCCAAGATCAACCCTCTACTAAAAAAACCTTCAGCGGACCCCACCGACCTCAAAAACTTCAGACCAATCTCCCTGCTCCCTTATCCAGCCAAAGACATTGAAAAAGCCGTCAACAGCGGGGTGTGGCCAGAGTGCCGACCAAGATGGCCCCGCAGCGCTTAAGCTCCGCCAGGGATCCCGACATCTGAGCCCCATCCTGCCTCCAATCCGTGCCACTGTACCTGTCGGGCAGCTACCCTGGGTGCAGGAAGGTGCCCACATGCCGCTGAGCCATCCTGGGCGGCTAGATTGTTGAAGATCCTACGTACGGAGGCCATCAATCGCAAGAGGGCGGCGCTGGAGTATGGAGTGGTGCGCAGCCTGGAGCTAGGCCGCGCCGAAAGAAACTACTGGCCTCGGTGCCCCAGCAGCATTATCCGGATGGGAGAGGAGACGGCCGATACCCTGCCGCCTATAGGGTGAGTGCGTCCTGAGGTCGGGCCCCCCACTGATTCGGCCTCCTTCTTGCAGCTTTTAAGCAGACTGTCCCGCGTTGCTCCCGGAGGCCCTGCGGTGTGAGGGGCCACGGGTGAGCCTGGGGGCCAGCCATCCGGCTGGACGGGCCGGTCAGGGGGTCGCTTGGGGTCGCGCTTGCCTGGCCGGGTGGGGCGCGGGTGCTGCCAGACACTGCCGTTCACTGGGGTCAGCAAATTGAAAAGTGCGGAGCGCTGGCCCGATCTTTGCACAGAACGCTTGCATCGGTGTGCCGCCACTCCTTGCGTTACCATTGCGCTGTGGCCCTTCACTCTGAGCCCAGGCTGAGATGAGACTGCGCCTGTACAGTGCCGCAAGGACTCTGGCCGGCTCCATGGAATGATACGAGGCTCCTGCGGGTGCACAAACTCCTGCCATCTTGTGCAGTTTGCTGCTAGGCTCCAAGAGGAAATTCGGCCGCCATAGGCCAGGCGCGCATATCGAGGCTATAGTATCCGGCTCCTGCAGCCAACGCTGACCCAGGGACAATCTGTCCACCAACACCAGTTTCACAGGTGAAGTTATGGGTCGACAAAGACCCCAAACAATGGCTATTATAATTTGGCAAACCATCCGACAAGCCTGTGGAGTTTGGAGGCAACATGGCTGAGGGGGGAGCAGAGGAGGCCAATTTTAGCGATGCCCCTTAAGGATTGGGCACTCTGCTGCTGGAACTGAGAGCTGGCTTCAAGGCACTAGATGGTCACTTTGATACCCTTGAAAAGCGTTTAGACACCATGGGCGCCAAATTGAATGCACATGAGAAGTGCCTGGACAATGTGGAGGGCAGGGTGTCTGACCTAGAGGATGGCGCGGCCCAATCCACCAAGTGCCTAGACCGCATGGAAAAGATCCTCAAAGATGTCGCCATGAAAAACGAGGATTTGGAGGCGCGCAGTAGGCGCAACAACGTATGCATTTTAGGCGTCCCAGAGTCGGACAATACTGGGCGCATGGACCTATTTGTAGAAACCCTGCTCACAGACATCTTTGGTAAAGAGGCCTTCACCTCCAATTTCCTCGTCGAGCGAGCTCACCGCTCACTTGGCCCTCATCCGAACCCGGGTTACCCACCTAGGCCCATTATTGCTTGCCTTCTAAATTTTCGGGACAGAGATACGGTGTTTAGGCTGGCGAGAGAGCAGGGCTACATATCCTGGCAAGGCTCGATGTTGGCACTTTTCCCAGACTTTACCGCCATGGTGCAGGAGGCGAGGCGGAAGTACACCAGCGTGAAGGCAATGCTCCGCAATTTGGGACTCCAATATGGCATGATATACCTAGCGGGCCTCCGGGTCGATGTCGAGGGATGCTCCCATATATTTGACACCCCTACAGCGGTGTAAGAGTTCTGCAGGGACTATAAAAGGAGCAGGAGCCACAAGAATAAGGACATATCTAGAGCCCCCCCCCTCACAGTGGCTCAGTGGCAAGTGTGGAGCTCTTCTCCACTGAATAATCCATGCTGTCCGCACTGGAGGGCTATGGCTAAGTACTGTGTGAATCTTTGTGTTAGGGCGAATGATGCGTTTTTATTGATCATTGCAAAGTTGGGCAACTGGCGTGGCGTTGTCACCACCCAAGTGTATATCACTTTAAGTTTGCTTCAATAGTTGAAATGTATCTTGTTTTGCTCCTTCTTTATTCTCTAGGGTGTTTACATGATGCATGTTACTGCTTGGTCAATGGGGATACTCCCTGTGAGGGGGTGCGCAGGGATGGGTGGGGGTGGAGGGGGGGTTTGTTAGTAATCATTGGTTACCAGTGTTCTATCTCAGTTTACTCACTGCAGCACGTTGTGTTCTAACTGCCACGCACAACTACAATCACTGTTAATTTGCTTGAATGTCGGTGTGGGGTAGGTTGTCCACTTCTTCAGATCTGACGCTGATCATCTGGAACGTTAGGGGTCTCAAAAATGCTAGAAAGGAGAAGCAGGTTTTGCACTACTTACAGCGCCATAAGGTTGATGTTGCATTTCTACAAGAAACACACCTGCCCAAGTCCGCTCCCACCAATTTTGCCTCGAGTTGGGGCCCGCATCGCTATTTTGCGAATTACAGCACATCTGCGAGGGGCACGTTTGTAATGAGTCACAAACGTCGGCCCTTTCAATTTTCCAAAGTCCATAATGACTGTGAGGGTCGCTATACAATGGTAGTTGGTCACTTGATGGGACACCGCATGGCATTTGTTTACGTATACGCGCCTAATGTGGATAGCCCAGAATTTTTCCATGGCCTTCACGCACAGCTCCTACAACTAGACGCAGATTATATATGCATGGGTGGGGATTTTAACCTCCTGTTGAACCCTGCGTGTGACAGTACGTCCAACTTTCCGGATACCAAACCCTGCGTGCGCCACGCGATGTTGGATCTATGTGACTCTGTGGGCCTAGTTTTTTTTTTTTAACAATTCTTTTTATTAAACAGTTACTGGTGAATGGTACAGTACAAGAGACCAGGTAGTTTACTTTACTCAGTACGCATGTATGGGGGAATAAACAGACAGTACACATGTGAGGAACATCATTAAGGAAGAGGATCATCATAATCAACAGTACAAGGTGGCGTACAAATCTCTCCTCTATACAAATTCCACGGATTCCAGACTCGACTCCACTTCCTTGGGCACCCCCTTGCCAAATACACCGTCTTTTCCCTAAACATGCACCAATCAAGGTTTCTTTCCCAGGCCTCCAGCGTAGGTGGGTGTGCCGCCCCCAGAGTTGCGCAATGTTTCTCTTCGCCAGCATGAGCCCCAGAGTGACCCATTGTGTCTGAGAAGTGTCCAAGTCTGTTGGCTCCCAGATATTAAGGAGGCATCGTCTAGCCTCGGGACGAAGGGAGATTCTCATCACCTGGTTGATCGTGTCGTGTACTTGACGCCAATAAGAATTGATATGTGTGCATTCCCAAATGATGTGCATAAACGTTCCGATCTGGCCACAGCGTCGCCTGCATTCCCCTGTCTCCGACCACCCCATGTGTATTAATCTAGGGCCCGTTATGTAGATCCTGTGGAGGATCTTCAGCTGAACCAGTCGCAAACGTGCCGGGATAGCCACCTCTTTGGGGGAGGATACTGCTGTTTGCCATTCTTCGTCGTCCAGTTCTATCCCATCTTGCGCCCACCTATCTCGCAGTGTCCGGAGGGGTTTGTCATGTGATTAATTAGTTTTTTATAAATTAAGGATATCGTTTTGTCAGGGAGATGACCATCTAAGATTCTGTCCTCCAGAGGGGAGACCTCCGGGGGATCCGCCCCTTTTGGCCATAAAGACTGAAGTGAGTGTGAGACCTGTAAATATCGAAAAAATTCGGTATCCGCCAATTTATATTCGCCCTGAAGCGTGCTGAAGGGTTTGGGCTCCCCTCTTCCCCAGACATCCCTAACAGCTGAGATCCCAATAAGGTCCCACCTATCGAAGCCCCTTGTCTTCCACAGGTCGCCCAACTTCTCCGAGTCCCAAAGAGGGGTAGCCAATGTGAGTTTGTGTCTCCATCCAAGATAATTAGTGGCGTCATGCCAAATTTGCACTGAGTGCTTCGTGGGGCCAGTTAGTTTGAACCGGTTAGGTCGGGAGTATAACGCCCTACCATAAGTGCCCCCGGAAGGAGCCATCTGTCCATGGTGTAGCCCGGGTCATCCACACGGCCATATGTGCCATGATTAATAGCTGCCAGTTGGGAAGCCCAATAGTATTTCTTGACATCAGGGAGACTGATGCCTCCATCATACCAAGACAACGTTAGTTTGCTCAATGCGATCCGGGGCCTGCCGTCCCATAATAGGTCTCTTTGCAGGCCCTCCACCTCCCGAAAGTAACGTGCTGGGACTACATCTAAGGTATTTTGTAGGGCGTATAAGAATCGCGGCAAGGCCATCATCTTAAACAGAGTGGCTCTACCCAGGAGTGAGATAGGGAGTGTCTTCCAGTTATTAATATCACTCTTAAGTCTGCGAAGAGGGGGAAGAAGGTTTTGGGCATAGCGAACCGAGGGGTCCAGTGAAATGTATATCCCCAAATATTTGAATCCAACCGAATTCGTTTGTATTGGACAGTTCCGGGGAGGGACAGGAGGGTCTCCCCTTAGTACAAATAATAGGGATTTTCCCCAATTAATAGAAAGTCCAGAGAATCGACCGAAGACTGCGAGGATATCCATCACCACTACAAGCGAGCTCCTAGGGGAGGCTAAATAAAGTAAAATGTCATCCACGTATAAAGATATACGGTCCTCCCATCCGGGGGACCACCGCAGACCCCTTATCCTTGGATCCCAGCGTATCCATGCGGCCAGGGGTTCCAAGGCCAAAGAGAAAAGAAGGGGGGACAGAGGGCAACCCTGTCGAGTTCCCCGACTGAGCAAGAACGAGGCTGACACCTTGTTGTTCACCACCACTTGAGCCAGAGGTTCAGAGTATATGAGACGCACCCACTGAATGTATTCCGGCCCAAATCCCAGCTTTACCATAACTGCCCATAGGTATGGCCATTCGATAGTGTCGAAGGCCATTGTCGCGTCCAGAGACACAATTACCGCCGGCTCACGAAGGGTGCCAGCCCTATCTATCACCCCATGCACTCTACGGAGATTCAAAGCTGTATTTCTATGAGGCATAAACCCGGTCTGATCTGGATGCACCAGGCCTCCAATCACCTTCACCAAGCGGTTGGCTAAGAGCTTGGCTAAAATCTTGGGTTCGGCATTTAAAAGAGAGATGGGCCTATATGAGGCACATTCCGCCTTATCCTTTCCTTCCTTGTGGATGGTGACAATAGTAGCCATTCGTTGTTCTCGGGGCAGCATTCCCGCCTCCCTAGATTCCAGAAACATAGCGTTCAAGTATGGGGCTAGTTTATCTGGTCTCAACTTGTAGAGCTCGATGGGAAGTCCATTCGGGCCCAAAGCTTTCCCAGAGTTCAAGGAACGGATCGCTTGCGCGGTTTCATCGGCTGTAAGGGGGCTATCCATATAGTCTCGATCCTCACGGGAGAGGCAGGGAAGCTTAATATCCCTCAACAGCTCCTGAGAGTCTGCTTCAGTGTGAGGGGAGACCGCCGTATAGATCGATTGGAAATGATCAGCGAACCTGTCCGCTATTTCCTGTGGTTCCGTGACCGAAACGCCTCCCTGTACATTGAGCTCCGGGACCAGCCGACTCGCCCACTCTTTCTTGTCCAGCCACGCTATGAGCTTCCCGGCCTTATCTCCCTGGTCATAAAGCCTGCCCTGCTGCTCCCTACTCAGGGCCCTGGCCCTATCCGAAACCAACGCTTTATAGTCGTGCTGCTTCATACTCAGCAAGTGGATCTTCTCCGGCGTAACCCCAGATTCCAGTTCCCTTTCTAGATTATATATGTCTGTCTCAAGTTCGAGGACCTCCTTTTGCTTGTCTCTCTTAGAGCTAGATATTAAAGACAGGGCTTGTCCCCGGATTACTGCCTTGAATGCTTCCCACAAGGTCCTGGAAGAGGGCACCGATCCCACATTATCGGAAAAATAGTCGTCAATAGCTTTGATAAGCTCCTGACGGATCTTGGGGTTACGTAAGTACCAAGGGTTAATTGGGGCCAATCTTCCCACTCCGCCCATACCTACGGACAGATGAACCCAGACAGGTGAGTGATCCGAGATACCTCTAGCTAAGTGTTTGATGTCGTGTATATATGTCGCTTGCGCAGCTGGTACCAGGCAGTAATCTAAACGGGAAAGACTGTTGTGTGCCCCGGAGTGGAAGGTGTGTTGCACCTGGCCCGGGTGGTACACTCTCCAGCCATCCACCAGTCCCATCGCCTCAAGGAAATCAGGCAACCATCGGGCAGACGGTACTATCTCTCGAGGGGGATATCTATCTAACGTACCCGAAACCACTGCATTGAAGTCTCCTCCCAGGACCAGGAGCCCATCCGGAAGGGCGAGCAGGGCTGCGCCCAAATCAGCAAACGTTGTGCCCTGTAGGCCTGGGGGAACATAGACAGACATAAAGGTAATGAGCCGGCCCTCCCACATCCCGGAAACACCAACGTATCTGCCTCTATCATCGCCCCATGTGGCGCTAACCGCCAGGGGAAGTTGTTCCGAGTCATAATACCCACACCCCTGAAACCCGAGGTGAAACCAGAGTGGGCAATCAGTTTATACCCCCTCTGTGCATTGCCTTACATAGATTCCCAACCAGATGTGTCTCCTGGAGTAAGACCACATCGGGTGAGTGCCTCCTGATGTATTGAAGTACGACACTTCGTTTGATTTTGTCCCCTAACCCGTTAACATTCCAGCTCATAATTTTTACCTTTTTATCCCCCATCATGCCTGTACTTCAGAAAATAGATCCCGCAATTCCGGGCTTGTACTCTGTCAGCAACTCTATCGCAGTTGTATATAGCCATTGCACCAATAAAACAATTATAACAAAGAACAGAAAAACAAATTGTCCCACCCCAACAACCCCCCACCCCGCTGCCCTGCACTCTAGGCTTAGAACTGCCCATCGAAAACTTGCAGAGTGCCTGTCGCCCTAGAAAGAAATTCAGAGAAAGAAAAGAAGGGGGAAAAGTGAGCTCCATGTCCCCACCCCTAACCAGGCCGAGTGTAACACCCCTGGCAGGTAAATGTCAAGAAACATATATGTCATCACCAGTCCCCATATTAAAGCGCAGATATCCCGCCCACCCCAGCCCATCTCACATCGATGACCCCGTTACGTAGTTCAAAGCCGCAATCCTCAGAGATCTACTTCAAATCGGTGAAATGTCCGCCTGTGTCCCAGCGCCGTGATCCGCCCGGCCCTTTGCTCCGCGATGCTCGATCCACTCTGCCACTGCCTCGGGCTCGTCGAAAACCATGCCCGTCCCTCGGCCTCCACCCGGAGACGCGCCGGGAACAGCAGTGAGTACTTCAGACCCCTCTCTCTCAGGCCACGCTTCACAGTGAGGAAAGACCGTCTTTGCTTTTGTACTCTCTGCGTGAAGTCCGGGAAGAAGGAAATGGCAGCATTTTCGTATCGGAGGGGTGCCCCCGCTCTAGAGTTCTGAAGAATAGTGTCTCTGTCCCGATAGTTCAGGACCCGAGCCAGCATGGGCCGCGGGGGAGCGCCCGGTTTGGGACGGCCGCCCGGGACCCTGTGAGCGCGTTCAATAACAAAAAATTTGCTGAGGCCTTTGGGCTGCAGGTGTTTAAGAATAAGGTCCTCGACGAATAGGTCCGGGGACTGCCCCTCCGCTTTTTCCGGCACTCCTAGGATGCGGAGATTATTGCGCCGGAGCCGACCTTCATAATCATCCAGCTTGAGGTCCATGTACTTGTGTGAGTCCTGGAGTTCGTGCATCTCTCTTTGTAATTGTGTGACATCCCCAACGAGACTGGTCGTCGTTATCTCAACCTGCTTGACTTTTTCGTTAAGTTTCCCCAGGTCGGACCTAATAAGGTTAATGTCAATCGCCATGGTATCCATTTTGTGCTCGAGAGAAGTCTTAACTCCAGCAATCGCCCCCATGACATCCGCGAGAGATAGCTCTTGTTCCTCTTCCCCTGGGTGTCCTTGATTAGTCTCTGCAGACAGTCGGCTCCGCTGAGGGTCCTTAGTGACTGTGTATCTGTCCAGTTTGTTAGTCTGCACCTGTTTCGCCCCACGGGACCCGGTCCCCCTGCGATCACCGGCGGCTGCCATCGTACTCAGCCAACTGGGATATTGGAAGCAGGCAGAGGCACCAACCACACGGTGCCCACCAGTAAGGTTTAACAGGTAGGACACCGGCCGCTATGGCGCAAGCCCCAGGGGTCTGAGAGCAAGTCCTGGGGGGGGCAACCAAACGCCGCTACGGTACCTGTGTGCAGCGTATACCGTCCCCGGGATCACAGACGATAGGGGGGTTCCCCTCACTCGGAGCGCATCGCCGCCATTACTCCGTTCCCGGCCCAGCGGTCAATGCGGGGGAGCCTTGTCAGCTTCAGGGCCCAGGGGCAGTCACCACCTCCGCCGCCGGTATCGACTGTCCCCCCGTAGCCCCGCCTCGATCTCGCACGGCGTCACCTCCGCCACTCAGGTCGGGACTCCCCTTCGGTGCCGCCGTTCACTGTGGGCCCCGGCGCTCAGAGCTCCGGAATAAGCGGGCCGGGGACCGCTAGCACTCCGCTCTCGGGGGGTGTCGACTGGCGTCACGGATGTGTCCGCAGGATAAACGTGAGGGGTTCCCCTCAGGCGGAGCGCATCGCCGCCATTACTCTGCTCCCGGCCGGTGCGCCTCACCCAGCGGTCAATGCGGGGGAGCTTTGTCAGCTTCAGGGCCCGGGGGCAGTCACCTCCTCCGCTGCTGGTATCGACTGTCTCCCCGCAGCCCCGCCTCGATCTCGCACGACGTCACCTCCGCCACTCAGGTCGGGACTCCCCTCCGGCGCCGCCGTTCACTGTGGGCCCCGGCGCTCAGAGCTCCCGCAGGCCGCAACACTCCGGTGCTGTTATCTCCCCTGTTGGGGCTGCTCGATGCGCCGGAACAGGCGGGCCGGGGACCGTTAGCACTCCGCTCTCGGGGGGTGTCGACTGGCGTCACGGATGTGTCCACAGGATAGACGTGGGGCAGGGACACTCGGCGGAGCTACATCACTACGCGGCCATCTTCGATCCGCGCTTGGCCACCTCTGTGGGCCTAGTTGATGTGTGGCGTGTGCGCAACCCGGGAGAATCCGCATATACTCACTACTCCGCTCAGTACGACACCTGGACACGATTAGATTATCGGCTTATTACTCCTAATTGGGCAACCTGGTATACGTCATCCCAGCATCTCCCTAGCACATACTCTGATCACTCCCCGGTAGTATTGCAAGTCCGGGTCCCCAGGCCTGAGGGCTGTGAGAGACAGTGGAGATTTCCCGGACAGGCACTGATGGATGAAATGTTCAGTACGGAACTTCGGGAGGCCATCGGGGAATACTTCGATCTAATAAAAGATCAGTGAGCTCATGGGCCACACTTTGGGAGGCCTTTAACGCCTACATGTGAGGGGTATGCATCTCTAAACATGCTGGGGTGTTGAAAGACTTGAGAGGTATGATAGCTCGCATTGAACAACAACTAGATACACTGGACAGAGAGCAGGTTGAGCGGCCTGATCCGTCTCGGATTGGCCGCCGATTGACGCTCTTGACAGAGTTTAAGGAGGCAGTGGAGCGTGAGACTCACTTCCTGAGTAAATACGCCATTGCACGGCATTACGGGGAGGGTGACAGACCTGGCCACACATTGGCACGGCTTCTGAGACCCTTGGCCGGGCAGTCATACATTTCTTGTATCCGCTCCTAAACTGGGCAGACCCTGACAGGCACCCCAGACATACGGGGTGAATTTTTAACATATTACTCCGCATTATACGCGACGCGCGTGACACATAGTGAAGAGGACCGAAGGGACTACCTTGCAGACATTGCTATGGTGTGGCTTGAGAAGTTCATGCATCAGTTTTTAGCTGAGCCATTCTCCACTGAGGAAATTATCAGCGCCATAGATGCCATGAATGGCACGACCACCCCGGGCCTGGATGGAATCACTGGCATCTTTTATAAAACATATAAGGACCTCTTAGCGCCATACCTCTTTAGGTTTATAATGAAGCACTCGAACGCAAGGAATTACCCTCCACTCTACGTTAAGCGGTAATAATTCTTCTCCCAAAACTGGGAAAGATCCACTCTTATGCGGCTCGTACAAGGCGCTATCACTCTTAAACCTGGATTACAAAATTCTTGCTAAAATGATTGCGTTGAGACTGGCCTTGCTGCTGGATCATATTATCTCCCCGACCCAGTCAGGGTTTGTCTCTCACAGGTCGACAGCCTTGAATTTGCGAACATTATTTGTGGTGATACATAGAATCTCACCGGAAGTTCCGGCGGCTGCAGTTCTACTTGATACTGAAAAGGCCTTTGACTCCTTTGAGTGGCCTTTTATCTTAGTGGTAATGAGGAAGTTGGGCATCCCTAAGGGATTCATTGACCTTACTGCACTGCTTTACACTGCACCCACAGCTAGGCTTTGACTGAACGGCATGCTGTCCCCTCCATTTGCGCTTACCCGCGGCACCAGACAGGGTTGCCCACTCTCTCCGCTGCTTTTTATATTGGCTCTGGACCCTCTGGTTCGACACTTTCAGGAGTGACATCTGCATAGAGGTCTCCAGTTCAAAACGGGTCCTCTCTTAATCTCCCTATATGCAGATTATATCATTCTATATGTCCGCAACCCTCAGGAGAACTTGGAACCGCTCATTAGAGAGATTATCCGATTTGGCGTTTTTTCTGGGCTGGGTATAAACTGGGGCAAGTCAAAAATTTTCCCCCTGACGCCGAGTACTGCTCGATGGGATTGTGAGTTCCCTCTGGCGTGGTGTGAGGAGTCTGCTAAATACTTGGGAGTTCAGATCCATAGAGAAACGGAACAGATTATCCTGCTAAACTACGGCCCAGCATTGCATAGCCTAGAGCAGCAGGTGGAACGCTGGCTGGGACTCCCTCTTTCGCTAGCTGGTCGAGTCGCACTTATAAAAATGGTAGTCCTTCCAAAATTCTTGTATCTGTTTCACAACATTCCCATTCCGCTCCCCAACAGCTTCTTTCGCACTCTTCGATCCCATCTCATCAGACTGGTTTGGGGGGGGCGGGAGGCCCAGGGTTAGCTTGGACACAATGTCCTTACCGTATGAAAGGGGGGGATTTGGGGACCCCAATTTTCAAATTTATTATCTGGTAGCACAGTGCAGTTTTGCACATTCCTAGTACCACCCGGATGCGCGGATCCCCTACACTTGAACCGAGGTTGACCTAGTGCTTCTAGCTCCCCTGCGTACGGTGCTGCCACAGGGATTTCCCAGGGACCCCTGGGATATTCAAACAGTATCCACCACTAGCTGTGCCTGGCAGCAGCTGGCATGTGTTACTGGCGGTCGCGCCCTATACCCTTCTGAGATCCCCATCATTAACAAACCATGGCTCCCCATTACGGAAGAAAAACTGGTCCAACGCACACTCACTTCATGCTCATTAGACAAGATTGGAGATCTGTTTCCAGTGGGTCATGTCTTCTCTAGCACAGAGGAAGGGAGGTTCAGTGAGGCAACATTTATGGACCAATTTATCTTCAGTCTGGTTCGTAGGGCGCTCAGAGCTAAGATTCCGGAATTCCCATCGGAGCCCGAGTCCTTGCCTCCACTGACTCTCTTAATCATGAGTGCCGGGGCAGATCATCTAATTTCTAAGTTATGCAGAGCATGTATGTCTTTAGTCCCTAGCAAGGATGCCAAGATCCGGGAGGCGTGGGAGCAAGACCTTGGGCACCCAATTCAGGATTCCCACTGGTCCTTTTGTTGTAATTAGACTAAAGAGGTCTCCCTAAACAGCAGACACAAATTAATACATTTTAAATATTTGTGGAAGGTTTACATGTCCCCGGCGAAAATTCATTCAATCGACCCCAACCGACCACACGCGTGTCCTAAGTGCGGAGGTCCCCACACCGATTTTGCTCACTTGTCTTGGAACTGTGCTAAGATTGGGGAGTACTGGAGAGCCATCTTCAGGTTGTTATAAAAAATGACACACCTGGAGATGGACCCTACGCCTGAGGTCGCCTTGTTGGGATATGTGTATGATCTCCCAAAGAAGCTGCGCAAATTCACGCCCATTGTCCTTTTGCTCGAAAAGAGGGAAATAGCTCTCAAATGGGGCAGTAGAGCCCCCCCCACAGTGTAAGCTTGGCTTAATAGCCTTACATTTTGTAATATGAATAGTGAACTTTATTCTACCACTCAACCCCTGGCATCCCGGCCCAAAGATATTTGGGGGCCTCTTAAAAGCTATTTGCTGGACCTCAATTCTGCCCCTACTTCACAGCAGCCCACAGGGATAGTCCCCACTGGGGTGGGGTAATTTATGCACTACTAGCTTTCTCAATAGCTGTGTTTATTATGTCAAGGAGGGCGGGGGATGGAGCTTTGGGGTGCACTCTGTTACCTGGGTTGATCAGATGTTTGTACTTCAACGTATGACATATATGCTACCCCGAGACAATTGTGCGTTATATGTGGAAACACATTTTCTTCGCAAATATTGCTTTTTTGGTTTGTATTGTCGCAGTGAGTAACCATGCAATGTCTGTAAACATTTATGGAAAATGATAAATAAAGTTTAAAAAAAAAGCCGTCAACAGCCAACTCACCGCCTTCATTGAAGAAAACAACATCCTCGACCCATCCCAATCAGGCTTCAGGAAGAACCACAGCACCGAAACCACTCTCCTGGCGGCAACAGACGACATCCGCTCCCTACTCGACAGGGGAGAGACGGTGGCCCTCATTCTCCTGGACCTCTCCGCAGCCTTCGACACCGTCTCCCACCGCACCCTAGCCCGCAGACTCCATGGAAAAGGTATCCGGAACAATGCCCTCGACTGGTTCCTCTCTTTCCTCTCCGGCAGAACTCAACGAGTTAGACTCCCACCATTTCTCTCAGACCCGACTACAACCACCTGCGGAGTCCCACAAGGGTCCTCCCTCAGCCCGACCCTGTTCAACATCTACATGGCCCGCTTCCATCCATCGTCAGATCACATGGACTAAACATCACATCATACGCAGACAACACCCAACTCATCCTCTCCCTCTCCAACGAACCCAACATCTCCAGACGCAACTTCCAAGACGGAATGGGAGCCGTCGCCAGATGGATGAAGAACAGCTGCCTACAACTCAAAACGGACAAAACCAAAGTGCTCATCATGGGCCCACACCCCGACGCCTAGAACGACACCTGGTGGCCCCCCGCCCTTGGGACCCCCACGGACCACGCATGCAACCTCGGAATCATCCTGGACTCCGAACTCAAAATGAACCGCCAGGTAAATGCCATCACCTCCTCCTGCTAACACACCCTCCACCTACTCCGAAAGACTTTCAACTGGATCCCCCACGAACTCAGAAAAACCGTCACACACGCCCTCATCAGTAGCAGACTGGACTACGGCAACGCACTCTATGCCGGGATCAGCAAGAACCTCACCCGCAAACTCCAGAACATCCAGAACTCTGCCGCCAGACTAGTCCTCAGCCTACCACACCACTGCCGCATCAGCCAACACCTACGGACCCTACACTGGCTCCCCGTCAAGAAGAGAATCACCTTCAAACTACTCACCCACGCACACAAGGCCCTCCACAACACCGGACCCGCCAGCCTTAACCACTGCCTCACTTTCCACGCTTCTCAACGTTCACTTCGCTCGGCCCAGCTCGCCCTCGCGATGATACCTCGGATCAGGAAGACTAGAGCAGGAGGACGGTCCTTCTCCCTCCCCACGGCCAGGACATGGAACTCCCTTCCGCTCCACCTCCGACAAACCACATCACTCCCGAAGTTCCTGCGGACCTCAAGACCTGGCTCTTCAATGAAACTCAGTGACCCTCCAGACTGCTGCCCCCCTTTCCCCCAGCGCCTTGAGACCCTTCCGGGTGAGTAGCCTGCGCTATACAAGCCGATTGATTGATTGATTCTGTTCCATCCAACATGTGGTCATTGCCCCTGTGGATAATATGGACTTGCCTGTGCTCAAAAATGATGTTACTGGGTTAGTTAACAGCTGATCGTTCATCACTGGTATTCAAGAAGCTGTTTTGTAGTTGCTGTAACATTTCTCTGACAAAAGTCACTGTTGACTATACAGGAATAAAAAAAGGATTTTGTCATGATATGCAATGAGGCAATGTGTGCTATTCAGCACACATTCAAAGCATGATGCATGCTATTAGTGGACACATTGTCCCCGGGAGGATCTCCTTCTTGGGGAACATCTGTGCTAATCTCTCAGGTGATGAAAACACTAGTTGGCCCTCACAGATACAGCATCATGAATCAGGCAAAGAATAACAGGCATGTAGACCCTTTTGAAGGTGCAGCTTGCCAATGCCAAGCACGACGACTTAAAAATTAGCTGTAATTTGCATAACTACATCATGTTCATCAATATATTAGGAAGCTAGAGGAAACTGGCACCCTTCCAATGATATGTTCTTTCCTTTGCTCCTTTAGTCATATTTTGAAGACATTATGATGAGATATTACAAGTATATTAACTAAGATTATAAATATAAGACAACACACTGCAATATATGAGTATTCAGCGAGTTTTCAATAAGTCAGTGGCGGCCGGCATAGTTCGCGGGTGGGCAAGCGGGCACGGGGGTATCACGCGGGGGGTGTTTGCGATTGCGTGAGGGAGCTTAACAAAAAACCTTTAAAAAAATTAACTTACCTTTCTGCCGGGTCCCGCGTCTCTGCTCCTGCTCTCCTGCTTCTGACTTCAGGAACAGGAAGCAGGCAGCCAGGCTCCCTCCCCTAAGCCAATCACAACGCTGCGTTGCAGCGTTGTGATTGGTCTGAGCGCTCTGACACAGCACTCCAGTGCTCTGACACAGCACTGGAGAAGGGGAAAGTGCGCACGACTGGTTTGGGCGGCCCAAGACTGCCGACCAAACAGTCATTGCGCACTTAAGAGTGGGCAAACTACTCCTCCCCTGCCCTGGTCTGAGAGCACAGCAGCCCCGCTCACCTGCCGGCCCGCAAAGCAGCACAAACATAAAATGATAATAACTGAAAGTTATTATCATTTTATGTTTTTGTTTCTCGCACTGCTTGAAAGCAGTGGGGCGACGCTCCTCTGCCATAGCGGAGGAGCCGCCACTGCAATAAGTGGGTCTTAAGCTAGGGAATGAAAGATGGATAGAGTAGTCAACAACAGCATTTAGTCGGCCCCTCAGGACACAATGTACTAAAGGGTTAAACTGGGGAAAACAAGAGAGAGTGGAAAGGGATGTTAGTAAGAAGCGCCAATTTTGGGGAAAGAGTAACTTGGCTTCAATTCTGGTATTTTATTTGCAATGAAAAATGCTGTTTACTTGCTGGTATAACCTGTATCATATGAAGAACATTGAAAGAAATAGCAATTACTATCAATGGGATGGGAAAGTCCGTGGGTTACAACAGAATTGAATTATACTGTAAAATGTTATAAAAATGATGATGCCTTCTTCACCCCTATAGATCTGAAGTGAGTCATAGGCTCCACAGTGATCCAGTTTATTGACAATGTGGGCAGCTTTTCTTTACTTGTTTGAACCCCAGCCAACAAAAAGCACGCATCATTTTAAATAGTAATGATATTTTGTCCCTGTTTGAATTGTCCCTTTCTGCAGGGTCTTCCCCAAACATTTTGCCTTCACTCGTCCATTTTTGCCTAATTTGTTTTGTTGGCCTAATGACTCTGTGCACTTTACCAATGCTAACCAGTGCTTGTGCCGTGTCCTTAAAACATGTTGAATTGGCTTATACCCAAATGTCATGTTCAATTTACTTGTAAGTCCCTAGTAAAGTGGCACTACTTGTTCCCAGGTCCCGTAAATTAAATGCTACTTGTCGGCCTGTAGCACTGATTGTGCCACCCACTTAAGTAGCACTTGAAACATGCCTCAGGCCTGCCACTGCAGAGCCTGTGTCTGCAGTTTAAACCGTCATTTCGACCTAACAAAGTAAACCTTTTGCCAGGCCCAAACATTCCTTTTAAATACATCTATGACACCCCTAGGGAAGGCCCTGGACAGCCCAGAGGGCAGGGTGCAATGTATTCAACAAGTTGTACATGCAGTTTTAAGTTGAACATGTTCCAGTAGTGAAAAACTCTTACATTTCTTTTTCACTATAAAAAGGCCTACATCTCCCAATAGGATAACACTGGAATTACCTTATTACATTTTATAGGTGTAATTTCCAAGTGGGAAGAGATAACCAGTTCATGTTTGGTGTCTTTGGAATTGAGGTGAAAAGCCCTATTTAGTGGTGAAGTTGTTTTTTTATCACAATTTCTAAAAAATGCCACTTAGAAAGTTGCCATTTTTCTGTGCTTAGCCCTTTTCTGCCTATAGCCTGCCCTGTAACACATGACTAGCCGTAACTGACCGTTAGACTTTGTGAATTCCTCCCATAGAGTCATACTATTGAGGGATTAGGTGTGTCTGTGTGGGCCAGCTGCTGGCAGGATGGGCGTGGCGGACCTGAACACAGCCCCACTTATAGCCTGTGCTCTGCCTTCACACAAAGGGCCTAATGGCCCTGCATTGTCACCTCAGTGTTTAACTTTGCAGGGGAGGCAGGAAATTCCATGCACTTCAAAGTCACTGTCTAGAAGCTTCTGCCAGCTTCCAGAACCAGGGCACCAGGGTACAAAACAAAGACCTCAGACACCAACTCTTCAGTATACTTCTGGACCTGTGGATACTCTGCCAGGAAGAAGGACTGCTGTGCTGCTACAAGGACTGCCACTCTTCTGGACTGCTGCTCTAAAGGAACTGCTGCCCTGCTGTGCTGACCTGCTACCCTCTTGCCTGGGGGCGAAGAACTGGACCTGCAACTTCATCTTAAATCCAGGATCCCAGACTCCAAGGGCTAGTCTGCTGGCCTCCTGATCTGAGCCTGAAAGACATAAAAGGCTCCTCAACCAGCTCCTGGACTCAGCTGCAGTGAGTTTCCGTCCCCCAAGTGGTGCCTCTCAGGTCCTGAACCCTTGGTGTGGTTCACGGGCTCTGGAAATCAAGCTTTTGGTCTCGCCATGACTGCAAATGAGATCTTTCGCCTGGAAACCGTGCCGCTCACACCAAACTTCAGCGCAAGCCTCTCCCAGTCCATCTCTCCGCACAGATCCAATCCGATCGCCCGCCAAGGACCTCCAATGCGAAGCACCAGCCTGTCTGACCGCGATGCCTGGCCTGCTCTTCGCACCACGCTGACCACCACCCGCGATGCTCTACTTGCTCCCCACGACCCTCTCCAACGAGAACGGGACTGTTGGCACAAAACTTGGGAAGACAAAACTTCAGTTAAACTAATTTGGGACTGTATCTGACCCACGCTCCATCACAGTCAGGCTGAACTTTTGACTTTGACCCAATCCAGCGCAACTAGAATGGCGCTTTATGCTTTTTGGCGCTATTTTACAGTTTATTCTTTAAAAATTCATAACTTTGGTTCTACTAATTGGATTTTTGTTTTTTTGGTCTTGTTTTATTTATTTGACAATTATATCTGACAACCAAACAGCATTTGTGAAGCGCAGCACTGTCACCCCTAAGGGTATCTGGGCGCTGAGTTCCCATCGAAGAGCCAGGTCTTGAGTCTCTGTCTGAAGTCTGCCAGTGAGGGGGCTGAACAGAGAAGGTCATTCCAAGTCTTGGAAGGATGTAGGAGAAGGAGCGGCCACCACTGTGACTGCAACGGATGTGGGGGGTGTGTGCGAGGGCAAGTGAAGAGGAGCACAGATTTCTAGAGGGTTTGTGGAAGTTCAGTCGATGGGCGATGTAGGCAGGTCCTAGTTCATGGAGGGCTTTGTAGGCGTGCATGAGGACCTTGAACTGGCATCTCTTCTAGATGGGCAGCCAGTGGAGGTCTCTCAGGTGGGGGTAATGTGGGTTCGTTTGGGGAGGTCCAGGGTGAGTCTGGCTGCAGTGTTCTGTATGGTCTGGAGTGTTCTGAGAAGCTGGGTGGAGATGCCGGCATAGAGGGTATTGCCGTAGTCGAGGCAGCTGGTGACGAGGGCCTGACGGTCTTTCTGGTGTTGCACGTTGGGACCAATCTGAAGATTCTACTGAGCATGCGAATTGTGTGGAAGCAGGAGGAGGCAACTGCTTTGACTTGTCGTTTCATGGTCAGTTGGCTGTTGAGGATGATGCCGAGGTTGGGTGCATGGCCGGTCGGTGAGTGTAGGTCCGAGTTCTGCAGGCCTCCAGTAGTAGTCCCATGCAGAGGTGTTCTTCCCGAAGATCAGTACTTCGGTTTTGTCGGAATTGAGTGTGAGGCAGCTGGCTGTCATCCATTTGGCTACGTTGGCCATGGCATCACAGAAGTTGGATTTGGTGTTGGAGGAGTACTCGGTGAGTGAGAGGATCAGTTGAGTGTCGTCTGTGCAGGAGATTATGTTGAGTACATGGAATCTGACGTCGTCTGTGAGGGGGGGCATGTAAATGTTGAATAGGATGGGGCTGAGGGATGATCCTTGTGTTACGCCGCATATGATGTCTTTGGGTGTGGAATTTAAGGGAGGCAGTCAGATGCTCTGTGTGCGTTCTGTAAGGAAGGAGGTGATCCACTTGAGAGTGTGTGAGAAGCTAGCCTGGTATATGATGTCTACTAATGTAAGTGGGCACCTTGCACCAGTCCAGACAACCCTTACGGTGATTTAAGAGGTCTTAGACAAACTTAGAAAGCTCTCTAAGTGGTAGCTGTGGAGAGCAGCCTTCAGGCTTAGTCCAGAAGGAGTGTAAAGCAGCTTGTTTCACCAGAATGCAATCTTATGGTATAGATTAAGTGAAAAAGAGCCACACCAAGTATTTATAAAAATATGTATTTATTATATAATACTCTCTAGTACGTTCCAATATCTCCAACAGGGAGATAAACACAATGCACACAATACTTTAGCAAAGAAACACAGTAAATAGCAAGAAATACACAGTGGCTCCAGGGGGGCACCAAACCATATACTAAGAAAGTGGTATAAGAACCACCACTCGAGTCAAGACAGTGTCAAGAGGATATAGAATTGCTGGGGCCCCAAGGAACCACCAAAGGTGAGTAGATAGGGACCCCATGGAGAGCGTTTGCAGTGTGGAAACACAACCCCGTGCTCCGTACAACTCTATGTGCAAGTCACGGTTGGATTTTTAAAGATTAAGGACCCTTCCCAGTGGACCCTGAAAAAACCCAGTGGAAGACAGAAGGTTGGAGAGCCACCCCACCCGTGGATACCCTAGTACCCACATTACCTACACCAGGGAAGATGGGTGCCTATGTGTGAAGTGGTGTCGGAAACCGCCGTCGAACCCAATGGAGGACTTCAGGAAAGTGCCGCTGCTGGAAGAGGAGAAAGTGTCCGTGGGAATCAAGAAGGAGCAACGTCGTGACCAGCAAAGTCCAGGGCACTCACTAAAGGCAGGGGAGTCAGGGCAGGCCCCGAGCAATCAGGGGAGCCCAAAAGTAACAAGTGTGACCCTCAAGTGGACCCACAGCACTGGAGGTGCGAGAGGACCTCAAGCAGCTCACCAAAAGATGTAGGCCACGATGCACCCGATGCTGTGTGGCTGAAGATTCTGGTCACTGGAGGTGCTCAAGGTTGGAGCTACTTGGAGCCCAAAGATCTTCTTGCAAAGAAGCCAACAAGCCTTTGCAACTGCAAGTTGGACATGGTACACGGAGGTTCGGTTATTGCAACCCCCACGAGGGTTACTGGCCTCAAACTTGGTGAGAGGGTAGAGCAGGCCTCAGTAGCTGTGGAAAACCACCACTTGTGTTGCAGAGCCCTCGGAGTCCAGAGGAGCTCAGGATCTGCTGAATGGTCGACTTAGTTGTGGTGCCTGCAAATGCAGGGGAGTGACTCCTTCACTCCAAGGGAGATTACTTCGGTTGTCTTTGATGCTTCACAGGCCTTGGAAGGTTCCAATATGATGCACAGGCACAGACGATGCAGCAGACTGGAAGGGAGACAAAATCAGGCCCAAACGAAGTCCAGCGAAGTCCAGAGTACCCAGGCGGTAGAAATGCAGTGGTGCCTGATCCGAATCTTATCCCACAATGAATCTAGGGACCTACACCCAGGTAAGCCCTTAAGTATCCCAGGTAAAGGGTTGGAAAGATTCAGGGGACCCTCCCAGGGGAGGATCTGGACAGGGGGGAGGTTACTCCCATGTCCTTTGTCCAGTTTTGCGCCAGAGCGGGAGCCAATGGCTCCTGGGACTGGTTTGAACTGGACTATGCACAGGGACACCAAGTGTGCCCCTCATGCAGACTTTCTGGTGCTGACAAGTGCACCCACCCGGTCCCAATACACGAAATCCTGTCTGGGAGGTGGTCACACCTCCCTGTGACAGGATGCCTATTGTTCCACCTTCCTCTGCTCGAGCTTGGCTCAGCAGCAGGAGGGCAGAAATGTGTCTCTGGTCAGCAGCAACCATTTTGTGCTGTCTGGGTCTGAAAGACTGGTACTGGTAACACTGAGAGGCTAACGGAGGGCTCTTCCAGTGCTTGGAATCATACCTCCCACACTGTTTACTGTGAGGGTGTATGATTCGAACATGTTTGATACCAAACATGATAGGATTCGTTGCAGCCATTTTCGAGATGGTCATCCCGAGATTATGCGGTGCCCCTCTATATAGTGTATGGCTGCTTCATTGACAACCCGGGAGAATGGACTCCATAGGCTGCAGGGGTGTCCTGCTCATGTAGGGGAACCCTCTCACTTAGAACCAAGCACCCTGCCTTCAGGATTGCAAAGGCCTGCTATAGGGGTGACTTATAGGTTTTAAGTGCAGTGACCCTTAGATATAGTAAACCTATATCTTAAGTAAGTGGTGCATGCACCAACTTACACAGGCTGCAATGGCTGGCCTGGTGGTATAATGCATGCTTCAGCCCATGGGGTACCTCTGGGGTACCTATGCCCTGGGGACCTTAGTACCATATACTAGGGACTGATAAGGGTACCCCAGTATCCAATCTAGAGTGTACCTAAGTACTCAACACAACAATTTATGGAGAAAGCAGATAGACTGGGGTCCTGATTAGCAGGATCCCAGTCAGACTAGTCAAAATACAGCTTAGCACCAGGCAAAAAGTGGGGGTAAACATAGAAGTAGATTCTACTTTCCCACAGGGCGTCTTGCTGTATGCCTATGTTGTAGAGTCTCTTGATGAGGGTTTTGTGGGAGACGGTGTCGAACGCTGCGGAGAGGTTAAGGAGGATCAGAGCAACAGTTTCTCCAGGGTTGGAGACTGTTCTGATGTCATCTGTGATGGCGATAAGCGCAGTCTCAGTGCTGTGGTTGGCATGAAATCTTGATTGTAGGTGGTTTTGTTCCAGGAATTCAGTGAGCTGCTGGTTGCTGTCTTTCTCGAGTACTTTGGCCGGGGAGGGGAGCAGGGAGATCGCACTGTCATTTTTTAGATCACTGGGGTCTGATGTCTGGGTGTTTCCATCTGTCCGGGAAGATTGCTGTTGAGCTGGAGGTGTTGAGGATGCTGGTGAGTTGCATGCTGACAGGGTTCATTGCAAGGTTGTAGAGGTGATGGTGGCAGGGGTCGGTGGGCGCCTTGGAGTGGATGGAAGACATGATGGCTGAGGTGATCAGGGTGGTGAGCGGAGACCAGATGGTAATGGTTTGGCTGGTGTTCACTGGCTGGTTGAGGTTGTTGGGGTTGAGGGTGGTGGGTTGGAGGTTGGAGGTTAAAAGTGTTGTAGATGTTGTTGAACTTGCTGTGGAAGTAGTCTGAGAGGGTGTTGCAGAGTTCTTGGGAGGGGTGGATAGAGTTCTCTTGACTGGTGGTTTAGAGAATTCTTTGACTATTTGAAGAGTTCCTTTGTGTGATTGGTTGCGGAGTCGATGCAGGGGAGATTACTGCTTTCTTGGCTTCTTTGCTGTGCCAGTGATAGTTGCTGAGGGCTGCTTTGTAAGTGGCTCTGTCAGCGGGGTTCTTTGTGGCGTGCCATCGTTTTTCCAGTTGGTGGCAGTTGCGCTTGGTGGTCCGGAGTTCTGGGGTGTACCAGCTGGCATGTTTGGAGGTCTTGTTGGATTTTGTGGGTTTCAGTGGGGCAACACTGTTATCACTGTCGGTAATCCAGACGGTGAAGTTCTGGACGGCCTGGTCGAGGTCTGTTGAGGTCTCGGGTTGGGAGGTGGTGAGGGCCTGTGACCACTGAGTTTTGGTGACCTTGCTCCAACTGCGGTGGGAGGAGATCTGAGGCCTCAAGATGAAGTGCTGGGCATTGGTGATGGTTAAGTGTATGATGGTGTGATTAGTCCATGTGAGTTCTGTGGTGTGGCTGAATTTGATTCTGTCTCCAGAGGAGAAAATGGGGCCGAGTGTGTTTCCGGCTCTATGCGTGGGTTCAGTGATCAGTTGAGTGAGGCCAATGTTGTCCAGGTTCTCTAGAAGAGCGATGGAGTTGGCGTCATTGGGGTAATCGATGTGGAAGTTGAGGTCGCCATGTAGGACATAGTTGTGAGAGTTGATTGCTAAGGGGCCAGTGAGGTTGGCGATGGCGTCACAGAAGTTTGCTCAGGGTCCCTGGGGTATGTAGGCGAGGGTGCCTCTTATCGTCATCTTCATGTCAGTTTGTAGCAGGAAGTTGAGGAATTTCATGAGAGGCATGGGGTCGTCGTTTCTGATGGTGCATTTGATGGTTTCCTTAAAGATGATGGCGATGCCTCCGCCAAGTTTGTTGGTGTGGTCTTGGTGTATCATCTTGTGGCCTTGGGAGTGGCAGTGGTGAGGTCAGGGTTCAAGGAGAGGCTGAGCCACATTTCGGTGATGAAAGCAATGTCCGTGGAGACCGTGGTGATGGTGTCCCAGATTATTGTGGCATATTTGCAGAGTGAGCAGGCATTGAGCAGGATACAGTGGAGTGGTTGTGAGGTGTTCTTGATCTTGTGGGCAGGAGTGGTGCTGGATCTTTCGTAGGTTGTGTTGCCAGAGAAGTGGCAGTGTTGGCAGGTGAAGGGTCCTTTGGTGGATCATGAGGAGAAGACACAGCTGTTGTTTCAGCGTCCGGGGGCCAGGCTCAGGAGTTCCTTGGTGGTGTACCATCAGGTGGCGGGAGGGCCAGGGGTCCTGGCGCTGGGAGTTGTCCATCTGGTGGTGTGTTGGTGGTGCGCCTGCTGCATGCGCCCGCTGCATGGCCATGCAGCAGCCTACATTGGTGGCCTTGGTCAGTGGTCCAGGTGGACCTGAGTGCCAGGCAAGGACCCGAAGCGGGAAGTGCAGGGACAGCAGGCAGCGCAGGGACAGCAGGCACCGCAGGGACAGCAGGCAGCTCAGGGTTAGGGACAGCAGGCAGTGCCGGGACAACAGGCAGCGCAAAGGGCAGGGGCAGCAGTCAAGGCGGGGGCAGGAACAGAAGGCAGCGCAGGGGCAGCAGGCAGCACAGGAGCAGCAGGCAGTGCAGGGATAGCAGGCAGCGCAGGGGCTAAGGCAGGAGGCAGGGACAGGGACAGCAGGCAGTGCAGGGGCAGCAGGCACCGTACCTTAAGCTGAGGTCAGGCAAAAGAGGGGTGGCCCAGCACAGCTTCCTCTGTGCTCGGACGGGAGTGGATGAGCCCGCCCTTGGGAAGGCGGCATGGAGATTTAAGGTGCCTTGGCAGGAGAAAGGGGGGAAAGAAGCTCCAATCACGTCCCAGCAGCGGCTTCTAGGAAGTGGAGGCAGGCAGGAGGGATCCGGAGGAGTTCCACGATGCGGGAGGCAGCGTGGGGAGTTTAGGTGCCTGGGCGGGAGAAACGGGGAGAGAAGCTCCAATCATGTCCCAGCAGCGGAGGCTGCTGGAAAGTGTAGACAGGTGGGAGGGTTCTGGAGGATATAAGATGTTAATTATGAGCACTGCAACATAGATGTAATTTCATGGTTTCTAGATTAAAAGTCTGTCCAGTTTGTGGGGATTCACTCGACTGCGCCAACTTCCTCATTTGTCATGTTATGATGTGTAGATGTCCTTTATGGGCTGCGGATTGTTAACCATTGTAAATAATAAAAAGTAAATTAAAATCACACAAACTTGGAAAATATATAATTGCCAGCCTCATATTAATATTAGTATTTGAATCAGTAGAAATATGTTATCTGCCAGTGTTAAAACATACTGCAATGATGAATTGTGGAGTTTTGCAGTAAAATCCGATATTTAACAGAAGCAGAAACATCTTTCTAAATGTGAGACTAATTTGCAGTACTGTCATAGATTCACTTGTTTTCTTCTTTATGTTTGGTTTGTTAGGAGTGCTACTAAAGCAAACCCTCAGAGGGTAAGAAAAATTGGTAATAAATTATTTCTTGCGCTTCTCTTGCTTGCAATCACCTTTTTCTTGTTTATCCATGCCCTGGGCAATATCAAGCAATATATCTTTCAACGCTGTGCACATATTGTTTACACAATTTGTTCTGCAGTCTCCACGATTGGCAATTTTCACCTTGTGTGAGTATATGTTAATGTACAGAATTGCATCAAGAAAACCTCTGAGAAAGTGAGTATCAAAGTTGGTCCACAGGGTCAGCACTGTTCATGGACAGGCACCCATTCAGGTGGCAGCAGATGTGGATTCCTTCCCAGGGCGTAGGTGTGGCTCAGAGTCTTACACTAAGAGGCTCTAGAGCTCAGCAGGATCCCTACATAACTAGGGATTTAGAATTCCCCTCAACCTACCACACCGCTAGAGCTTAAACCAACCAGAAGATGAAACAACTTTTGATGGAACTGACTACCATCTTGGTTTTTGATTCTGTGGTCAGGTTTTGTATAATATTGCTGTGGAAAAGGATCCTCTGCCCCTTGGTTCAAGCCTGCCATTTAACAAATAAACAGTTTTTTTGTCTCAAAATAAAGCAGGTTTGTGGAATATTTTTCCACTGATAATGCACAAGTCACCATGCCCATTCACTGCATTTACAAACCTTGTGTTGGTGGCAAGAGTTCAGGGTGACATTTTAGAACATCACAACCAAGAACCCACGCGAAAATCTATCATTTGTGATGCTGGCATGGATTGTGCAGCTAGAAGAAACAATCATTCAAAGAGTACTAGGAGGGAGGGTTTAAAAAGCATTTTGGACAGTGGCGAGGAAAGACAAGTCAACTTGATGGTTGAATGACCTTCAGTGTTTAATCTGCAAAGATTAGCTGCACCTTGGGCAATGATGAAGATAAGCAGTCTATGGGCCTGGAAAGCATGCAGGCAAAAAATGGCCTGGAGTCTGTGCCAGAGAGCATAGCAGATAAGCAAATTACTGCAATGCATCATGGCAAGAAGATTTAAGTCACTGAGAAAATTTGATGGAGTCAGAAGTTTGAATGCCAAAGTGGCTTTTGATCTTCCATTCACACTTGTATCGACAAATGGCTCCCTGAAGTTGATGAAATGTCGATCATACTTTTGGAAGGTGGCATGACGTGTATTTCCCTGCACAGTTGGCTAGGACTTTACACTCACATTGTGATACCTCTTGGCAACCCTTTATAAACCCTGAAGCTCAGAAGAAGTGACATGATGATAGACAGTGTTGCACAATGTCCTACGACAACACACGAAATGTCCCAATAATTGAGCAAACTCATCTGCCAATGTTAACACCCAGCGGATAGGAACTTTGAGATTTTTAAAACTTTAAGAAAAATTCCACAAACCTCTTAATTCTTGATAAAAATCCAGTTACATTCAAGAAACGTAATCTTTGATTCCTACCGGCTAGATGTGAAACAGCTAAGATTAGTTTGTGTGTCGCAGATGGTTCAAAGCACTGCCTTTGGTTCTGGTGACTATACAGCACTTTAGCGCTTTAGGACTGAGTTAACTGTGAATGGTGGACCAAATGTAACATCAGTACTTAAAGATGGAGGGTATAAAGCAATCTAAGTCATCCTTGTACATAACAAAGCAGGTGTGTGAACAGTCTTCACTGATGATGTAATTAATAATTACAAAGCTGTGGAATGCGCTTTTACTTGTAGGTCATTGAAGACTGGTGCAAGGTTGTTCAGCCATTTACATTATTAATGACACATACCGTAGTGAGATCAGCTGTCGAAATAGCATTGACATGTTTTGAATTCTTTTTTTTACCAGGGTTTTTCATCCTATTTGTCAGTCACTGGATGACCACAGTAGGCTGTTCTATTGCTGCTTCATGGGAATTCTGCCGTTGTTAAATACAGGAAGGGGAACATAAGGTGGGCAATGCACCACTTTGAAGGCTGATGTTGGGAAACAACTGTAAAGGTTCCAGTGAGCTGAAGGCGATAGAATACTGTAAAGCCAAATATATCATACCTCGTCTGAACACTGCTATTGAAGTTGAGATGAAACAAGTCTCCCTGGGATCTCCTTGCTCACTATATTGTGACCTCATCAAAATTTAAACCCAGCTGTAGGCGATGGGGGACAGCAGATTTCGAATCTGCCCATGATATAAAGAATATTATTCCCAGTAAAAGTTAATCACTCGAATGATAACAACATAAAAATAAGTACTAGTCTTAGAACCTTGAATCAAAAGAATAGCAACATAATGCAAATTGATGGGGCTTGAATACTAATTTCCATTAATAAAAAGTGGTCACAAATTGCATACAGACTTTTTGATAGTGAAACACTTTTGCAAACTGATATTTCTATGCAATAATAGGTTGGTTCACTAAATTCTGAATCATAGTGGGTCGCAATTCGATCTACCTCATCAATATGCATTAGGTATGTTGCAAAGCGTCATTCACTGTGATTGGATGCCATCATAGGGATGTGGGCTGCTGGGTTAAGCAGACTACAATGTCTCTGATCACATTTTAGTATTCTCTTTTTTAATATGCATCCCGTTTCCCTTACAGAAAACAGGGCTGCATTTAAAAAGAAAAGTTTTATTTTTAAATTTTTTGAGAGTTGCCAATGGTCACCTGGACCACTGCCTAGTCTGAACAACAAACTTTTTTTACATTTAGAGAGAGAAGGGTTCGTTTTTTGAAAATGTGTTGCCAGCTCAACTGGGGAGTCAGTAACTTTTCAATGATTTATGACCAAATTACAGTCACAAGACATTGATACATAGGTAACAAATCGCTATTTGGAAAGGACGCCCCAAACTCCCCTTCCAAATATGCGTTTCCAAACTCATTTTGAGATTTGGTATCATCTTACTGAATACTAAAATGGGTTGAATAGACTTACAAAAGCAATTTTGGGAAAGAAAATTCTGTGTTTTTTTATAATCACAGGCTTAGCGACCCCAAAATGGTTTTGTACATCAGGCCACAAGTCTATAAAACTAAAGCTTAACTGTATTGAACCCTTCAGAATCTGCTTGTAAAAGAACAATAATGTTTACCAAAGATTATTTGTGTTCAAATGAAAAAGCATATAGTTGTGTTATATATAGCAGCGGCATCACATCACTTTCTAACGTTTCAGTTTAAATATTGTCTGGAATCCTTCACCTTAAATCTTTTATATGTCTTCTTTTTTCACATCACTTCCTCATGTGTCCTCCTTTTTTATTTTATACTTCATTTATTTATTTTGTATATTTAACTTCATATCCATACATGACAAACCAAACCACACACCATACAGTTCTACATAGATGCTCTCTTGTATTATATAGTTGCTTAGCATAAGGTAGCCATACTATATTTCTCAATTTATATGCAACACTCTCGTGCTATGCGTTGCTGTTTTCTGTGCAGTTCAGATTAACATGACATGTACATGCATGCTAGATTTTATTTGTTCTAATGTTGTATGTTTTTTTCTGGGAAGTTTTATATAGCGTGGACTCAACCCGAAGGTATCAGAGCGCTTTACATGAATACCAGTTGCGTTACAGACAGACACATTAATTTTGTTAGGCACGGGGAGATTAAGTGATTTGCCCAGAATCACAGGATGCTGAGCGTCCCAGCCGAGGGCCGAACCTGGTACCCCAGCTTCGAGGTTGACCTCTCCAGCCGTTAGGCCACATATGTAGTGCCACATTATCTAACATTGAGTCTGATGTTGGGTAGTTATACATAGCTTTCCTGCATTAATTAGCAGACGAGTTAGTAATCTCTTTGTTGTTGCTCAGATAGTCTCTCAATGGACCCCATCCAACGCCTTGGTCTATTTGCTTCTTGATACATTAGTGTAGCAGACTGTGGCATCTTGTAGTCGTGCCTTAACCGTGGGAAAGGTTTACCGCATCCAGAACATTGCTGCATTGCATTTAGCCAACAGTAGCAGCAAAGCAGCAAGTCTACCTGTTGGGGCTTTAAAATCATGAACATATCCCAGAGGAGTGACCAGATCACAGTGCACTGATGATATTAAGAATCTCAGTCTCCCTTTTACAGTATGATTGTAGGTTGGGGCAAATCCAGGCAAAGTGCAGGAATTCTGGTCTTAAAATGTCCCATTTTGGGGCTTTTGTGCTTGTGTGAGCAATAAAACGTATATATGTCAACTGGTGTGTGGTATAACCTATGTATAAATTTGAAATTTTGAAATGTAACAGCTTATGTCTATGGTTGATGGACACCAGCGTTGTTGGAGTGTGGCAATACTTCCAGCATTCTTCTGTGATTTCCTCTTATAAGTCTTTCTACCATTTCTCTCTAGCTATCATCTTTCCCATTATTCCTGAGGTCTGCACCGTGGCATCCTGCCTGGCTACTCATCTCATTACGTACTGTGTTTCTATAGGTCGACTAAGTGCCTCAAATTCTTCGGGCTCTGCAGATAAATGTTTACACTTGGAATGTATTGCATGCTTCTGCTAAATATATCTAGGTATTTATTTGACTCTTAACGTTCCCACTGATCAAGATTTATATATATCTGTCGGTTCTGTATAAGTATGCCACATTTTTGATTTTCTGTGCTTTTCAAGCAATTTGATCATTGACTTCTCTGCCTATGTAGAGTTATCAAACAATGTGATTTTAGGGCGAGTTTGGCATTTTGGGTCCACAAGCATGTGCCAGTTTAATTCAAATCCAGTTTGTGGTAGTGTTATAAATGGGGGTCTCTAGTTGACAATGGTTTGCACCTTTGTCCAAGTACGGACCCTTGCTTCTAGTCAGGGTAAGGGAGTTATGCCCTTAGACAACCCCTGCTCACCCCCTTGGTAGTTTGGCACGAGCAGTCAAGCTTATCTCAGAGACAATGTGTAAAGCATTTGTGCACACATACACTAACACAGTGAAAAAACTACAAATGGACACCACACCAGTTTAGAAAAATAGGAAATCTTTATTTAAACCAAACAAGACCAAAACGACAAAACTCCACCATATATATGTCAAGATATCATAAAAAATAGGTAATTCACCAAAATAAAGCTTGTAGCATCAAACAGCTCCCCCTGGGGCTACTACGACATTGTGACAGATGAAAAGCCCAAAGTACGGCACCAACCACTCTGTGCACAGGCTGAGCACGGAGTCACACGGACCCCCAAGAACAGTACCTTGGCAAACGATGAAAACAAAGCCGGTGCACGGCGTCGGGGAGGTGATGCGTCGTTGGCGTGGGGTGGCGTCGGTTCCTTATGACCACAGGTGAGGTGATCCGTCGGTTCCTTATGACCACAAGGGAGGTGAGCCATCGGTTCCTTACTGCGAGGCAGGGAAGGTGAGGCGTCGGTTCTTTACTGGTGCCGGGGAGGTGACGTTGTGTTGGTGGTGAGGCGTCTGTTCCTTATGAAGGTGAGGGGTTGAGTGATTCAGGAGGCCATCCACATCAGGAATCGGCTCTGCGATGATGAGGCACCGGCATCGGGGAGGTCGGGGCTGCGGTGCGAGTTGGGGCGGTGCGTTGTGAGCATCATGAGCCGTTCCCTCGGCTCCGGTGCAGGCAGCGGCCTCGGTGGCGGTGCCAGAGTTGATACGGTGCGACATTGGCAGGCGTCGGGGCTGTAGTTCAAGTCGGGGCGGTGCACCGTGCAATTCATGAGCGGTGCCCACGGCTTCATTGCAGGTCACGGTGTCGCCCGCCGGCGGCGGTTTTGCTTTTTCTTTCTGTGGCAGTTGGAACAGCAGTTCCAGGTGCAGGAGGACAGAGGAAGTGAAGTCTTTGTGTCCCTGAGGCTTCAGAACAGGAGGCAAGCTCTACATCAAGCCCTTGGGAATCATCTTCAAGCAGGATTCAGTCTTTGTCCTCTCCTTGGCAGAAGCAGCCACTGCAGGCCATACCAGCAAAGCATCCACACAGCAATGGGGCAGTACTCCTTCTCACAGCTTCTCTAGCTCTTCTCCTTGGCAGAAGTTCCTCTTGAGCACAGAAGTATTCTAAAGTAATGGGGTCTGGGCCCCAACATTTACACCACATTTTCCTTTGTTCTCTTGTGGCAAAAGTCTCTCAGCTCAATCCAAACCAGTTCTGTCCTCTCTGGTCCAGCTTCTTGACAGGAGGTGGAGACAGCATTGTGCACATGAGACAGGGCCTATTCAGGTGCAAGGAAAACTCCTCCCACTACTCTAAATGCAACCCAGATCTATTCAGCCCAGATCTGAGTCAACCAGGAAAGCCAGGACACACCTCAAACCCCCCCCAGTGACTGTCTGCAGTGAATGCACATCCCTAGCCCCTGTCACTCCAAAACCAGACAGTCAATACACAACTCAGCAGAGGCACATAGGAATGGCTAAGCAAGAAAATGCCTAAAGTGGCATTTTCAAACCCACAATTTAAAAACCATCTTTACTAAAACGAGGTGTTATTAGATTCTGAGTTCAGAGAACCTAAACTCCATTTTCTATCTTGTCCCCATGGGACGTTATACTTGTAAGATGTTACAAAGTATCTCCCATGCTATCCAATGGGACAGATAACCTTTCAATAGTGAAAAAGGAAATACACAGTATTTCACTATCAGGACCTGCCACACACCCAGTACATGTCCTATCTTTTACATACACTGCACCCTGTCCATGGGGGTACCTTGGGCCTACCTTAGGGGTGACTCACATGTAAGAAAGGGGAAGGTTAGGGCCTGGCATGGGTGTGCACTTTCCAGGAAACATGGCAGTTTAAACTGCATGCAGACACTGCAGTGGCAGGTCTGAGAACCCTTTGAAAGGCTGCTGGTGTGGTTGGCACAATCAGTGCTGCAGGCCCACTAGCAGGATTTGATTTATAGGCCCTGGGCGCACACAGTGCACTGTACTAGGGTCTTAACAGTAAATCAAATAAGCCAATCATGGAAACACTAATACATAAACACAATTTATACAGGGAGCACGTACACTTTGGCACTGATCAGTAATGGCAAATTGCCCAAAGCATCTAGACAAGCAAAACGAAATTCAGCACACAACCAAAATCATAGGAGGCAGAAGCAAAAAGACTGGGGAAACCACACCAAGGATGCCAGGTGTAACAGGAAGCCAAAGCATCCATAGGTTACCTATGCTATGCTACCTTTGTTGCAAACCTGTATACAGTGTATCTTTATTAAGCAAGTCCCATTCCTCAACACCATGGGCAAATGCTGGGTGTTGAATGCTAGTCCTCCATTTGCATGTTGTTCCCATAGTTTACATATCACCCTTTCTATTGCTCTGGCAAACAAAAAATGGAAGAGGCAGAGGCAGATAAACGCCTCTGCCTCTGATAAACGCCTCTGCCTATCTAAATAGGCAGTGATGTACACTGGTTTATCCTTGTACTGGCAGTAGGGTCTGTTATGAAGGGTTACCAAGAGCAGAATATTGCCTGGCAGACTCATTTTGTTTTCAGTGCTCTATTTCCTTACTTTGTTTATATGCCATTATGTCTTAAAGTGTAATGCTTGCATTGAGCACATTTAAGTAATCAGTAACCTATAAAAACTCTCTTCATCCCCAACCCGAACACACTGAATTCCCAACCGATCAGCAAATTCTCCATTTGACTTTTTAAATCCCATTCCAACAATTTCTTACCTCGCACAGCAGTACATGTCTTGAGGCACCACCCACTACCCAACAATCCCAGCCATATTTCAAGAAATACTATTGCTGACTAGCAATCAACATATCATAGTCTAACAGTAGTAGTCATTTTATGAAATTCACATATCCATATTTTTGCTTAGCATAGCTCAACATGTATTTCCTTTCTCTTTTAATAATTTATAATCAGTCATTGTCACTTGTGGTGCCCACTTCTCCCCTCTTGGTCAGATGTCCCTGCTTGTGCTTCGACTTACTTTGCTTTTGGTCAGGGAGCTGCCGTTAGACATTATTCAATGATTCAGCAAGGTTATCAAAAATCATGACTTTCCCCCTTTATTAGCAGATGCTGTCTTGATGAGTATAGTGTGGCACAATCAATCTCTCTGTATCTTAGTTTCACTATGCTATAGGAAGATAGAAGTCTTATTACCACCAGGTTGCATCTTTCCTTTCTCATGTATTAGTCAGAGAATCATGTCACAGTCTTGATAGTTCATCAGTCTAGCAAACAATGGATGCAGTGGTTACTCGCCAACATGGGAGCCAGTGATCCATGTGCTCTTTACACCATAAATAGGTTTGAAAATTTGTCACGTCCAAATAGATAGAATAACAGATCCTCTGCAAACCTTTCTGGGTTTCCCTTCACCACCCACTTTGAATACACAGAATCATCATACTCTAACTTCAATCAAAGCCCATATTCAAATTATAGAGGGTGCCCTGAATGGATCTACATAGACAAAAAGTGTCCCCAATGTATGAAACTTCTGCACCTAGGAGTGGTATCTCGTGCATCAGAAAAGAGCATTCCTTATAGTGAACTTCTAGGAGCCATAATTCTGTGTAGTGAAACACAAATGTATGAAACTAAGGTGGATATTAGTTGAAGCAGATTTAAACAGAGAGGCTATACTAATAAAACTATTAATAATACAACAATCAGAGTCAACATGCACAGAAGAGAGATCTTTTAGCACCCAAAGGTCAAGAATATTATGCACATTTAAAAACAAACATTGATAACATTTCTCACAAAAAGTACAGCAGAATCTAAACAAATATTTGGATAACTGCATAGATATTGATAACTCCTTAAACATGAATCACATATACAGTACTTCATTGGTTGTGAACCCCCGGTAACATAAGAGAGCAGCAAGACCATCATAACTATACTTATACTGAGCCTTAGTGACACAAACAACTAAAAGACAAAAGAGCAAGAGATTCAGGTGTGACTCGCACATAGACTGAACAGTTTCTTTAAAGGTGTCAAATGCATTTGTTGTGACTACATGGAAGATAAAAAAATACTTTCATAAATTGTGAAGGAACTATGGCTGATGAGATAAAAACTTTTATGAACTGCAAAACAAGTTACTGTGTATACATGATAACCTGCATCTGTGGGAAACTCTACATAGGATCCACCAGAAAAATGGAAGGACACATGGAAGGAAAAAAGTCAATTTTGCCAGCATCATCCCCATTCCTAAACATAGAAGAGGAGGAACTAGGGAATTTATACAGAGAAGAAGTGAGAGACTTTAGATAAATTGACTCAAAACAGTGGAGATGGGATTATATATAGGTGCAGACACATTTCTCTCAAGAACAGATGAACATCATGATCTCAAACACAGGATTGGTTCCATCTCAACAACAGCATGAATTTGGAATTGCTAATTTTAAGTATAGTTTGCATGCATTTCAATGTGTGCCATGTAAGTCAGAAAATGGGCATATCATCATCAACAGAGTATGCATAATTTGTGGTACCTTAATGCTCAAACATGTAGGTTCAATGAGAAAGGTTGCTTGTAGCTCGCAGTGTTCACGCTTGTACCTCCATATCCTTTAAAATACAGGTTTAGTTCTATTAATATCATCTGAGATTCCTACTCTTTCTTTATTAAAGGGTCTCCTTTTGTCCGTTGAACACGTTTCTTTGTTTAAATACTGACAGTTATGGTAAATATTGATCCATAGACACTTTTACCACAAAGATGCCTTCTGCCTCAATAGTCATTGAAAGACATTGTAGCTTTATCTGTAGTGCTCATTTAAGTTTACTAACACGATGTGCTGGTCATCTGAGGAGTATAGTTTCACTTCCATTCCATAACTCAAATCTACTTCTCGAGATACCACCCTTACTTGAGGGTGGCTAATGTTCTCATGAATCATGGTGCTAACAAATTTAGCTTCTCACCTACTCTAAAACATAGAGGGCTGCGATATTTTCCATATTTGTGTGAATAATTTTCACACTATTTCTAGACACCCCTATAGCAATTTCTTTTAACACTATTTTATTAGTAGGTGCCCAATGATTGAAATAAACAAATTAAATGCCTTCCTGTTATTTTTCGAAAGATATAAAAATAGGTCACAATATTTTTCATTACTTGGAATATATATTTTACTCATAGTCCTCACTTTGTTAAAAATCTTCAAACTTGTGAGCTTTTTGATTTTTTTTAATGAACTTTTACTTTACGCTAGATCTAGTTTCCGCGCAACCATAAAGTCAGGCAGTGGACGCCGACTGTAAGTGATGGCTGCCATTTTGATATTCGGTTAGAAAAATTACAGTGATATTCCAGGTAACCATTTCTTTATGTCTGGAGGGTTACCAGGCTGCTCCCAAATGCACATTCTGAGACTACCACTTACCAAATACACTATCCTCAGTATACTTTTAAATTAATACATATGGTTTTACTCCCAGGCCAAACTCTTATTACCATACAATAGTATTGATTAATGACCATTTGAAAACTTTAACTTATTTTTATATGGTACAAACTTTGTTTTTGATCCAGATATTTCTTATGCGTACAAAATGATTTATGTTTATACTAATAGGAATTATCTGCCTCTAGCTATTATTGCTGCATATTAGTGACAGGTCTATACTAAAATAACAATAGTAGTACGTGTTTTAAAACAACTCTTTTGTACAAGAGGATTGATTATATACGTATAGTGAGTGAACCATTTTATCTTCTGACTACTAAGGTTACTTCACTGGATTGATGATCTTTGTGAATCTAAAGACAAGGAAGGGATTGCATATCCTATTCATGTAGTGTGTATTCATTAATCTGCAATTTGTATGATAAATATTATATATGATGGAGAAGCATTACCACTTACATCATGAAATTACAAAATAAGAGTCAGCTTTCCTCTACTACCATATGTGGATGTTTGTGATTGGATAAGTGAGCTACATTAATTAGATCCTTTTATCTTGATATTATGAGGTGCACCTACACAGTCTTTGTTTGTACACCTATGGGACCCTTGAGCAACAGATCACACCTCAAGGTAGCAACTTCGCACTGGTCTGCAACACTTCAGCCCTTATATGAGAACTGGATCTCATTGTGATAATTATGAAAGCTGCATCCTAACTTGACTTTTTCACTAGCCAGCAAAACACCATATAGATCCATCAACCACAATATGTGAATTTTGAAAAACAATAAGTCACCAAGCCACTTAATGAAAACACAGCATAAAGGGGCTCACCCGCATACAAATAGCTTATTAAATACATGGAACCATCACATGCCAGCTTCAATCAAAGTCAATATTAAAACTACAGATAGACTCCTGAAGGCACCAAACGGCTAAGACAAGAAAATGCCAACTTTCTAAAAGTCTAAACAACAAGATAAATGCCAATACTGATACTTATTCAATAGTTCACTACTCACAATCACATGTGACACTCAAAGTGATTGGAAAAATAACTCATTTATTTGTCTTTTTTATCTTTCCTTTTTTTGAGTAGATTTTTTAGAGAAAATCAGTTCATGTTATTATTTCAATGAACATTTTTCAAATTTTTGAACCACAGAAAAATTCCAAAGAAAAATAGAATAGATACAAAGGAAAAGAAAAAGAAACCCAAGGGAAGGTTGAAAAAATGAAATAAAGTTTCAGAAGTTCCTAAAGTACAACACAACCCTGGAAATGGCTGCTGGCTGCATTATGGACGGGCGAGACGCGGTGGAAGAAGCGAGAATACGAGATTATTCCGAAATACAAAATCGGGTGTAAAGAACGTGGATAAACTCGACAATTTTCTCGAAACGATTTTCGAGATGTTTTTTAGATTACAACCACCGTCCTTTCCAAAACAAATCATCTTGAAGACAGCTTCATCTTTTTCGAGAAGTCTCTTTGTCTAAAATGGTTTTTGCTACATCAGTGAAGATGCACAGTTAAGTGCTAATGAAATTTATATAAGCTCCTTTTGTTCCGGGTCCTGAGGATAACCCTGCCAAACTAGATTAGGGGTTTGAAACGCGTCGACCTTTGTGTGTCAAAACAAGTATTTTGAGTTTAGGTATCAGGTCTATATGTCTGCAAATATTGAAAAATGAAAAATGAATTTGATGACCTGAATACGGTACTGTTTGGTTAACACATTCCCAGGGTTGTGTTGTACTTTAGGAACTTCTGAAACTTTATTTCATTTTTTTAACCTTCCCTTGGGTTTCTTTTTCTTTTCGTTTCCTTTGTATCTATTCTATTTTTCTTTGGAATTTGAGCTTTTGCACATTTCTTAAATGTTTTTAAAAAGTGTAATGTAGTGTTATATGTGTAATTGCAAAGCAATTGTGTTGTTTTGTTTGTAATTTTTCTGTGGTTCAAAAATTTGAAAAATGTTCATTGAAATAACAACATGAACTGATTTTCTCTAAAAAATCTACTCAAAAAAATAAAGATAAAAAAGACAAATAAATGAGTTCTTTTTCCAATCACTTTGAGTGTCACGTGTGATTGTGAGTAGTGAACTATTGAATAAGTATCAGTATTGGCATTTATCTTGTTGTTTAGAGTATAGATTGGTCTAGCCTTGCTGATTATGGGCCAGAACCCTTTATTGATTTGAACTTTCTAAAAGTGGCATTTTCAGAATTGCAATTTAAAATCCAACTTCATCATAAGTTAGGATTTTAAATTGTGATTCCAGTGACAAAAAACATGAACTGTTTAACTCTTCCCATTTGGAAATTACACCTACAAAATGTAATAGTGCTGCTCCAATGTTATCCTATGGGAGAGATATGCTTTGCAGTAGTGAAAAAATAATTTAAGAGCTTTCACTACCAGGACATGTAAAACTTAAAAGTACATGTCCCATTTTTTTAAATACATTGCACCCTGCTCTCTGGACTGTCCAGGGCCTATCCTAGGGGTGTCTTATATGTATTAAAAAGGAAGGTTTGGGCCTGGCAAAAGGTTTATTTTGCCTGGTCGACATGGCAGTTTAAAAACTGCACACACAGGCTGTAATGGGAGGCCTGGGACATATTTAAAGGGCTACGTAAGTGGGCTGAACAATCAGTGTTGCAGCCCCACTAGTAGCATTTAATGTACTGGCTCTGGGAACATCTAGGACCACTTTATTAGGGATTTATAAGTAAATTAAAAATACTAATTACGTATAAGCCAGTGTTACCATGTTTTAAAGAGAGAGCACATGCATGTTAGCACTGGTTAGCCTAAGTGGTGAAGTGCACAGAGTACTAAATTTAACAAAAACGAATTCAGCAAAAAGTGGAGGGCAAAGGTAAAAAGTCTGGGGATGACCCCACAGAAAGGGCCACGCCCAAGAGCACCTATATCGCATATACACCCAATGTGCCCCCATTGTGCGAAAAATCTACACCTAGGAGTTTCATTTAGAAATATGTACGAGAGAAGCAATTCATCATATCAGGTTCGGTCAGAACAAGCAACATTTCAAGAGGCAGTCAACATGTGTTGCCTGATCATCCAGAGCACCAACATTTTTAATCCAGCGCTATTACCATTGGATGGCATTATTAGCGCTTTGAGAGCTCTATACGAGCAGATGAAGAATCAGGACCCAAATTGTCAGCGTTTTAGTGGTGTATTGAAGAGACACCGAAACCACTGTTAATTAATTGCATCGTATTGTTGTTGCATTTGAAAAAAATAGTTTTTAGGCGGCAATCCTTGCTCCTTATAAGACGTTTCTGTCTGTGTTTTTATGGTTTATCCTGGAAAAACCAACATCTTTTGTAAGTAACTCGATAAGCGCTGGGAAGGAGGCCCACGCGTTGGATACTCTTAGCCTGAAGACTGTAACTGCACAGGCTATTGGTTGCTGGATGGATAGAATGCACAGATCGAGGACTGATTTCTGGCCGTGCGCATCGTTGAATGCAGCAGTAATGAGTGCACATATTAATGGGGGCTTTCTTGCCTCCAGGCGCTACACATTTGTAAACTCGACAAATAGCTTCCGCATATACATTCCCCTAGGCACGAGGCTACCAGCAGATGCAGTGACATTCTAGCGCACTACTTTTTCTTATGTCAAGCATAAAAATCCATAGCACCAGAACAGAACTTGTAGTAAATTAGACGCACATCATTTAAGGGCTAGTTATAGTCGAACCATAACATAAATGCTTACAATTGCATATGCTACTTTTCCTTTTAAAATGTGTGTATATTTCATGTTGCTATATATCAGTTAAAATTCAGACTAGATATATTAAAGATAATTCACCAACCAAACGCCATTTTGGTGCAAAGGAGACAGGTAAAGGGCAATGCTGTGAATGTCAAGGATGCGGAGACATTCACAGAGAAATACGCAGTCAATTTTCTGATATGCTAACAGGAAATGCTGAATTCAAGTTTCTGCGAAATAAGTTTACAATTAGCTCTGCGCCTTTATTATTGAAGAAATAAGATATATAAGTGAGCGACAGTAAGGTTGCATGTCTTGTGGTGGCGTGTCTTCCCTTGAGTTGCTTCTCAAGCCCCCACACTGCGGTAGGTACTATAAGGCACAGAAAGCTAGTTTATTTATCCTTAACTGCACTTATGACCTCTTAGATATAGCCGCATAAAGTGCTGTGCCTGCTTTTTTGCATGTTCTGTAATGGAGTCAAGACTTGCATCAATCATTCTATGTGACGTAATAGGGGGTGCCTATTGTGAGCAGGTGGGGGGCACCTCATTCATGTTTGGGAATCAGTTTTTTTGTTGTTGCTTTATTACACTTTGAACCGAAGGGCGAGAGAGGAAGGCTAAAAGGAGAAAAGTTATTGGCAGAGAAATATAGGAAAAGAGTGACAATGGGAGATAAAAGGGGTGAATTTTCATAATGTTTAACAGTGAGGTGAAGAGATAGGAATTTAAAGTTGGTGGAAGAAAGAGGCATGAGGTGAAATAAAGACTAGATAGCTATGGTGTGCTACAATGCTGTCATCCGGCGGCACTGGTGGTGGGCTCCTAAGAAAGACTTTCAGCCTCTGCAATTAGTTTTTTTTTTTTTTTTTTTTTTACAAATTAAGCACTGATGCATTTGTCAGGGTCAGGAAAAGTTTTGGATTCTAGCAAGTTTCATAAATTTTAGCTGAATGAGTAAATGATTGTAATTGATTCAAGTGATATTGAAAACTGAAAACTATATTCATATGAATTGTTGGCCCAAATATCAAACTTGAACCTTCTTCTCCAAGAAATTTCAAGCATAATCCTTGACAAAGTCTTAGGTAAATCCATGAAATTCTTGGAATGGTGTGTGAACATCCTTCAATGGCTATATCGCGATCTCATCAGGATTGCCAAGGAAATCAAGGGCCTGGTTTAATTTTTGGCAGAGAGGTAACTCTGTTGCAGGGGCGCCAAAACTATGGTCTACCCTCCTGATTTAAATGCGGGCGGACCATAGTTTAATGACAGTGGAGATTAACCCATCTCCGCCATAGCAAACTCCTCCAATGGTGCAACAGAGAAAAGGCCTACGGGAGAATGTCTATATATTTGCCTACCTAATTTAGATAGTGAACATATAGCCATTTTCAATGATGGTCGCCACTAGGAAAAACATGGTGGTAAGGGGCATTGAAAAGTGCTCAATGCCAACCTTGCCATGGGAGGAAACTACCATGGTGAGGGGTGCATTTATTTATTTATTTTTTTCAAAAAGAAAACCCTGACTGCCAAAATTTAAATCAGGCCCGAAACGTTTGTTCTCAGAATTTGCCAAATTATCCACCGAGTACCAAAAATGAACTTCAATTATGAACTAGAAAAGGTCTAAGATTATTGTAAAGTTGCAAACTGTCACATTTCCAAACTTTCCTCTGTCCTAGGATGCAAACTTATGAATCAGTTTTGCTACTCCTCAAAAACACATGGCTTGTAGTCACTCAATGCACTGCTTTGTTGGCTACTATCGACCTGTCCCTTTCATTGTAAAACTCCGATGAATGCTGCTCAAAAGAAAGTACTCTTGTGTACAACTGGTACAGATATAGGTTTATCCTTTAGTTGTATATATCTCAATTCCATTCACACAATCTAAACAAAATGTAGGTGGTTCTTTAGCCCACCGTTTTCAGTAATTCAGAAAGTTGCTAACATTGCATTCCATTGGCTCCCCAATGCAGAAACTCCTTCACTGTCCAGAGTAGCTGTTTGCTCCTGACAAGTGCCAGTACTCTAACATAAAATGTATTGTAACAGTGCTGAAAAGTGCAGGTACTCTCCCTTTCAAATTAAAGAAATGCAGGAATTTAGTAGCGGACAGTAACTGCTTATTTAAAGCACTGATCATGAGTATATGTTCCTTATACATTCATGTTTGTTAAATCCCTGACAATTACAGGAGGTGTTCTTCAAAGGCGGTTTCCCTTCCTTCACTGCCCGCATTATTTTTGGTGGCACTGGCTGGGGTGAGACTTCATCCCCCTGCTTCCCCTGTGCTCAGCATGGGTTGGACTGTGACATTGTGTTATTAAAGCACCAGCAGCTTCCTGCAGTGCAGGTTCTTCAAAAGCGGTTTCCCTGCCCGCACCACCTGCATTCTTTCTGGTGGCCATGGTTGGGGTGGGACTTCGTCCCCCAGCTTCTCCTGCTCTCAGGAGGGGACAGACAGTAACATTGTGCTATTAAAGCGCCAGCAGCTTCCTTCAGCACGGGATGCACCGGGCGAAGACCGGGCCAAGGTGGGCCCGTCTTAACCCGTCATAGTCCAGAAGAGACTGGGCTGGGTCATCTCTCTTAGTCTTCATGGAGCAAAAGTATTGCCTGAGATCATTTTACCTTATGGGAACTATAGGGCTACCAGATTTCAATATCTTTGCTCGTTTTTAGTTTGCTGGTGTGTGGCTATCACCTACCAACTTTATGATGGTTAAAAGGAAATTAGGATGGGAAAATCCTGCTCCAACTTCACCCGCAACATACACCTCAATTAACCACATGTTGGAGAGAGCTATAGGGGTTGTTACCACAGAAATTGCAATCTCTGAGAGAAGACTGTCATTGAATCTAGAGTCCACTTCATCAGACAAGCCCTTGACACTGAATGATTTTTGGTAACTAGCTCTGTCATTCTCCCTGAGTTGTTCCCCATCCTTATCACTTCCTCTAACATCCCCACTGAGGCCCCTAACAGAGTACCTGTTGTAGTAGGCGATATCGACAGCCCCTGCCCTAGCCCTTGTTTCATGCCTAACACAAAAGTCAAGAGGACAACTCGAACCAAGATAACTGGTAATATACCGAAAGCACTTAAGTTGCTACAGAATAATCCCCCTTCAGTGACGCAACTGTTGTGTAGCGACACTTTTACCTCTACTCCACCTTTTCCCGGGAGTATGGAGTCTTTATTTTCCAATCCACAATCCCATGATCTCTTCATGGAGAGTTGCTTTAAGCGATTAAAGCATTTAATAAAGTCTGAACTTTCCATCCCTCCTCACTCACCTGGATTTTGTAGAGTCTCAACTTGCTGCCTTAACAAGCTCATTGTCTCTCACAAAAGGAGATCGCATCTCTCCTGCATTGAGTCCCCTCAGCTGACTACGCAGCAGGCGCAGCAGCCGCAAGCAATGAATGTCCCAACTAGTTTATCCCTATCACTCTACACACCCCAAGCTATTCACAACTGGATAGCCAAGTGCAACTCAGTGGATCAAGACCCGCGTTCCAGGAAGGCACAAACAACAGAGGATTTTGTTAAGAGTAATTCACCCAATCATGTTGGTAACCCCTATGCTACTTCTCCTCAATTACCACCGGAATCCACACTATACTTAGTTGTTCTCAAGGATGTTCCCGTGCTACCATCACATAGCAGAGAAAAAAACACGGCTTTGAGAAACAAATCGATTTTTTGTTTTAAAACTAATTCTGGATGGACACGGGACCTAGCACAGAAAGTGGTGTTCGTGAGGAAGCCCCCATGGTTGGGAATTCACCACAAAGACACTTCAGGGGACTGAGTAATAATTAACTTTAAGAACCCTTAAATCGTTGAGATGTTACTCCGCCGCTTAGTTAGAATGTCATCCTCAACAAGCAAAATCAAGGTTCTCCCAGTAGGGTTCTTTTATATGCCCAATAAACCTCCCAGGTTTGTGAATCCAGTGTTGTGTATCCCTGCTGATCGAATTCATCCAGACTGTCCAATAGAGACATATAGTTTTTGACATACTACCCCCCCTGGTCACCTCAAATAGATTAGTTCCCCTATCCAACTTAAACAAACAGGATTGACAGTAGTAGTCTGTGGGGGAAGAAAAGGTATCCTGGGACGTGGTGGCTGAGAAGTGTCAACAATAGGAAGGGGTGAGAACATACAAGCTGACAATGCCAGGGGTGTCATGGTTATTTAATCCTGGAATGTAGCAGGGGTATAAAAGAGATCTTGGACTGGTGAAAACTATGAACACTGCACAAGTGATATGTTTACAGGAAACCTGGCAAGTGGAAAGTTTTTATAAAGAAGGCTATGTCTCCATAATCACCCCTGTCATCCCCTCAAGCAGTGGGCGAGCTAAGGGAGGCCTGGTGATGCATATATCAAGCCCAGCCCCTGCTACCATCAAGAAAGCATATACTAACTCTCCCTATTTCCAGTTCCTAATTTTACAAATCGACCAGAAATATGAGGTTATTCTGATACATTTTTACAATAACAATTTTAATAATACAAGAACTATGGTAGTTACAGAACTTAAAAACAAACTGGAAAAATTTGTAAAGAAAAAAAAAAGATGTATTTATTTTCAGGTGGGGGATCTTAATACCAGCAGATGCCAATATACATCTGGTGCGGTTTGGGGTTACATGAATTGTTTCGGGAGAGGACTGCCACATTTCCCCCATGACACATATGGCGAGACCATACGTGAGGTTATGTATACGCTTAACCTAGAACTGATGGAGGAGGGTAAGGAGGACAGCAGATCCTTGTTCCCTATCTAAACATGGCAATGGTCACTGCTCGACTATTGATCACGTAATAATTTTAGTTAATGAACTGGATTTGTTTAAATCACTCAAATAGGACCTTCTAACTTCAGTGTCCACTCTTTGTTAAAGGTCACCCTCAACATTACCACCAACCAAAGGGAGGGGCACAAATTAGCTCCACACATTGAAACAGGAGGCAGTAATGGTGTAAGCCTGGAATGGGCAGCAATACATTAAACCACCCTGATAGAAACAGTAGTAAAGGAAAACTTTGAAGCTTTTACTGCCTGCACAGAGTGGGATGTGACCCCTGATAGGCTTCTGGCAGCTTTTTGCAACATCACATCGTCAATCACCAACAAACTAAGAGCCCCAAATAAGGACCCTAGTAAAAACAAAAAGATATGTGCCTTGTTTGACAATCACTGCTTGAGGGCAAACCATAACTTAAGGAAAGCTTTACAGATAACTCCCAGAAATAGAGAGAAGGTTAAAAAGTTAAGATTGATCTATAAGTTAGCAGTGGCCTTAAGGAAGAAAGAACTCCAAGAGCAGGCATGAGCTTGTCTGGAACAACTGGCCAAAACCGGTGGTTATGCCTTGTTCTGGAAAATTGTTAATTCCCCATTTCTCAACGATAATTATTTATCTAAGATGAAGGTGCTAGTGGCACCGGTAGATTGAATCACCCACTTTGGAGGGATTTTTAACCCAAAAAACATAAACATAGCTTCATCCATGGACGATTTGCAGACAACAGCTTTTGTACCTTTTAAACCAGTAGCCATAGAAGAAGACACTTTAGCTAATGAAAAATGTGCAAGCGGGAAAGCACCGGGCCCAAATGGGGTCCCCACTGATGCTTTTAAATATCAAACTACACTATGGCTGCTAATTTTAACCCAAGTCTGTAACGCAGCAGCGCAAGGGTATCCTCCTCCAATGAGGAGTGGAGTATAATAGTCCAAATATTTAAAAAGGGGGGCAGAAGGGATGCAAAATGTTATTGCCCAATATCCCTATTAGGTTCATCTGCCAAATTAACAGGCAGAATAATCTTAGAGAGGCTAGAAACCTGGGCCCTAGAAAAAGCAAGTGTTGACTGAATCACAGTTTGGGTTCAGAAAGGATATCAGCACTGTGGAGCACCATATCAATTTAAATTTGATAATTAGTAAATATACAATAGTAAGCCAAGGACATATCTACCTCTGCTTTGCCGATCTGAGCAGTGCATTTGATTTGGTTAATCACATAAAATTGTGGCAGACCTGGGCTGAATTAGGAACTCCGGCAAACATAGTTTCTCATCTATCACAGATGTATGAATCTCTTACAGTTTGTGTACGTTATGGGAAAAATGGGGAATGTACATTGAGATTTCGAATGAAAAGAGGAATTAGGCAGGACTGCGATCTTGCCCTGTTTCTATTTTCGCTGTACATAAATGGGGTGGACAGTCTCCTTTAAAGGGTAAAAGCTGATGCACCAAGAGTTGCTACCCGTTCTACCCCCATTCTACTCTATGCAGATGATGCGGTGTTGTTGTTTAGGATGGCTAACGACCTGCAACATCTGGCTTATATGGAGGGAAAAGTATTTAAACTCAACTTAACAAAAACCTATGCAATGGTCTGTGGAAAGGGGAGAAAGAGAGGAAAAACAAATTATGTGGCGGAACGAAAACTAATACAAGCACATTCTTTTAGCACTCTGGGTAGTTTATTCTTTCAAGAGATCACTGGGGACCCCCTCTGACCACTGCAAAACTTAAATACATGAGAGCATTTGAAGCAGTGCTCAGATTTGCCTCAAAGCTAACCACCAAACCCACCAGAAAAATCCTGAAGTTATATAAGAGCAAATGTCTACCAGCCGCCACTTATGGGGCACCAGCCTGGGGCATGACTAACAGTACTATTTTGCAGACTTAAGAGAATTCATTTTTACACAGACTTTTGGCAGTCCCATGCTACACATCAACTTTTATCACACACAAAGAACCAGACGTTCCTTATCTAGAAGATTCAATTCATTTAGGCTTGGTGGTCAATTGGCAAAGTATTTGGAGCACGTCGGGTGCCAAGTTTTCTAAGGACATAATTTGGGACTTCCTAAAACTAGTTAACTGTGACAGAATCCCATGACTGTCCCATGTGAATAAGTTACTACAAGAAATAGATGATAACATTAGTATCAAGGACCCTACTAGTGTCCTGCAATATAATAAAAAAGAGATAGGAACAATTTCCATGGGAAGAAGGGAGGCCAAAAGAGAATTACGAGAGAGAGCGAAGCCTCCTGTAAATAGATACTGTTTAGAATCTATGCAACAGGGAATACAAAGGTACGTGGCCATTGTAACAAACACCCAGGACAGATTTTATCTAACTAGAATGTGCCTAGTTATCAGTAATCATCTAGTTGCATTCCCTAAAATGGAGGCATAGGCAGAAAAGTTACCTAAGTTCCCATGTGATGGGAAAAGCAGTCAATCCACAATACATTCTATGCTGCTTTGTACGTTTTATAAGGATATCAGAATGTGTGTTCTGTGTCAATTGTTTTAGGTAAGGTAACTCATTCATTACCAAGAAGCTTTTAGATTCTTATTCAACTTGGATAATGTTCACAAGTTATGTAATTTTTTCATATATTAAGGCTGCAATTAGGAGACAGAAGTCAATCACTCACTTAGGAAGACTTAGTTACAAGAAAGACTAAATCAAGAAATGGATTTATTATCTCCTGTGCTAGTTTGCACACAAGTTCCTTTGTAGAATGATTTTTATTTTTTAAATTATGTGTCCTGCCCCATTTTACACGGTTGTGATTGTTTGTACATGAGACAGATTAACATATAAGATTTTAAGTGTTAAAAAGTATGATTTGGATGTAATTCTTAATTTTCGGCAAATGTTTGCACATAAGATATTCTGTATTGAATGATTCTATGTATTTATTTAAAATGATGTCAACCTTTAAGACAGAGTGATAGAGTTGTTATTAATGTAATGAATCTTTTATTGTGTTCAGTTCTTTTATGGATTTTTTGTATCAAATTCAAATAAAGTCTATTGAGTTGACTTGACAATTACAGGACCATGCTAAAATTTCTAGCATTCAAAACAAGTGAGCTGCCCAACTTATTTGTGTCTGGTGCGTGTCTCTTTTGTGTAACGCAGGACACTGAAGTTTTCACATATTACGTGCTGTAAAGCGTTAGTTTATGGGAGAGGTAGCTTTGCTGTAGTGAAAGAGTCTTTGGGAATTTTGCCAGCACATGTAAAACTTAAGTATACATGTATAAACGTTTAAATACAATGCACCCTGCCCTATGGGCCTTTATGGCCTGCCTTAGGGTGTATTATAAGTATTAAAGAGGACGTTTTTAGACCTGGAAATATATATTTTTTGTAAGGTCAAAATAGCAGTTTTAGCACTACACCGTAGGCTGGAATGGCAGGCCTGAGACATGTTTCACAGTGCTGCTTTAGTGGGTGGCACAATGGGTACTGCACCCAACTAATAGCATTTATTTTACATAACCTGGGGAAATGTAATACTATGTATTGAGGACTTATAAGTAAATTAAATGTGCTAATAAGGTGGATGTGGCTTAAATTGTAAAACAAAAAAAAAGAAATAGGTACGGGCATAACGTTTTCAAGTTTTCTTTAGGAGCATGCCACTAAGGATATCGAAAGCCACTGTTGCTAAATTCCAAAGTTGCTACTTTTGATTCCATCTAATGCCACTTTCTTCCACCCTCTACATTTATGTATTTATTTTGTAGTTTTGGTATCGCTTTGCTCCTCCTAGAGACACCCTGATGCTAAGCAAATAACAATCTGGGCTAAAGCACTGACCCAAACTTATTTAAAAACAACCAAGGCTTCAGTGATTTCCTGAAGAAAAAGTGATCATCCCTGGGGAAGGTGCTCCACAGATCAGCCACAGCATAACAAGATGAACGACCACCACTTCTGGATTTGACAATTTTCAGAATAGACAGTAGGAGGATAGTGACCCTTTCGAAGCAGAATGTAAATTATAGTGAAGATTATAGGGAATAATTATCTGATGCATAACGAAGGGATTTTAATCATACCTAAAATTATGACAGGTACGTAGGATTTTACATATAACTCCTTTCTCGACAGGGAGCCAATGCAGCTGTCTCAAAGGGTCAGAAACTGGAGTTCAGTTACGGAGACCCAAGAGAATTAAGGCAGTCCTATTTTGAATTAACTGCAATTTCTGTACATTTAATTTAGCCAGCGCTAAACGCAGCGCATTACAGTAATTCAGATGCAGGCCAACAGCAGTAGTTAGAAGGAAGCGAATGGTTGACAGTTTAGCTATTTGCACAGTGCCATCTAACTTATTATCATAGATAATATCAAAGTTATGTTCACAATCTTTCCTAGGAGTTTTATGGAGAGTTTTGTGTTCCTACCTCAGATGGCCACTAGTCACAGGACCAATGGGCATTTCATGACAGAGAGACTTCAGTAGTCAAGACTTGCATCTTGTCTGAGTTAAACTTCAGCAAATTATCCTGCATTCAACCTGCAATGAGGACATACATGCCTTGAAGTTGACGTGACTCAAGCCATGTGTCTCATCTATTCAATGGATGGTTTGTGTATCATCCGTGTATGAAATAACCTCCATATTTAAGGATCCAATTAACCTAATCAGAAGAGCAATATAGATATCAAACAAGGTGGGGTTGAGTGACGAGTCCTCTGGAACTCCCTGAGGTATTGAGAAATAAAAAGTTGAGCTGTGACAGCTTGACTGCATTCCCCTATATAGGAAATAAGCCATTTGTATGCTGTGCCCCGAATGCCTGCCTTTAATAGACTGGGTGCCTGTGTAGGTGCAGGAAATCCAGCAATGTTGGCACCACAAAATTTCAAACAGAATGCCCACAATTCGACAAATCTTGTAGTTGCATTTGCCCTGGGCACAAACACTTCCATTTTACATATTCACGTTTAAAGCTGACATCTTTTTAAACAGTGACCTTTGTAACGCATTTTGCTTGCACATCAGCGTACTCAGAAAATAATTGCTTATATGTAAATTTCTTTGTAGACACATTATCGTCTCTTAGAACACTCTGCACAAGGTCTCTGGTACTCTGCGCAAACTTTGTTATGTGTTGTTGTCTGTTAGGCGACAGCCCTAAGTGGGTAGAATAAACAAGATGCGGCCGGTACGAAGCTCAGGCACTGAATGCATGGGTTTAATTTAATATATAAACTGCATGCACCCTTGCTGAGGCAGAGGAGCATTTTGACAGTATTGTTGTGGTCACTCTGTGCCTGAATTCTCACCCAGCTGGATTCCATCCCTATCCTGAGAAGGACGGTGGCCTGCTCTACACCAGACCTGGCTGTCGGGTGAAACATGCACACAGGTAAATGTGGAGTTAGACCACTCTGGAGGATCTGGCAGATTAGTACACCTATACTTATTAGGATATGCAAAGCTAGGTAGGAGTACAATTATATGTATTCATATAATCTAATGCAATTGTACAATGGTTGAATTATTTATGCTGTTCATCATTCTTGTCATGAAGGTGACATTGGTTTGCTTCATATTATTAATCATTGCAGCACATATAATTTACACAAGATTCCAGTTGCCTCAATAAATATTTGAAATGCCATTTGTGTTTTTCTTGTGTATCGCTTTGGGCATGCCTGAGTTACAAACGAAAGGGTAAGATTTGTTTCCACGATTTCCTCGGGGGAATTCGGGTTGCCATGTTCTGAGGTTGCAGACACCACCCGGTGCCTTGCCAGGTTAGGGGACTAGATGGTGCACTGTGAGCTAGCCAGAAATTAGGTTGACATATTCTGATGGTATCCACAGACTCAGTCCCACATAATTTGAACACAGACTCAGCTCCACATAATTTGAAACTTATGTTGCCCAAACGCACAGTCTTACTTTTACAAAATTCAAAAGTACGGTGAGACAGAGCTAATGCCATGAAAGCTCAGTGAATAGGGCAATACAGAGAAATGAATAATCAAAAATTTGTTTAAGTCCTAGGTGGGCAGCAAAATCGAGAGAGAAACTGACAGCTTCCCTAGTAGAACAGGAAATTCTCTGGCTCACCCCCAAAATCAAAATCAAAGGTTTTTACACATTGTTTTTACATATAAAATTAACAGAATTGCAGAATCCCTGTGGTGTGAGCAAATGTATAATTTTATCAGCAAATCAGAGTACAGACTTATAAAACGTCATACTGCCTTAGCACCCAATCACTATTCCACTACATGAATAGTTATTCTCCCCCTCTATGCTAATGCCACCCGGGATGCTAGAACAATTAGATATATAAACAACGGTTTGGTATATGAATGAATAGGGCACAGTGATATAGGAGAAAGCTCTTGAAGAAATAGTTGCAGTTTTGTGACTGAGCTGGGGAAAGGTATTCAAAGATCATAGAGAATGTGTTTCAAAGACAACTGTAGTACATCAGTGTGTACATGTGTAATCAAGTGTGAAATACATTCTGTATGTTGTTAATAGAACACATAAATGCAACTGCACAAAAATCAACACCGGCATGCTCTTTTTCCAATATATTTTTTGCTTAGTTAATTGTGGTTATCTGCATATTTGCAGTTTTTTTCTGCAAAGGCTAGTACTTAGGCCTGGACGGTGAGCTTCGCTCCGTTCGCGGAGTTTGCGGAGTTTTCTGCACTCCGCGGAGCTCGCGGTGTGCAGAAAACTACGCTTCGCGATGTGCAGCGGAGTTTTTTCCCCGCTCGCGATCGCGAACGGTAAATTTGCGATCGCGAACGGTAAATTGGCGATCGCAAACGGTAAGTTCGTGAGAGCGAGCTGCCGCTCGGGTAGAATTTCTACCCGAGCGGCAGGAATACCAGCACAAACTGCAGTTCGCACTGCACTCCGCCACTCGCGGAACTTCGCAGAGGTTTTTTGTAACTTCGCGGAGTTCCGCGTAGCAAAACTCCGCGAACTACGTCCAGGCCTGCTAGTAATGAAAGAGGCCTATAGGTCTTTGGTATGGAAAAATCTGAAGAAGATTTTTTTTAAAGGAATAATCGATGCTTTCTTCCAACAGGAGGGAACCACTGATGTGGTGAAAGAGGCATTTCTTTGCTAGGCCAGCATGGGAGCAATGTTTTCTATAATCATATAGAATATTTTGATTGGCTGTGAATCTAAAGGGGTGCGAGATTGTATTGTCTTACCCACTGCAACTCTAGGACATGTTGGAAATTCTAAAAAATGTTGGATCATATGTTCTCTAGAACCTCTGTGATTGCGCCCTATCCTAACTGGCTGATCTTTGCTTCTGCCTCTTTCTCTCTTTCATGCCTTTGATAGAAAATAAACCTGGTCAGCAAAAATGGATGCTGATGCCCACCACCTGCAACCACCTGCACAATTGAAGCATTGAGTCAGGACATTGATTCTCACTAGCAACACCCCACTTTCGATTAAATTCTTTTTTCAAAACCATGTTCTTCAGCTTCACAACATTTTCTGAGGCGAATCATGCCACTGTGCAGAGGGTAATACACACAGCAAGTGGCTTCATGCAGTAAAATAGGCTTGTGTTATACTTGCACTTACTATGTTGTACTTGCTTAAGTGTTCTATGAACTACTGTTCATTACAGTGTACTTTTAATTTTTGGCATCTCTGGCACAGAAATTGCTAAGCAATCAGATCAGTTTTTATGGTCAAAATCATTAAAGCAGTGTCAAGATCCAGGTTCTTTAAATACAAGTAGTTGACCCATTTAGTAACTTTATATTTCTTTAAATAATCTGCATTCCTTTTAATATTTTTATATCTTTTATTGTTTCATATTTTTAAGATGTCTTAAATTCAGCCACACATTCTTAACACTCGTGTTGATGCCCCTGCTGAAATTTTGACCATGCGTCCTCAATCTCAATTTGAAGTTTCCAAAACAAACAAAGAATAGTGATCGTAAACAAATCATTTATAGCAATTTCAACATATTATTCAATTCTCTCTGAAGTAAATTGTAGGAAAAGACCTTATGCAAGAAGGTATTACAGAATGTGATGGCGCACACTATCTCCAAACTGAAAAGGGTGAGAATATTTATTATGCTTTTTTAGACTAGAATTTGGAGACAAAACGAATGGGATCAACATTAGCATTGACAAACAAATGTCTTGAATCATGACAAACACTGTTAAACATAAAAATGACTCAGGCTTCTATATAAGTATGCGAGATTCTGCTATAAGTGAACTAATGTCCAAGACTTCCAGTATCAAATCTTGGCACTTTGAAATGTCTAGAGATGATGCGGACTGGGCATCCATTCAATATCACGTTTATGCAATTCAAAGTGTGTGTGTGTGTGTGTAGAATTGGGAAAGTTGGTCTTTTTGCTGATTTGGAGGCATACACTTGAGAAAGTCAGATTGCTCGAATGGGAAGGTCCTCGCATTGGTAACCGACATGCACCCTTGCCCTGATTGCCCAACTGTACTGGTGTCTGGATCGCTAATGGTGAATTGTTTTGTCAAAGGCAAACACGGATCTCACATGTGCACCATGACATAATCCTGTCTCACGGATTGCAGTCTTTTTGGACCGGAAGGGGCACACAAACACTACTCTCATAGTTAAACAGCACAAGGGCAGTGGTGGCAGCATGCTGTGTAGTGATCAGTAGGTGTGAACAGGTCCTCTTTAACCTGTGTCACTGGAGCGATGCACACAGGCTCACTCATTCAATATTCTGCTGCTGTGTGCATAACTCATCCCCTAACCTACATCAGTTTGATGTTGACTGCTGTGTAGCGCATGAGTGGTGTATCTGCACTGGGTGTATGCGTGCCTGGGAAAGGTACAATTCAAAAGTGATGGAGTACTGTGCAAAGTGTGCATTTTGAATGATTTTGCTGAGTCTATGTGTGTATGTGAATGGTACAATACATGGCAGACAATGGGTTCCATTTTGGGAGGCCCAGGGCTGCATGGTGAAACATGAGGAGAGGAGGTAGCAGGATCCTGCAGATGAATTTGTTTCTTGATGCATTCCTGTGCTCTGGGTGGGACACACAGGAGAAGGGAGAGCTAGGCTTTCACCTTATGCTTCCTAGGATGCTCTTTGATTCAGAAAAAGGTCACAAGGGCACATTTCTGGAAGGAGATGGGTTTGATAAGAGAATCATAAAGAGTAGGGCTGGGGACCAGGGCTAATCTTTTGATACACATGTCGCTGAGGCTGACATCCATGTGTGAACTCGAGTCACCCCCTTGGCCTGGGTTCTGGGGCAATCAGCTTTAGAGTTGCTCCTGTTGTGGCTGACTGGTTTCAAGAGGAAGAGAGGGCAGAGGAGTGGGCACTTCAAAAGGAAGAAGATCAGCAACATAAACCTCAAAGACTTAGACCCTAAATCACTTTGTTTTCTGGAAAGGGACTATAAGAGGAGGAGCTTGAGGCCCCAAAAGGGCCAATTGTCAAGCAGCCAGTCGGGCTGTGTGAGGAGGGTAAGCTGCCTGTGACCGGGACTGGGGAGGGCAAGGCCTGCTGGTCTCCCTGGTGGGTGAGCGGACAACACCCAGGAAAGCCATGGTCACCTGCCCTGGAGCCTAGAGCGCCAGCACCTGCATGCAGGCCAAGACCAATGTGCCCTGTGTGGAACATGAGCGCATTGGAGGGAGAGCAGTTCAGTACAGAATCCAGTTGAGTGGGTTCCTGGAGCAATGTGTGAGGAAACGGCTGCTGCACCGTTCGCATTGTTGCCCATGTGCAGGACAAAGTTGGGTGGCATCAAAGATGGATATGAAATCATAGTTACTCCTAGGTTTCTTACCACTCTTGATGTAGCTGGAGAGACATCACGTTTTTGGACCATATGATAGCAGGCTGGGCATTGTGTCATGTCCCTAGTTAGTATTATTTCTTGGCCACTTAGTATGCCAGTGGAGGGCTGCATTGAAGTGAGCCATGGATATCACTGTGCTGATCGTGCTGGAGCCCTTGAGCAGTGAAGTGCCGATGACCCTGTATGCCAGGAGGGGCCACCGCAAAGTAAACTGTAATCATTGCTGTGCCGATCATTCCAGAGCCCAGGTGCAGTGAGGGATTGCCGACCCCATACACCAGGTGGGGCCGCCGTGTACGGAGTGCCATGCGGAGTGTACTGTAACCCTTGTAGGGTGAAGAGCCTGTGACCCCGTATGCCGGGGATCGTCAAGTGCACCCTGCCTGGGTTGCATGCAGTGAACTCACTGCTGACGGTCCGGCGCCAACAGAGGGGGCGCGTTAAGGAACTCCGCATGCTCTGATCCTGCAGGTGTGGTAATACTGAAGTCCACCCCAGAGAACTTACTTGCTAGATAGTGCTGCAGAGCTGGAACTCTTTGTAATTTGATACAGAGTTGGAGTGGACTACTAGTGGGGCTCACCCTGGATTTTGCCTAAATTGAATGGGGAATAAACATTATCACTAGAGCAAGGAGAGAGTGAGACACAGGGAACTGCCTTTGAGCACTAGATCCCTGACCTCAGGGGGTCTGTGTAGTTGTTTGTGGATGTCATAGTTCTCTTTTTGTTGTTAGCGGTAAGATAAAAATGCTTCACTTTTTCATAAAAGTGAGTATTTGGCTGGACAATAATTTATTAATGCTGCTACACATATTTTGAGTTGTGAGCCTGTGTTTACTCCCCCTATCTTTCTCCCCACCGAGGGAACCTTGGACTGCTTGGACCACGTTATTCCTGAGAGTCAAGTGCTAAAGAGGTACTTGGACCAGTAGCTGGGATCTATAGTAGGTCGTGCCCCAGCACATCATGAGTAAAATGCCTCAACCCCCACTGTTGGGACCAGTAATCCCTGGTTGTCCTGTGGCCCTCTGAATGGGGTTCTGACACATATGATCTCCCTTTTTTTCTGCTAGCATTTCCACATTTCAAAATTGTACACATAGTGCATTTCCACGTCGTGGAAAGCCAGCCCCTTTGTTCAATGGCTGGAGTAAATCTCTGACCATTTCCAGATTGGCAAGGGGTCAGAGAGAAGTTTGAGAATAGCCACAAAATTTGTGTGTGGGTATTTACAAACCCTAAAGGCTAATCACACTTTGAAGTGCCAACTCTTACCCCTTTGTGTGGAATTTACTCCAGCTGCATATTGAGCAAATGCTGGGCAATGCAGTTGTAAATAAAGCCATGACTTTGTGGATCAGGCGAGGACCAAAGTGTAAATGAGCAGCTGGATTAAGTAAAGAAACAAGCTACATCTTTATCGAAAGGAAAATATGGCAAGTTAATAATTAAGTGGTTTAAAGAGTGCCCAATTAATGCATTCTACTGAATAAATTGTATCTAAAGCATCGTTTGCTATGATCTAATGTGTTTTGTTGAAATGAAAGAAATGAGAAGGAAATCTGGGGACAGAGTTTTGAAAGCAACGCTACACTTCAAGCAACAATGTAAATATTTATCTTGAAACAACAGAAACTGAGAAGACGAGCAAATGTGGTGACCTACCACAGAGTCCTGCAAGGGGCCATCTAGGGCATTGCTGCTATTTAAGGCCCCTGAATATTTCTGTGTTGGAAAGAAAAAGCATCTTAAGTGGAAGAAAATGATAACTCAAAGGAGAATCAGGTACAATGTATCTGTTTCTGTTTTCCCTGTGAACATTTCCATGGAAACAAAGTTGAATTTAAAATAAAGCTGAACATTTGTAACTCAGATAAAGAAAATGGAGCTATTCTGACAGGAGGATATTCTGGAACAAAAGACACCTTACCTACAACTCCACCACGCATGACAAACTACTCCAACACAGGGGCAGTTGTCGTTCAATGGTGATGTGTTATGATGGTCAGGCCTGTGACAATGATGTTCAAGTTAGCGAAAAGCACACACCAGTAATCCAATAGGGACTCTTCTTACGCATCCTTGTCAGGACGGATCAGACTCCTGCCAAGTGTGAAAGTTGAGTGCGTTCCCCGGCAAGAAATCGGGCTCTGCACTGCTTAGGGTTTGTGAGTCCAGAAGTCTCTAGGGCATTGACATGCAAACAGGCAGAAGTGCCCTGCTCCACATATCAGCATCCGGACATACTGCATTGGTATCGCTGTGGATACCGCTTCCGAAAAAGAATTACCGCCTTTTTGGCTCTGCAAGAGACTGACAAAAATTGGTGACTATGTTTCATGTTGAGAATCATCTTCATCGCTGGTTCTCAAATTTCTATAATCTAGAAAAAGGGCATGGATAAGGAATAAAATAAGGAGTCACAAAAATATTATTAAGAACCAGCAAAATCTTCCAGAGTGTGCCTAAATATGAGAACATTTGTACAGCAATCCTAATATTGGAAGGCTTTGGCTAGGTAGATAAACATGTGGATACAGCAAGATATCAAGTAATCATTTTCCTAATAAAAGAGACAGATGTTTTTTCCTTTGGTTCAGCAATCATGAGTAACATTTGATCTGGGAAGTTACCCAAGTTCTTCAGTGAAACTCATTTCTCCCCAAATTCTCTCCATAATACCTGTCAAGCCATTGAGAACTTTTTTTTATCTATTTTCCTGCAATGGTATATCTTCCAATTGGTACCTGCAGATGATTTAGGTTGTTTTAATCTTTTAATTTTAGAATTTAGGACCTCATTTGGTCCAAATCCTGGCTTCCCAACTTGCCACTTGTGTTACTCAGATGAACTACGGCACCTGGTGACTGCTCATAATATTTTCTATACGTGTGATATTTCAATATTGTTTGCAACAATCCGCAAACCATTCCTTTTTGGAAGCCTGGATTAAATTTAATATAGGATACCACTGTTCATGAGACTAAACAGGAATATTAGCCTCTTTCCAAAAAGCAATGTAGCCCCTATGCTTTTTAAGATATGGTATGTTATTGCAGGATGTGTGAATTGACCCATGCTGGCCAAAGTAACTTCAGAATATAAGATTGCTTAAAAACACCCAACTTCTATCACTTGTACTGATCGCTCTGTGTTTAGAATTGTACCTGTCAATTTAACATATTGAAGGCAGGATTATTGGAATGGGACAGTTTTTAAAGTATTTATACTCTGCCATAGGTCTTTTGACATCCGAAGAGAAGGCAAAGGTGTTGCAGTGACATGTTATATTGCCAGATTGCTGAATCCTAAAACCATTGTCGGATCCTTTTGAAGTTTGTAAACTAAGAGAGTTGTACCAGTGGTGTAATAAAACATGAGGGCCCCCCCTGCAAAGTACATGGAGGGGGCCCCCATGCGCCGGACCCAGTCAGGAGCTCTCAGGTCAGGGGCCCGCCATCCGTGCACAGTGCGGAAGGGGGCCCCCTGGAGCTCGGAGCCCCCCTTCCCCAGCGCGGGGGCTGCAGGGGCTGCAGGAGCTAATGTTACGCCTCTGAGTTGTACCTGATATCTCAAGATTCTAGGATTTGGTGCACTGTAATAATCCATGACGTAGACGGCAGCTTCCCAAATCCCATAAAGATGTGTCTCTAGCACAAAGCCTTAAATTCAATATCCTTTGTGTGTAAATCTCTGCTGATTCTGGATCTGTGAATCAGAATCTCTCTTAGCTGACATAGATAGCCCATTTGCGCACATAAACTAGGCGCACAGAAAATTCCTGTTAGCTGAGCTCTATATATTTTCGGTGAAAACTGATAATAGAGTAAATTTGAAAGAGCTTCGCACTCTTGAAGCAAAAAAACACTTGAAGGGCATCCGAAGTACACAAAGTGGAAACATTCCTGGTGAAGATAGTGTTGCCTATATTGACGGAACTAGTCATCCGGTATAATAAGTACTGTTATACTGGTCACTGGCGTAACGAAACAAGAGGGGGCCCCCCTGCAAGGTACGGTGAGGGGCACCCTCCGGACTAAATCGGGAGCTCTCCGGCCAGAGTTATGTGCTGAGGGGGCCCGCTGGAGCTTGGGGCCCCCCGCACAGCGGGGGATGCTGGGGCCTGTGTTATGCAACTGATACTGGTAATCATTCACAGTAATGTTATCAAGCAGTCGTGTCAAGGTTCCCAGTTCCATGAGTGAATAGATGCCCCAGTCCAGTTTTTTTTCTGGGACTTATTAAATAAGGGCCGTATTATACATGTGACGCATTTTCCTGGATTGCGCTTGGCGCACCTTTCAGAAGGTGCGCCCAGTGCAATCCAGGGAAATGTGCCGCATTGTGGTGAATGACTGCCCCCAGGGCAGCTGCAAACTCGCCCTGCCCTGGGGGCAGTGTGTTCTCATGAAAAACGAAGCGGCTGCTTTGAAGCCGCCCATGTTTCACAGTGCAGGCAGCACCCGCCTGCAAGGGGGTGTCTGGAGGTCCACAGATACCCGTTTCACCCGTCAGAGGGCTGCCATCAGTGGGCGCACTGACAGTGTGCCACCTTTTAGTTGGCGCACTGTCAGTGCGCCTTCTGAGAGCTTCTTTGGCTCTGCGCCTGCGGCAGTAATGGGGTGCAGGCGCAGAGGCAAAGGGATTCCCTCATTTGCATGGGGCATGCCCCATGAAAATGAGGGAACGCCCTCTGAAGATAGTGATGGCGCTTTATGTGTGCCAGCGCTACCGGTATTACAGGAGGGGCCGCACAAGCGTCTGCGGCCCCTTCTGTAATACCAAAGTGCCCTTGGGGCGCGCAAAGCGGGCGCAAAAGTCTGTTGCGCCCCTGGGGCACCTTGTTTAATACAGCCCCAGGACTACATGTCCCAGAATGCAAATTGAAAACCTGGATTGGAGAAGTTGGGAACAAATGGAGTGAGAAAGTGCAACTACCGAATTTTAATGTCCCCCTGTATTAATTTCAGCTATTTATTCAAAGTAATTCTTAACCATTGTCACTTAAGGGTAAGTAGCACATTTTTCTTTTGTGTAACAGATTGGAAGCTGTAAATCATTGGCCCTAATGAACGCTGTTGGAGACAAAGATAACATTTAAAATCAGATTACGTTTTCATTACTGTATTCAATCACTAAATTCAATCACCCACAACAACACCACCTTACTCGCCCTCCTCCGTGTCGCTGCAGGTTATTGGTGTGTAATTCATTATTTTGTGGGAAACATATATTGTGGATTACTTTGCCTGACTCTTTTGAGTTCCACATTAGGTTATCACAGAACGACCTATTTATTTAGCTTGGTGTGTGTTGGTTTTCATCTAAGCCGTGATCACCAACAACCGCTTTCCCCCACTATGATTTGTAGTCAGAAAATACATCTGAACGGAAGTGAACTAATTAATCTGGTGAGTCATTTGTTTTTTCTTTTCTGCTCCTCATACCCTTTAATGCGTCTTTATTCTTTCTTATCTCTCCCACTGCCTGTATTTCATCTTTTTGTAAGTTCCTTTTTTGGTTAAGTCTAATTGGACTGTCAGCCACTCAAAAGCGATTATCTCGTGAACACCTATGAGCAGGATGCCACCGGATAGGCCAAAAACATTGTTCTAAAAACATGTAGGTCTGTATGCTGGTCCAGAGCAAGTATATTCGTGAGATATTTGTCTCAATAAAATTACCTCAATACCACGGAGTGTGTTCCCAGAAAGCTGTGGCACAGAATATACCCCTCAGAATATTGCAGTAGAAAATATGTGCACCAGGCAAAACGTGGTGAGACAAATAGCGTTTCAAAGAGTATTTCTATGAAAATATAACAATATATCTATACACTGTAAATATGGCAACGTGGCCTTCATTACGAGTGGCTAATGGGGATGTGATCATTATTGCATCTGATAAAATCTTATACCCTAGTGATCGGAATTTAACGTGCAATATTTATTTCCTATTAAAGTTTAGCCCTATACAATGGGGACTAACAAGTCGATTTGTGCACATGTTGGACACAATATCCATATACCCGTATTTACTGGGTATTCTTTAGCTGAATAGCGGCAGGTTTTACCTGTCCCATATACATGTGGTGGACGCAGTAATTATTGTAAAACTTGTCATTCCCGCACCTGTGCAAACAGGAGTGCGCGTAATGATCGGAAACGAAGAAGCCACTACTAATTAGGCCCTGTAGGTGGATTTTTCTCGCCTTTCATGGAGAGGGATAATAGCATAGACGTCTTTTAGGGAGTCGCAGAGGGGACCCCTGGCTTGCCCTTTGCTACCCCTGGCCTTAAAGGTGGCAGATTCAGTGCCAGGAACACTGGGGCAGCTGGGGCTCCACTCTCTTTATTTTCTGTCAATTTTTTATTTCACTAATAGTGAAGAAATTACATATATTATTCACTAATAGTGTAATAAAAAATGGAGTATAATAAGCTGGAATGTGCCCTTCCATGGCAGCTGAGGTAAGTAAAAAGAATGCTTTTAAATGTATGTTGTGTGCGTGCTTGCGGGTGAGAGTGTGTTTAAGTGTGAGAGAGTGTCTATGTGTGAATTTGTGTGTATGTGCAAGTATGTGTGTGTGAGTGAAAGTGTAGGTCAAAGGGCGTGTGATGTCACTTCCGCTCCCCCTGTCATTTCGGTGAATTGACATACATGAATATTAGGAAGATGGTCTGTAATTCATTAATAGTCCAGTTGGACTACCACCAAAATAGAGCACCAGTATACACGCAGAGAGACAAAACAAAAGCTTCGTGCTGTAACCAAGGATTATTTGTACATAGCAGACAGGACACAGTGGTACTATTAAAAAATGATTGGTTGACAAGTTTTTAAACACATATACTCTACAAAGGAAGGAAACTATCCTGTTGGAAAACCTTTGGGACCTCCTCCGATGCTCAACACCTATTATTTCCAGGAGCTGCCACCAATGTTCCCTCTAATTTTTTTCTGTGCGAGGCAAAGAAAGGTTTGTGTGTACTGAAGGCATTTGACAACTCGCTGTGCAAGAAATGCAGTGAGCGAGCTACCAAGATCAGTGGGATTTGCCACTTCTACATTTTTTTTCCCAAAAAAGATGTATTGCGCTCCCATTCAGCTGAATGCGACAGGTAACTGAAACTGATTGCTGCAGAGTGCTCAATGAAGAGAGGATGGATAAGCAGCAGAGCAAGATGTTTACTTTTAGTGGAAGCACCAGGTCATGCTGGGAAATGAATCAGAAGAGTTTCAAAGAAGATGGGCAAGCTAGTGATTGAGAACTGTGACATATAATACAGAGACCCTTTGACTTCAGACTCAATTCAGCAATGTAACTTAGTGAGCCAGGTGGCATTGGGCAGACATCCAGAATCACAAAGTATGAAATCCAATACTATGCCAACACCTTTGCAGCATAGGTTTGCAGAGATCCTAAGTGTGACATGTGTAGCCTGTGGCCTTTTGCCCAACAACCCTTTGCATTTTTGTGGCTTATAGTTCTGTGTTTGTCATCGAGGTACAGTCTTCAGAAAACACAGCATAGAATATTCCAATAGCATGGTTGCTGGAACTCAAAACATGAGATCCGTCAAGAGTGCCTTGTGTGAAATTTTCATATTTGACATGGCACAGTGAATTTCCCCTATGTCCAAAACTAATGATGCTACAATGCTACACTGCACATGGAAGTGTCTCTCTTCTCAAATAGCAAGGGTGATGCAAAACTGAGGTGCATCAGGGGACCGGCTTGTTCCAAAAGCATTAGTACTGAACAGTAAAACTGAGTACATCAGCGGCACTTATGTGTGTAGGTCTCAGTGTTGGAATAGGGCAATGGAAGGCCTGTGGAGGCATTGACACTGGGGATAGGCGAAAAAATATTGATTAAGGCTGAACAAGTCATTGGTTAAGGGATACAACTACTGGGAAAGAAAGGGGATACAATGGAGAAAGGCACATAAATAGAAGCCTTACAGACATGTAGGTGGAAGAGACACTGGTGAGAGGAGGGTGACCTTGGAGGAGAAGGAGAAATGTGGAAGAGGTGCGGCTGAGAAGAAACAACTGTGAAGGTGGGGAGTGCCAGAAAGAAAAGTTCTTGGGGACGAACGAGTGGAAAGGGTGGAACACAAAAAGAAATGGAGGAGACAGACAGTGTACAGGGTTTAACCTTTGGTTTCTGGATTCTAGGGAGAGACTGGTGGAAGGAGTTCTGGGAAGAAAGAGAAAACAAGAGAGACTTCGGGTGAAAAGGCAAAGTGAGAGGAAGGAAATTAAAACTAAAGTGAAAAGTTGGACAAAAGGCACTGGAGAGAAGAAGATACGAGAAAACACGAGTAGAACCACCTAGGACAATACTAGAGATGTTGCTTAGGACCGAGGAAAAAAAAAGAAGGAAAAACAATTGAGCAGAACAAAAAAAACAGGAGCTGTGCTGGGAAATTGAGAGAGGGGCCAAAGGGCTGAAATAGCACCACCATCTTTATAGCAGTCAGTCACTTGATGCAGAAGATTTCATAGGCAATATCTGGCCAGATGTTGTCTATGGCATGCATGTAGAAGAATGCAATGTATATGTGGAGCAAGACGTTATCAATTTTGTATGTAACTTTGGTAGGAATTGCTCCTGGGTTTGTATGTGTAGCAGTTGATAATCCGTATGTTATTAGAGACAGCGGTCCGTATCAAGAAAAATACATAACCATAACCACAAAACTACAATCAGAGTTGGGTATATTACTGTCAAAATGGAAGGTATTGTATTTATTTACATATTCAATAAACACAAAGCATCATATAGTTTCATAAAGTGAGCAGGAAGTGACGGGGTTCTGGAAATCAACAGATTTCCTGACCTCAGGCATATAACTGCAAAGTGACTTTTTGGTGATACATAAATTACAGTAGTCACAATTAAAAGAACATCTTGTGCTCCACATCAATCATGAGTAAAAGTTTGGAGTTAAGATGTGGTTGTCGACGGCGTTTCGATCCCCAACAGCGGTTATGGGATCATCATCAGGACAAGTGAATCAGAATGCCTGAGAGGTTGCTATGGGTCGAAGATGAGGACCACACGGTAGTGGGTGTGAAAGGAACAATGTCCAGCCCGTGGCAGCGTGGCAGCACGGGGGCGCGAAGGCTCAGAAGAATTGCTAAGATAGGCTGTGGGGGAGTTCAATGCCTTATCCCCAGCGTGCTTCCTGTGGTGCTCCAGATCGAGCGAAGTCGAGGGGAATTCCTTGTGGCAATTGCGGTGAGCATCGGCAATTGCCACAAGGAATTCCCCTTGACTTTGCTCCCTCCGGAGCACCACAGGAAGCACGCCGGGTATAAGGCATTGATCTCACCCGCAGCCTATCTTAGCAATTCTTCTGAGCCTCTGCGCCCCTGTGCTGCCACGCTGCCACGGGCTGGGCATCGTTCCTTTCACTTGAGAAAAAAGCAACCCTAGGCAATTAAATGGTCATATCTAATGTGCTGACCTATAGCTAACAAATTGATATAAACATAGACTCAGTGTACTCTACATTAAAACTATATGAAACTAAACTTTGTGTTTATTGAATATGTAAAGAAATACAATACCTTCCATTTGGACAGGAATATACCCAACTCTGATTGTAGTTTTGTGGTTATGGTTATGAATTTTCCTTGATAGAGACCGCTGCCTCAAATAACATACTGCTACCCTTGGTCCCTCCTGACTTACAGGGTTCCCTTGTCCTTTGTTCACATACGCAGTTGATAATCCAGCATACACGTTTAGGATGTAAGAGGGATCCATAGATATTTAAGGGGGACAGGTACTGAGTATGAAATCCAGTTCTTTGTGTATGTAGCAGCAGAGGTGCTAATCATGCAGGTGAGTGTTGAAAAGGAAATGTGATTCTCTTGGCCCAAATAGTGCACTTATTCTTAAACTACTCAAATCCTGCATGTTTGTTAGTTGACCAAAGTGTATGCATTGGATAAGTAGACACCCAGATTTTCTGTCCTATGCACAATATTAAAGATCTTTGGACTGTCATTACTGTGTGATCCCAATCGAAGACAACAATAATGCAAAAACTAAACAAACATGAGTGACATATGAAAGGGCCAGGCCCATGAGTTCTGGACCTGTTCTAGAATCACAATCTGATGGTTCTTTTTAGCAGCATGTAAGCGCAAAGGGGAGAAAATCGTTATTAATGCCAATCAATCCAATAATAATTTCTTGATACACATAGTAGCCACAGACAACTTCAATCAATCAATCAATCATGTCACTTATAAAGCGCACTACATACCCGCGAGGGTCTCAAGGCGCTGGGGGAAGAGGGGGTGGTGCTGCTACTGATCGAAGAGCCAGGTCTTGAGGAGTCTTCTGAAGGCCAGTAGGTCTTGGGTCTGTCGGAGGTTGGTGGGGAGGGTGTTCCAGGTCTTGGCGGCGAGGTGGGAGAAGGATCTGCCGCCGGCGGTCGTTTTCCGGATGCGGGGGACTGTGGCGAGGGCGAGGCTGGTCGAGCGGAGCTGGCGGGTGGGGGTGTAGAAGCAGAGTCGTCTGTTGAGGTAGGCTGGTCCGGAGTTGTGGAGTGCTTTGTGTGCGTGGGTGAGGAGCTTGAAGGTTATCCTCTTGTTGACAGGGAGCCAGTGCAGGTCTCTCAGGTGGGGTGTGATGTGGCTGCGTCGGGGGATGTCGAGGATAAGACGTGCAGAGGCGTTCTGGATGCGTTGCAGCCGTCTCAGGAGCTTAGCCGTCGTTCCTGCGTAGAGGGCGTTTCCGTAGTCCAGCCTGCTGGTGACGAGGGCCTGGGTGACTGTTTTTCTTGTTTCGGTGGGGATCCACTTGAAGATCCTGCGGAGCATTCAGAGGATGTTGAAGCAGGATGAGGAAACGGCGTTGACCTGCTTAGTCATGGAGAGGGTGGGGTCGAGGATGACCCCTAGGTTGCGTACGTGGTCGGTGGGTGGCGGGGCTGTTCCCAGTGATGTTGGCCACCAGGAGTCGTCCCAGGCTGAAGGGTTGGAACCAAGGATGAGGACCTCCGTCTTGTCCGAGTTCAGCTTCAGGCGGCTGGTCCTCATCCATTCGGCGACGGCCTTCATTCCTTCGTGGAGGTGGGCTTTGGCGGTGTGAGGGTCTTTGGTGAGGGAGAGGATCAGCTGGGTGTCGTCGGCGTAGGAGATGATGTTGAGGTTGTGCTGTCGGGCGACGTGGGCGAGGGGTGCCATGTAGATGTTGAACAGCGTTGGGCTGAGGGAGGAGCCTTGGGGTACGCCGCAGATGATCTTGGTGGCCTTGGATCGGAAGGGGGCGAGGCGGACGCTTTGTGTTCTGCCGGAAAGGAAGGATGTGGTCCAGTCCAGGGCCTTCTCTTGGATCCCGGCGTCGTGAAGGCGTGTTCGTAGTGTGTGGTGGCAGACCGTGTCGAAGGCGGCTGATAGGTCCAGGAGGATGAGGGCTGCTGTTTCTCCGTTGTCTAGCAGGGTCCTGATGTCATCGGTGGCGGCGATGAGGGCGGTTTCGGTGCTGTGGTTGCTGCGGAAGCCGGACTGGGAAGGGTCCAGGATGTTGTTCTCCTCGAGGTAGCGGGTCAGTTGTTTGTTGACGATTTTCTGGGTGACCTTCGTGGGGAACGGGAGCAGAGAGATGGGTCGGAAGTTTTTGAGGTCCTTGGGGTCTGCCTTGGGTTTCTTGAGTAAGGCGGTGATCTCGGCGTGCTTCCAGCTTTCCGGGAAGGTTGCTGTCTCGAAGGAGATGTTGATTATTTTCCGGAGATGGGGCGCGATGGCTGTACTGGCTTTGTTGAAGATGTGGTGAGGGCACGGGTCTAGCGGTGAACCGGAGTGGATGGTGTTCATGATCTCGCTGGTGTCCTCGTCGTTGATGTTGGTCCAGGAGAGCAGGCGGTTGGTGGTTGTGGGGGCAGTGGTCTCGGTGGTTGCCGGGGCGGTCGTGGTGTTGAAGCTGTCGTGGATGTCGGCGATTTTGCGGTGGAAGGAGGTGGCCAGTGAGTTGCACAGGTCTTGCGACGGCTGGATGTCGTTGGTGTTGGAGCTGGGGTTGGAGAGTTCCTTCACGATGTTGAAGAGCTCTTTGCTGTTGTGTGCGTTGTTGTCTAAGCGTCCTTGAGTGAGGCCCTTTTGGCGGATCTGATGAGGTGATGGTGATTGCGGGTGGCGCTCTTGTGGGCGGCGTAGCTGTCCGCTGTCCGTTCGTGGAGCCAGATCTTCTCCAGTTTTCGGCATGTTCGTTTGGAGGCATGGAGGTCTTCGGTGAACCAGGTGGCTTTCTTGCTGGTGTGGCTGTTGGGCGGATTCTTGAGCGGGGCGAGGTGTTGGCGCAGTCGTCGATCCACTGTCTGAGGTTGTGGGCGGCGGTGTCGGGGTCGGAGGGTTCGGCGGGTGGGCTCAGGGCGAGGGTTGTGGTTAGCTGGTCTTCCGTGACTCTGCTCCAGCAGCGGCGAGGCATTTGTTCGGTGCGGTGGTGCGTGGTGGGCTTCCTGTAGGTGAAGTGGATGCAGTGGTGGTCAGTCCAGTGGGGTTCGGAGGTGTGGTTGAAGGAGACGTGTGGGCTTGCGGAAAAGATGGAGTCTAGCGTGTGGCCGGCGGCGTGGGTGGGTGTAGTCACGAGCTGTCTGAGTCCGAGGGTGGCGAGGTTGTCGATCAGGGTGGTGGAGTTGGTGTCCTTGTTGTTCTCGAGGTGGAAGTTCAGGTCCCCGAGGAGGATGTAGTCCGTGGAGGCGATGGCGTGTGTGCTGACGAAGTCAGCGATGGAATCGCTGAACTGTGGTCGGGGTCCGGGGGTCTGTAGATGAGGGTTCCTCTGAGGGTGGTGTTGGGATCGGTGTGGATCTGGAAGTGCATGTGTTCGGCGGTGCTGAGGGTGTCGTCGGTGTTGGTTGAGACTCTGAGGGTGTTCCTGTGGACGATGGCGATGCCTCCTCCGACTCCATTGGTGCGGTCCCTGCGGGTGATCTTGTATCCGTCCGGGATGGCAATGGCGATGTCGGGGGCTGAAGCGGGATTCAGCCAGGTCTCCGTCAGGAATGCGACGTCTGGGGAGGTTGAGTCGAGAAGGTCCCAGAGTTCGATGGCGTGTTTGCGGGCGGAGCGGGTGTTGAGGAGGATGCATCTGAGGTAGTTGGGTTCTTTCCTGGGCGGTGGTTTGGCGGGGCGGGTGCTGGCGAAGCTGCAGTTCCGGCAGGTGAAGGGCCCTTGGGTGCGCTTCGGGGTGGCCTGGTAGCAGGCGTGATCTTTTCTGGGGTTGAGTGCGTGGAGGGTGCTGGCGTCGTATCGGCGTCTGTTGATGTGGCGGGCGCGGGGGATGCCCGGACCAGGGGGTCTGGCGCTGGGTGCGGCCACGGCGCGGACGGGCGCAGACGGGCTTGCCTTAGGCGCGCCTTCGGCGCGGCCGCACAGCGGCCGCCATAAATGGGGAGGTGGGAGGGAGGAGCAGGGAATGGGGCAGCGAATGGGCAGTGAGGGGGCGGGGCCGCAGGGGCGCAGCAGCGGGAAACAGGCACAGAAAGGAAAAAACGATCACAATCAGGGGCAGCAAGGGGGCACAGAAAGGAAAAAACGATCACAATCAGGGGCAGCAAGGGGGCACAGAAAGGAAAAAACTAGCACAATCAGGGGCAGCAAGGGGGCACAGAAAGGAAAAAACGATCACAATCAGGGGCAGCAAGGGGGCACAGAAAGGAAAAAACGAGCACAATCAGGGGCAGCAAGGGGGCACATAAAGGAAAAAAACGATCACAATCAGGGGCAGCAAGGGGGCACAGAAAGGAAAAAACGATCACAATCAGGGGCAGCAAGGGGGCACAGAAAGGAAAAAACGATCACAATCAGGGGCAGCAAGGGGGCACAGAAAGGAAAAAAACGATCACAATCAGGGGCAGCAAGGGGGCACAGAAAGGAAAAAACGATCACAATCAGGGGCAGCAAGGGGGCACAGAAAGGAAAAAAACGATCACAATCAGGGGCAGCAAGGGGGCACAGAAAGGAAAAAACGATCACAATCAGGGGCAGCAAGGGGGCACAGAAAGGAAAAAACGATCACAATCAGGGGCAGCAAGGGGGCACAGAAAGGAAAAACGATCACAATCAGGGGCAGCAAGGGGGCACAGAAAGGAAAAACGATCACAATCGCAGCAAGGGGGCACAGAAAGGAAAAAACGAGCACAATCAGGGGCAGCAAGGGGGCACAGAAAGGAAAAAAACGAGCACAATCAGGGGCAGCAGCAGGGCACACAGACGGAGCTGTGTGGTGGGGGAGCGACCTACCAGTCAAGGTCAGGGGTCGCTCTCTTCACCACGCAGCGGCCACCATAAATGGGGAGGTGGGAGGGAGGAGCAGGGAATGGGGCAGCGAATGGGCAGTGAGGGGGCGGGGACGCAGGGGCGCAGCGGCGGGAAACAGGCACAGAAAGGAAAAAACGATCACAATCAGGGGCAGCAAGGGGGCACAGAAAGGAAAAAACGATCACAATCAGGGGCAGCAAGGGGGCACAGAAAGGAAAAAAAAAAAACGAGCACAATCAGGGGCAGCAAGGGGGCACAGAAAGGAAAAAACGATCACAATCAGGGGCAGCAAGGGGGCACAGAAAGGAAAAAACGAGCACAATCAGGGGCAGCAAGGGGGCACATAAAGGAAAAAAACGATCACAATCAGGGGCAGCAAGGGGGCACAGAAAGGAAAAAACGATCACAATCAGGGGCAGCAAGGGGGCACAGAAAGGAAAAACGATCACAATCAGGGGCAGCAAGGGGGCACAGAAAGGAAAAAACGATCACAATCAGGGGCAGCAAGGGGGCACAGAAAGGAAAAAACGATCACAATCAGGGGCAGCAAGGGAGCACAGAAAGGAAAAAAACAAGCACAATCAGGGGCAGCAGCAGGGCACACAGACGGAGCTGTGTGGTGGGGGAGCGACCTACCAGTCAATGTTAGTTAGTTTGTTACAAAGCCAAAAATAACGGGACATATACACACCTCAAAATGAGAGTGTAGAAATACATTGGAATCAGCATAAAGCCAAATCTGCGAATAAAATTCAGTCGGTGCAACATGCACAAAACAATTAACTCTAGAAATAGAATGCAGAGGATCAAAAAGTATGATTCCAAATTTCCCTGCATCAAGGGTTGATGAATATAAAGCATTAATCGATCTCTGCACTAGCGCTAACGCGACATCCCTACTTTAGCATCCTCAGGGGAAGAAAAAAGGTGTCAGCATGTGGAGTCTTCCTAAGAAGTCTATCCACCATCGATGAGTCAGACAGCATAAAGCTATCGAGATAGAGCTTGCTCTTAGATGCTCTCTCTCTGAAGGCGAAGAAGAAGTGGGGACTTTCCCTACTTGCAACATTCCAAAATAACAGGTATCTTCCCAAGAGTCCTTGTGGGTCACACCATCCGCTCCGACCATGATCTCATAGGTACTTTTCCACGGGAAAGCGATGTTCCTGAACTGCAACATGATGACCTTGATTCCCAGACCTTCAGAGGTGTGAAAATACAACAATTCCTCTTATCGGCTTCAGCTCACGATGTATCTCCTTGCCTGACTAATAAAACAAAGACATCATTCTAGCTAACAAGGGCGCTTCTTCCACCTGCAAAACAAAACGTGAGAACGAACGAAATCCACAACACATATGAAATTCAAACTGTTAATTCTAAAGTGAGAGCTTCCAGGTAAATTGCATTTCAGGCCTACAAGATTCAGCTAGCATAAGAGAAATAGCGTATTAGCTTCACAAAATTGCATAGGAAATAAGGCACGTTCAGTTAATATTCCTACCTACATGCAAAATGACACATTAAAAACACATCCAATAAATGAAAGATTGTAAGTTGCACAACACAAGTTCTTCATGTTAATGTTTTCTGCTAGTTACATTACCTTTCTACGTTAATTCTTCAAGTTACTATTAAATGGCCTAAATACATCACGTTTCACGTTATTTCATTTCAAAATTCTAACACTCCTGGTTAACACGACAAAGGATTATCTGCAGATGCGCTCTACATGTGTGATTATAATGCACCCCTACAGATAAAATGCGGTTTCCGCTACATTACATATGAGACGCAGGAATGGCATTTATAGACACACTGCATATATGGAAATATCACACATAAGCAAGTTGACAACTTGACAGCTCTGCAACCTTACCATCTTGCTTCCATGAAATCTGTTAATTTGAATGGTAGCAGACCCCACCAACAATCAGTGACCCTGACTACCATGGATACTGGAGTCACGTTCACCAAATTATTATTGGGTGCCATGCCATGTCGCATGAGCTATAGTAGGGCCTGGTGCCACATGCGACCTATGGATGGTCTGAGATATGCGCTCAATATCCAATTGAAAAGAGTTGGGATGAATCATGAATAATCCATTTATTATTCATTCTGTATGGCAGCAACAAAGGTGGGGTACTTGCCATGCAATAAAGCAGACATAAGTAAGGCAAAGGTTGATTTATCAGGCTATGCGCTGCTATGCTAGAATTCTTTCTATATGAATCGTATACTGATTTAATAGATGATGTGTCATGTCAAATGCATGTCCTCGCAATTCATGTGCATCAATTTTTTGGGCTGTCACTGCAAAACAGCATAGTATAATGAAACAGATATCATGGAATGAAAAGATTGCTTTAACAAGTAATGCCACCATCCCTTATGTCAAATGAATGTATATGTGATGCAAAAAAGAGGGTGTGCCACGGGGCAATTCTGCAAGTTTACATTCAGGGATCTCAGAGGTTTGTGATCATGTTCTATTTTTAATAGCGCTCTAAAGCATGCTCTTGCTTGTGTGAAAGCTGCTAAAACATAACAGTCACAAATGATAGGCATTCTAGAATAGTGCTTTTTTGATGATATCAGCTGCAGTTTTGAGATCGATTGGGACATCTTTCACTGGATTTCCCCTTTACATGAATGTTTGAGATACCTTTGGGGCCATATGTGCGAAATTTCGGATTTGCGACTTCCAAATTGCGCATCCATAGAAATCTCAATTTTTGAATCACAAAATGGAATGTATGTAACCGCTGATTCCTATGGATTCGCGTTCGCAATTAGGAAACCGCAATTTTGGAAATTGCAATATTGCGATTTCCTAATAGCAAATCGTAAAATAGTAAAAGTCACATTCTGAATGCAGAATGATGATGTTAGTCCAGGAAGTTTACAAATTCAGGGTGTGGCCACAACCCAGAAGCCTAGGAAAGTGCTGGAAGTAAGGAGTGCTCCTGCATTACTACTGCCAGTGTATTACACAATTCTTGGAGAACACCATGTCTAAGAAGATGGGGACAAGGATTCAGAAAGAGGCAGGCAAAATTTTTAGAAAAGGAGCTGGAGCTCCTGACAGAAGAATAAGTCTCCCATATGGACCAACTGTTTGGGAAGGTCTCCTTCACAGTACCAGCGAGCCAAAAAAGAAAGATCTGGACAGACTTCTTAGAGAAGGTGAACTCCCTAGGTGTCACCCAGAGGGCCATCCCAGAGATATGCAAATGCTGGTATGACCTGAGGTCTCGCACAAAAGAGAAGGTGGTCAGCAGGATGGGCCGTGGAACAGGTGGTGGACCCTCAAAATATCCCCTATCCCACTCCCATGGAGACACTCATCGAGGGGACCCTGGAACCAGAAGGTCTGGTGGGAGTGTCTGACATTGACACCTCCAATCCTGCAGTCACCATCCAGAATAAGTCATCTTCCCTTTACTTACTTAACATAACATAATGTTAGAAAATCCATAAATCATATATCACAGCACAATTAACTCCATTGAGATGCTTGCCCTACCCTGGCAATGCATCATCGGAGTTGTAATACACATAAGTTGCTTGCTGTACTGTGTGATGATCACTACACCAAACATATCTGTACATCATGAACATGTCACAAACACATGAAGCACAGTTATAATGATATTGTTTACAAACATTAACCATTTATTTACACTAACTAACATGCATTTACACAGATCACACCCAGGATGTGTCAGAAACAGCTGATGCTGAAGGGGCTACTGACACACATGTGGAAATTGAAGACACAACAACACCATCTACTCAGCCAATCACCCCAACTCCAACTACTAGGAGAGCATCCATCTCACCACTACCAGACTTTGAGGACAGTGATGAGGAGCAATCGCAGAGGAGGGACAACACACATCTAAGGGCAGGACACACAGACAGCGCAAAGGTCTACTATCAACAGCCCACAATGATAATGTATCAGACAACATGTCAGAGAGTTCTCCTGTGTTTGGTGGCTTGGAAAAGTCCATAATCTCCGTACAGCAGCTGCAAACAAAACAAATAAGAGCTGTCAATAGGCATCTGCTATGAGGTTCTAGGTCAATGCAGCAATTGGAGAAAGGGCAGGACCAGTGGATTGCTGCCATGGAGAAGGAGCACCATGTGCAGAGGCAGAGGCACAGGCAGTACCTGGCATGCTTTGATTCCTTCACCCATTACATCAACCGATTGGCAGTAGCCACAGCAACACTAGCAAGGTGAACTGGCAGCATACAGACTGGCATGGTGCACTGCTGTCAGGATGTTGCACATGGGCTCGTGCAAGTGGAAACAGCCCTTGAGACTATTCAGACCCATAACCTCTGTATCCCCAATATCCTGCCCTCACCTGAGAGCAAAGAGGGCTCTACCCTCAGTTGCACATCTATTCAGGAGGAATGCAGTTCCAGGCATTCACGCCGAAACACTTCTGGGACTGACATGTCAACAGTTCCACAGCTCAGTGTTGCTGTCAAGGCACCCAACCCCAGAGGCCGGAAGAAGTGAACCACTGAACACCCTGAGTCATGAGTTGACTTAATTTTGTTTGTCATAACATACTTTGTTGCTTAATTGAAACAATGTTACATCCACAATGGATACAGTTGACTCTTGAGAGAAACAATGTTGTCACTACCTGAATAAAAGGTTCTCTCTCAGTTATGCACCATGCATTACCATCATGTGTGCTGTCTATTTATTAGATGTTTTTAATTACTCTTGTCTCAGAGATAGTTGCTGATGATCTCTGTGCATCGTGCTCGTCCCTCGGCTGCACTTGTACCCTCTTGCTGCACCTATAATGGTGGTAACTCATCACCAGAGACAGAATCAGGCTCTATGGGGATGTTGTGCAGACCCTTCGTCATTGCAATATTGTGCAGTATGGCACATGTGGTGATGATCTTGCGGCATGTCTCAGGTTTGTACAGTTATGCTTCGCCAGTCTTGTGGAGGCAGACTTCAGGATCCCAAAGGTTTTCTCTATGATTTAATGCATTGTTCTGTGTGCCCTGTTGTACTGTCTTTCACTTTTTATCCTTGGAGTCAGGTATTGTGTGAGTATCCAGGGACCCAAGGCATATGCACTGTCGCCTTAAGAGCATGAGAAGGAAAACCATTAGGTCGCATTACACAAACTGTCCTGGCCACTGTATTCATTGAGTCTGCGATTCTCTTACCTAGTAAAAAACCATCGCCAAAATGACCCTGTGACAGTTGGTTTTGTATTCCACTGTGACGGAACACGAATGAGTCATGGGTGCTGCCTGGACGTCTGTTATGATAAAGGAGGCATCACAAACTACCTCCACATTCAATGAGTGTGAGCTTTTCATGTTCGTGGCTATGAATTCAGTTGCTGAGGGGGGACATATGTTAATATGTGTGCCATCATCACAGCCAATGACATTGTAGAACTGTGCTACGTGGTAGAACATCAATTTAGTTTGTTGCAATAATTGGGGGGTGTTGGGGGAAGCTATATTTTGGTTAACTTTACTAACCATGATGTCCATGAACCTCTGAAAAAACCTGGAAAAGGCACTTTTTGATACCCCCTTGCAACGGCTATGATCCCCTAGTAACTGCCAGAAGATAAGAGGTGTAGGCAGTACAATATCTGCACATGTGGTGGGATTGCATTGCTTCAGAATATTGGGTTCTGTAGCTGAGGTTGCAGCTTAGCAATTAACTCAAGAGTTATCTGACTACTGAAACTGTACCTCTCATAAATCTTCTAGTCAGTCTGTTCAAAGAGTTACTGCTAGACCTGGCCCTTTTTGCATGTTTATCCCCAAACATCTTGCCTTTTGCCTCCTATTTTTCTGACCCTGTTTTCATTGGCTGTAGGTCTCTGGGCACTTTACCACTGCTGATCAGTGCTAAAGTGCATGTGCTCTCTGTGTAAATGGTGATTATGATTGGTTATCCATGACTGGCATGTTTGATTTACTGGTAAGTTCCTAGTAAAGTGCACCGTGTGTGCCCAGTGCCTGTAAATCAAATGCTGCTAGTGGTCCTTCAGCACTGATTGTGACACCCACACAAGAAGCCTTTCAAATGTATCTCAGACCTGCCACTGCAGTGTCTGCATGCACAGATTTTAACTGCCAAGTTGACCTGGCAAGTGCACCCACTTGCCAGGTCCTAACCTTCCCTTTTCTACATGTAATACACCCCTAAGGTAGGCCCAAGGTACCCCCATGGGCAGGCTGCACTATGTTTGAAAGGTAGGACATGTAAAGGTGTGTGTTACATGTCCTGATAGTGAAATACTGTGCATGTCATTTTTCACTATTGAAAGGCTGTCTGTCCTATAGGTTAACATGGTAGCTGCCTTGTAACATCTTACAAGTGTAACTTTCCATTGGGAGAAGATAGAGAAATGGAGTTTAGGCTCTCTGAACTCAGATTTGATAACACACCTTTTAGTAAAGGTGATTTTTTAAATTGTGTGTTTGAAAATGCAACTGTTAGAAAGTATGTGTTTTCTTGCTTTACCATTCTGTGTGTCTCTGCCTGGTTGTGTGTGATCACCATCTGCTTTTGGAGTGACAGGAGCTGGGGATGTGTATTAACTCTAGACAGTCACAAGGGGGGTCCTGCCTTTCCTGGGTGACTCATAGCCAGGCTGAATCGACCTTTCTGCATTTAGAGTGGTGGGAGGATTTTTCACTAGCACATGAATGGACTGTGTCTGCTCTGCACACTGCTGTCTCTTCCTTCTATAGTGAAGCTGGACCAAGTAGGACTGAACTGGTTTTACTGAGCTCAGAGACTCTTGGAACAAAGACTATAAAGAGAAAATGCGGTGTACATATTGGACCTTAAACCCCAAAACTTTAGATCACTTTTGAAATCAAGAGGAACCTCTGCCAAGGAAGAAGAGCTGAAAAGCTGTAAGGAGGAGTACGGCCTCTCTGCTGTGTGTTGCTTTGCTGTTTGACCTGCAGTTGCTGCTACTGCCAAGGAGAGGGCAAAAACTGGGCTTTGCTGTGAAACCTGCTTGAGAAGAATCTCCAGGGGCTTATGTGTGCTTGCCTCCTGTTCTGAAGTCTCAGGGACACAAACACTTCACCAAAAGCTTCCTTGAACCCACTGCTGGGAGTTCTGACCTGCCAGGTGGTGCTAATTCCACTTCTGGGCCCCTCAAGGTTGTTTCTGCTACCGGAAGCCTGAAAATCGACACTTCACTCTGCTAGTGGCTGCTTATTTCAAAACAGCTCCGCCGTGCAGGAGAAACGTCCGACGCACAGCCTCATGCGGCTGAAGAAATCAATGCAGTGCCTGCCTGCGGCCTGAAAAACGGCCGCACGCCGAGTCCCGTGTACCAGTCTCCAGAGTCTGAGATCACCGTACTCACTCTGACGCAGACCCTGCTGTGTGGCTTAAAGAATCGAAGCATCATTGGACAGTGGCTAAAGAAATCGACGCAGTGCCTGTGTGACCACCACCGCATTGACCTCCAGGGCATCTAAATTTCCATGCATCCCACCTATGCTCCAAGTCTACATCAAACGCTGGGGCTGCAGTAAGAAACCGATGCATCACCTCCTCTCCAGTAAGGAACCAACGCGTCACCTCCCCTGCGTGGCAGTAAGGAACCGATGCATCACCTTCCCTGTGGCTATTTTTGCTTGTGATTTTGAGGCATCCCAGGTACTTTGTGTTAAGAGTGACGGATCCATAGTTTCCTATGGACAGAACTGTTTTTACCTTTCAAAATGCACATTTTGATATCTGTATGGTGGATTTTTGTCGTTTTGGTCTTGTTCGGTTTAGATAAAGATACTTTATTTTTCTAAACTGGTGTGTGGTGTACATTTGTGGGGTTTTCACTGTGTTACTGTGGGTTATATACAAATGCTTTACAGATTGCCTTTGTAGTTTAGTCTGACTGCTATGTGTCAAGCTACCAGAGGCTGAGCACAGGCAAACTTAGGTGTGTACTTTACTCATCCTGACTACAAGGAAGGGTCCCTACTTGGACATGGTGCATACCTCTGCCAACTAGAGACCCCCAATTCTAACAGTGACCCTCACCCTAAATATCCTCTCCTATCTCCTCCTCTTTCTCTGCATACCAGCTTAAATCCTCATCCTCCTCGCCAGAACATACGCCATCATTGTGAAAGAGCTGGATGCATTCTTGGTACCTTTTTATAGTTTGCACCTGGTTACCACCTGATCTGAATGAATGGTAATTGCATTTCCTAAATGGCCAGTTTGCGGCTAGTTGCAATTAGGAAATTCTTTGTATATGCAGTCAGCGATTCGCAATTTGGAAATCCCTATTTGCGATTTCCAAAATGCGATTTCTACTAGGTAGAAATCACATTTTGCACCATCGCAAACGCCTTTCTTACATACAGAAATGGCATTTTGCATTTCCTAACGGCCAGAAATTGCGATTTGCACCATTAGGAAATGCAAAATGCCATCATACATATGGTCCTGGGTTCTATAATTGAAAGTTCTGGTTTTGCTGCAGAAAACTCATTTGTGTAGAGCAGTGGTAGTGAGATGGTTTCTAGAGATATATGCTTCTCCCCTGCAGGCTGTTGACATGCTCATACACTTAATACCTTCTAAAGCCCTGGGTAAAATTTGCATAAATTCCTTCATGGAAATTAAGCGCAATGCCTACATAATTATGCAAATAAATGCGTTATTACATGAAATGCCAGTCTGCCATTTTTGCACTGTTTTTTTCAGCATGAAATGTGTCCAATTTCGCTACGAGATCACACTTCGTGCTCAAAAAAGCACAAAACTGTGTGTGACGTGAACAACAGCAGCTCATGTTCAGTCCATTCACCTTCTTCCCGTGCTCTCACTAAGAATTTTAACAGAATGAAGACTCAGTTATGGAACGTGGTGTAAGACTGTAAACTCAGGCAATTTGTGTAACAATCATAATGGAAAATTCTGGAAATCATGAGTGATTATGCCAGCATAAACAAAATGCTACCCTGGCCTACTTTCAAGCAAGCAGATAGTGCCTGGCAATAGGGAGAGGAGCTGAAGGTGAAATGGTTTGTAAAGGTGTTTGCACATAAACCCAATGCCCTCAAGTCCAGGAGGTGAGCAGGTGGGGTTGCAAATAGCTGTCTGCTCCCAAAACACCGCCTACTCCAAATGTCACACAGTTCACCTCAAGCAATACCATCAGAGTATTTTTGGAACCTCAGTAGGATCTCTCCACAGCTGGATTCCCTAATACTGCACTGCTGTATTTGTTTTCCATAAGAAGTGGTGGACAGCTTTCTCCAAATGCACGGAGAAGTTCAGGAAAAGACTAGAGTGCATGCCCACACATGTGCATGCTACAGGAAACGTAGGTTGCCACCACAATCTGGAACTTGATTCATAGTAACTTGAGCATGAACCCCAATGTACTGTCCTTTCCACAAAAGTTAATGACCCAACTCTTCTAATTATATCTTCCCAACATGTGCCCAACTGTTCTTTGATTATGCTTGGTCACTTGGGTTTGTCTTATTCTTTGAAGGCTGATAATTCCCTATTGTTGCATGACATATTTGTTAACTTGTACAGTGCTTATGTGCTCTCAAGTGGCAATGCGCTATAAAAACATTCAAACTAATTAAATAGTAAAAAACAAAATACAAAGAGTTAGAAAATATTTTAATAATTGCTTGGACATCTGAAATAATAAACTATAAAGTTATTAAGGTAAGTCAATAGTAATCTGGCCTTTTGCTTTGCGAATAATCTTTACAATCAACCTATCGGGGAAGAAGGTAAGAAAATATCGAATGGGTTGCGAGGAAGATTTCTCATTTGCATTAAGGCCTATGGCACTCTTGCTATGCTACTGATCGCTATGTTTATGAAGATAGCCACAACAGTCTGTGCAGTTGGAAACACCTTTTCAGTGGGTCATCCCCTGACAAGCAAGGCTTCACAAGGCCTGCCCTAATTTGAGTGAGCCTTATGGCGATGTCAGTCTTTTTTAGGTCGAGCATCAGCGCGCATGCGCTGTCTGCAAGACCTGCTGTAATCACTCCACAGGAGTGAAATTACAGCTGCTGCTTGCCATTGGCTGACAACTCCATCGCTGCTCCTTATTGGCTGGTTCTCCCAATACATCACTTCCGTTTTTAAACCATGGCCACCGGCCAATTACAGTTTTCTTACACCGTAGGTTATTTACGGACTATTTTTTCTTTCTTATAAGCGCCTCATTCTTATTTGTATATTTGATTTAGTTTATTTAGGCGTAGCTTCCTCCCATTTTCATTCCATTCTGCTTCACGTTGTAAGCCCTCCCCCTCACCTCCCAGCGCCGACAGCCCCTGCAGCAGGCATCTTTTGGCCCGCCCCTATCATTTTTTGTTAATTTTCGCCCCGTCCATGCAGTGCTTTCACTTTGATAAACAAAAAACAGGGGTTTTCGCCCTAAAACACACCAGGTAGGATGTATAACAAGCATATGAAAAAAGAGAAACCAAGCTGTTTATTTTTCAAGGCCGCACTTTATTTGAAGCGGTCAAGAGTGCAATATATAATTGGCACAAACAAACCGCTGGTGTAATTGTATATACTCTTGTATAAAAACATTTTTGTATGGTTGTGGTTGTTATAATCACATTGTCATTTCTTGATATTATTCACGTTTTTGTATGCACTTTATATGTATTATAGCTTCTGTGTATTAGATGTGTATTCAACACAGACATGTACAAATGTGTTGAGAAAGGTGTTACTACATTATAAATAATTGTGATTAAGACACCTAAAAGTGCAAGAACTTTGAGTTTTGCACTCTTGACCGCTTCAAATAAAGTGCGGCCTTGAAAAATAAACAGCCAGGTTTCTCTTTTTTCATATGCTCTTCATTCACTTTGATAAAGGCGGCAGGTGCCTCTTAAGCACCCCGCATTTTTCACCCAGAGTCATGCTGCGCTTTCACTGTGGTAAAGCACTGCATTTTTGTGCTATGCTGCGCTTTCACTTTATTTCGCAGTGGGACTGCTTGTTTCACGTGGTCTGGAATCACACTAATAGAGTATATTTAGGACGCAGCAGCAAAACAAGCTTTCAAAGGAAGCCCGCGTTTCCTTCGTATATCGGAAGAGCTGACATTTTGTGTTCATATTTCACGAACTGCAATCACTTTCAAACCTTCTCCTGGTATGCCAGATCTGCTACGATATAAGCCTGTCAAAAGAGCACTGAAAATTAACCACCGTGGCTATTTTGATCCATAAGCTCCCGTATTTAAACTGGACCGACCGGAGCAGCCTCTCTGTCCCAGCTGATCAGTGCCCGGGTGCCGGGACGGGGGCGACAGGCAGTTCCTCCCTGCGCTCGGGCCTGCCGCTCACCTGGAGACAGGCTAAACAACAGAAATCGGCATATCGAGGCATCAGCAGCAGCAGAAAGTGATCTTCGGGCACTGATCGGCTGGGACAGACAGGCTGCTCCTCCACCAGGCCTGGCTGCTGTCACAAAATTCTGCGAGCATGGGGAGCTTCAACCACGGTGAGTGTGGGCCAGACTAATGCGTGTGTATGGGGGGTGCTAATCCTAGGTGACGCGGACCCTACACTGTGTTGCTCCTGGGCGCAGGAGTGGGGCTTTTACTTTTGCACACATGGCTGCTATGCAGGCGGAGGTATTGCTCACCTCCAGCTGAACAATTGCGCCAGCAAATTCAGTTAAGCGTTTTGGTGGCGTACATGAACTTACTATATGATTCTCCTGATCCTGTGCACTGTGGGAATAAAGATGTTGCCCTAGCTTCTTGTATGCATAGTGGGGACAGTTTTGATGAGTCCGGGGGACTTATGTGCATACGGGCAGCTAGTGGCCCATGCAGTTTTTTTCCCACCTTTTAAACGATTCTGACGGTTTATGAGTGGGCGCTTGGCAGTCTGGGACTAGTAGTTTCAGGTTTTACCATTTTAAATAAGGCCATATACGTCTCGCTAGGCAATCTCCCGTTTTTTTAAATTTTGATTTTATTATAATAAGCATGGTGATTGTGCCATTGCACAGTTACAAGTACTAAGTAACAATAGTACGTGGCAGGGCTCCACTTAGTAGTTATGAAGCTGACGTCAGTGTCGGGGTAACTGAATAATGTGAGCAAGCGGGGCGGTTTTAAGCATCGTAGTTCTTACTGTCACATAACTAACTGTCAGATGACCCCTCATCATATATGACCGCTTCAGTCTACCTTAGCTATATTTCTTTCAAACTGTAATTTTCATTCTAGACAGGCCTGCCCTGTAGGTCCTGATTATAATGTAAAACCTGAAATATTGCGATTTTAAATGTAGAGTCTAAAATGTTTTCCTGTAAGCCCAATTTATGCCTGGAATGCAACGTGCTTTACCTTATTGTTGTTGCATCCAAATCCGCAGATTTTATTTCTTTATTTATTTGCAAAGTTTTATATAGCGCTAGCTAGACCCGGAGGTATCAGAGCGCTTTACATGAGGATCAGCGAGTTACAGGTTACATAATTACATCAATTACAGGAGCCAAATATAGACATAGGAGAAAAAACATGAGATTACACAATAATATGAGTTATTACCGTGTAGCATAGCCTAGACACACGTCTTATGGAGAATGAAAGGTAGAGGGGGAATGGTAAACAGGGGTAAGGAATGCAGATAGAGTCAGGCAGACTGGCAAGGGGGAAAAGTATTTCAGGAGGAAACAGAGCAGTCAAAGCAGTCTGAGTGAAAGACAGACAAAACCGACCTGAGTATCGGTGAAAGTATACGAAGCGAGGGGTGTGGGAGACCATAGGGGGGGGGGAGACTAGTAGAAAAGGTCAGTCAGGCGAACAAGGAGCAGTCCAGCAGCAAAGAGGATAGGTCAAAAACCGCCAAGATGGAGGACCCACAGAAGCCGATAGCATTATCCCAAAATGGCAGGATATACAGAATCAAACAAAGAACAATAAAGGTAGCTGACTCCACGGTTCCACGCAGGGCTGGAAAAAGGGAGGCAGCCAAAGAATCACGGAGGGAGGAGGCGGGGGAGGGAAGGAAACACAACAGGGAGACGAGGAAAACAAAGTCTGATGTCCGGCTGGGTAGGTGACGGCTGAGGGGGTGAACCAGAGCCAAACTCCTCTATAGCTGCATAGGACAGCTCCACCGGGCATCGGCCAAGGTTGCTCGGGCTCCGAGGTAAGTACAGACAGTTAGGGTTTCGTCCCGGTGTTACTGGGAAGCGTCGTCCGCTTCGTCCTCCAGCTCGCCCCCAGGTCAGGGGTGGTGAGAGGAGAGGTGGAAGGGACAGTTTCAAAGTCTGCAGATCTTCCCCATTTCCAGCAGCAGTAGTGAGTGTTGGGCATTTGTGCAGGGTCCCAGAGGTAGGGGGATCCTGGCCGCCTCAGGGTCCAATAGTGATGCCGCTACCCGGAAAGTGGTAGGCCGCTGTTAAAGCCTCCTTGCCTCCACCAGGAATCGGGGTCTCAGAGCTCCCAGAGGTCGAAGGGAGAGATCGCTGGTGGCGGCATAGGAAAAGGTTCCCTGGCGGTGGATGGTATGGAGTTGTCTCGCTCATCGGGGAGTTTTGCATGCAGAGTAACGGTGCGCAGCCGCTGCAAATGTCTACGTACCTCCCAACCGCGGGCTCGGTCCCCGATATAGGCCCGGTCTTGGGGGGACGCCGCAGGTCTGGCCCGTGGGCCCCTCCAGCTGCACCCGTACCTCAGAAGCGGCGCAGGTAAACGAATTTCACAATGTGGAGTTTTCTCCCCAGGGGGCAAGACAACGTATCGAGATGCGGGCCGGTCAGAATGGTTAAATGGAGGTCGGCAGCATCGCGGAGCACTTCTTTCGGCCACCGGGCGGGGTCTCACAGCTCCCCGGGCACCATCTTGGCATACTCACTGGCAGGGACATCACGGCTCATTTCTCTGCGATGCAAGATCGGAGAAGGGCGATTTTGAGTTTCAAGTGATCCGCCTGCATTCCGGTTGCGTAATCGTTGTTTTGGGTGGGATTAAAGCATGGTGGAAAGCCGCTCAGGAAGCTGGTGTGCGGGTTCACCACGGAGCTTCAGTTCCGAGCGGCCATCATGGTGACTCCTCCCCATCCTCCCATGATGACTTAAGTGTGCTGTTCTTTTTCTTATTATTACTTTGTAAACTGATTTTTTGTTTGTATTTTCGCTGTGCAAGCTCCCCTACATTAATTTTATGGTAATTTATAGCAAAAGTGGAAGTTTCTGAATTCACATTGTCCAATTGCAAAACAGACTGTTTTCAACACTTTTCCAAATCCCATAATCTAATTTAAATATAAAACAGGAAGATTATTTGAATGTGGCATTTTACTCATAAAGAGAATAGCAGATGAGAAGGCTTAGCAGTACATAAACATTTAGGGGCCTATTACGATGTCGGGAGGACTTTTGTCCGCCCGACACTGTCTCGGTGTGAGAACCGACCGACCATAGGTCGGTTGTTCTGCACACCTTAATGGGAGATTGTGCTGCGGGAGGAAGCTGCGTGCAGCGCAAGCTCCCATTGAGAAATGGGAGTTTTTACACATCCCTGCACCGTATGGCCTGCCGCATGGTGCAGGGATGCGAAGGGCGGCACCATAGGTGCCCCCCAGGGTCTCAACTGGAGGGCCAGGTGAGAAGGGCCCCCAAAGACACTTTCTGACAGCAGTTCCATGTTGGAACGACCGAAATGGAACTGCTGTCGGAAAGTGTCATCATAATCCCGTAGGTGGAAACGCCTTCCTAAAGGGATTATGTGGCCTTTCCGACTGGCTGATGGGCTCCTGGAGCCCGTCGGAACCCAGTCGGTTTCCCAGGCCAGTTTACACTCCGACCGCCGACATTATAATTCAGCTGTCGGAGTGTAAATCTACCATGTAGGTCGGGAAGCCTCAGACGAGCGGTCGAAGACTTTCCGACATACATCATAATCAGACCCTAAGTCGTTCTGTGAATCATTGGCTGTCTTGGGTTGAAATCCTTTACCCCTTTTATTATTGTCAGAAACATAGGTAGTCTATCCTGGTGTTATTTCATAGAGGTCGGGGAGTCCACTATGTTGCTAAAGATTTTAGCAGGGCTTTCAATGAAGCTGTGTTGTGTAGATGTGTGGGCCACGGAAACCATCATAACCAAAGATTTTAATGTGTTGAATTTTTTTAACGACGTGTCTTTTTCAACTCTCATCACAGAATATTCATAGCTGACCTTGGTGTCTTGGAAAAAACATCTTCAAACCAGAAATGATATGGCTGTAAAATTAGCTCCATCAGTCCTTTCCAACAATTTCCCTATTCCATTTCTTTAGAAGTTGATTCCTCAATAACATGGCCGGGTTGCACTGTATCTTTGCCTTCTGTAGATCATTTTCTATGTTCATAGAACACTCACATCTTTCTTCCATGGCCACCATATTTATTGTGCAAGGGCTCTATTAATGTAATACTGTTCTTTTAATAGTCCCTGTTGGCTGCCTGGGCTCCAGAGAGCTGGGTTGGCAGTGTATTTAGGTGGGAGGGGCCTGAAGCGGCACAGCAAAAGAAAGAATGAGAATGGAAGAATGCTGAAAAGGCCAACATTGGACCAACCGATAACATAAGTGGCGGATTACCATGTCGTCATGTCTTCATATTCAGCACCAAACAAGACATGGGCTTAGCCCCAGGGCCCTTTGGTGCAAAACACAGACAAACCCCTGTGGTGGTCAATCATATTCATTCCCTATTCCATTGAACATTCATGCTAAACTGCTCATAGAAGCATCCATTCTATGCTTCTGACATCCCCTTGAGTGATGTATTGCACACGAGTGCTCTTGGAGAGTCCAGTATTTCACAAGACTTCAGATGTAGGTTAATGCCTAGTGTGATACGTCCATGCTCCTGAACTCTGACATTTGAGTACATCTTTAAGCTGGCAGTAGAGTCAGCTCAGAAGGGACAAGAACTGTTGCTAAGCTCTACAGGGTGATCATTTATGGAAGGAACAGACCTCACTGGTATACAGAGGCACTCTAAGAGGGCATTTAAGGTCAGAAAGTCCAACTGTATCAATGAAGAAAATGGTAAATGAACGGAGAGCCTAGCTGCAGGTAAAGCTTTGTGTTGGGTGGTGAGGCTTAAGGCAGAATGAAGTCTGAAAGCTCCAGTTAAAATCGCTGAAATAATTTCCCTTACAGCCGACATCTTCTGATGCCATCAACCATAAATGTATTTGATCATTCCATATGGGTATACTTTCCCACTAGAATTTAATCCTTTTACAATATGAGTACTTTTTTTTTCCATAACAACTTTTATTCAGTTTTGACGGTACAGATAAATCAGGGCCCAGTGTAGGCCACATATATGACAATCGATGCAGAATGTACCACTTTTGAAATATTAATAACAATTCAGCCAGTCGAACAATATGAATACTTTTGATGAAATTTGGAAACAGGGGGCATGGAAAACCATTTTAACTTAGACAACTGTACCAATGACCAATGCCTCAAAGCAGTCGATCCCTGGTTGCTAGAAAACTATCTGAAACTCAACTCCTCTAAGAAGGAGATACTATCTTTCTAAACCAAGGCCAGCATTACAATTAAGGCGCACTTTCCCTGTTTGTGCCATGGCACACCTTTAAACAGGTGCACCGGGTGAAAACAGGAAAAGTGCATTCTATTATGATGCCCTCAGGGCAGCCATGAACTAGGGATGCCCTGGGGGCAGTGCATTCAGTGAAATATGAAGTGGCTGCTTTAAAGCTGCTTCGTGTTTCACAGGCCAGCACCTTGATACCCTCCCGGGTGTCTAGCCGCTTATACATACTCCTCATTGATTCATTGATTGATTGATTGAGTGCAGGCAGCATGTGGACTGCACTTTGAAGTGGAGAGAGCGTTCCCTCTGCAGGCGGGTGCAGTGAGTGACTGCGCCCACCTGCTGGGGAATGTCTTGGGGGTCCATACTATTTTTCCCTTTTTCCCTTCGGAATTTGGTTGTTGGAACTCTGGTTAGCTGTTGCACCTGTGGGGCCTTGTCAAAATGGAAATCAATTTTTAGCACCTGCACATCAACAAGATGAGGGAACTAAAAGTATTTTTGCAAGGAAAGGTTGCTACCTGTGAAGAGGAGATCCACAAGGCAGGGTCTTGAGGCAGCCCTGCATGGCTATGTGGTACTACGTTGGGAAGCAACACTATCAGATGACTCTGAGGAGGAATCTGAGGGGGGATCCCCAGCCAGAATACCAAGAGAGCATATGCCCTGAGGAGGAAACATTATGGGAAAGATTGGCTCGTGAGGAGAGGAATCGGATTTGCGCTCATGACCAAAGGCTAAGATGGCTAGAGATAGATCGAGCCTTAGCTGGAAAAGAAATGACGAAGTGTTCCTTCAGGGGAAACGGCCAACTACAAAGGTAATGCGCATTGTATGCTTGCTGAAAAGGGCCTGTAACGTTATTTCAGATAATGTTCCTTCTTCTTTCAGTGGCTGCTGAATGGAATTGATCATTTTAATATTAGTCATTTTTGTCAGGTAACTGTAACAACGAGACAGTGTCAATATTGCATTTCTCAGATCTGAAATATAGGCCAGCCCCTGGCTTTGCTCATTTAGTTTGCTTGAAAAAAAAGATTTTCTGACATGATGTGAGTTTGCTGAGCAATGTACTGTACTAAGCTGTTATACCTTTCATGGGATGATATAAATGTCTCTTCTATCAAAGGCTTGTGCCGCTCCCTTGGTGCTGCAGAACAAATACAAGCATTCATGTGTCTTTGTTCCACCTTCATATTTAATCAGGGCCCTTTTAATTTAGGAAATCTCAAGAAGTGAGCTTGGCTGGGCTGGAGGTGGAGTCCAGCTCAGATGGTGCCAGCAAAAAAGTGTTATCTAATGCTGAGGGAGAAGTACACACACCCAGAGATGTGGCGCCTGACTTGAAGGAGGGGGTTAATATACATCAGGGGGTTCAGGTTTATGAGGTAGCTCCAGTGGTGTGCAGTGTCCCTGAGGTGGATTGGAGAACTGGCACAGGGGATGATATTCCCAGTGGTGGGAGGGACGCTCTCCTGACTCTAGATGAGAGGTGCAGGGAGAGGAGTTTCCGTATGGTAGAAGTTCTGGTATGTGAGTGTGGAGACCACCCAGAAGAGTGTGGGTTGAGTGACAGAGACAGTCAGACACTGTATTGCCAGTCTCAGGAGAGTGATGTGGGGACTTGTGTAAGGCACTGGATGGTGAGGCAAAGAGTAGCTTGGTTAACACCTATGTGGGGCTGTGTGATTCAATTGTTCGAGAACATATTTTAAGTCCCTGTTTTCCAGAGCTATGCTAACACCTGGTGGAGTGTGAGTTCTCTGACCCCGGGGAGCTCTCACTGGAGGCAGACCTTTTGGTGGATTCCAGAGGGTCTGAGGAAGTATCTGGGGGGGATCCTGAAGGAGGTGGCTCAGGTTTTCCCCAACCAAGTGAGGCAGGGGAGGGTTGTGGTAGCCCAGATATGTCCCAGAGTAGTGCGAGGGGTGTAGGGTCCCATGCCCTGTCTCAGAGGAGAAGGAGTGGAAGTGGGCTATGTCCCGAGGTGCCTGAAACCCAGTCTCAAGGCCTGGTTGGTTCCATGAGGGAACACCAGGAGAGAGGCCTGGTCTGTAATAGGGGGCCATCCCCTGAGGGGGATCCCAAGGTGCCAGGTGAGCTGGGGGGGCTGCTGTAACAAGCGTCCCACCAGTTCTGGTGTCTGGCAGCACCTCTCCAGTTCGGAGGGTGCATGAGTCCAGAGAGAGGGGTGAGGGGGGATGCAGTCCCCAGTGGAAGGACCAGTGGGTCAGGGGTTGCCAGCTCACCCCAGGACTGACCCTGGTGAGGCCACTTCTGGCCTGGTGGGTCTTCATGCTCTGTCAAGTGGACAGGAGGCTGGAGGACTGCGCCAGGCAGACTCTTGCACAACTCCTGAGCAGTGTCTTACCCTTGGGGGGGGGTTAGTGTACTCCCCTGGAAGTCCTGGGTTACCAGGCACAGGTCCAGCCTAAGGGTACAGGCCCTGGGTTGGAGGGCCAGGTTCAGGGTGTCCCCCCGACCTGGAGGAAGGGGCGACTGCTAACAGTGCTCCTACCGGTTTGTCTTCTGGGGGCACCGCTCCAGGTGGTAGGGTGCAGGGCCCCCGTAGTGGGGCAGAGAGAGGGCAGCCTCACCCCTGACCCCTGTCCAGCCTAAGGGTACAGACCCTAGGCTGATTCACCAGTTGTAGGATAGCATCCCTGAACTGGTGGGCAAATTGTGGAGGACACCTGCCACAGGTGCCCTGACAATTCTAGAGTCTGGGGGTACTACTCAAGGTGGGAGGGTGCAGAGCCCCAGGGAGAGGACAGGGTGTGAGAGAGCCCACCCCAGTCCCTTGTACAGCCTCATGGTACAGACCCCGGGGTGGTGGGTCAGTGTCAGGTTGTCATCCCTGACCTGACAGGAGGGAGAGTGGACACAGGGTGCCAGGCACCTGGTGCTACCGCTCCCCACTCTCTGATTCCACAGTGGTTAGAAAAAAATTACAGGCCTGGGGTCTGTCTCTCAGCACTGACAGCTATCAGTGGCCACTTTGGCTTGCTGTCCTAGTGGACAGAGTGGCCCCTGGGGGGGACAGGAGTCACACCTGGGGGGGACTGGGCCACACCACTGTGTTGGCCCAGTGGGTACTATCTGCCTTCGGGGACACACCTGTGAGCAAGCTAAGGTTAGGTGTTGCACAGATGGGGTCCCCAGGTGAGATGGAGGGTTCCCCATGGGCTAGCTTAGTGTGCCTGAGAGCATGGACAGAGGAATCCAACTGGGTACAGCAAGGCGTAGAACTAGAATGTGCCCCCGCTGTTGTGGGCGAGGTCTAGGTTCTATCGCCCCAAGCAGGGAAGTCCATCAAGGGATTGATTAGTCTACCCTGGCTTTAGGCTGAAAGGGGGTTGTGTTAGACCTGGATTTTTCAGTGGGTTTATCCCCACACTTTTTTCTTTATGGCCTCCTGTTTTTGACCCTGTTTTTGTTGGTTTTAGGACTCTGGGCACTTTACCACTGCTATCAAGTGCTAAGGTGCATATGCTATCCCTGTAAATTGTGTTTTTGGATTGGCGTTTCCATAATTGGCTTATTTGATTTACTACTAAGTCCCTAGTACAGTGCACTGTGTGTGCCCAGGTTCTGTAAATCAAATGCTGCTAGTGGGCTGCAGCACTGATTGTGCCACCAACATAAGCAGCCTTTCAAAGGGTTCTCAGACCTGGCACTGCAGTGTCTGCGCGCAGTTTTACTGACATGTCGACCTGGCAAGTGCACCCACTTGCCAGGCCCTAACCTTCCCTTTTCCTACATGTAAGACACCCCTAAGGTAGTCCCAAGGTACCCCTGTGGGCAGGGTGCAATGTATGTGAAAGGTAGGACATGTACTGGTGTGTGTGACATGCTGAAAGTGAAATACAGTGTATTTCGTTTTTCACTATTGAAAATCTATCTGTCCCATAGGATAGAATGGGAGTTTATTTATAACATCTTATACGTTTAACTTCCCTTTGGGACAAGATAGAAAGATGGAGTTTAGTATGCCTGAACTCAGAATATAAAAATGCATCTTTTAGGAAAGATGATTTTTATATTGTGTGTTTGAAAATACCACTTTTAGAAAGTGGGTATTTTCTTGCTTAGCCATCCTGTGTGCCTCTGCTGGTTTGTGGATTGACTGTCTGGCTTTGGAGTGACAGGGGCTGGGGATGGGCATTCTCTTCAGACAGCCACAGGGGGGGATTGAGGTGTGTCCTGCCTTTCCTGGATGAGTCAGGGCTGGGCTGAATAGACCTAGGCTGCATTTAGAGTAGGGGGAGGAGATTTCCTTGCACCTGAATGGGCCTGGTCTGCCTTACAGAATGCTGTCTCCACCTCCTGCCGGGAAGCTGGACCAGGGAGGACAGAACTGGTTTTGACAGAGCACAGAGCCTCTCTACCACAAGAGAACAAAGAGAAATTGAATATAAATATTGGGGCCCAGACCCCCAAACTGTAGAATACTTCTGGACTCAAGAGGAACTTCTGCCAAGGAGAAGAGCTGGGAAAGCTGAAGGAGAAGTACTGCCCCTTTGCTGTGTGCTGTCTTGGGTTGTCCTGCAGTGGCTGTTTCTGCCAAGGAGAGAACAAAGACTTTGCTGTGTGCTATGTATCCTCATTGAAGATGATCTCCAAGGGCTTGAAGTAGAACTTGACTCCTGTTCTGAAGTCTCAGGGACACAAAGTCTTCACCACTAGCTCCCCTGAACTTCCTTGCTGGGAGTTCTGACCTGCCAAGAGGTGCCTGTTCCTGTGTTGGGCCTCTGGAGGTTGTTCCTGCTGCTGGGAGCTGGGAAAAGAGAAGCAACTAAAGAAGCGTGACACATCCGCACCCCTTTCTGACGCAACACCACCGTGCCGCTGAAGAAACCGACTCAGCGCCTGCCCGTGGCTGCAGAAATCACCACACGCTGAATCTTGTGCACTGGTCTCCGAAGTCCGAGATCAACGCACCGATTTCGACACAGGCCTTGCTGTGCGACTGCAAGAACTGACGCATCGTCTGGAGAGGTCAATGCAGCACCGTTGCCACCGCCGCATCGAGAACCGACGCATCCCCGAATCCCCACGCATTGCACCGGGCAGCAAGTCTACAACAATGCCGGAGCCGTAGTAAGAAACCGATACATCACCTTCCCACACAGTAAGAAACCGTCGCATCACCTCCTCTTCAATAAGGAACCGACGCATCACCTCCCCTGTGTGGCAGTTTGGAACCGACGCATCACCTTCCCTGGAGCAAGGAACCGACGCCTCACCTTCCCTGCGTGTAAGTAACCGATGGATCACCTTCCCTGCGGCTGTTTTTTTATGATTTTGACACATCCAAGGTATTTTGTGTTGAAAGTGTCGCATCTATAGCTTGCTATGGACAGAACTGTTTTTACCTTTTAAAACTCATACCTTGATAACCGTATGTTGGATTTTTGTCGTTTTGGTCTTGTTTGGTTTAGATAAAGGTTTCTTATTTGTCTAAACTGGTGTGGTGTCCATTTGTAGTGTTTTCACTGTATTACTGTATGTATGCACAAATGCTTTACAAACTGCCTCTGAGATAAGCCTGTCTAAGGGCGTAACTGCCTTAACCTGACTAGAATCAAGGATCCCTACTTGGACAAAGGTGCAAACCATTCCCAACTAGAGACCCCCATTTCTAACACCCACACTCTACCAAGGATGTAAACAATCTCAGCAGATTCTCATGTGACCATGCTGGAGAGTGCACTGTGGACTGTTCAGAAGAAGGAATTGCTGTACCAATGATACAGTTAGGCCCTGGCGAAATTTCCATTACATTGGTGCAACCATGCATAATTCTAGGAATTTCGCATAATGTTTGTTAAGCAATATTCTGAAAAGTATGATATTATTCCACATGTCGCAATTATGCCATGCTCTTTGCAAAATTTTAGAGCATGAGCATGGGAAAAGTGCAAACAACAAGAATGCGAACATCTGTTGTTCATTGCGTTTGTGTTTTTCACGCTATTTGTTTAATACGAAATATGTCCAAAATGGACATGAGGATGCATTTCATGCAAAAATATAGTGTTAAATGCAGGTTTTGTATTTCACTTATTTTTGTGTAATATGTTGGCCTTCCTTACACATTTGCACCAGATGGCTGGCCCAAAAATGGCAATTGCACCAATCAGTTTCTTTAAAAATGATTTTTTCTGCAGTCGTGCAGCCCACATGCTGTCCTCGGGTGTGTAACACAGGCCCCTGCAGCCCCTGCAGCCCCTGCAGCACAGGGGCACCCCCAACTCCCTGGGAGCCCCAACCCTTCAGCGGGGCCACACAGCAGTGTAGCGTGGGTTACCAGCGCCCGGGCCAGGGCAGGTATCCTTCCACTTTTCTTTTAAAGTGTTGTTCCCCTAAGAATTTTGTGCCCGGGGCAACCGCCCCTGTGGCCCTGCCCACACTACATCTCTGGGGCCACATTAAGCCCAGGGTCAAGGAATATCTGTGAGCTATGGAAGAATCAGGGGCCCCTCACTACATTCTGCGGAGGGGGCTCATCACTTTGCGCTATGCCACTGGCTGTCCTTGTACTGATGTGGAAATACTGGAGCAAAATGACACAGCACAGTTTCATGAAATCTGCCCTACTTGTATGATCAAAAACGGAAAGAATGGTACACGAGTCTCTAGTGGCGGAAATGTTGTCACTTTTACTCTATGCAGTAGCCAGTGGCTATCCATCTCCCAACCATCTGCTTTCCACGGCTTTGAGCTGTGCCTGTCAGTGCATCAATCCTAATGAAACCTGGTTAAAAAGGCCCATCAGCCAAGCTCCCGCGAGATTTCCTAAATTAAAAGGGCCCTGATTAAATATGAAGGTGGAACAAAGACACATGAATGCTTGTATTTGTTCTGCAGCGCCATGGGAGCGACACGAGCCTTTGATAGAAGAGACATTTATATCACCACATGAAAGGCATAACAGCTTAGTACAGTACATTGCTCAGCAAACTCACATCATGTCAGAAAATCATTTTTTTTTCCAAGCAAACTAAATGAGCAAAGCCAGGGGCCGGCCTATATTTCAAATCTGCGAAATGCAATATTGACACTGTCTCGTTGTTACAGTTACCTGACAAAAATGACTAATATTAAAATGATCCATTGCATTCAGCAGCCACTGAAGGAAGAAGGAACAGTATCTGAAATAACGTTACAGGCACTTTTCAGCAAGCATACAATGCGCATTACCTTTGTAGTTGGCCGTTTCCCCTGAAGGAACACTTCGTCATTCCATTTTAGGGTGACGGGAAGTTTCCAAGCCACAGTATATCTTGTATTTTTAGACTTGAAGCGCGTTAGAGAAATGTTTGGCAAGAAGACAGGACATTGTTTAAGCTTTGCAATTAAGGCTGCCAAAAATCTGTTGCGTAACAGTGAATCATATAACATGGAAAAAGACAATGGGCCTAATTCACAAAGGTATTTTACAATTTTGAGTTAATTTACTACTTTTAGGTTATTTGCAAAATCCGAGTGTAAATTGAACCCAAAAGGGTAACTCACAGGTTTCCACCAAATTGAAGGGACTGAGTAATTAACACTTTTGAGTTAGTTTACTACTTTTTGGCTATTCACAAAACTCAAGTTTAAGTTACACTTTTGGAGTAAATTTACACTTGGATTATGTGAACAGCCAAAATGTAGTAAACTTACTCAGAAGTGTAAATTACTCAAAAGGGTAAGTTACCTTTGTGAATCTGGCCCTGTGTGCTTATATAATGTTAATTTCCAACGCATGCACATAACACGAAATTTACATCCATTATGTTAATCATGTGAAATTCCTCTTCATAGTTTTAAGTTTGTGATTATACTTTGTAGAGCCTTGCCACTCATTACAGCTAATAAGAGCCATGATTAGTCTGTGGTAGTTACACCTGGTGCCATGTCATCGCTTACTATGGACGAAGTCCCATTTTAAGATGGCTGCCAGCTGCATATTAAGTGCTGGGTACCTGTTATGTAAAGGACGGTACTGCATTGATGCCAGAACAGCACGTCCCTAAAGAAGAGGGCTGTCAGCCAGCATTAAGCACCCCGCACCCCCCCAAATCCCTCATGGTGCTGCAGCACCTCACTGTTGGTGGAATGCCTTTGCACGGTGTGAAACACACACGTCTATCACAGACAAAGATAAGTTCACCTAGCTTGGTCTTACTTTGAATGCTGTTGCTGAGGTTTCCCTGGCTGGTCTCCTAAAGAATTCCATGGAGTGGCGGCCACAGGGTTCCTGTCAGTATCTGGACAAGGAAGATAAGTGCCCCTACCTCTATGAAAGAGGTCCCACATCAGCCCAAATCCAGCAGTGGTACTATGCTGTCCCAGCGGTTGCATGCACTATGACTGTGTTACCACTTACCCAAGTGGAGACGGAATAGTAATCCCAGTACAACAACTTATAGCATCTATGTGGAACAAAAGAAATGACATTCTTCAAAATGAGATCCTTGCTTGAAAAGTAGGCAGTACATTTTCCCTTTTTATGTTTTTCCTCGCAAAACAAATGCGCTATAGTATGCATATTATGCCAGTGACAAACAATGAATATAGACTCAATCAGTACTATATTTGAAGCTGTCCAGCAGGACAGATACTTTAATATTCAATTAGTTTCCAAAAAATGAACAAAAGACATTTGAAGTGAGACACAAGCCTGCATCCAAATCAGCAAAATAGGATGAACAACGTGTAACAGAAAAGGCTCAGGCAGAGTAAGTTATTTGTATGTAGCACATACTGATGTTACAAACAAAATATAGTGGGACACCATTACACAGGAGCGAAATTTAGTTGAGAAGTGTATATGGTGTGCATTAAGTTGACGGCGTTTCGATCCTTACAAAACATATTAGGATCATCATCAGGACATTTACATTAGCATGTCCTGATGATGATCCTAATATGTTTTGTAAGGATCGAAACGCCGTAATGGTGTCCCACTATATTTTGTCTGTAACATCAGTAGGTGCTACATACAAACAAACACTTCAAATGTCTTTTGTTCATTTTTTGGAAACTAATTGAATATTAAAGTATCTGTCCGGCTGGACAGCTTCAAATATAGTACTGATTGAGTCTATATTCATTGTGTGTTTAATCTTCTGATTAGGGACCACTGTGTTTGAAACTAGTAAACTACCCAAGGTCCCTGACCAATAGTAATTGGGCCCCCTTGTTTTTCAAAGCATATTATGCCAGTGAAGCACACCCTTCCTGTTTTACATTTTGGCACTGACAAGTGATTAACATTTCAAGGCGTGTGACTCTTTCATCATTGTGGCTGAGGATAAGTTGGCCAGACCCCTTTGAAACTTCATGGTGAAGTGTGTGCTGAAAAGGTGTCATTTTCAGTCCTAAATGCCAAACATCTCACTTTACAGTATAGTGTCTCCACTTTACCATGCTGGGTACAGAACTGTTCCAACCTATTTATTGTTTCGATGGAAGGCAGACAAAGACAGAATTGCAAACCTAAGTAGTTCAGTGTGCTGCCGAAATAATCATCCACACTTTAAAATTTGTAAAACATTATTTTGTTTATTTAAACTTTAACAGGCAATTGAAACATACAGGTCACACGCCCTGCTGGATCAAACCTTATTAACTTCTCTTACATGAAATCCTCCCATGTGCAATCTTGATAAAGTTAGCACTTTTCTTTGTAACAAAATACATTTTTCAGGTTCTAACACAGTGTAATAACAATTCACTTTTAAAGGCCTATTACCTTTAGAATATGCTTTTTGTAATAAATAAATACACTTGGCCCACTGCCTTTGACATAACTTTTTATAATAAAGAGAATAGGCCTATGGTATCTGAAAAAAAACATTTCCCAATGAACCAATCAGACTTATATAATTTATCATAGGCTTGTCACCATGACCAATTCTTCTACTGTATTTCCCACAAAGCAATATTGAGATATGCTCTTTTGAAATCACTACTATGTACAAAATTACAATTGTCAAACTAATATAGAATCCACCCTAAGAAGGTCTAATAAGGATTATAGTAGTACGAATTTGATATCCCAGTAGTGAGTTTCAGTTGGCCATGAACACCAAAACACGTGCCTACTATAATAATCAGTGATATTTCATGTACTAAAGTACATGTCTACAGCCTGCAACAGAGCATAATAACAAAGGTTTATGACGGTACTGGACATACCATTTCCCAGTGAACCAATAAGGCCTATAAATTTCTTTATTATGGTCTTGTCACAATAACCAGCTCAGGCCTACCTGAACTGAGCATATGCTTTCCCACAAGGCAGCCATCAGACATAGAGTAATAAAATCACATATGTATATTAAATTACATTTGGCAATGCAAAATACTGTCTCTCCTCAAAAGAGCCTAACAAGGATTATCACAGTGCAAATCTTCTATCCCCATGCTTGCCTATTGACTATAAAATATGCTTTTCACAATAAACATGTCAGGCCTACTGCAAATATCTTAACTTTTCATAATAAACAGACCACAGCTATAGCCTTGATAATTGGTCTATCTCATAACCAACAAAGTCCTGCTGTAAAGAGCATAAACTTTTCCAAAAGGCAAAAGGTGCAATACAAGTACTCTTTTTCAGTGGAAATACACGTCTGCCCAATCAAATGCTTAACTTAAGAGAACAACATGTGGGTGGGGCCTTGTGTGGGGCCCTAGCCTATCTCTTGGTAGTACTTTTTTCTTTTGATCATATGAAGTAGGAGAACTGCTCCGCTGTCAAGCCAGACCAAAAGATGTCCTGCAGGGAAAGAGAAAACACATCTAATCATCGAGGTAGTGCCATCTCCTGGTATTAGCTGTTTTAGCTGTTTCCTCATTAATAAACTGGGCATCAGTAAATAAATGTTGCAGCACAAGTGTAGGCCCCAAAAAAGTGCAGGATCTGGGTAATAATTGGCCTTTTGCCTCCCCTTCTGTCGGGCCTGATGTTCCTCGGAGTTTGATATCCAGTTAAATAGTTGTCTTTCTGAAAAGTCACAGAGGATTTTCTGTTTGTTCTCTTTTTAAATATGCCTCTGGTCATCAACCGCTTAACTGAGATATTCCAGACACATCGAATTTTGGTGCTTTTTGTTTTCATGAAAAAAAATCTATCTTGAGTGAAAACTTAAATTATATGATTGAGAAGATAGTATGTTTCATGCATGGTGGTTGTGAGGCTCATAATATAGCACAAATGGATTAGCATTTATGTTTTTTTAAACTAGTGTTAAATGTGTTGCCCCTTGTGGAAGAGAGCACATTTACTTTCATTCACTTTACTGAGGCCCACAATGCCTGATCTCAGTCTATATTGGCACAGCAGTGGAATAAGCTCTTATAGGCAGGAGCAAAGCAAGGGAAATGTGTGACATGTTCAAGACAGGACTGAAGGCAAGAAAGTGGAAATAAGAAAATGCAATCAGTGGACTGGAAATAAACCAGGCGCAGCCTGCATGCTTCAGCTAAGGGTAGGGTTTGGAAGAGAACACCAGAATGCAGCAGCCGCAAAGGTGCACAAGAACAGAAATAAGTGCTAGAAATATAGGGCAGAAGGGGCAAAAAAAAAAAAAACATATGTTGATGGTCTGGTTGCATAATATGCATTGCAAGGTTCTATGAATGTCGGTATGTTTTTCAGTGTCTCCCCCAACAGCGTTCAATAGTGTTTATACATATTTTACCAATACAAAATTACAAAGGTATTAGTTCTTGTTGTTTCTTGTTTATGAAAAGTTCTCTATACTGCAGTGAATGCATATTTTGTGTATTTTTTAGGTCTGGCCTTAGCCAAGACCGTTTGAATTTTACTAAAAGTATATGTTTCAGGCAGCCATCTTTATCCATTGGTCTGTTATTGTGTCTTTCATGTTTTTCTTCCGTCCACTGCAGCATATAGCATGCGACAATGGTCAGTCTACTTCAGCCACTGGCTAACTTCACTGTGAGTGACAGCATTCTGCCTTTTTTCACAAGGGCCACATCAACACACAAATTAGTAAGCTCCAGTGACTACTGAAGCAATTTGTGCTTTTTGGAAACCAAATATATTTTACATTTCTGCTTTTCGCCAGTTTTTTTAGATTGACGATGACCTAGCAGCTTCTAAAAAAAGAAACTTTTTCAAAAACCATAACAAACAAGTGTTGACAAAGCCAAAAGGCTGGTAATCAGCCCCTGAAATGGTTGCTCTGCAAATGCTTGTTGTTTATTCTGTCCAGTTCTGAAACACTTATCTAGAGCAATATTTAGAAAGTGTTGCCCTCATTTGGAATATGGGGGCCGAAGGCATAAATATTTTTGACTTGCACTTTTTCATGTCCTTGGTGCTAAATTGTGGCAGTGCCTCCATAAGAGAACATACAATTTGGTCCATTTTATTTTCAGGCCATTTTCTTGTTGGCATTTCCCTCATGTACTATACTTCAATTGTAGACCAATGGGGTTAGCGTGAAGGGTGAAGAGTTTAGGGGTGAAAAGTTTCGGGATGAAGGATGAATGGTTTCGGGGTGGAGGATTTACGGGTAAAAGGTTGAATGGTTTATAGGTGAGGAATACAGGGTTAAGGGATTGAGGGCGAAGGGTGTAATGGTGGAGGGTAAGGGATTGAAGGGTTTAGAGATGAAGAGGAAAGGTGGAGGATTGAAGTGTTTAGAAGTGAACCTTTTAGGGATGAAGAGTTTGTTTTGGCATACTGTAGTGTGTTGGGGTGATGGCGAAGGGATCAAGGGTAACAGGTTTGAGGACGCATGGTGAAGGTTTTAATGGTGAAGTGTTTCGAGAGAAAGGTTAATGGAAAAAATAAAGGGTTTACAGGCGAAGGTTAAAGTGTTTGGGGTAATGGGATTAGGGTTGAAGGGTTTAATGGTGAAGGAAATTTGAGCTTTTTTGTTAAAGGAGATATAATTTAAAACAAAATATGAGACGTAACCTGTCAGAAAAGGTAGTATAAAGGTCAAACAATAAATGTACTACCAATGAGAAAGATGATAATTAAACAGTAAAAATTGACTTACCCATAGAATGACTAGGAAATGGTAAACAAGGAAAAAACTGAAGATATACAAATGACAACAGGCGGGGTGAAATGGTATGAATCCCTCCAAACACCTTTCACCACCGTATTACGAAACAGGATTCTGGAGGTGGTAATGTGTGAAAAGAATGTCTGTGTACATTTGTTGTGGAACATTTGGTAGTAGTGGTGATGTGCTGATGTGTTTTTGTACTGCATTATTGCAATGTGATATTCTTGTGTTGTACTGTTATTGTGTTGTGTTTTGATTTATTTGTGATGCCCTCTGTATGTTTTACTTTGTGTATGTTATGCTGTTCTGTTGTTTACTTTAGCTATGTCACCAAATACTGCTACATTTCAAGTCAAAGGCAGCTCAGGCCTTGTAAGTTCCTGTGACAAGCAGTGCCTATTTTGAACTGGTTTTAGCAGCACTGTTTTACTGGGGACAGCCACTAATGTTTCAGTATCAGACTGACCCAGAACAAGAAAGAGGAAGGTGGAAAAGAAAGAGAGAAGGAGGAAGAGAAAGGCAATACACATTTAACAAAAGGAGAAAACATGATAAAAAAAACTGCAAGGATGACAAAGGCAAAGAGTTTATGGCCGTGGAGGAATGAGGACTCAGGTGGAATTAAGACTAGAAAGGTACTAGGCAACCCTGACATTCTGCAGCGCCACCCACGGTCTTCTGAGGAAAACTTTGCGTCCCAGGACTTATTCATTTACAAATTAAATTCTGATGACAAGCAACCATTTACCACTGTCTAACATAGTAAAATTGTGCTGCTCACTCTCTTGAACTTCTAAAGACACCAGTCAGCCCCAAATTGGCAGAGTCTCTGTCAGTTTACTTGATGCAGCCCATTTTGTCCTATTCTGGAGACCACCTCTAGTGTATTGTGTCCAGTTTGATAGGCTGCATACGAAATGTTGTATCCATTTCTGGGACAACCCCAAGAGGTGGATGTGCTATGAATATTAGTCATGGATTCTGCTTCTGTGAACTGTATTCATTGCCAGTGTTCCTAAAGAATGTGCAGATTTGTGCTACTTTGATTTAGCACGTGGGCAGGAGGCAACCTGCTGTTTGGTGCAGGTGCTCAAAGCTACCTGGTTCCTCCACTATATGTGCTTGTGCATGCACTAACAAAAGCTAGTATATTAACAATACTGGAGTGCACTGATACCAAACTAGAGTACTGACATTCTAGCTGGGTGACAGAACAATAGTGAGATAACCATGGATGCTATAATGCCGGGGTAGCAGCAGTGGCATTCATTGGATTTTCAATGGAGCAAGCTATGTGAAATTAAGAAAATAGGGGGATTCATTGTATTGGTTTTAGAAGCATAGTTGAGATCATCTTCTTTAAACGTGAAAGTTACAATGTATTTTCAACCAGTTTCATGTAATACAATCTAAAATAATGTAATATTTCCCCACATATATGGTAGAGGGGTGAGACTGGATTGTACTGCCTACATATTGAGCTTATGCATCATGAAAGAGAAATATTCGTGGTAGCAAGCTGTAAAGTGTTGTATGTGATGCATGGAACTGTTAATGTGTGATGTGGCCAAAGCCACATAACCCAATAATCACTTTGCCAACTAGGCACTTGTCATAACATCACAATGCATGCAATGAAAGAAAGGTTTCTATGTTGCACACGTCACAAAAACATCATTCCTTTGCATTTTATACAGTCGCAATCTATGTTACTCATTATCCTGCCAGTGCAAGGAATAAACCATCATCTCACCATGAACATGACATGCAGCATGTAATGAAAAGAAAAGCACATAAATCCTAAGCACTGTGCACCTTATGATGCCAATACTGAAGCAGTACTCGGTATCCTGGGTAGTGTAATAATCGACAGTGACATAAATCACAACCCTCGTGAATGCTCACGGCATTAAAAATGCAACAGTTTGGGAAGGATGGAAGCACATAAATCACCATGAGTCATCCTACGTACAAAGAATACTAAATAACATTATACACACCTAGGGTGCAGCATTCCTGCACTCCTACAACGTTATTTAGCTATACACATGAACCCCTAGTGCCTGTAGGGCACGACGCACCTGTGCTCCTATCCATAACTTAGGCTTTAAAGGGAATGCAACTGCTTCTCTAGGGCACTCAGGGGTCTCCGGCGAGGTTTTACCCTGTAGTGTTGAAAAACAACGACGAACCAATGCCTTAAATGTTGGTGAACCCGGAGCCCTTTGTGGCCACTGGGTGGTGTCCTTTCAGGTAGTAACTAAGCAGCGCCGCCCGCGAAGGGAGCACGGGATGGTTGGGCAACTCCCCCGGGGGCCATCCGCTGAGGCAGGGGGAATGGTGCATCGCAAGTGGACCCAGCTCAGGGGGGAATAGAAGCCAACTCGCTCTGAAAGGTCGTTCAGCTAGTGAAAGGTGGCTGTCCACGAGCGCGCCGTGCAGCCACTTACTCCAACACAGCCCTCCTTGTCAAGATGGGTCCGGTTGCCCATTTAGGATCAACATCACCTGGTAAACAGTATCTCCGGGCAGGGAGGCTGCAGAATGGAACCGGCAAGATCGTGCTAGAGAGTCAGTCCCGGCTGCAGCCGGCCCTGGCTCATCTCTGTGGCGACGTCACCCGGGGATCCCAGGTGCTGAAGGAGGAAGGGAGGCAGCGCTGAGGGGGTTTCCGACAGCCGGTCATGCTGCCTTCACTGACAGAGACTCTTCTCTTTGGCACAGTACGTTACAGTCCACCGATGAAGGGGGCCGCACCAGGAACAAACACTGGCCTCCTACTTCCAGGGGGGTAATGCTCTGATCCACGCTACTGGGTAGATAACCCGCGGTCACCATGTGCTTGCCTCTGGGACAAAAGGAAATGTAAACTAAGCACTCACCACACTGAGTTTCTTGAAATAAAGTACTCACACCTTAGACTTCCACAGGCAGCGCCACACACTTGCTGGTGACCATGGAGGGTAGAGACAGATAGCTGACGCTGGTCAGACTCGCGAGTCCTACAGCCAAGTTCTAGGTAGTTTGGAAGGGATCCTGCTGAACCCCTGAAAACACCTCAGATGGACAGGGGGATAGGCAAGGTCCACAGCCCATGGAGAGCACTGGGGGCAGGAAAGCAGCAAGGAAACAGGCAGCAGGCCAGCACATTAAGGTCCTCGTAGCAAGTGGCAATCATTCTTGCAGCTCAGCAGGCCACAGATCAGCACAACAAGCAAGCTAGTCCAGTGGCAGTTCTTCCTGGCAGCATAACAGTTCCTTCTAGCAATTTGCAGTCTGTAGAGCCAGCAGCGTTTGGTTACAAGTCCACGCAGTGTCAAAAAACATGGGGTCAGAGCCCCCGTACTTATACTCAAGATGCCTTTGATGTGGAGGTAAATTCAAACAATCTTTAGAAGTGCACAACACTTCCATTCAATCCCAGCCCTGTCTCCAGACATACTACAGGGGGGTGTAGACAGCATTGTGATAGGACAGGGACAGCCCTGTTCAGGTGTCAGTGACAATATCCTCCCACCACTCTAGCTCAGGAAGGCCCATCAGCCTGGTGATGGGCCATCAGGATATGCAGGGCACACCTCAACTCCCTTTGTGTGACTGTCTAGAGCATGAGTTTGCGCAAACATTTGCACAGGGGCCACAAAGTACGGTCTGTGGTGTGACTGAGGGCCGCACTGATGTCAGCGGGTGGCGGTAGGGGGTCTGGGTGGGTCAGGGATTGTATAAGGATGTCTAAAAAAAAATTAAATAAACGGGCAGGCATTTATTTGCAGGTTAATTAATACTTGCCCGTTTATTAAACATTTTGTTCTGAATATTAGAGCTCAGCAACTAAACAGCAGCTCTTGCTGCTGTTCACCAGGGGGGCTGCATGTAAAAGTTAAGAGGGCCGCAAGCGGGTCCCAGGCCGTACTTTGAGTATCACTGGTCTAGAGTGAATGCACAAACAGGCCCCGGTCAGTCTAAACCAGACGTTGATTGGACTCATGCTGCAAAGCACAAAGCGTCATAAGCACATACAAATGCCCACTTTCTAAAAGTCATTAAAGAATAATTGGGCAACCCATGGTAAGCCAAATGACCTGGCTACAATGTGATACAGAAAACAAGATTGTCCTAATGACAATGATTATTATCAAAAGGAAAGCAAAAAATATTAGGTCTGTTATCAAACAAATTGATTCTTATCCAAGAGAGATAAATATATACCAGAGAGAAAACACAACACTTTTTTTTATAGGAAAAAGATTTGCATTTTATATTTTTTCTTTGAGATGAATCCATAATGCATATAAATACAGAAAACAATTATTTGATGGTTGCTCAAGAAGAGTGCATAGAGAAGTGTTCATTATAGTGCCCATGTGCAAAGTGAAAATAGCAAAAAAAATCAGGAAAGTAGGGAGGGAACAATTTTATAATTCTTCACATGGACACTGGCTTAAGAGAGAAGACCATTGCGGTAGGCCTGTTTGGAGAACAATTTTTCTTTTTTAGAGTTCATACTGGAGGGTAGTGATCATACAGTCTGGATTCACCATCCAAGGAGGGCTAGCAAAACAATCCAGCTGGAAAGGTAGGGAATGTCAACGTTTCGACCCGACTACTGCATAGAGGGTTGATTATGACCTCTGCATGCTGGTCTTCATCAGAACAATACGAACAGTATAAGGCAACCTATGTTTCAAAACCAAACGGTTCAGACCCATGTGGGGCCAATGGTCCTTAATCCCAAAATACCATGAACGGTAAGTCACCGCAGTGGTGTATGTCCACACAGTTTAATCCAGGCTTCTAGGTAGATCGATTAATTATGCAGAAAAACAGTCAGATTCATCACCGTTTCATTGGGCAAAAAAGTGGGACTCAAAAGCCAAAAAAATTGCAGCAGTCCTTTCAAGACCAGCATCTGCTCTCAGCATATCGAGACCTGCATTTGCTCGCAGCATATTGGGAGTGCTTTCTAAAAGTGGCATTTCTAAAATAGTAATGAAAAATCCACCTTCACCAATAAGCAGGATTTATCACCACTATTCCAAACATACCAAACATGGCCACGCTACTCCTTTCAGATAAGAAATTACCACTGAACACCTATCAGGGAATTCCCAATGCAAACATATGAGAGGAGCAGCACTCACAGCAGTGAGAAACCAAATAGGCTGTTTGTCACTACCCGGACATGTCACACAAGAAAGACACGTTTCACCTTTTAACCAAACAGCGCCCTGCCCATAAGGCTACCTAGGGCCTACTTAGGGGTGACCTATATGTAGTAAAAGGGAGTTCCAGACTTGGCAAGTAACTTTAAATGCCAAGTCACTGTGGCAGTAAACTGAGCACACAGGCCCTGCAGTGGCAGAAGCCTGAGACAGGTTTGAAAGGCAATTTCTGTGGGTGGCACAAGCAGCGCTGCAGGCCCACCAATAGCATTTAATTTACAGGCCCTGGATATATAGGATACCACTGTACAAGGAACGTATAGGTAAATTAAATATGCCAAACAGGTGTAGACTAATCACATCAAGTTTAAAGGAGAGAGCACATGCACTTTAGCTCTGATCAGCAGTGGTAAAGTGTCCTGAGTCCCAAAACCAACAAAAATAAGTCAGAAACAAATACAGGAGGAAGGCAAAAATATTTGGGAACAACGCTGGGAAATGTGCCAGGTCCAACGCTTTTATATAAAGGGAGATGTGTGGTAGTGAGCTGTGAAGTGGTGGTGTGTGCTGTGTGGAACTGTTGGTGTGTGATGCGTTCAATGGTGGAAACATCATGCAGAATGGTCAAAGGGGTTTGGAGAAGGCGGTAGAGTTGGAAGTAAGAGGAGCTGGAACGGCGCTTTTCCTTAGTTGTACTTGCTCTTGCAATTAGGAATTAAGCTTTTCAATCATACCTACGAGATGCAATGAGCATTTTTTTCAACACTTTGTCAGCATCCTTGCTCCAACAACCCTGTGTTCACATATTTAACTTGCTTTATATGTCGGGACAGTGATCCTGACAGCAAATGCAGGAAGCAATTTAAGTCAGAGTTTAGAATTATATGGTCATTTTGGGATATGCACATATATGCTCCATTTTACTATAAGTAACTTGCTGTAGATTGTTATTATCCACTTCCTTGATTTCACTTCATGGGATGTTTATTAGTGTCAAGGGTGAATGTGGATGAAGATTGTGTGCTGCACTTTCAGTGACTTTAATGATGTCAAAGGCCTACAGTGATGTCATGGGACAGTGGGTATGTGATGTCACTCTTACTTTTCCTGTAATTTTGATGGATGGTAATATTCCATTCCTAGGGGATAGACTTTGAATTACCGTTGCCTAATTTGAGTACTTGACCAACTCTACATGGTGGTTTAATCGTGAGTGTTTGAATTGGGTGGAGGGTTGGGGAGACCTGGAGAGGGTTCTTTCTGTCTCTTTTATAAGGCATGTAGTGGGAAAAGGCCATTCTGAACTTGTCACAGAGGAGAAGCAATTTCTTCTCTGCTGGTACAAAATCATAACAGTAGAGAAATGGAGTTGACATTGATTTTTGACAATTAGCAGAAATCGAAATAACATGGAATATTTTGTGTTTCAAGGCTAGAGTGGCTGATATTTTGATTACAAAGAAGAGACTCAATGGAAAAACAGGAGTGCTGTGAGCAAGCATTTAAAGTAGCATAATTGAACAGCCAATAATTTTAATTTTGCATGGCACAATATGTATTAGGGCACATATGCATGTTAGGGCGTAGATTTTCACACAGCCCTTGGCACACCAGGGTCATGCAGAACGCACTTCAACAATTATCAGAAGTATGAGTGTATTAGCCAATATAACCTTTGCAATTTTTTGGGAATATATTAATATGTAGCACGCCCAACAGTCACTCGTCAAATTGTAAAAATCTAACTGGAGCATAAACCCTTATTTAAAACAACGATTGTAAAAAATTACATTGAAAATGAAAATCGAGAAGGTGAAAAGAAGATCCCAATCCGGAAAAAAACAATTTGTGTCCATTTTTTCAGAGGTGCGTTTTTTCAAAGTCTCTTCCCTAACCACGATGATGTTTCCAATTGCTGGTCATGATTTTTTCTTGTTTGCGCGCTATTATCAGAGTGTGCTATTCTTTCCAAAGAAATGTCATGGCATTCGTTACCCAATCCTCTGGATATTTTCCCCGTTGTATTTTGTACAGGTGCCTCACTACATGTCACCCACTGCAGTCTATTTTCTCTCTCTGGACGGCCGTGGAGCTAATGAAAGAAGCAGTGAGCGAGCACGGCTATTGATTTAATCTCAGTGTGGTATGGCCTGGTAGGGCATTGGCGCCCTTGGTTTTCAGCCTGGATACATAAAATGCATTGCAGCCCTTTTCCCGCAAATAATGAAGGGCTGGAACTGCCATTGTCTCTTTTCTTATAAAGTTCCCTTTAAGTCAGTCCCAACAATAAAGCTTGGTTAGATAACATCACTGTTGCTGCTGAGGAATCAATTAGTTCAGACACACACACGCACATGCATGCATGCACGTGCGCGCACACAAACACACATACACACACACACACACACACACACACACACTGAAGCAGTGTAACATTTCTTAATGCAAAGGGCAGTCAGTTATTGTAATGACACCTTAAACATGTCACCAGTTACTACATATATGGTTATGTTATGTTATTTCTATTTGTAGGGCATGCATATCACCCGGGATGGTCTCCTGGACCTGTGTAAAGGGGGATGCTGGAATGGCCTGTCTGGGTGCCTGTTGGGAGAGTCAGTATTTTAGTGTCTTCTGGAATTCAAGGATGTGGTAAGGTAGCTCATTCAAGGCTTTGGGGCAAGATAGGAGAATACTAAAACTCTGTATCTTGCCTGGTGGATGCATGGGACATTAGTGTTGAGGAGGCTGGCAGAGTGGAGGTGTCTCGACGGGAAATGGAAGAGGATGCAGTTGTTGAGGTATGCTGTTCCTTGATTGTGTAGTGCTTTGTTGGTGCATGTGTGGAGTTTGAAAAGGGCATGCTGGTGGATTGGGAGCAAGTGGAGGATTTTGATGTGTTTGGAAATATGCATGCTGTGTGGAAGTTTGAGTGTGAGTCTTGCGGCTCCGTTCAGCATAGTTTGAAGCTATTTGGTTACTTGGGCCCAAATTCCAATGTGGAAGGTGTTGTTGTAGTCGAGCCTGCTGATGATGAGAGCTTGTGTTATGGATCTGTGGGTGTTTGAAAAAAAGGAATTTGACAATTTTTCTTGTGTAGTTTCAGTGTGTGAAAGTGGGTGGAGGTGGCCATGTTGGCGTGATTCATCATGAATATTCTGCTGTTGATCATCTTGCCCACAGTGGATGGGTGTGAAGTTGGTCCTAGCTCGCTGGGCCACCACCACGGGGACCAAAGTACAGTGTTTTATCCTGAAGAGGACCACTTCTGTTTTATCGCTGTTGAAGTTGAGGCAGCTGCTTTTCATCCTGTCTGCTAACATGAACATGCAGCTGATGAAGATAGCTTGGGTGATGGAGGTATCTTCTGGTAGGGAGAGGATGAGCTGAGTGTTGTCAGCTTAATTGAAGATGCTGAATCCATGGGAGCTAATGATGCTGCACGCATTGTTTACCTGATTACGTTACATATTGCATGCCAAAAGAAGGCAGTGGACTGCTGAGCACTGTAACTGCACAACACTTGCAGAAAGAGTGAGCATGTTCCCATGCCAGCAGCATACAAATGCAGCACCAGCAAGCCCACCTCACCATGGGACTGGGTCCCAAAAAGTCAAGAAAAACATTCAGAGGCTTGCTTCTCTTTGAATATTCATATTTTTAGAGCAAATGCACAATGTTTATGACTTTTTTTCTCATATCAGCAATTGAGCTATAAACTTAGCTTGGAGAAACGTGAAATGCAGCTTCTTACTTTATGACCAATCTTTAATCCTCACACAACTAAACACAGCAAACACCTGCTGTCAGGTCGTCAGTGTCACTGTGTGCGCCCTTCAATGACGTACTAAGGCATACAATGCATACAATTTTGCAACAAAATACTTATGCAAACGTTCACGTTTACGGTCTTAATTGCTAACTGACTTTTCGGATACCATCAAGGTTAAAGGTTGCCAAACTTCCCCTGATGCCAACACCACCATCTTCAACAACAGTGCATGGGCGCTAATAAAAAAACAAACAAAAAAAACAGTTCCAGGTTCCACGCACAGAAGTCAAGTGCAGCTATTATTCTAGCCAGGTTGAATGGAAAATGAAATGAAAAGCAAAGTTCGATGCACCCACATCCGAACCAGCTCTCCACTTAACTTTATATTAGTGCACATGATGAAATATAAGTAATTCATAACTTTAAACCAAAACATTCTCATTTGTAGACATCCCCAAAACATATGACAATAATCTGTGTTGGCAGCAGCAGAGGGGAGCTTTCTTATAATGACATGTTTCCAGTGCATTGTATCCAGTATGAATGGAGATTAACGGCCCTATTTATGAGAGGCTTGCATCACGTTTGCACCACGCAACGTGGTACAAACCTCTAAGTCAGATTTTGGAAGCCATGCATGACATGCGTGACGCAAACCTCTAAGTCAGATTTTGAAAGCCACGCAAAGCCTCTTTGCAAGGCTCTAAGGGGCATATTCACAAGGAAGTGGCGAAGTGAGGCGTTAGCCGTCATTGCTTAACGCCTCACTTCTCCACTTCAGAAACGCAAGGCTGCACCATATTCACAAGGATATGGTGCAGCCTTGCGTATCCCCCTGCGCTGGCGCTAAGTGTAGCAGCTTAGCGCCAACACAGGCACCCTTGCACCATAGTGCAAGGGAGTCTGCGTGCAAGGGAAGATTGTGTATGTACAGGAAGGTCCACCTTCCTGCACATAAACAATCTTGAAATGCCGTTTTGTGACTTCTATGTGTGCTGCTTAATGCAACACACACAGAAGTTGCAAAACGGCATTTTCAAAAAAGTATTGTTTTTGTGCAGGAAGGGGGTCCTTCCTGTACATACACAATCATTGGCCTTTTGCTATTTTCATGTGTGCTGCACAACTCAGCACACATGAAAACAGCAAAAACGAGGAGAAATTAAAAATTTCTCCTCGCTTCGCCAGGTTAAGACCAGGTTTTCCCTGGTCTTAATTCTGGCACTGGCTCCTATTTATGCCACCCTTGTAAATAGGATGCAGCGTCAGAAACAATGAGTGTTGCGGCAGAACGCCCACAGCAACACCCATTGCCCTCCCCTTTCATGCTAAGTATAGCGTGAAAGGGTGCCTTATTCACAAGGCAGCGTTAAGCCACGTTAAGTGACTTAAGGCTGCCTTGTGAATAAGGTGAAGCCCCTATCGCCACAGGAATGGCGCAAAAAGTGACATTCCTGTGGCGATAGGGGCTTGTGAATATGCCCCTAAGTGGCTTCAAAAGTCTGGAGTAATGCAATGCAGCACAAATCGCTGCGTTGCATTACTCTGCCCTAGGAAGGCGTTCCATGGGCATTGCGTGGTTGTTCCCACGCAACTCCCATGGTTTTTGATGCATTCCCAGATTTTCCAGAGCTGGTAAACCTGGCAATACGCCAAAAAGTTACACCTTCCCAGGGGAGGCGTAACTAGGTGAAATATCTCTATTTTCATTTCTTCCTCTTTCTATGTGTGCTGCATTGTACAGCACACATAGAAAGAGGAATATACCTCTCATGATTGTTTTTGTGCCTGAAGGTGCCCCTTCTTGCACAAAAACAATCCTGCATGCAACACAGGCACCCTTTCACCATAGTACAATGGTGCCTGTGTTGGCGCTAGGCTGACAAAAGGGCACCAGAGCAGGGGAATGGACAGGAATGCGCTGTATTGCCGTAAATATGGCGCATTCCTGCCCTTTCCCTGCCACTCAGTGCAGTGCAGCATGGTGACTTGCTACGCTGCACTGCGTCACTTTCTCATAAAAGAGCTCCTAAGTGTTGTCACTTACATTTAGCACAACCATGCTCTTTCTCAGCCAACTAAAAAGATCTCTGTCTTCACTAAGATACATATCTTCCACTTCCCACATTGAAATGATAAGCTTAGCTGATCCTTCATTTAAGTCGCTCAGAACCTCAAATAAACGAGGTGCCTCATGCCTGTTAAAAGTAATTAAAATAAATTATCTTTTCTATAGGGAGGGTTGGTAGTTTTAACACTTCTTTCATGTTAATCGAGCCTCGGCTGTGAATAAATCAGAAAAGGAAACTGATTATTCCTAATTGCTAATAGGTCATCATAAATGTTAATTTCCATATCTGCAAAGCAATGTTCACCTATCGTAGTTCGCCTATCACAATCAAAAAAGAGCATTTTTTTCAGCCTACACCAGACAAATTCACTCTCATATACCATGGACAGTTTGGAAGAAAGCGAGGCAGGCAAACAATTGTCTTAATCTCTGGTGAAGTCAAACCACAATCCTTCCAAAATTTTAAACTGATTTTCTTTTTAAACAGTTTGGTTGCTCCACCCTTACGTGCAAATTGAGTAGGTGAAAGACAATGGCATCAAGAGGTAGGATTTTGAAGGATGACAGCCTCATGCCGACATCTCTGTTGAGCTAGCAAGCATTGAACTGCTACCAATAAATAAAACCACTTACTTTGCACTCGCCGCATTGCCGAGTCGGCGATGTGGCAAGCGCAAGGTAAGTGGTTTTCTTTCTTTACATTTTATTTTCCCTATTCTGTCATCAGTCGACTCCCCTCCCTTGCCCCGCCCCACCGCTCTTACCTGCACCGGCCATGACTGATCAAAACATGGACAGGTAAGTTCTGGAACACAAACAAAAACTTTGGAAATATGGTCATTTTAATTTAGTTAACCCAGCTAATTACAGAAGTGGTAGTACTTCTTACCTAGAAGGTTGTTAATTCCTTTCCCGATCTTAATGCACTATAATCAGCAAACCAACTTATGCAGCCAAGGAATCATCCGTGCCTTTCCGAAATTATCTGTATAGCCAGAGACAACTTCAAATGCCTCCATTTCTTTCATAGCAATAGGGAGCGTACAGGCATAGTAGTTAAAACCAAAAGATCACCCCCTAAATTTGAACGATGGAATAGTGGATGTACTCATGATCCTCTCAGCCAAAAGTTCTAAAACAGATGGTAAAAAATGGGGTGAAACGGGGGTCATCTGTGTCATCCCTCTGTCCTTCCTAGATGAGGAGTTAAGCCTAGCATTCACAATAAGACCAGCCATTGTTTTCTGATTACCTAGAGGTCATAGCTAGAATAAATTGCATGGGAAAAGTTTAAAATATGGCCCATAGGTGGTGCCATTTGAGGGCCTTCTCCACTTCAGCATGGGTGTCCATCAAAGGCATGATATATGCCTGATCAAGGTCTATACATGCCAATAACTCCACTATATTTTTGGCCATCTCCCACCCCAAAATAATCTTCTGCTGGTCTACATGTATATCTTTGTGAAGATCTTGGTGTCAAAATTCAGAAGCGATATAAGGTGACCATAGACCACAGGTGTAGGACCTTTATGTTTTTCAGAAAAGTATCATTCCCCTTGTAACCAAAATTACAATCCCTTATGTAGAGTAAATGAACCATCCACAATCATCTGTTTCCTGAGGATGGATATCATTGCATCCCACGTCTCCTATTCAGTAAGCTATGCAGAGAAGCAGTCCAGGAAACAACCATCAGTCCCAAGCCATAATCCATCACTGCAAAATGAGGACATTTTATAATTGTTTTGTAATGTATTTTTTTTGTTTTGTTCCTCAACTTCCCAACTCCCAATAACTTGCAAACCGTCTGACGAAACCCACCCACAATCATTTGTGTGAACCATGCTTTATGTGTTCATATCCAACCTTTAGGGAAACACCATGCTGATATACAAGTGTTCAGATATGGAAAATTTATAAATGCAATAATTCCACCAGACAGAAAATGACACATACGGAAATATGATGAAATTTCATATTTGACCAGTTCACCTAGTTTGTTTCCTCTTGGAAAAAATATTTTTTCATGTAGGGAAACCCATTTCTAAACATTGCCATTAAATACAGCGTTTTTGCTTTCTCAGTTCCCAAATTTGTGAGTATTTATAGACGTTGGATACTGTCCGTAAGGAGCATGTAAACATAAAACACGTATGAACTAGTGAGTGTTCATATTTAGGGAGGGTGACATGCTTCTGCTTAAGTCCAGATAAAAGGAAGTAATGTGAATTTTGTTTCACAACTGAAGGCTATGACTTGCACAGGAGGGGAACTGCTGACAACTATCAGACATAAATCCTCAGCAGTTTGTAGCGTGCTCTAGACTCAATTTAGCACTCTACATTCCATACCCATAATACTACTCCTCCACTTTAACAAGAATAAGAATAATTATGATCCTTAAATAAAATATACATGAACTTCTAAGTTAACAATTGAAAATAAGAATATAAACTTTTAACAAGTTGTTTTAATATGTGAATAGCCAGCCAGTAATGCACATATTATCTTGTCTTGTTCTGCTGCTACTTGTCTTTCCTCACTTTTTCTCTTACCAGTTTCCTGGATACCTCCTATTCCTCTTGTTTAATTTTTTCTCACACTTATATATGTTGGATTGACATCTACTGTTCCACACATTTACAATACTCAGTTCAACCAGATGTCTTCCCCCTCTCATAACCTTAAAAAAAAAAGAAAATTGGGATAAACCCAATTTACCAGTCCTTACCCTCACCAAAACCCCTACCCTAAAGATTTCCCTCAATCCACAGAGATTATGCAGGGACATTCTGGAGCAGAAGACTTTTTCCGACCACTTGTAATCTCCCTACGACCACGGACCACCTCTGAGTGACGTCCCTTTATACATATCAACCTACAAACGAGCCAAGTTGCATCTTCAACAATATTTTTTACCATTTTGAGGATACAACCACGAGGAGAAGAACTTATATTTTAGGATTTGTTTGGAGCAAAATCTGTTTGTATGTCTGTTTCTAATTTTGATGCTTGCCACTTCCCACTAGAAAAGACCTATTCAACTCATTTGTCTGAGATCTATAGTAACTGATTAAGTGATCTGTTCAAAACATTTGTCCCTGCATAATTTCTGTTCCCATGTGCATCAGTGCATGTTACTACCAGCATCGGTATGTTATATTTGTGGATTTCCTGATGAAGGCACTTGGGTAGCCAAAACGCGTGTAGACACAATTCCATGAAGATTCATCGATAATTGAAGCCACCACATTCCCTCTCAGATTGAACATACTCATTGTGATATCCTATTACTTATCATATCATCACTTGACAATCATGATTAGTGCCAACTATCAGATGTGATTCTACAAGAAAGATGTTTCAGAATTTGTATAATTTGAACTAAGGATACTAAGTAATATCATACAGCATCCTAGCATTTAGGTTGTCAAGATCTTATTCTTCTTATAGAATGCATGTTTGTATGAGAGGAATGCCTGCTGAGAATTATTATGTTTTTAACTAGTCATGTAACATCACAGGCATTGAATATAACTGTTTTTATCATTATTGTGTAAATAAAATAAACAATGTTTATTTTTTCCTTCTTGTGTACACCTGGCCTTTATAATAATATATCAAAAATTGTGAAGTAAATGGTTAGTTGTCTAGGTATTTGTGTGTACAATTATAACCTCACATATTACATCACACACATGACATGTTAAATGACATAGCTGATGTCCTGTATAATATTTGTGCTGGTTGAATGTCATATGTTTAGTTTTGTCAGTTAATTACCAACCCCCACATTTTACAAAATTCTTCAAAATGAAGTAGTGTACGCTGTAAACCACATGGGGTTTATGAGATTAAAAGCATATCATCTGCAAGCATTAAAATAGGGATTTTGGAACCTGCCAAGGAAGGAGCGTCAATGGCAAAACAATTAAGGAACTGAACAGTGCTATTAAGGAGCAAAGAAAAAAGAGTGGGGGCTAATACACACCCTTGGTGCATCCATTTAACAATAGGGAAATGGTCTGTAAGTTCCTCTGAACACACCAGCGAACTTGGGTGAAGTTGTTGTCATGTAGCCAAATCAAAATGGATAACAAAACCCGAGGCACACCTAATTTGTGTAAGACTGACCAAAGCCTGTTGCATGGGACCAAGTTGAATGCTGACTTGAGATCGACAAAGTCAGCATCCATTCTACCCTTGCCGATAACAACTGTTGAGCCAATGCAGAAGGACAAAAGGAAAGACCTGGTAGATTGTACTGACCCGATCGAGAAATCCCACCTGGAAGAATGAAAGAATGTCATTTTCAGTAGACCACTTCTGTAGATCTTTTGGAAAGAATCAATAAGGCTTATGGGTCTATTATTGCCTATAGTTGCCTGGCATGGATTTGTCATCCTTTTTAAAAATCGGGACTAATTCTATGCCCTTCCATGAGTCTGGTATCAGAGCACCGCGTACTATGGCACTTGCCAGAGTTAGGATGTATCTAGACTAATTTCCTCTATCATGGTGGAATAGGTCAGATGGGACACTTTCTGGGCAAGATCCTCTGCCAATCGTGACTGCGTCTAAGGCTGCTGATACGTCTACTTGATCAAAAAATTGGTCTGCTATAATCAATGGACAGATGGTAGGCAGAGCATTCAATTTCATCTCATCAAAGTACAATAGTGAGAAGTGGGCGACCCAGGCTTCAGGGGCAATACAATTAGATGTAAGAGGCGGCTTCCACCATTACTCCACTTGACCAATTGACCACAATTTTATTGAGTCTTTGGTCAGGCAAGCTTTTCTGAGTTCTGACCACCTCTCATTGTCCCAGTTTTTTTGGCCCTGTCTTGGCAGAGTTTATAGTGCTTCCTGGCTGCTTGGATCCTTGGTAGATCTTTAGCTTTTATGGCTACAACTAAGGAGCTACGTGCTAGTCTACACTCTTTATTGAACCAGCTACACTGTGCAGGAGGGCGTCTATGATTCGCTGCAATAGGAATGTGGCAATGTGATTTGATTTGCTTAAACAACTTAGCATGGATTTCCATTATTTCAGCAAGCCCCTCCTTACTATTTGTGAGGGCATCCATCGCAACATAGTAGACGTAACCTCTTCTTTAATATCAAGCATAATACCTGGGTTGTCAACAACTTGGGACCACCTGACGTGCCGCATGTCGTTAGTTAGGCTACATGTCGCTAGTAAAGGTGATGGGGGTACAGTGGGCAGCCTTGTATATTGGCTGTACATACGATGTAATACATTAACAGTATCATTTTCCTCAGATTTATTCAAAATCATACACATTTCTCCTCTTCAGATCTGGCAACAGTACAAGTATAATTCTCAACTGTGCTTTGGCAGAGATAACAGATGCAACATATTTCTCATGTTCAGTTTGTTTGTATGGGTCATTATTCTCTCTACGTTCGAATTTCTTAGGCAAATTTCACATGAATAACTAGCTCTGAGTCCCAGAGATCCCTTCTGTGCAAAATTACCAAGTAAATACATTTGCGAAAATGTGTTTTCAGTTTGGAAATAAGATAAAATAATATCTGCAGCAACAACACCGCCTCTCACCTCCCCAGACATCTAAGGAAACAAAACATGTTGGTGCATAGAGATAAATTCACAATTTTCTTGATTTTTCTTTCTAAACACTTGAAACAAACAATGAGGTAATGAATGGTGTGAAACCATGAGGGATTTTATTGTGAAAAGCTAATTATTATTTTGCCGGTAAATGAATTAAACAGTCACGTGTGGATGGCAGATCAATACATGTTTCATTCATTGATCTGCAGTCCACACATGATTGTCCATGATTGTCCAGTTGACCTCTTGAGTGCAGTGTTGATTACACTTGCTTCTCTACGCCCGTTGCATAGGGAAATTGAGCTCTAGTTATGTGTATATGAACTAAACTATTGTGTGCATACAACTCAGTGATTATATCTGCGCTGGTAAGGACAGTAGTGCTAGAAAAAAATTCAGTATTTTGTCAACTTTTTGGGAACTCTGAATAAATCGTAGTGTCCCAAAAAAGTGATTGTATCCTAATCACAGAAATTGTAAGAATATTTTTTGCATCACTCACTGAATGTTGTTTAAGTCCCACCAGTGTGACACAACAATGCTAAGGACATCACAACTTTTCTAGATTTTCTACTAATGTGGATATATCAAATTTCATTATCACCTTGACCTTTAGAATAACTGAATACTTGAGCGAACTGGATTAATTACATATGGTTTTGCCCAAAAAAGGGTATGACGTTTTCATGGCCTAAATTTCGTTGGGGATATGTGAGGCTTCCTGGGGCACCGGAATGTTGCCCCTGGGGCAAAATTCTGGTGGGGCTCTTGCTCCCAGACCTTGGGGGTCTGGGAGCTATAGTGTTTGGGGTGCAACACTACTATAATATCACTCCACCACCAGGCTGTGGATTAGAGGAGCACCCTTACAGATTACACCAGAGGTTGAGAAACAGCCCAAAGGCATTATTTACTGCCTTGGTAGGTGGCCAACAATAAGTTGTGACAATCTTGACTGATCAAGGTGGCTACCAGTTCCACACAGTGCATAATTTACTATTACTTCGGGGTTACTGCACGTGATAATGTTGATTTCTCATTTTTAACCTCTTCTCACTTTTTCAAATAATCATCCTTCTTGATGTGCTCCTTGAATTATATTGCATATTTATGACCTTATTATACTTACGACCAATAAAGAGAAGAATGTATTAGCCCCATTCACGATTCAACAATTAGGCTACTGTTGTACATAAGTTATTTACATTCATGATGCAGCCGACACATGTTTCGCTCTTTGACCTTTTTCAAATCTGAAGATGTGTTGTATTTTCAGAATTCATAAAATAACTTATTCGTATTTTCTGGGAGCACAAGTTAACCGGTGGAACAGCAAACGTGAAAACCTAGACAGTGGTGCAATAAATTGTGCATAGGGCATGTACAATTTCAAAAGAAGTATATGCCCATAGTTCTTTGGTAGAGTTGTTGGTCTATATTTAGGTGTGTACACTATTTGAAGAAGCCATAAACCATGGATTTTGGTTAGGTTGGTATATTAGGTTTTTACCTTTTATGGATTTTCGATTGGTCAGTATGTAACAAATGAAAACTGTAGTTTCAAAGATATATATTCAGGAAAGCGTTTGGTGAAGAGGCGTGGGGTAACCCAAAATAAGAATAATTCTTGGGCAGAGGGGTGAACCTACATCTACTTAATGTCATACTACGAGTCTGTCCTGCAGTGTATTTGGATTGGAGACCACGGCTCTTGGATTTTCTTTGGGCTTGTGATCTGCTCCATGTGTTTCGTGGTGTCCATAGTGTGAGTTGTAGCGTCTTAGTAGTTAATACTAAAGGAGGCCTTCCTTAAAGTACTGGCCCAGCCAGATTTCAGGGTATTTGACAGCCATTGTGACCTGGTTAAATAAGTGCAATTCTCCTTCTTGCTTCATATACTTCACTTGCTTGAAGTGAGAGGCTCAAAGAAAAGGGATTCTTCATTCTCTTACTACTGTTTTTAATGCTATTTTTCTTTCTTTGTCTACTTTTTTCATTAACACGATTATTGTTTCAGCTTTTTCAGTTTTTTCTTCAACTCTGTCCACTTGCCTCTTTCTACTAGCATAGTTCATCAGGAGAAACCACCTATACCAACTCTCCTGCTGTGCAACATATTTTTTAGGCAATGAAAATGCATAGAAAACGTTAAACATTTTTAAAAAAACATATGATAATGCGTGCCTACGGTATATAGGGGCATATTCACAAGGACTTATCGCCGAGTTATCGCCACCTTAACGCATCAAAAGTGGAGATAGATTTCACGCCCCATTCACAAGCGGGTGCAAACTGCAGACATCTCCAGTATTCCCGCGATAACTGCCGCAAAATTTATCTCCATGGGTGACACCACCAACTAACCCTAATGAGATGCAGAGTAGGCGTTCCCATGCAAAAACTCACGAAAACACCACTACACCACTTTCACAACAAACTGCCAGATCTGCGATGCGAACCAAAAACAGGCGATAAGCCGCGGTAGCACCAGGGAATTAACACCTGCCTTTTGCTGGTGTTAAGCAGGACGACTACCTGCAGCATGAAAGGGAGCCCAGCCAAGAGCCACATCTGCAGACCCACAGATGCCATGGAGACAATGATCATGCAGCTCCGAGACCCATGAGGGCCACAACACCCACTGCCACCACCCCCGGGCCCGCCACCACCCCCAGGACCCGTCCCGCCCCCCCCGGACCACCACAGAGGCAGCGTACACAAAGACAGCGGACCCACCTTAAACGCACCAGCCGCACAGACCCAACGCCAGAGGAGGACATTGCCCACTACAGGCCCAAAAGGACAACCATCCCCGCATCCTGACCCACATCGCCCACCTGCTGACGGTACCAACACAGCGGACAACCAACATCCCTCCGCAGACAAAGCTGCCGGCTCTGCTGCACATGTTGGCCTCTGGTACCTTCCAACCCACAACTGCCAGAGTTGGAGGAGTCTCACAGCCAGCCCCATCCAAGTTCATCACACCTGTCCTGGATGCCATCATCAGCCTGGTACCCCAGCACCTCCACTTCACCCACACTGCGCAGGAGCAGCTGGCGACCAAGCAAGGCTCCTACGCCATAGCTGGTTTCCCTCACGTGTCGGGGGCAATCGACTGCACACATGTACCCCTCGTGCCCCCTGCCGACACTGCACACAACTACCGCAACAGAAAGCACACGCATCCCATGAATGTGCAGGCAATAGTGGACCACCCGGGACTCCTCAACAATGTCGTGGCCAACTCCCCAGGCAGAGTGCATGATTCCTACATCGCCCGACAGTCCATCATCAACCAGCTCTCCCAGGATGGCATCTATGGAAATGCAGTGCTCGTTGGTAAGTACCAAATGAACACACCACACACCTCAACCCCACAGTCATGCAACTCACGACACTGGCAATGGGCATGCAGCAGAACTACATGCAACATGCCACACAACATGCCAACTGACCAGACACGACAACACGACTCCATTGGGAACCTGGGCTTGCCATGCACACAACCGAGCCACGGCATGGCACCACAGCCACACAATAGCAGAATGTGAGGAGAGGCTTGTAGCAGGCATGTGCGAGAGCGGCGAGTGACTAATGAATGAGAACCTACCCAATGCCAGGTGTAGCGTGGAGGTGCCGGACAGACTCCAATGTGCAAACCACGGAAATGGCCATGTGGACATTAACTGCTGGTGCATGGAGTGTAGTGGCCAGTGGACACTACCATGTCCCCACAGGCTGTGGGGCAGAACGTGGAAATGTTGCACATTACGTCCCCCCCTGTATGCGCGGGCGGAGAGGGTTGGCCCTGCGTACGCCAGGCCTGCGTAGGGGTGTGAATAAAAACCCTGTCGCACTGGGCATGGTTCTCTTTCGGAATGGCCAACGTGTCTGCCAGGGTGGCGCCTCTCAGCCCGCCATGAGGCCAGCGGCGTGCGCGGCGGGGCCTGCATCCCTGTGCGCCTGCTGCACCCCGGTCCGCTGGTCCCCAGACCCGTCATGCCTGCCCCAGCGCACCAAGGAGGCTCCGCTCACCTGCCGACACCGTCGTGTGTCAAAGAGGGCCTACCACGTGCCGGTGCAAGCTCCAAGCCCCAGTCCCGCGACCTTTGCAGCCTCCGTAGACCATCGCTGGCCTCCACGATGCTGGCCCACAGTACTCCTTTTTCATTGACATACTCCACCGGCGTACTCTTCGGCCCAGTTGTTGGCACATGTTGTACTGAGTCGTGAGTTAAGAATGGCAGTGACCCCAAGTCTGTGGCAGCGTCCACATCACTATACTCCCTCCGATCGGTGAAGCCAAAGTCTGCATCGCAAGCCTGCGACACGTGGTGCCACTAACCCTGTTCAACGCAAGCCGGCGACAGGTGGTGCCACTAACCCTGTTCAACGCAAGCCGGCGACACTTGGATGAGGGCTCAGGCCTACACTGCGGCCCAGTAGGTCCCACATGTGGAACTGTGTCCTGAGTCTTGAATGGCAGTGACCCCAAGTCCGTGGCAGCGTCCACATCACTGAACTCCCTCCGATCAGTGAAGCCAAAGTCTGCATCGCAAGCCTGTGACATGTGGTGCTACTAACCCTGTTCAACGCAAGCCGGCGACACGTGGTGCCACTAACCCTGTTCAACGCAAGCAGGCGACACTTGGATGAGGGCTCAGGCCTACACTGCGGCCCAGTAGGTCCCACATTTGGAACTGTGTCCTGAGTCTTGAATGTTAGTGACCCCAAGTCCGTGGCAGCGTCCACATCACTGAACTCCTTCCGATCAGTGAAGCCAAAGTCTGCATCGCAAGCACACGACACATGTCTGTGGGCCCGTGCTGACCGCTGCCCCCGGCCTACACTGCGGTCCAGTAGGTCCCACATCCAGCACTTAGTCGTGATTCATGAATGGCAGAGTCCATACCAGTGAATGCATGGAGAGGAGTAAGAGGAAGATGCGGCTCAGTCCGGATGAAAGCCGGATCCTCCTCACGGAGGTGACCGAACACTAGCAACAACTGACCTGGTGCCACCAACCCTGTTCAGCGCAAGTCCGCGTCCCGTGGTGCCACTGAACCTGAACTACGCAGGCCGGTGGGACCATCCAACGTAAGCCGGGGACACTCAGTGAATGGCCCCTGCTGACCGCTGCCTCAGGCCTACACTGCGGTCCAGTAGGTCACACATGTGGAACTGTGTCTTGGGTAAGATATGGAGGAGTCCACACCATTGAACACTCCTCATCGCAGGCGGCATCCCCTATCAGCACTGGTGCCACTAACTCTGTGCGCAATGAGTCATGGGCACTTTCTGGTTGGACTTTGGTGGCGTCTGAGTCCATGGCCTGGGGGCTGTCTGCATCATCATCTGGCTGGGCCGGACTTGGTGTTCGACATGTGTCTGTTCCATTCATCTCCACCATAGTGACTGTTTCTGCATGGTCTGCACTCTGCATCATGCCCTGGGGGTACACCTTCCACTGTCCACCGAGACACTCCGCGACAACCCCCTTTGTCATCTACGAGAACCTGCTCTGCTCTCGTGACCCTGTCCCAGTGCACTGCAAGTCAGCGGCCCATGGCGGTAGGCCCGTGCAGGACGCTGTGCATCCGGGGCCACTAACTCTGTGCAGCTCAAGTCATGGGGCCTTTATGGTTGAATGGTTGTGTCCTTAACAATGTACACTGTTGTCTCTTTTTGACTGCACCAGGCACTCCATGACGGCTGGTGTACACACACCCCACACACATCCAACACAGGTGTCACTCGACATGTGAGCCTGCTAATAAAAGTGGCCGGGCGCACGTGCCCGTAGCCATTCACACCATCTAAGCAAGTGTGTCCGTGTGGTCATTATGTCAGCATGATGGGCCCGAGCCCTGCAACATCACAGTGTGCTGTCTTCAGCGGACGATACCATGTCACCTCAGCAGTGGCTGAGACCTTGGACATGTAGCTTCGCCCGCCCCCCCTGCATGCACAAGCGGCGTGTGCTGGTCCGGCGTACGTCAGGTCAGCGCAGGGGTGTGCTGATTCGGCAGGGGGAAGAGGGCGTGGCTCTGGTCTGGCCTTGAGCAGGAAGTGCGGTAAGCGTGTCTCTGTGTTGGAGTGTTGTCGCCACCGGGGCCACAGTAGTCGATGTTGCAATGTAGCATGCACCCCGAGGGCGGGCCCGCACGTACGGGGAAATTTAGGAGCGCAAGACCGCTCGGGGTCTTGGCTCATACATGACAAGTGTTATGTGTATCAGTCCTGCGGCTGCATAAGTCAGATGCCTAGCCTCATTCGCAGCACGATCACAGTCAGCCATGGATAGTACACCTGTTTCTGCCCTGTCCAGACCATTGGCCTACACTCACGTGGCCGCACTGCCTCAACGGCCAGCTTCACGGTGTTGTTGGCATGCCGCTGGACATGCGCAGACAGGCATGACAATGGGGTGCCGTAGGAGTGCACGTGATACAACCGCGCAGCGCACACAAGTGTGGGGGCTTGTGGGAGGGAGGAGCAGCTGTGAGGCAACGTGACAACCAGTGTGGCCGCTCATGTGCCACGTGCTCGGCATATCATCCATGATTCCCTGGGTTGCAGACATCCCACTCCACCCACGACAGGCCTCTGTACATCTCCTGTATGCAAGCAGATGGTAGGGTTACTGTAGGGATGAAAGGTCCTTTTTCTGGACTATCAGGCGGAAGCACATCTGCAGCTCCGAGCTGGGACTTGCATGTGCCCAGCACCCCCTGACAGATACGATAGCATTTGCTGGCGACTCCCACACTACGCACTGCCCGACGTGAGACCAACGTGTACACATCCCACACACAGAAGTCCTTGGTCGTAGTTAGCGTGCGTGAAATGGCCTTCACACATACTCCCACCCCACCCCAGGCCTGCACCCACTGCACACAGACACTGCTCATTGATCCGAGCTGTGGCATTTCATCCACAGGACTGGCATGGGTCAGCACAGTGCCGCTTCAAGCAGAGCCACTGACGCAATGGCAGGACATCCCGGACACATGCACGACTCCAGTCACGTGGACCGGTACGTGCACGTCTGCTGCATGTACTGGGGGCACTGCCATTGGCAGTGCTGCGGATCAGTTACCGGCTAAGCTTCTGCCTTGCCAACGTCACCTGCGTTCAGCGTGTGTTGCATTGTCACTCGTGCATATTCGAGTGGACCATGGATGTCTGCCTCTCCAACGTAACGGGAGCTGACCTGTATTTCGATGTGTGTGTGCGCCCCCTGTTGGCCCATGACCAGGAGTGTCACCATGATGCCCGTTTATGGCATGCCTGGATGATTGGCATGCATGCTGGCAACTGGACCTGGGAGATTGCACGACTCGTCGTGTGCATTGACCACATTGAGCCGCTCCCCTATTGGGCTTTAGTGCCAATTGGGGCCAGGGGTTGGAGTCAGCACATCTGTCCGGGACAGCTGATGGGTTACGTCGCCGACATGTTAGATCTAGTCGACAACGAGCTCTCATTGGAAATGTTGACCTACGCTGCTGCACTCGCGTTCATGGACGAGTGACAACGTACCTGCAGCCACAACTGAATGTGACCCATTGCACGTGTCCCGACGCCTGGTTGCATGTTGGGGATCTGGTCACATGTCCCAAGACGACAGTGGACATGGCTGCATTGACCTGGACTCCGGATCCATGCGCGGACAACCAACGCGGGTTGGCACTGACTTGTGTGGGTGATGGACTCCCCCGGGGTGGACATGGGCGCTTTCCAACGTTCCTCATTCAGACATGCTGTTGCATTGGTCTGCATGTCGTGGCACTTCTCTTGGCCGTACTGACACGCAATTGTTGATAAAGTTTCCGCACCTTCACTTGTCTTCAACTGTGATGAGTGTTGATTTGTATGCCAATGTGTGTGTCACAGCCTATCTGGGTCCCTGCCATACATGCATTGCTACCCCATCAGGGCTGTGGGTTTGTACTTGTGCATTATCATGTCCCTGTTTCGTGCTTTGCCAGATGCGTATGGCCATTTACCGGCCACAAGCGGGTGCACTTGTGTCCTGTGTTCGGTTGTGCAAATGTTGCTGTTTGTGCCACATTGTGTTCGATGTTGGGGTGCTATGCTTCCTATGTGTGTGTGCTGCATTATGTGTGAGATGTCCCTTCAGCTCTGATTTGGCTCACCCTTCTCCCTTTCAGGCAGTGTGGTTTTCACTTCTGTGCTTGTTCAGTGGTGTGATATTGCTGAGTTGTGTGACTTGTGCTCTTGGTTGGTGTTGTTACTCTTGGGCATGGTTTGTCTGCAGTTGTGCTGTGCTTAATTGTGCATGTGTGCCATTGTGCCCATCTCCCCCCGTCCCCACAGTCCCTGGTCGTTCCTTTCCCTGTTGCTGTTGTGTCTGTTGATTTTGAGCAGTTTCCGGTCCCCGACTCCTGCCACCATCTCCAGACTGATGTGGTGGACACCATTTCCTCCATGTCATCCAGCTCCTGGTGTGGCGCTGGACTCCCACATCCGGTGTGCATTGCTGCCTTCTGGTTGTTGGCGTGTTTCTGCTTGTTTGTGCGTTTCGCATCATTCCAGCTGTTCTGGTTTTCTTCCATTGTCCTCCTCCGCTCTCCGGCTGCATTCACCTTGTCCACGATGGACTGCCATGTACAATGTTTTGTTGCCAATGGGGCTTGTGGGGTTGTGTACTAGCTCCGGCTGCCTCCATTGTGCTTCGCTATTGTTTTCTGTTTGGTTTGTCTTCATTTTTCCTGTTTTTGTTGTGCTTATTCCCGCCTGCCGTGTGTGTGTCGCGGGCCTGGCGCTGCTTATCCCTGCTTTCCTCATCGCGAATGGGCTCATCACACGTTTTTTGGTGTTGGGGTTTGTGTTTTTATCTCGGTCGGCGTGGTTGTATCGCGGACATTGGCCGCGTTTTCGGCAAACTATCGCATGGTACCGCCGTGTTGTGAATTCCACGTTAACACAGGGTTATTTTCCCGTGATAGACTGCGATGTGTAAAGTTGCGTTAACATTTTTTGGAGATGTTTAGCGCACGTTCTTGTGAATATCCCCCATAGTGTTTTCAGTGTGTTTTCCTTGATGTGTTGGACTATCTGCAGCTTCACACACACAGCGGTTCCCATGACATCACTGCTGCTGTGAACTGGTTACCACAAAGCAGCCTTAAAAACAGCGTGCGCAATCCTAACGACCTCAATTAGTAGTGCCCCGGATATCCTCACATCCAGAGCCGCGCTGTCTCCAAGGTTACAAGATCCCAAGCCTGTGCGTTTTACTACATTCTCTGAATTGTAATGTTTCAAAGCCCATTTTCCCAATGCATTGGTTTGGCTGTCTAAAATGCTCCTAATAAAAATGATTGTGATAGGCTCCTGATAAGAACTGTGAATGCCAGCCCTTGTTTTTGCTCATGTTTATCATTCCAGTGGTTGTGTCTGTTGGCCTTCCTCAGGCCTCTGGGTAAAATGGGATCTCTGTTGCCTGGGGCGGCTGATACTAGCTCCTAAAAGACCAGCCTTTTGTCTAAGTTGTCTGATTCGTTGTGATGCCTGTGTCATCTTAGGTTGAATTATAGTAAATCATTATATGTAGGTTATTGGGATCCGCTGATGCGCTATGACAGATGGATTGGTTTGACAAAAAGGAATGGAAATGTGTCTCATCTAGCAAGGGTTCAGCAGGGGCTGAGGTTATTCACATCAAGTAAGCCATTTGCAGCTGAGGTCTGTGGAAAAGATATGATCTCTTCTATTTTCCCTTTCTTTAACTCCATTGATAAACATACGAAAATGATTAATTTAAGAAGCCAATTGTCGGTTAACTTAGCAAAGAAGATATGGGGAGCCCAGACAGGTCAAAATTGTGGAGCAGTGTCAGCGTCACCCCCAAAAAAATGATGTCAGAAACATAGATGGACATAAACTACAATTGTATTCAGAAATCACTGAATAAAGGTCGACGATTTTTAAACATCTCTCCTACTGGAAATCTGAAATACTCATCCAATCCATATTTTCTCAATTGATTCATTACCATAACCATAATCCTACAAAGCGGATGTTCTCTTTATGTAAAATGTAATTACTAGCCTTTGTATGGCACCTAATCTTGCTGTTGATCAAGTTTTAAAACACACAAAGGGGCAAGTTTACTAACTTTTCATGCAACACAGTGCAGCAACCAAAGATGTCCAGTGCAAAAACTATGCTTTAATATTTTTACCACTTTGTATGTGTGGGGTATGTTGCTGCAAACATGGAAAGCTGGAAAATTTGGAGACTTTTAAAACTTGCTTCATTGTTATTACTGGCTGAAGAAGGTGTAATATTTTGGCACAAATCCCTTTCTACAAATGTTAGTAGACAAGAATTTGCGTCAATACTCATGGGTTGTTGCATGAGAATGCCCATGTACCACCTATGTTATGACCCCTGGAAAGCAAAATAATGTATCTCATGATTTGCATTGAAAAGTAAATCCCACCACAATGCTTTGCTCTGGGTTTGCATCACTTTTGTGGCACAAACCCAGCACAAAGTGTTTGTAAATCTGTGCCAAACAGTTGACAGTATGAGGATTTGTCCCAGGGTTAGAGCTGTAAATCTCCATATTACTCTGTCCCAGTCCTTTTCAATGAAGGAGAAATTACATCTCTTTTCTCTATGTGTTGTAGCATACTAAGCATAACTCTTCCCTTCTAAATCATAACAATATTATAAATATCCAACTGGAAACTGTTACTGTCTAACTAGCTGTATAAAACATTTTGTACTTTAGATGTAAAACAAAGAAGGTAGTTTGATGCACAAGAAATCCCTCGAAGGACCATATGAAACGTGAACATGTATGGGGGGCGTGGCCAGCACGGGCATCATGGTGGACGCGTCTTAAGACCGCTCCGCCGATAATCCCCTTTATCCGTAACATTTCTTCGTATTTACTGGGCATCCACATCAAAGAGCCCAAGCGGAGTGTGGGGAAAGCCTCCTGGGCACCTGGAGAGCTGTGACTCCGCTCGAGCCGCCGTTGTGCAGGCGCTGGTAGCGGGTGCTGGGCCTCAGCTGAGTACGGCTCTGGGCCTGCGGAGCTGCCGTGATCAGACTCGGCTGTCATATTTGTGGGTAAGGGTGGAGGAGCCCATCGCCTCCCCCTTCAAGGCGGACTGTAGCGACGGACTGAGTCGGCGACACTGATCGGGAGAGCCTGAAGCGAGAGACGCCTTCGCTGAGGAGACCGGGCGTGGTCTCGGGAGAGTCCCCGGCTTGAACCTGCTATTGAGACCGTTGTGGAGGTAGCAGCGGTGCTGCCTGCTTTGAGTGCAGGGCTGGGCGGAGGTGACTTGGATCCGCTCTGCCTGCTTGCCGGGGACACTATTGGGGTTGCGCGGCCTGTGTGGAGCGGACTGGGCACGTTTTAGCTGCTTGTGTGGCCCACTCCCGGTCTGAAGGGGTCGCGGGCCGCCATTGTTGGGGCTGCGACCTTGCGCGACCAGAGGAGGAGTGCTGGGTCTGGGCTAGGCGTGTCCCTGAACCCATGGAGGCTGCTGCATTGACTTGTGACTGCCCCATATGAGCGGAGAAGCAGAGGAACACACCACTGTCTCTCGGGGTAGACAGAGAGGGGCCCAGAGACAGTTGCGCTGTCTGAAGTGAGCTGCAGCAAGTGCTGCCGTTGTGGCTGAGATCGGCTGGAACCCCGGAGGTCGTGCAGGTGAGGGACAATCCTACTCTGGATGGGCCTCGTGTGGATGATTCTGGAAACTGAGTCACTGGATCGCTGGGGGTGCTGGCGTAGTTGTGCTGGTTGAAGGCTATGAACTGAGGCTTACTTCGGTCACTGCTGCGGATTGGCTGTGGTATGGACATGCTGGAGGCCACACTGAGGAGGAGCACTCAGGAAGAGGTCATGGGATAGGGCGAGATACCTTTGTGAGAGTGTTGGAGGAGGAACCTAACTGGGAGGAAAGACTTGAAAAGACTGGGGCCAGCTTTGGACACACATTAGTGGATTGATCACCTGGGGTGCTGAGAAGTGTGACATCCGCTGATCTGTGGGTGCAGGAGTGAAAAACAACACGGAGTCCCGGCGGTGGCGGCCCGATTTGACAGTGGGGGAAAGGAACGCCTCCCTTGGAAGCGTCGCCAGGTGCATGGTGGGTCCCTTCCCGATACCTGGCCCTGTCCCGCTGGTGGTTTGGGTTGACTAGAATATATTGGGGATCCCTACTGGTCAGATGGGCCGTAACAGGGGAGCTGGCTCGAGGGCCTCCTCGCAACACACTGGCTCGGCTGACACGGACCTGGCGCAGTCACTAACGCAACAAGACCCTCCAAAGGACCGGCTGGATGCCATTCTGGCTTCTATAGAGCACTCTAGAGAATCTGTGGAATCTAAAAAAGACAAGGTTGCCTTAGATCTCACACTGCTCCATGCAGACCATCGGAAGCTGTCGGACAGAGTGGCCATTGTTGAACAAGATGTCTCGGAACTGAAACCTGCTGCGGAATTCTTGGAGAAACAACAAAATGCACACGAAGCCAGGATACGACAGCTGGAGGACCGGGTGGAAGACGCAGAGGGCCGTTCCAGAAGGAACAATGTTCATCTGATTGGGATGCCGGAAGGGGCGGAGGGTCAGGATGCTGTGACTTTTCTTGAACACTGGCTTAAGGAGATACTGCCCCCCTACTACATTCTCCTCCTTCTTCAATATAGAAAGAGTGCATCGTATCCCAGGCCGCAGACCGGCGCCGGGCAGTGGGGTGCATCCCCTTATATTTAAGCTGCAGCACTTTAAGGACCGTGATATGATTCTACGGGAGACCAGAAAACTGCCGGAGATCAACTATGAGAATGCAAAGGTTCTCTTTTTCCCAGATTACACCCTGAAGGTACAGCGCCAAAGAGTATCCTTTTTTCATGTCAAGCAGAAGCTCAGACAACTAGACATTACATACTCGCTGTTCTACCCTGCAAGGCTTCGTGTGGTATCTGAGGGGAAGTCGAGGTTCTTTGATATGCCCCAGGATGCATGGGACTGGCTAGAGATAACGGGGTGGTTCACGGGGCCTAGGCCTGCGGCGGTCCCAGGTGGCAAGAAGAAGGAGACAGATGGCATGAAGGAAAGACGCCGGGGGTCCAGACAGCGACGCCGGGTTCTGTCAGTGGCACCCGACCAGGATTTGATCAGACAAGAGCAGCAGGCGGCAGTTTGGGTGGCAGAGAGGTTGGCGGAGACCACTGAGTCTCACAGTAAGAATGAGACATCGGCTCATACCTCAGAAGATGAGGACATGTCAGCGGCTGGTCTGTCGGATGTGGTGTCGATGCGGGTGCCGGATGTGACACCACAGACATCGGATGGTATTGTATAAGCAGTGGAGACCATGTCACTAACTTTGAAGGCTGGTTATGGAACTGTCTCCTGGTGTCATTGGGACTCTCCAGCATTACACTGCCCACAACAAAGGGGGGTTGATATGATTGTGTGGGCACACTGAGTTGAAAGCACTGCTGGTGAGCCGCCCTTGTGGAAATGTATGGCCTGATGCTCGGACCAGAGTCCATTGGGGATTGTAGGGTGGGTTAAGTGTGGCCTTCTTCCCCTCATACCTTTCTCACTGAAGGTAGCCAGTTAATTTGTTCTGACGGATTGTTTCTTCGTTAGGGTTTGGGCAGTACCTCTATCCCCATGGGGACCGCTCTAATAATGTTTTTTGATTGTTGGATGGGTTCTTTTCTATATTTTCTCGTTGCACTATTTCGGTTTCCTGTGGGAGGGCTGGGTGGAGTTGTCATGTTTCGCCGATCCACATACGCAGTTACACACATGGGCTGGGCTGTACTTATGGTTTGCTTAAGGCACTGTTATGACTGACCACACCATACTTACTTGGAATGTGAGGGGTCTTCGTACACCATCTCGCAGGTATGTGGTTTATTCTTCTATCAAGCGACATAAAGTGCACATTGCCTTATTGCAGGAAATGCACCTAAACAATATCGAAGTGGCCCAGCTGCAAAGAAAATGGAGAGGAAGGATATATGCCACTGACTTTTCTCTGTTTGCGCGGGGGTCCTCGTCTTGATCCGCCCAGGCACGCCATTCGCGGCAGAGGAGGTATTGGTTGACAAAGATGGCAGATATGTTTTTCTGAAGGGTCGCTTAGATGGGCGTTATGTTCTGTTGGGCATTGTTTACGCTCCTGACGGAGAACAGGGGCCTTTTCTTGGCTCGCTCTCCCTGGCACTAGCGAAGTGGTGTGATATCCCGTGGCTGATTGGTGGGGATTTTAATAGTGTCTTAGATACGAGTCTGGATAGATCTTTACCCCCCTTAGATGTACGTCTGCTTCGGCTAACTCTACGATGCTAGGCAATTGGGTGAGGGGGTGGGACCTGGTCGATGTTTGGAGGCACCGGAATCCCGTTGGGAGAATATACTCCTTTTATTCGGCACCCCACAAATTACATGTGCGACTGGACAGGTTCCTGTGTTCACCCCCTCTGCTTCCTTACATGAAAGGTTCAGATTACTGGGGCCGCACACACTCTGACCACAACCTGCATTACATCACGCTGGCCTGGGGGGGGGGGACACCTGCTATTCCCACGTGCCGATTACAGCCGGCAATGTTAGAAGATCCCCTCTTCCGGGACTCCTTGGGGGAGGCCATAGGCGATTATTTTGCTCTGAATGCTGGGTCTGCCTCATCTGCTATGGTGGAGTGGGATGCCATGAAATCCACAATACGAGGGAAGTGTCTGGGATTGGGTGGTGGCCTTAAGAAGTAGACAGAACTGGAACTAAGGGTACTGGAAAAACAGCTATTGCCGTTAGAATCTCAGGCCGCGGTGGACTTATCGGACTCGGCTCGGCTTTTAGAGGCACGTACGAAGCATACGGAGCTTTTTGAGCGTCAGCGGTGCCTGAATTTCGCAGCACATTCAGCGTCGGTGCATGCAAAAGCGGATAGGTCTGGGCCTTTACTAGCTTGGCTGATTAAAGAGGACAAAGCCATGGGGCCCATTGCTGCACTTCGGTGTCCGGACGGTAGCCTTAAATACACACAACACAAAATTCATGGCATCTTGACCGCACACTTTACAAAATTGTACACGTCGGCCTCAAACGCCTCTGAGACAGAAATATGCTCTTTTCTGGATAGCCTCCCATTTCCCACCCTCACTGCTGAACAACGTAGGGAGCTGGAGACACCAATCACACTGGAGGAGGTAAAGGGTACTATGCATGTCCTGCCATCTGGAAAGGTCCCTGGACCTGATGGTTTCCCTCACGAATATTATAAATCTTTTGTGGACTTGTTGGGTCCCCACCTCCTGAAGGTATATACCAAAGCCTTAGAGGGCGCTCCTCTACCAGCCTCCCTGACGGAAGCGACGTTAATTACACTCCCAAAAGTGGACAGAGAATCCACACAAACAAGTGCCTACTGACCATTGGCACTGCTGAATGGGGACTACAAGGTCCTGGCAGGCATCCTAGCAGGTCGTCTGGCACTCCTTACTCCACATCTAGTTCACCCAGACCAAAATGGTTTCGTCCCAGCTCGTAACACCACTCTGAACATCCGTAGGCTATTTCGGGTGATGCGTGGTGCAACAGTGTCATGGCCCGCAGTGGGCTGTATGGTTCTAGACCTTGAAAAGGCCTTCGATATTGTTGAGTGGCCTTACATGTTTACAGTGCTGCGGAGTTTTGGCTTTGGACCATATTTTCTCAGTCTTGTTCAATTACTGTATAGTGCTCCCTCAGTGCGGGTCCGAATTGGAAACTTGTTCTCTGGGCCTATCCGGGTTGGGAGGGGAACTAGACAGGGGTGTCCCCTTTGATTTTTTCCCTGGTCATGGAACCACTGGCTATGGCGTTGCGTAGATCAGCGGAATATTGGGGCATACCTTTAGGTGGGGAAACACATGCTGTATCACTTTATGCAGACGATATCCTGCTTTACATTAGGGATTTGCAGGCGAGCCCTCCGGGTATACCTGACATTCTTAAACAGTTTGCATCGGTGTCTGGCCTGGGCGTGAATTGGGGCAAGTCCTGTCTGTTTCCTTTCACTCCTCACGCGGACGCTCCACATATGGTAGTAGATGGTGCACTGGTGGCATGGCAGCCGGTTGTGTTCCGCTATTTAGGGATCCGGATTTGTCATACTGGTCGGGACCTCCTGGATGGGAATCTATCTAGAGCAATTGCTGCCTTGTGGTCTCAGATAGATTTTTGGAAGACACTCAACCTATCGGTGGCAGGCAGGGTGGCGCTGATTTAAATGGTGATGTTGCCCATATTGTTGTATCATTTTGCTAACCCTCCGTTGTATTTACCAGCCTTGTTCTTTCGACCTTTAGAAGGCATGATGAGGGACCTCATTTGGAGTAACACACGTCGGGTGGCATTGGTTAAGCTGTATTTGCCAAGCACGCGAGGAGGATTAGCCCTGCCCAACTTAGAACACTATTTCCTAGCGTACCAGATACACTGGATTGCGAAATGGGCAGCAGAGTTACACCTCATGGATACGGCGGAGGGCAATCCTCCATATACACTGGAGAGGCTCCTTTCTCTATTTCACCCTTACACCAGACCACACACACTTCTCTTCCCTTACTGGCGCAAGTAGCTCAGAAATGCTTCTGCAGAGTCCTATGTCTTACAAAAGATGTCATACGCTATGCGCCGGCGCTCCCGGTATTTGGTACACCGAGAGAGGGGGGGGCAAGGTTCGCGTGGTTGATCTTACTGACTGGCAGGATGCAGGCATTTGCACAGTGGGAGATTTATATGTGGAAGGCGTATTATGACCCTTTCTCTCCTTGATTGATGAAGAGGGTATTCAACCTGGGCAGTTCCTGATTTATGCTGCATGGATGGCGACGATGGGACAATATTGGGGCAATATGACACAGGAGCTCCCAACGCATCTCCTGATTCAGTACGTACACGTGCTGGGCACGGGGTGCCACCTCACTAAATGGTTCGTGGAGTCGATTCGCGAACATACTATGACTGATCTGACACCGCTGCGCAATAAATGGGAGGTGGACTTGTCCCGGCCTTATACATCTAGGAATGGGACACCTTGTTGGAGAGCCCAAAAAATATCCCTAGAAATGCTAGGTTCAAGTTAATCCAGTTTTACATAATCCACAGGGCGTATTTAACCCCAGACAAAATCAATAGGTATTTTAACAGAACAGATGCTTGCTGCCCGTGCTGCAAGTTAGTGGATGCGGGCCTCCTGCATATGCTTTGGTCGTGTCCCCAGTTGTGAGATTACTGGCAGGGTGTTACTAGACTACTACATATATGCACGGATAGGACGACACTGCACACTTGGGAGACTTGTATTGTGGGAATATTTCCCAGAGGTAAAAAGCATATAGCATCTTCCCGTTTCCTGGATCTGGGGCTGGCGGTGGCCAAGCGGCTTGTCACAAGGTGGTGGAAAGCTGAGGAACCCCCACCACCTAAAGCCTGGATACAATCCTTACTAAATTGGGCAAAAGCTGAAGCTGTCTCTATCTTGAGGGAAGATACACTAGTGCTGCGCAGATATCCTATCTCGACTGCCTGGAGCACGATTCTGACAGCGCTTCAGGTGGCTACAGCTCCAGAGGATCCCGTAGACATCTCCAAAGTTTCTTAAATACGGGAGGTACATACATGGCAGTGTGTTCCGTCAGTGTAGTGGTAAGAGATATATATCATGTTTACTGTATACTGGCCCATTGTGCTGCGGTTTGTAACTCAAGCAGCCATATTGGGATTTGCCACACTGGTATTTTTATGATGGACGCGAAATGATTCTTTGTCTTATTATGCCACTCCTGCCCTCCCTTCTCCCCTTCCATTTTTCATTCTCCTTTTGTCTTTCTTCATCGGATCACTGTTCAAGGTTTTATTGTTATCTATAAAGTTGTTTGATCAACAATCCTGGGGTACGGCTGGGCGAGATGTAATCACTAGTAGAAATGTAGATGTGACACAATCGTTTACAGTATAAGGTCTACAATTCTGTTTCTTTATTGGTATATAGGACGGTCTTGACTAATATGATTTGACTTTATTGTATTGGTTTTTGTTCACTATGTCATATTCGTGAGCAATCTTGCTGATTTATTTTTCAATTTTTCTCTTTTCTCTTGGTATTTTTATGATAAGATGGTTGCAAATGACCTGACTGATGTAAATGCATACTGGTTCTGTACAAATAATATGTTAAGATTTTCTGTCTCTTATAATGTGGGAACTCAATAAATAGATAAAAAAAAAAAAAATGAAACGTGAACGTGAATGGACAGGGGAGACCAGGGGTCAAGGCAGCTAGGTATTTTTTGGGTAGCTTCACATGTGACCATATGAGTTCTCAAGAGTTCATATGAGTCTGTAGGAATGACTGTACGCTCGCATGGTTTCAGTTTTTACAATGCTGTAATTGGCCTGGCTGCCTATTTGAGCCTGAAGAAATAACCCTGCATTTACACTTACAGTATGAACTGGCAATAACATTAAGGTATTGTCTGCCTGTTCTTACTGTGATTTTAAATGACTGGTTTTTAATGCTCATGTGGAGAGGGATTCCAGATGCTATTCCTTTTCACTTGAGTTGACAGTAAAGATGCCTGAGTTGTCTTTTTTTTTCTCCTGACCAGTCATTTTTTGAACAGTGGTCCACTGCATGAAATCCCGCAGAGGTGACCAGTGTGGTTTTATTTCCCAAGGAAGAGTCTCAAGGCCCAAAGCCTGCAGGCCGCACCAGTGTTCCCCAACACTACTAAAAGGCTGGTGGTATTCTTGGTGGCATATCCCCCCCCTCCTCCACCGACTTTGTGACACTGAATGAACATTTAAAGCTGATCCAGCGGGTTACTAGCAACGAGCATTCATACACAAAATACTCACTTGGGCCCATACATTCATACTACGCTAGCAATTTCCGCTGGTGGGTCAGTTGGTACTCTTTATCAAAATCCCTGCTACCAATTACTTTTCCGATTGAAGAGTAAGGACTTACCAATGAATCCTTTGCTAATTGGGAAGTTTAAAATGAGTGACATTCATTACAATTCATAATCCTGAAATAATCACTGAGTCAGGAAGTTTTAAAATGTTTATCTAAAGATTTAGCAGAGTAAAATACAGAACCACATGATACTTAATCGCATATCAGGGATGAAGCATAATAATCAATTTATCGATCAATGACGGTCCCTTAGGAAAGGAGAAGATAGAGACAGCAGCGTAACTAAGGTTTGCATTTATATTTACCTAAAGTGCGAGAACCAAACCCCTTGGCCAAGGAGTTGGAAAGATAGGACCCTGGAAGGATGAAGAGCAAAGACCTCCTCCCGGATCAGGACAGGACCGGTGACCTCTCTATCAACGACGCCTGCTTCGTACCCCTCTCTGGTACTTTGCTTCTCCTCGATTTCTCCTGTTGTCTTCCTTCTAAGGTACTCCGCCGCCCCCACCTCAGGACCTCTCTGGACAGCGGTTCAGTCTGCAATCGATCTGCTCGTCATGGATTTCGATCCTCTAACTTCTAACTAATTAGCTAGTACTATATCTATTATACCCTTCTACGCCCATGTACCTCCCCTTAATGTTGCAAAAATATGGGCCCACTATTTCTGATTGGACAGGGACAGGGGGTTGATCCTCACACCATATTGATTTAATTCATTTTTCTTAAAGCCCATTGTTTTAAATTACCGCCCATCACTTTTAATACATTTGCTTTATTTCCCACCCGTCTCACGACAAAGTTTATACATTCTTCATGTACATTGTTGCATATTAGTAGGGACATTCATGGGTACAGCAATATTGGCCATCAGGTCACGGCCTTGGACGACGTCCAGGTTGACTTCATCCTTTTCTCTCTGGGCAGCCATTCAGGGAGCATGCGCAGAACCATTGTCACACGAGTTTTCAGTTCACCAACCCCAGGCCCAATTTTACGAACTAATAAAAGTCAAAGAAGAAAATATTAAAATCACAAATAAAATGTTTCACTGTATATCCACTCTTTCTACTCTATTCCCATTTATTTATAAACTCTATCCCGCATTAGTAGCGTTAGAATACCACAGTTTAATTACAACACAAGAGCAAGCTGTAGCACGTGAAAACATGAAGCAGCCATTTTAATGCACACTGCGCAGAAGCAAGAGTTTCCCACCAAACAAAGAAAGACGTCACACCACGTGGTATGGTTGAGATATGCGCAGTAAAGTTCCCGCATTTTAGCGGCCATTTTAGAATAGACAAGCGTTACTTGTTAGTTTAAACACATAAGCAAGCTTCCTTGCTACTTATATTTGTGTGTGCAGTTATTAGTATGAACAATACAAAGTTTAATACATTAATACTTATAAGAAGATTGCATCCGAGCAAGTCTCAATTGTGAGTCCTTGCTCCATCAATCCCCTCTCTGATGGCGTTTCTGAGCCATGAATTACTACCCACAACCAGATGCCAACTTTTAGCATAATATAGTTTCACTTTCATTTTTACACTTTCTATTTTTCACATCTCCTTTCAGTTTCTTGTATAATTCACTTCTTAAATCTTCAAGTTCAATTTCGTCAAACTTTCTCTTCTTTCCTTTTCCTGTCACATTATATGATTCATTCTTTCTACAACATTTGCACCATATTGTTATTGACAGTACTATTATTGCTATCCCTGCTAAGGGTACTAATATTTGACCTATAAGTCCTTTTCCTACATTAGCAAACCAGGTACCAATTGACGCAATACTATTTGTCAATCTTTCCCATACACTATCAACTTCCAGTGGTTTTAGTTCCTTCTCAAGTTTAGTTATATTCTGTATATACGTTCCAATTTCTGCACTTTTATCAGGTATGTAAGTGCAACAGTGTTTCGTCTTCAATAATTTACAGACTCCGCCCTCTTTTGCCAATATAATATCAAGAGCAAGTCGGTTTTGCATAACCATAGATCTAATCGCAACCATCTCCGCATTAATCATTAGAAATCCTCCAGCAGTGTCAGTTGATAAACGATCAACCACTGTAGATAATTTACATATTTTCCTTGAGTTCAGAATTATTCCCACTGAAGGTATCAATGCACCAAATATATCACCTACAATTTCTGAAAAACTAGCTCTTTTTCTACGTGTTAATTCACTAGTATTTTCATTGCTGCCAGTGTTTCTTTTTACGTGGTATATCTTTGGAAATACTATTCCAAAATAACAACTTCCATACCACCGTGCAGGAAGCCTAAAGTAAGCCTTATTCCCACACACATATTAGATTCCAGGAAAAACTGAATCTGTTCCTCCTTTGAGTCCCCAACCTCCAAGAATTAAGAAATTGTGTTCACATTCACTGGTACCGATGAAAACATTGTTATACTCAGTCTTTAACCTATGTAGACAAATTTTCCCTGTTTTTACAAAATCTAGAGCCATAGCAGCTTGAGCCTTGCCAGGTGTGTAACTACCTTCTTTCTCAGCCCAAGGTGGCAAATGAGCCTTATGCTCAGAAGCTTTCTTTTGAAAATCTTGTCTTCTACTCTCCACTAAATTCAAAAATATATTTTCTTCTTCATGTAATGAACATGTTAAATTGCGTCTATGTGCATGTGTTATGTCTATTGATTTCATTGTTAAGAAAAATTCTCCCATAAACTGTGCATCTTTACTACTAAGCACTGGATTCATATTCTTTCGAATCGGAACCTCAGAAAATATCACATCTATATTTGAATAATAATACTGAAGTCGCCCTGTTCTATAAAATAAACTAGTCAGTACACTACATGATATGCCATAGGTTAATGGCAAGTGATGATACGTTAACCCTTCTGCTACTGATTCAGGTAGTTTCATACAGACATAACAATTACTAACTTCCATGGTATCTACATACTGAAACAATAACTTTGTGAAAACATTCAGACTAGTGTCATTATCTGTTACTTCATGATGAAATTCTGGTTCATCTTCTGCCTTTAGTTCTACTCTATTACTTTTCAAGTTATCTGTCCTTTCCTTTGTTTCGTTGTTAATCTTTTTATCTATTATCATAAGGTAAGGAATTGCTACAATCACAACTAACCATACTATAAGCATCACTACCAGATTGCATATGCATATAGCACAGCATCTTTTACAACCTTTCTGCTTTGGTCTCCCAGTAACTCTATCGTCAGGCATTTTTGACAAGGAAGATTGCTCTTCTTATCGTTTTCTTCAAGTCTCTTTACGTTCTCAAGGTGGTTCTATTTCTTTTTCATAAGTCAGTTCTGCACTGGTTCCTTCGTCACCACTTTCACTTGATTCTGAGCTCTCGTAGTCTTCAAGGATGATATAAGTCCAATCAGGACCTTTAAATTTATTGTTCACAAGTTTCAGTCTTCTGCTTCTTCGTTTTTCACTTTTACCCTTTTGTCCCGTTTGGCTTGTTACTTCGTTCACTTGATCTGGATCTTCACTTCTGGTTGTTATGTGGTATTTTACTCTTTTAATGACACTCGGCCAATCATCACCTTTTCTGGTTTTCTTCGTTTGCACTGTCTCTTTATTTTCTTCTTCAGAAATTGTTTTATTTTCAAGGTTGTGGCACCGTTTCAATGTTCTTCAATTTCAGTTTCTTCTGCTATTTGTTCTTTTTCAGGTCTTATTTGTTTCTCTTCAGCAGCTCCACTGTGAGTTTCTAATAACCGACCTTGTTCTTTATTTAATTCTTCATGTTCGTGTTCTTCGATTTCTTCTTCTTCTGTGTACCTTTCTGGATCTAACTGGTTCTGATCAGGGCTTATTGCACTTTGTACTTCTGCAGCCTGACCGTGTTCTTCTAAACCTGTCTGTCCCTGCTCAAAATCTGTTGGTTCGCTTTTATTTTGAGCCCAGTTTCCTATCCCTATCTGGTCCTGCTCAGGTTCTCTTATTGTCTCTTCTTCTTCTTCCTGAGCTGCTTCTTCTTCACCTATCTGATCTTCTTCAATTTCTTCTAAATTTGCTTGACTTCTTGTTCTGTGGTAAACTTCAGGAATTTCCACCACCAGTATCCAGTCCTGACTTGTGCTCGATTGTTCGTCTTCAGCTTCCTTCGAATCTTGTTCCTGATATTCTTCAGCTGGGCAACCTTCAGCTTCCTCAGCAATCGATACTGTCTGAGTATTTTCTTCTTCAGGATCTGGTACTCTTTTGGTGTGGCTTACATGAATCCAATTAGGAAATCCTGCACACTTTACTGCTGTGTTTGTGACCAGTATGACCTGACAAGGTTTGCCCCACCTAGGTGATAGACACGTTTCTCTGGTGTGATTCTTCACTACCACCCAGTCTCCGGGACTCAGATCATGTTCTTGTTCAGGCTGCCTGGAAACTGCGTCTTCTCCAACCTGGTGAGAGACAGAACGCACTAGGTCAGCCAATCATTTGCAATAATCCAGAACCATATCATCAGATATATTCAGCAGTTTATTTGTGGGAACATGTGCTTGTCTCATTGCTCTTCCCATCATTATCTCGTGCGGACTCAATCCGGTGTTTCTATCAGGAATGCTTCTGAGTCCCATTAAAACAAGAGGCAATGCATCTGGCCAATCTAATGATGTTGATGCACACATTTTTCCCAGTCTGGATTTTATCGTGCCATTCATTTGTTCAACCACTCCAGAAGCCTCTGGACGATATGCACAGTGCAATTTTTGCTCAATTTGGAATGCTTCACAGATTATCTTAATCACTTCACTGTTAAAATGCTTTCCTCTATCTGATTCCAAAGTTACTGGAAAACCAAATCTCGGAATGAGTTCTCGTAACAACAACTTTGCGACTGTAATACTGTCATTCCTCCTGGTAGGGTAAGCCTCCACCCACTTTGAAAACAGACACACTATGACAAGTACATATTTCAGCCCTCTACATGGTGGTAACTGAATGAAATCAAGTTGCAATCTCATAAATGGACCCTCCGCCTTTCCAATTTTTCCAAACCCAATTATTGTTTTTCTTCCTGGATTATGCATTTGGCATGTTAGACACCCCTGGCACCTCTGGCACCTACCGCCCTAAACCTTGGATTGTACCAATTTTGTCTGAAGAGCCTAATCATTGCATCTCTCCCTACGTGTGTGTCTCCATGATACATCCTGGCCATTTCTGAAAGCAGACAGTCAGGCATGACTGGTCTGCCATCGGCACAAATCCATACATCATCGTCTGCCCTTTGAGAACATCCCATTTTAATCCATGTACTTCTTTCACTCTCATCAGCATCATCTTGCAATCGTTTTACATCATTCCATGGTTCAGGAGGTGCATACAGCATAAGTTGGCAGCTGTTTCCCATTCTTTCCACCCTTTTATTTACTGACAACCTGTTTCTGGCACAATGTTGAGCCACAAGATCTGCGTATCTGTTGCCGACTACCACCCAATCATCTCCTGACTGGTGTGCGGCACATTTCACCACAGCCAATTCTTTTGGTGATTGTATTGCCTCCAGTAGTTCTTTTATGAACTGTCCGTTTTTAATGGGGGATCCTGAAGAAGTCATGAAATCCCTCTGCATCCATAGTTGGCCAAAATCATGCACAACCCCGTAACCATATTGGCTATCTGTAAATATAGGTACTTTTTGATTCCTCCCAATTTTGCAAGCCTTTATCAATGCAATCAATTCAGCTATTTGTGCAGATTTGACTTCCGGTAAATAGGATGCTTCGACTATTCCAGTTAGTTCACACACTGCATATGCTGCAGTTAGTTTTCCATCTTCATGCCTTTGGCACGAACCATCAACAAACAGCTCCCTGTCTGGCTTCCTGAGCGGTAGTTCTTGAATATCAGGACGTGGTTTCGTGCACAACTCTGTGACTTGTAAACAATCATGTTCCTCTTCGTCATCTTTAACTTCTTCATGATATGGGTCTGGTAGTAAGGTAGCTGGATTTACTATTGTGCACCTTACAATGGTCACATTTTCAGCACCCAGTATTATTCTTTCATATTTAGTCAGCCGACTAGGAGTAAGATGCTGAGTTCGGGTTCTTGTCAACAAAATCACAACCGCATGTGGAACAAACACTTTTACAGGGTGTCCCATTACAATTGACTCACTTTGTTCAATGCTCAAACAGGTAGCCGCCACTGCTTTTAAGCAGCCTGGCAATGCGGCTGCCACTGGGTCCAATGTAGCAGAGAAATATGCTATAGGACGTCTGTCTAAACCATGTCTCTGGGTTAAGACTGAAAGTGCACAATTCTCTCTTTCATGGCAGAATAATGCGAATTTTCTTTTATAATCAGGCATGCCTAGGGCAGGTGCTGCACACAAAGCATTTCTTAATTTTACAAAAGCTCCTACGCTCTCATCATCCCACTCAACTGGGTCCTTTGCCTTCTTTTTCGTCATTTGAATTAAGGGCTTTGCTAACAGTGAAAATCCTAGTATCCATTGTTGACAATAACCTACTATTCCAAGGAACATTCTCACTTCTCGTTGAGAGACAGGCATTTGCATTTTCTTTATTAATTTTATTCTTTCAGCTGTTATTCTCCTTTTGCCCCTCTCAATCTGGTGTCCTAGATACTTAACTGCTGTTGTACAGAACTGCAATTTTTCAGGTGAAACTTTATGCCCTTCTTCAGCTAAATGATTTAATAATGCAATGGTGTCAACAACACAGTCCTCTCTGGTGTTAGATGCCACTAGTAAGTCGTCTATATACTGCACTAAGACTGAGCTTCCTGGCATCACTAGTTTCTCTAGGCACTTTTTCAATATCTGATTGAAGATGGAAGGACTTTCCGTGTACCCCTGAGGAACACGATTCCATACATAGACTTTGTTCTCAAATTTAAATGAAAAAAGATACTGGCTATCTGGATGCAAAGGTATCGAAAAGAATGCTTGGCATAAATCAATCACAGTAAACCATCCTGCACTCCAAGGTATCTGGTATAAAATTACAGCAGGATTGGGCACTATAGGACAACAGGGTTCCACGATCTTATTTATTTTGCGCAGGTCTTGAACAATCCTATACTTTCCACTAGGTTTCTTCAAACCCATGATTGGTGAGTTACAAGGGCTACTCATTACCTCTTTTAATATTCCCTGTTTTACCATTCTGTTTATTTCTTCAATGACTCCTGTTTTTACTTCTGCACTCATTTTGTACTGTCAGGTGTTTGGAAAAATTGCACCTTCCTTTACAGTAATCTTAACTGGGTCTATTTTGGCCATAAGTCCTACTTCCTTCCCCGTGAAATCCCATACCATGGAATTCACTGTAGTTTTCAGTTCTTCTGGTAACTCGTCTTTTGTTATCAAAGAAAACATCTCATCTACTTCTGTACCTTGCTTTGCAATCATAAATTTATATCCATGGTCTTCATCTGGGGTCTGAACTGCCACACCATCCGGCGTGCAGAAAATTGTGCAATTCATTTTGCATAACAAATCCCGGCCCAATAAATTTACTGGACTGGAATCACATACTACAAATTGATGCATTTCTCTAAAGTTTCCGATTTTTACTTCCATTGGTTCGGTAAGAGGTGTTCTAATCTTTCGATTAGCCACCCCCACAACTTGGATAGCTTCTCCAGAGAGAGGAAGGTCTGGAATGTCTGCTGTTCTCACAGTAGACCTGGTAGCACCAGTGTCCAAAAGGAAAGTAATATCATTACCTTTCACCTTTCCTTCAACATATGGACCTGACTGATCTACCGGTAAGGATGCGCCAAGTACGCACTCCTTCTCCCCCTCTCCCAGGCACCGTCATTGACTGTAGGAACAGAAATCGTCCTGTAAAAGAAATTGTGAGGTTACATAATCATTCTTACCACTTCCTCCTTGATATCCGACGTCTGTACCGTGCTTTGCTCTGCTTACATTACCCTGTATAGGTGCAGGTGGCAACTGACTCTGAGGATTTACACCCTGCTGTGAGTCATTCTGCGTCTGTGGATTTAAATTTTGATTTGGGCCATTATTATTCCGAATCTTTTTACATTCATCCTTCCAATGCTCCAATTTTCCGCACCCGTGACAAGGAAACTTCTTTTTAGCCTCTTCTCTGCTCATTCGTCCTCTCATTTTTCCTCCATTCCCAGTGTCACCATTCGTTCCAGAATCTTTTCCCTGATTATCACTTGGATTATCCAAATTAATTCCCTGTTTCTCAGCCATTTTCACCTGAGCCCACATAACTTTCTCCTGTAGTTTCTTGTGCCTATCCTCGATGTCATCTCCACAATATTTTGCATATTTCAAGATTTCATCTATTGGCTTCCCTTGCCAACATAACATATGCTGCTTAATCATCTGACAAATCTCTGGCTTCAGACCGTAGACAAATCGATAGACAAACTGACTCATGTTTTTATCTCCAATGTCCTCAAATCCACTATACTGCTTAAATACCTGCAATAATCGTTCGTAATAGGCATGTACCGATTCACTAGCTTCTTGGGTAGTTCTGTCTATTTTCACCCAGTCTGTTTCTTTTGGTGGTATTTTCCCTTTCAGGTAAGTTATCACCTGCTGATACTTTTTCATGACATCGCTTGACGGGGTTCCTGTCTTTGGATCTCTAGGATACTCTTCACTGGGCCAATCAACTGTGATTTTGCAATCTGTCCACAAATCGGCAGGTACCACTATGTCGAACAAACCATCCAAATCTTTCAACAATACCTTTGACACCTTCACAAACCTCTCAACCTGCTTGTACCATTCAAATGGTTTTTCCCTCAACTTTGGCAAATCATTCGTAAATGACAAAATATCCTGTCTGCTCCATGGGACATGTACATATCCCCCTCTTGGAACTTCTCGCATTGGGTACATTTGATCTCCTTTCCCTGTTTCCTTCATTAAATATTCAGAAGTTGTTCTACTGTATCGGGCCTCTTCCTTTTTCTTTGTCCATCTAACCTTCCATTTATCTAGTTCTCCCCATTTCTGCAAGACTGTCATTAATTCTTTTACTTGTAATTTTCTTCCAGAGGCATTCATGTTTTCCAAATCCTTATCTGAAAAATCTGCTCTATAGGGTTTTTGTAATACTTTTGACTTCCCTATTTCAATTCCCACCTGTTGAGCTAAATCTGATAATTTCTCATGAAATATTTTTACATTTCTTGTGATGCTTCTGCATACGAACAATAATTCTTCTTCATCGTAAGTATTTAGGCGATCTACCCCTACATTTTCTGCTATCATTTCTTCTAACTCAACTTTTAATTTATAAATGTCCAAGATCTTTGGGGGTGAACTCTGTTTGTCTGATCCTTGTGCCCACCTTTCTAAGTCTTCAGGTGTAACTACTGTGGCACTTTTCGTTCCAGATGAGGTTACTATGTTTACATCTCTTGAGCAACCAGGTGTAGCTCTTCTTGGGGTACTATTTACAGAATCTCGAATGGGCAAGTCCATTAATGAAATCATAGACTCGCAATCACTAAAGTGATCCTCAACATTACTACTGCTTCAGGTTTAGGAACATTCATAGGTGTAGGCATAACTAGAGGTTTGGGATAATTTACTTTGTCACCATATAAGGGAACCACTGGACCAATGGTTACAGGTATGGTCAGTGAATCAGGATGAATACTCAATTGTGTTACTTTCTGAATTAATTCTGCTCTGTTTTTATCTATTGCTTCCTTTTCTTTATCGTGAAGTACTCTACTAACTGGGGAATCATGCAATGCTTGTGGTACCAAGGGTGTCCTTAACAAGGGTGCACTTGGGGTGCATCCACTTGTCCCTTCCTGATATGGTGGTGGATTCTTTAATATATCTTCCATAAATTCATCTTTGGAATCTCCAAATCTAGTCAAGTGTTTTGTCTTTTCTGTGCATTTACTCCCTAATGATTCTTCTGCCATTAATATTGGATACAGACCTTCTGTAAGCATCGCTCTTCTCCACTGTTTCATCTGACCGTCCCTTGACTCATTTTGGTATCTAGGGAAAAATCCCTGATAACCCCTATTACTTCTGGATCGATCACGTTCAAATGCCTCGGTTTCCCACTCTTCTAAGGCTTCGTATTGCGTTAATCTAGGTCTGGGTTCTAGGTCATTCATTCTTAATCTCAAATTTTGAATTCTCCCATTGAAAGTACCATTCTCGGGAAAAGCTAATATTCCATCATTTTTGGTATATTCCATCCAATTTTCTATCCATACGCAAGTATGATAACCTCTCTCCATCATCATGAATGAAGCGGGCGTTTTAGCCGGTGGAATGATAATTCCTTCCCTAGTTTTAATTGGTTTCTCCTTTTTAAAATAATTCTTAATCTTTTGTAGAACTGACATTTTCCTCTTCTCTCCGTACATTTTTGGCAAATTCTGGTGTACAAAATTATATTCTACAAAGCCTACGAATCTCCTATCCGGACAAACTCCTATTAAAGTCGGATCACGTTTTAACATACAATCTCCACTATCCACTAGGATTTTTGCGTCTATGGTAACAACCAATCAGATTCCAGCTAACTTTTGTCTCTGAACCAATCCTAGCGCGGCCTTTTAGTGACGCCTTTTCTGCCAACCCCTCCTTTACAATCTGCGTTTCTCTGTCCCTCGCTGTTTCAACCAATCCCAGCACGGTACCTGTGATGTCAGTACTACTCCTGACTACTGACCCCTCCTTTACAAGAGTCTTTCTACGCCCGCGGTTTCAACCAATCCCAGCGCGGCGTTTTGTGACGTCAGCTTCCTCTCCGGTAGCTGACCCTCCCTTTACAAAATCGTACGCAAAACTTTATTTTCTCTACGCCTTTTATTAAAATTCAGTAACAACATAAAACATTCGCTATCATGCCAGTTTCTCTAAAATTGAAAAGGATAGTTTCTCTCACACTTAGTAAAACCTTTCCGTTTACTATACATATACTACGAGTAAAACCCTTCCGTTTACTCTTCACACAAGCTTCAGAAATACCTGCTACTTCTTCAATGTTACCCTTTCTAGGTGATATAACATCAAATTTTCACTAGCATATTCCTTGGCTGTCACTCATACGCATAAAGTCCCTAACAAGTACTGATAGCCCTACTTAACTTTTCAGTACTATTTCTGCCTGACAGATAACCTCACTGCAGTATGGCTTCCACTTACCATCCGCTATTCAATTTTCCCCGGGGATTTCTGGACAACATAAAACAAATTTCAAACAATAACGGATGTTAGTTCATAGAAGTACCCTTCTCATTACCCAATTAACAAAGCACAACCATCCTCTGATAACCAGAAAACTGATCCAGCGGGTTACTAGCAACGAGCATTCATGCACAAAATACTCACTTGGGCCCATACATTCATACTACGCTAGCAATTTCCGCTGGTGGGTCAGTTGGTACTCTTTATCAAAATCCCTGCTACCAATTACTTTTCCGATTGAAGAGTAATGACTTACCAATGAATCCTTTGCTAATTGGGAAGTTTAAAATGAGTGACATTCATTACAATTCATAATCCTGAAATAATCACTGAGTCAGGAAGTTTTAAAATGTTTATCTAAAGATTTAGCAGAGTAAAATACAGAACCACATGATACTTAATCGCATATCAAGGATGAAGCATAATAATCAATTTATCGATCAATGACGGTCCCTTAGGAAAGGAGAAGATAGAGACAGCAGCGTAACTAAGGTTTGCATTTATATTTACCTAAAGTGCGAGAACCAAACCCCTTGGCTAAGGAGTTGGAAAGATAGGACCCTGGAAGGATGAAGAGCAAAGACCTCCTCCCGGATCAGGACAGGACCGGTGACCTCTCTATCAATGACGCCTGCGTCGTTCCCCTCTCTGGTACTTCGCTTCTCCTCAATTTCTCCCGTTGTCTTCCTTCTAAGGTACTCCGCCGCCCCCACCTCAGGACCTCTCTGGACAGCGGTTCAGTTTGCAATAGATCTGCTCGTCATGGATCTCGATCCTCTAACTTCTAACTAATTAGCTAGTACTATATCTATTATACCCTTCTACGCCCATGTACCTCCCCTTAATGTTGCAAAAATATGGGCCCACTATTTCTGATTGCACAGGGACAGGGGGTTGATCCTCACACCATATTGATTTAATTCATTTTTCTTAAAGCCCATTGTTTTAAATTACCGCCCATCACTTTTAATACATTTGCTTTATTTCCCACCGTCTCACGACAAAGTTTATACATTCTTCATGTACATTGTTGCATATTAGTAGGGACATTCATGGGTACAGCAATATTGGCCATCAGGTCACGGCCTTGGACGACGTCCAGGTTGACTTCATCCTTTTCTCTCTGGGCAGTCATTCAGGGAGCATGCGCAGAACCATTGTCACACGAGTTTTCAGTTCACCAACCCCAGGCCCAATTTTACGAACTAATAAAAGTCAAAGAAGAAAATATTAAAATCACAAATAAAATGTTTCACTGTATACCCACTCTTTCTACTCTATTCCCATTTATTTATAAACTCTATCCCGCATTAGTAGCGTTAGAATACCACAGTTTAATTGCAACACAAGAGCAAGCTGTAGCACGTGAAAACATGAAGCAGCCATTTTGATGCACACTACGCAGAAGCAAGAGTTTCCCACCAAGCAAAGAAAGACGTCACACCACGTGGTATGGTTGAGACATGCGCAGTAAAGTTCCCGCGTTTTAGCGGCCATTTTAGAATAGACAAGCGTTACTTGTTAGTTTAAACACATAGGCAAGCTTCCTTGCTACTTATATTTGTGTGTGCAGTTATTAGTATGAACAATACAAAGTTTAATACATTAATACTTATGAGAAGATTGCATCCGAGCAAGTCTCAATTGTGAGTCCTTGCTCCATCAAGCCACAAGAGGAGGGTGGCACAAATGATTTGTAGAGGTCAGTCTCCACAAATATCAGACTCCACACACCTGTCCATTGACAGTAATGGACCAAGGCTCCCACCAGCATGATCTTACCACTGACTAGAGCCTCTACTTCCTTTAATCAGAATGTATCTTAAACCCAGTGGTGGCACCACCCAACAAGGACTGGGACCTTTATGTAATGAGCGCTCAAGAACTGTGCTCTTGGCCTTTGCCATTCTACTAGGTCTGGGTACAATTTCATTTACAGGTGCCTAATCTGATGTAATTTTTGGCATTTTGCATTATGTTTGTTACAGGAAATACTCACAATTATATCATTACGCCACGTCGCATAATTTCAATTCTATATAGTGAATGTATGGGTAAAAATCTTATTGTGGAACATGGAACAACGTGAACAGACAGAACGAGAGTGGCTTTTGTTTGTGTCAAAGTGATAGGTGCCTCGTTTTAGCACGAAATGCATCCTTGCATCCAAATACGAATAGGAGAATACAATTTGCAGTAAAATGAAATAGCACAAACTGATAAATCAGCATTTTGCATAATTTTGTGTAATTGACCGCCATTTTTCATGTCATATCATCTTGCAAAGGAAAATACGCACATTTTTCACAGGCCTACCCCTTTGTCCACATAATTTGCTTTGTGTGGGGATTGAAAAAAACTACCAATGGCACTTCTGTGCATAATCAGTATTCAAATACTGTTGCTGCTAGAGGAGTTGGAACTTGCTTTGTCCCAATCAATTTTTGAGATAAAAAGAACTCAGTACAGTGGCTTGAATCTTTGGTCACAACCCCTAACAACAGCTTTCTGGGAGTCACGTCATGTAGCTCTTTGAATCATGAAAGTTAAAAAGTCTCCCCTCTGGTGCATTGACAGGCCACAAGACTGTGAGTAGAAGAAGCGAAACGTTTTGTTTCTTTGGAGATTGGTCAGCTGTTTAATTATGGTTCATGCAGGGTGGAGATCTTGTCAGTTATCCTTCCAAAGACATTTTAAAAGATTCATGAATCAACCCCTTCCTCTTGAGGAACATTTAGTAGAGGTTTTATTTATTCATTAAAAAATCTTGTATAGCACTGGCTTGCCACATCAAACCATTTTAGACATGATCGGGCCGGAAAAAACTTGTAAAAGTATGGTTTGGGATTTGCATCTCAGCATAAGCATACTTTCACAATTCTTTTCATAAACATTTACAGAACTACACCTGAAAAGCTGGGACAGGTGCAGGCTACCAGGCACACTTCTGGACATGTCATGTGACCTATTCTCAGTATGTCAAGTTCTCCAGAGAAGAGATTTCCACACAGAGTGAATTGAGTATCCTGTGCAAATGCATACTTTTTTAGGTCTCGCCTAGCGACGCAGCGCATGCGCCGCTCGCCTTGGCGAGATCTATTGTTGTCGGTTTCTTGGCCGAAGGGGGACAGGAGATGTGCACGCGTAGAAAAGACAGCAGTTGTGCACGCGTATGGCGGCGTTAGCAGAAGTCCGAGGACAGGGAGGACAGGAGATGTGCACGCGTACGGCTCACGGCGCGTTAACACGCCTCCTGATGTGCACGCGTTCTGTGATACTTTTTGGAATAGATATGCAAGTGTCCGGCGCACGGCACGGCGTGATCACACGTTTCGCTCGCTCGTTGGCTCCCTGCCGCCCTTTGTTAATAATCGCAGCGCAATTTAAAAGAAGCTTTCTGTGCAGTGAATTAATGTGCCTTGTGCAAATTTAAAAAGGGAGCGAGCAGTCAAAAACACGTAAATAAAATATTTTAGTGCAAGTCAGATTAATGAACAGATTCAATTGATCAGCAGTTAGCAAAGGTAAAATACATTGAGTTCATATCATTTTTAAAATTTACAAACAGCAGTGTTGGCGATTTGGAAAACACGGACCGAACCCGCCTCTGCAGATCTCTGTATTGCCTACTTTATAATGTGGAGCACATTAACTATTCATTCTCCACACTCAAAGGGTGAAAACGGGAAAGCCATACACAAACCGTTCCCATGTTTTTGTCAGTTTACTAATCCTTCACGCATAGCATGGCATGATTTGCTTGGGGCTGTGGGAGACGAGGTGACCATACATATGGGGTGTTGCGTGCTATCTTTGTGTTTTTGGGAATGCGCTCTGGAATTGGGAAATAGGAACTGAGAACTCTGAACAATGGTACTTTCTGGTTGATTTTAAGATAATAGATCCCAGGTTGGTGGGAAATTGACTTATTCGGTAGCATAGTTCAGACCAAATATTAAAAATGTAAGAAAACACATTTTCTTTGAACTTTAACAAACAATTGTTGATTTAACACAATCCAGTTATATGACTGTATGTCAAACCGATTTTTTTGCTGACTTGGTGTGCTTAGTAAAATAAAATTTAGATTTGTGGAAGGCACTAGAATGACTGAAAGTGTACTCTGCAGCTTGTACCTTTTCATGGTATTCTTTTGGGTTTGCCTCTTATGATGTTAGACATCTACACATTATGTATGACTTTTTCAAAATGTTTTTACAGCGAATTAAAATAAATATAACTTTTGCTGGTTAGTTGGATACATTGTATAAATGTAAAAACGCACAGTGGAGAACCTTTATAATTAACATTTAGATGCTATTACTAGAATGACTTGCTATTTCCATGTAAAGTCTAGTAAATGTACAGTGTAATCCATTTTTAACAATTATTTGGTGATGTCATTTCTTGCTTCAAGAAAGATCAGACACTTTGAAAAGCTTTCAAAAATGATTCAGCCAGGCAATAATGACTCAAAATAGTTTATTGCATTGTTATGGCCAAGTAGGTGAAATGGTGAAATTCTGATTCAGGACCAGTCTATATGTTTTTTTTTTTTTTTGTAGTTTGCCTTTCTTTGACATGTTATGACGATTATGCCATTCATGTCAAACTTATTGTATTGAATGCATACACAGAGGGTCTTTGTTTGAGCATCTTTTAGCCACTGGCTTCTTTGGCCCAGCACGCCTAAATCATTGGCTTGTGATATTACCAATCACATCTCTTGAAAATTCTTTTGCTCCTTCTCATGCTTCCCTCGTTGTCGTGTCATTGCTGCCAGGAATCTGAACTTTGTTTGAGTCCTCTCTCTGTTTTGCACAGCAAATCAGTCAGGTTGCTGGTTGTTACTTTTCTGTAATGAAAATGTTTAAGAACATTTTCCCATTGCTCCCTTGCTGATCACTGCTCTGTCACTTAAACCATATCCGATTATGGAAACTTGCTCTATCTGAGTTGCCTGGCTTGCTTACTTCAGGGGCTAAACATCATTCAGAATGCTGAAACTCCCCCACGATGTTCGGTCTCACATCTAAAAACAAGCATTTGCAATGCAATAGGTCTCGCCCTTGTGAGAGTTTTAGCTATTGGCGTTGTAAATGACAATGCCTTTTAATTATGTTTTAAAAACCAAAACATAAATAAAAGGTATTGTTATTTAGAATGTCAATAGCTTAAAGTCGCGTAAATGCGAGACCTATTGCATTGCAAATGCTTGTTTTCTACATGGAGAAAACATTTTCCCTGTGGTGAAAGTTCTTCATATGCACCCCAAGACAGTCTTGTGTCGATCCATTACCCTTTCTTTCCTTCTTGTGAAAAGGGTGGAAAAGGAGTTTGCGGATACTCACAAATGTACACGTTTGTGGATGCTACCAAATATCCAAGGCAAACCATGCCTTGGAACACCAACTTCCCACTCCTTTAGGGGGATTTACCACTGTGGATTGTCTGCATTCATGGCATAGAAATCTGAAGTAATAAACACAGTTATGCCTGCCAGTGATCCCTTTATGGATTCCCTCAGGCCTACAGATTGATATCAGCCATAAACGTATCTTTACTACTGACTGCTGTCTTTAATTCCAAATCGTAAGAATTCTTTCAGACCTCTATCAATATTCATTTGGGGCCTCATTTATGAGGTTTTGGCGAAGGGAAGCGCCACAAGGAATCTTGTTGTGCTGCCTTACGTCAAAACAAAAGGGCAGGAATGCGGCATATCTATGAGATACGGCACATTCCTGTCCTTTTCCCCTGTGCCGGTGCACAATGGGCTGCCATGCACCAATGCAGGCCCTCTTGCACCATGGTGCCTGCGTTGCAGGGCGGATTGTTTTTGTGCAGGAAGGGGCACCTTCCTGCACAAAATCAATCAATTCAAGCGATTTCCTCTTTCTATGTGTGCTGCAGAAAAAAGTGACGTTCCAGCAGCGCAAAAGTGCCGTAAGGGCCTCATAAATGAGGCCCTTGATTTTTACCATGGGTTTTTGTGGATGATTGAATGTGCTAGCGGGACAATGTCCCATTTTGAAAGGAGATGGTCATAGTTGTAATGGATGAGAGTTCAAGACATCTTTTAAGAGGCTAGGCTTTCTTTTGAATGATGTCAAGTTTAGTTTGTTCCTCAGGTCTGGGATAAGGAAGTTCCAGAGGTGCACACTTAGGACAAAGATTGTATTATCTCCGTGTGTGTTTCAGTTGAATCTGGTCTACATGATCAGGTTTGTTATGTTAGATTTAAGGTTGTGCTTTTGAATGTGTGAGGTTTTAGTTTCTGGGAGTAATTTGTAGGAAGTGCCTCTCACAAACTAAAAATGGAACAAAGTAGCTGGAACTTTATTTCCAGAGCCTCCATCAGCCAGCGAAGGTTTTAGAGGGCCAGAGTAAAGGGATCTCTCTCTTCGGTTCAAGCATTTACTGGATGCCTAGCTTTGTTTCCTCTGTTGTTTTAGGAGATCTTTCTTGAGCACTTCAACATAGATAATGTTACAATATTCCAACAAAAACAATATCAGGAACCTGAAATGCTCAACGTTCACCAAGAAAGATCCTTCTTAGTGTCAGGAGTTGGTAACTGTCATCCATTTGACAAAATCCATGGCTTGTGTACAAAGCTCTGTATCAAGCTACACCCCTCAACAGTTTACTACATTGCCAGTGTCTGGATACCTTCACAGGTGACAAGAAGTGCTTTATAAATCTACTGTTTGATTGATTGATTACTTGGAATATGGAAGTGATTACTTACTCTCACTATATGAATAGAAAAATTGCCTATACAGTTCTGTTTGGCAAACTCATGTTAGCTCTTGATGAGGTAATTTCCCACTGAAGCAGAGCTTTAATTCCTCCTAATATCCTTCCGGACTATTACCAACTTGGCTGATCGTCTTACAGGAAATAGAAGGGAACAGGAAATTCATAAACACTTTTCAAGCATTCCCTTTTCATGGGATCAAAGCACTGGATAGAGAACAAAAGGCAGAAAAGCATTTGACTCTCAGTTACAGTTGCATTTAATGATTATGTTTTATATTCAAAAATTGTTTAAATGAATCTCCATATCGCCAAAAAGTAAATCCATGACCAAATGAATTCCTTGTTGGAAGCACACTTCACTAATTGAAGATCTTCCTAGAAGTGTATGTTACAGGCATGGTGTAGAAACCACCTTGGAATGGGTGTAGTTTCAATTTAGTATAGTACGAATAAAAGATAAAACTGTACAATGCATATAATACAGCAACCTATGAATCTGCCCTAAATTGAAGGAGATCCGGGTATTGTGAGTAGATTGCTGTTAGACCTGCCATTCATAGGGTGGTCTTTCCCGCACCTTTTTGCCTTCTTACCTCCACTTTTTTCGGTATCTTTTTGTTGGCCTTAGGACTCTGAGCACTTTGCCACTGTTAACCAGTGCTAAAGTGCATGCGCTTCTCCCCTAAAACATGGTGACATTGGTGTATATTTGATTGGCATATTTAGTTTACATGTGAGTCCCTTGTAAAGTGACATATCATATATCCAGGGCCTGTAATCTAAATGCTACTACTGGGCCTGCAGCACTGCTTGTGCCACCCAAACAAGTAGCTTTTGAAACCTGTTTCAGGCCTGCCATTGCAGGGCATGTGTGTGAAGTTTACTGCCACTTCGACTTGGCATTTAAAACCACTTGCCTAGCCTTGAACCCCCATTTTATTACACATAGGTCACCCCTAAGGTAGGCCCTAGGTAGTCCTATGGCCAAGGTGCTGTGTAACTAAAAGGTACGACATGTACTTTTAAGCTTCACATGTCATGGTAAACAGCTAAATGTGTTTTTCACTATGGAGAGGCCTACTCCTCTCATAGGCTAGCATTGGAAATTCCTTAAAACACTTTTAAGCTCTAATTTCTGATTAGTAAGAAGTAGCTAAATCATGTTTCATATCTTTGGAATGGTAATGATAAATTTTCTTTAGTGGTAAAGTTGGATTTGACTTTACTATTTTAGAATTGCCACTTTCAAGAAAGTGGACATTTATCTGCTCTTAACTTTGCTCTGTGTGCCTGCAGCCTATCTCCAATAGACGTCTGGCCTGGGTAACAGCTACACTTTGTGCATTCCCTCTAGACAGCCAAAAACACAGGAAGGTGAGGCTCATCTGCATTGTGAGTACTCTTCTGCATTCATCTACATTCTGATGGGTCTTCTTGGGCAGGGATGAATGGGAGGGGGCATAGGTAGTGTCCTGTCCACTCACAAAGCACCTATTCACCCCCCACAAATCGCCTGGCAGACAGGGCTGAGTTGAAAGGGAACCTTGTGCACCTCAGAGAGTTGCTTTGAAGTCACCCCTACATAAAAGGGACTTTTGTGTACAAGTACTGGTGCTCTGACCCTACCAAATCAGTAGACTACTGGACCTGGGAAGAACTCTGCTGGAGTAAAGTTTACTATGCTGTAAGGATTGCCACTTTGCATTGACTGACTGTTCTGAGGAACTGCTTCTCTGCTTTGCTGAGCTGCCATGCTGCCTGCTGATCTCTGCCCTGCTGAGAACAGGGACTGGACTCATCTCACTTGAACCCAGAGTAACTCCAAGGGCGTGTTGGCATGCTTCCTATTTTCTGAAATCTCAGCGATACAAAAGACTTCCTGCAATCCTGCTGGTGCTGCTGGACTCTGCCATACGTGAGTCCTACCCTTGCCTAAGGTTCCCTCTCCAGTCCTGGGCCTTAGACGTTGGTGCACCACTTCCCCAGTCATAACCAATCCATCACCCTTCGACGCCGATGCAGAGGCTGTTCAATGACAGCGGTTCCACAGCTTGCGTGACCCAAAGATGATGCTCTGCGTGGCTCGACGAAGATGCAGTGCCTTCATCTTTATGGAGCTCGATGACGAATTGGGAACCCACTGCATGAATCGGAACTGACGCATCGTGCTCTCAACATCGACGCTTACTCCATCCAAGGTACTTTATCAGTAGGACCTGTGTGAGTCTCGTAGATGGCCTGCCCTCCATCGTGGGCAGCCTGAACTTTGGCTTGAACTCATGACCTCAATAAATCTTCTGACCACTATTGACTTCTATATTCAACTATATTAATGCGTAATCGCAATATAAGGGTTATAATGATGTCACAGATAGAGGGACCAAAAACACAAATGGATTTTTGCAACACATGAATATGTATTATTTACAACATATAGAAACTCTATACAAAAGAATTATATACATTTGTGCAAGGTGTCCCAAGTGTAGTATGAACCTAACAGTTGAGTGAACAAGTGTGACAATATTTACAAGGTTTCACAATTTTTTCTTATCGAAAGTGACCACATCTAAAAAGAATTTATTCATATTGTACAGCAACTATATTTAATAATAAGTGCTGGATGACTGGTTCACTTTCATCAATGGTGTCGACTGACGTTTCGACCCTTAAGAAATGCAGGGTCTCATCAGGACCTATAATATCAGGGACATCTAGGAAAAGAGCAAAAGGTAACGTAAGCTAAATGTAGGGACCCGCTAGCCACCCAATATGATGTAAAGTAGTCTGAGGCAAGGGATACCTGAGTTGTAGATCGCGCAGCTCTAGTGAAAAGTGCCAACCGTGGGTGAAACAAGGAGAAATATACTCACAGGGTCTTTTCATTGATGAAAGTGAACCAGTCATCCAGCACTTATTATTAAATATAGTTGCTGTACAATATGAATAAATTCTTTTTAGATGTGGTCACTTTCGATAAGAAAAAATTGTGAAACCTTGTAAATATTGTCACACTTGTTCACTCAACTGTTAGGTTCATACTACACTTGGGACACCTTGCACAAATGTATATATCTTTTGTATAGAGTTTCTATATGTTGTAAATAATACATATTCATGTGTTGCAAAAATCCATTTGTGTTTTTGGTCCCTCTATCTGTGACATCATTATAACCCTTATATTGCGATTACGCATTAATATAGTTGTAAATAGATACGTACTCATTCCACAGGAACCATTGTTCTCTTGGTATATTCAGTCGCCCTGGTTCCGTTGTGAGTAGGGTTCCCTTGTTTTTCTTTTCCGACTATTGACTTCTAAGCACTATTTTTGCATTTATTCTTTAAAAATTCAACTTCTATTGATTGGATTTTTGTTGTGTTGATCTCGTTTTACTCAGAAACATATTCTTTATTTTTCTGAATCTCTGTGGAGTCTTTTGTGGTGTTTTCATTGTGTTACTGTGTGTGTTGCAGAAATACTTTAGACATTGCCTCTTAAGGTAAGGCTGCTTGCTCTGTGCCAAGCAACCAGAGGGTGAGCACAAGTTAATTTAAAGTGTGTATCAAGCTTAGCCTGACTAGGACTGTGGTCCCTACTTGGACATGGTGCAAACCTCTGCCAATTACTAACAATTGCCAACTTCCAAACCATAAGTTCCTAGTACTATTTTTTGATTGCACACTGAATTTATTAGCATGTACCTTAGTCCACTTTCTAACCCCAAGGATTACATCACCTGAGTGTCTTTCTAAAATTGTTTTTTGAATATTGTCTACATCAACTAATTTGCTCGTAGGACCTAAACCTCTATAGCTAAGAAAACGTGCGATCTATGAGCTTACTAGTATATAATGCTGGGGCAAGCTAAATTTATTGTTTATTGATTATTAAATAAATTTGACATTGTGGATAAGCCAATGTTACCATGTTTTAGGGACAGAACACCCGCCCTTTAGCACTGGTCAGCAGTGATAAAGTGCCCAGAATCCTGAAGCCAGTAAAAATGAAGTCAGCTAAACAGGAGGTAAGAAAGCAAAAAAGTCAGAAGAAACCACGCCAAGGATGCCAGATCTAACAAGCACAATCAAACTTCATTCAGATTGAATTGCCCGCCGGCCACGCGTAGTCACATAGCCAAGATGTTCTTCTCATTCACCAGTCTGGCATTTACAGTTCCTCAATAGCGAAGAGGATTAAATACTGTGGCCTCTTGTAGTTAAGACCACTTCAAACTTTCATTTGTGCTTGAAGAGAGGCAGGGTAAATGTGTCATCAAACTTGGGTATTTGCCCAAGGGATAACTTAAACCCTACCGTCCAAATGAGCATTAAGTGTCGACCAACCACGGGCGGTGTTCAATTAGCACTCCACAAGGAGGAGTGCTTCTCTCAAGAAATGCTGCATAATCACAATCTGGCCAGGTGAAGTAGACAAAACCTCACTTCGATAAGAACATACCCCTGCACATATGGAATCACTGTTTCTTGAATATGGTACACTATGTATTAATGAATGATATGTAACCCTATAAATGCTGGGCATGTTAAAATGAGGGCAAAGATGATTATCGCTGGTTTATACAGTTAGCACACTTACCGTAAAACTATCCTCGACTCGATGAGAAATCTACTCTCTAATTTTGCTTTATGTATACCAGTGCTTAGTTTGTGCCTGTGGTTCCAAGTGGGTCTGCACCGGTTTGCATTGTGGGAGGGACCAGACTTATTTTTCATCATCAGACTTACAAGGGGGGGGGGAGAGAGAGAGAGAGAGAGAGAGAGAACAAGATGGAAGAAGGCGTGATCGCGTGCGCGAGAGAGAGTGATCACAAGAGAGAGAGAGAGAGAGAGAGAGAGAGAGATAGAGAGAGAGAGAACAAGGTAAAAGAAGGAGTGATTGCAAGAAAACAGTGACAAAGGGAGAAAGCAGAGATGAAAAAGAACCTGCAAGAATTAGAGAAATAGAATGGAAGTGCAGGGTGGTTATAGAAAGAGTGGTGGAATCTAAAGCAAACAGCCTTCGTATATGCAAACGCAGGCATTTAGAAAGCCAGCTGACGACTCCTAAGAAAAAGTTTCGGCCCATGTTCATTTGTTTTTATAAATTAAGCACTGCGGATGCCTGTGTTACTATATGAATCAAATAAAATACGTCTTTAATACAACGTAGTCTGTCTGTCACTGACAGTTTAGATGTGTCACCATGGTAGATGTTCTCTTACTTTCTATGTTCCAATTTTCGCTGGGTTTTGGTTTCTATTTTGCTTATTTCTAGGCTCCTTGTGAGTCAAATTACATTTTCCTGTACTGTTAAACTCTGAAGCAAAATATTCGCTGACTAGCCCCACAAGCCATCAGACAGTCGCACCTAGACTAGCTTATTTATGGACTAGTGTTAACGGTTCTTCCTCATTAGCCTTACTTGCCATTTTCTAATATTCAAAAGAAAATATTACTGCATTGTATAACAATAGACCTGAGTCTGCGCATTCCATTCCTTTGCTGTGACAGCACATGGGTATAATGTAATAAAAAGCCTTGAAAGTGTGAGTCAGCAATTTTCCTCAGACATTATCCAATTATGAATCTGGCAAACCTCCAATTAAATGCACACATGCAAGATAGTGTGTAGGTCCTAATATGCTCCTGTCCCCATAGGGTTAATGCATATTGTTTGCGCTAGACTGCTTATGGATATATTGCATCTGGTTCAATCTAATTGAGCATAACGCTTTCCTTATGTCCCAGGGCTCTCGCTGACGTGATGCGACAAGGGGACCATTACACAGCAGAACACATGGAAAGAGACGCCAGCCTCACAGTCCATGTACAGCACTACGAGAACATGCAGTCGAGGCCGCCTGCCAACAACATGCGTAAGTTTTACACTATAACATGGCGTTTGTGACAGGAACTTACTATAAACTGCAAGCCGGTGTGTACACGAAGGGTGTAAGCAAATCTCAGCCCAGGAGCCTATGTTGCGCAGCGATTCTTTGATGTGGCACCAATTGAGGCGACATATGGACATTTAGCAACCTTGGATTTAGTATGCAATGACTCCACCCTCCATTTGCCATGTTTAGACTATTATGAGGTCTAGTCATTTATTTTTAAGTGCAGACTACATATTAATGTGAAATGGCTAGGCAAACATAGCAACGTGTTGGGCATTGTTTGAACCAGTTGTAATTGGGTAATCAACAGTTTATGCTGTGTTTAATAGCACGAGAATGGCGCCAAGGCCATTAGAGCACTTTACATGAAACCCTGATTACATTGCACATTGTTTTCTTAGGCACAGGGAAATGAAATGGAGATTATTTTGCCACACTGGATGTTGAGCAGAGATTGGGATTTGAACTTGGTTTCCTAGTTGTCAGCTCTGGCTGTTAGACCACACCTCCTCCTATGTTGGTGGGTCATTTAGGTACCATTTATACCCTTTATCAAGGGATCACTGTGATAGTGATATACTTAAGGTGATTAAGCAGACAGAGGCTAGGAACTCTTGCAGCCGGAGGAGGTGGCGAGGCTGATGCTGTTAGGACAGGCAGTAACACCGGTTTACTGGTAGGTTTAGCTTCCCATGCATTAGGTCAGGATTTTATACGGGTGAGCCTGGACCAGCAAAGTTCAAGCAAGAGTTCAGGTGATGGTCGGTGTTCAAGTGGATCCGGCTACTTTTGTAATGGTGCTTGGCATGGAGGCCAGTTAGTGGTTGCCATTGGCGGCAGCCTCTGTCCGTGGCCTGCCCCCTGGAACACCCCTTACCACACCGGCTCAGGGGTCATGAAGGCGGTAACAGGGAAAGTAAGTAAACAGATCACTTTCTCTAGCTTCTACTACTAGTCCTTCCCTTAGCATCTGAGAAGCAAATATAAGGACATTGCGGGGCAACATTTGAGACAATGTGTCAGCGCTGTGGTGGTGTTAGGGGGTCAATGGGTACATGATGCCACTCAAGCTACCCGCAGCATTTTGGTGAATCAAGGCCCTTGGTGGACTCGTACAAGTTTGTATATTGGAATGCTTTTTTTGACCTCCAAAAGGAGTGTGTTTCTCAGTACAGGGTCCAGTACATGTGTCGTCCATACCTGCATAGCTGGATTTTGATGTGGTGAAGAAGTTATGAGTGGCTGATCATAGCTGTCTAAAGTGAATCTCTGGGTTCACCATAGAATTGGCCATTATGTATGATACAGAATGATGATTTAGATCTTGTTAGGATGAAAAGATGTCGAGGTTTTTCTAGGTCAGCGGAGACACAGTGTTTGTTCTTTAAACGGAGTTTGGTATCAGTTATTTTAAACTCTAAAGTCTGTCCAGTTGCCATCCAGGTAGGTCACATTCCAGAGGGTTATAACAGTCCAATGCAGATCTGAAGGAGGAGGTGATGATGGAAGCATGGACATCTGTATCAAGAGTGGTGAAGGACTTTCTCAATTTATATGTTCCTCCTTGCTTTTGTGGACAGCTCAGATGCTATTGAGATAAACCCCAAGGTTCTTTGCATGGGAGAAGAACGAGACGCAGAATGCTCGAAGCATAATAAATAGTGGGACAATAGTTTTGCCCCAGTTTATTTCAGAGTAAACCTACCTATAGGACTAGACATTGCATCACTGAGGGAAGTGGCAAAGAACCCCAGGGCAGAAAAGAGATACAATCCTTGTACAGCTATGTTGAGTGCAGGACAAATAACAAAGAGCTGAACATGTACACCTATGCTATCGACTGAAATGTGGATAAATGGGACAAGATGATTCATTTGTTTTGTAATGTTACCCAATGTGTCTTAAATAGATTTGAAACAGGAAGGGCATTTTAGGAGAGCCATTTACTGCATGGGATACTTTAGCTCTAATGCTAGCTCCAATTTGTTTTTAAGTAGGTAATTCTTTGTGAATGCTTCCTGCACATGAGCTACTTTACCTCTGAATGGATATTGATGTTCTGATTTGCTAAGGCACAAAGCAACAGAGCACATCGATATAGTTACATTAATCAAATGATCTATGTTTGTTCCAACTCATATGAGCAATACCTTAATTGGACCATTGTGTCTCTGCCAAGAAAACAACTGAGGATAACAATGTTAAAGGCTTACATGTTTATGCTTATTTCACAGTATATCAGCATGAAGGTGTTTTTTATTCACTTGACCCTGCTAAGCACTGACATATTCTGTGCAGTTTCACTGGAGAAAGTTTGTCTTTTTTTAACCAAAACAAGCGCAAATGAAGAAACTGAGAATAAAATATGGAAAGAGTAGTAGTTTTTGTGTTAGATTTTTAAAGTGGTTCCACGTGATCATCTCTCTAAACATATTAGGATCGTTTTGACCAAAATAATCCAATGATCTGTTCCTTTGCATCCGAGACCTGTCACACTTCAGAGCCCTGCCAAAGGTGACACAATCTCTGATGGTCAAGTCATTCAGGCATGATACCCAAAGCCACTGTTTCACTTGATAGCCTGGTGGAGGAAAAGAAACTGTGCATTTCTCGTTATCTCCAGAATGCTAAGCTACTTCAGGCAGAACATAATAAAAGAAGGTGTAAAAGTCCATTACAGCAAGTTGTTGCTTTCTGCAATAGAAGTTAATAAGGCCCAGAGAAAGGGATAAAATGGAACTATCCATCTATCCTGAGCAGCAGATACAAAAAGAAAACAAAACGAGACTTTTTATGCATTGCTTACTCAGGGGATTCTAGAATGATAGTTCATCTTTTCCAGCCTTAGCCTTAGTAGAACTAAAGTGTATGAAATTCCTAACATCACCCTTTTAAAAGTATAAATGTTAGTGTATCACATTTCATACGGATTTGTCAGGTTCTAGTTGTCTTAAATGCTATAATAATAGTGTTAAAAGTGCAATAATTTAGTAGGGCATTGTTAAGTAACTAAAGCTAACATAGCAAATGGGTTTCCTATAACGACATCCTAATATCATACTTTTCATAGAATAAAGTTTGGAATGAAGTTCTGATCTTCAATGTTATTTAAAAAAGGTTTCAGCACAATATCATTCAAGGTGTATGAAAATGTTTCCAGCCTTTAAGGTTTCTTAAGACTTGACTCATCCCAGACACCAGGGGCTCACATTATAGTAATTTAACCACTGACAAACACTATTAAGTTATATTCTAAGGCAGCAGATTTGAAAAAGGTAGACAAGCCAACAGAGAGTGATAGACCAATCAAGGTTGCACATTTTGAAAACTGTATTGTAAATATTTGGGGCCTGATTTACAAAGGGCCTCCGCACTCGTGGCGGAGACCCCGTAGTCATGGGGGAGTATCCTCACTCAGGGCAGAAATTCAGCATTGCGAATTCTCATTGCAGAGATTCCGCCCGAGTGCAGAGAACTCCCCCACGACTGGAGGGACTCCGCCACGAGTGCAGAGGCCGTTTGTGAAAAGACTCCCCCACAACTGTGGGGACTCCGCCATGAGTGCAGAGGCCCTTTGTGAAAAGACTCTCCTACAACTGTGAGGACTCCGCCACGAGTGCGGAGGCCCTTTGTGAAAAGACTCCCCCACAACTGTGGGGACTCCACCATGAGTGCAGAGGCACTTTGTGAAAAGACTCCCCCACAACTGTGGGGACTCTGCCACGAGTGCAGAGGCCCTTTGTGAAAAGACTCCCCCACAACTGTGGGGACTCCGACACGAGTGCAGAGGCCCTTTGTGAAAAGACTCCCCCACAACTGTGAGGACTCCGCCATGAGTGCAGACTCCCCCACAACTGTGGGGACTCCGCCACGAGTGCAGAGGCCCTTTGTGAAAAGACTCCCCCACAACTGTGGGGTCTCCGCCACGAGTGCAGAGGCCCTTTGTGAAGAGACTCCCCCACAACTGTGGGGACTCCGCCACGAGTGCAGAGGTCCTTTGTGAAAAGACTCCCCCACAACTGTGAGGACTCCGCCACGAGTGCAGAGGCCCTTTGTGAAGAGACTCCCCCACAACTGTGGGGACTCCGCCACGAGTGCAGAGGCCCTTTGTGAAAAGACTCCCCCACAACTGTGGGGTCTCCGCCACGAGTGCAGAGGCCCTTTGTGAAGAGACTCCCCCACAACTGTGGGGACTCCGCCACGAGTGCAGAGGCCCTTTGTGAAAAGACTCCCCCACAACTGTGAGGACTCCGCCACGAGTGCAGAGGCCCTTTGTGAAGAGACTCCCCCACAACTGTGGGGACTCCGCCACGAGTGCAGAGGCCCTTTGTGAATCAGGTCCAGAGTGTTTTAGAAATGGAGACAATGTGGTTTCCAGGTATTCAGCTGCAAAACCTTACAAAGCTGATGCATTCCAAAGCTATTGCACATGAAAAAATACCAAAGATGTGCACCTTAAAATGTTTTGTCAAAAATAATCAGTTTTAGATAAATAACTATTGAAACATGATGCGGTTAGATTTAAGAGGTTGAAATCTACAAAGTAATTGATAACCCAATCTCATCTTAAGGTTGAAGTAAACCAAGGAAAATATAGCAGTAGATGAATTAACATGTCAAAGAAATTGGAAGGTTAGAGTTTGGAACAACAATCCCTTTCGGAAGACTTGAAGACAGTGGAAGAATAATGCCCCCCCTGTACAAATTCCACCAATACACAAAAGTGCTTCAAAATAAGTAAGAAACCTGAGCAGGATAAATTATTTAACTACTTCTTGCTAAGAGGTAGAGAGGACAAACGTTTTCGTATGACCTGCAAGATGATGGGGGAGCAGATGCTTTCATATCTGCTATGACAAGTCTCCCACAACACCCAAGCCAGGTTGTCTCCACAAAGGCAAATTCAGGACTCTGTAAATGTTTCCTTCCCTTACCCTTAAGGGCCAAGCACAAGACGTTCACTGAGAAAGTTGCTTGAAGAAGCAGGAAAAAAACATAATGTATGGATATTTGCTGAACTAATAAATCTAATTGTTCGGGTGTGTTCTGTGGGTGGACAGATGCAGAAAGGTCTGTTTACACTAGCTTTTGTAAAACAAATGATTCTAATATTACATCCTAAAATTTGATCGAGTAAAGTGTGTTTTGCTGCACAATGAGTCATGTTGTGTATCATGAAGATGCCTGAATAAAACCCAGATCAAAAACAAAAACGCTCAAATCTTCATAGTTCCTAACAATGTCAACAAATAAACAGTTTCAGAGAAAGTGTTCAGTTTTTTGGAGTGACTTTAGACAATGAGGGCCTATTCATAAAGAGTTTGCTAGACATAGCTGTGACTTGCCATGTACTCCTGGTTCCTCCTCAGTTCTAGAGGTAATCCAGGTGAACTACAAGGATACAAGGCAAAGCCTTTTCTGAATCGGATCCTGGTAGGTCTGTGGCACCATTTCTGCATATTTCTTGAGGAATGTTACCTCATTTCAGTTAGATAATTAACGATTGAATACATTTGCAGAGCTGGTGAATGTGTTCATAAAGGTACAGACAAACCAGACGAAACTTCATAGAGAAGAGGCCTATAGTGGTAGAATGGAGCAGTGGCGTAGCTAGGCCTTAAACCGCCCGTGGCAGCCCTTGCGTTTGCCTCCTGTGGCAGCTGAAGGTAAGAGTGGGGGGGAGGCCACTTCCCCCAAAACTCGTGCTGCCCGGGGTGGACCGCCCCCCATTGCTACGCCACTGGAATGGAGGTCTGCTTGCCGAGGTTTGATACAGTGTAAGAAGACTAGGACCAAACAAGAGTGGTACAATAACAATACTGTGAGGCACTGTTGGCAATATCTTAAGTGACATTTCTAGGAAGGCTAACCCAGGTAATTTTTTTACATTTTTTATTAATGGGTGCAAGTGTGAAGTTGAGGGGGTTAGTCAAGGGTGATATAGAATGGCCTAGGGGCAGTGAGTTGCAGGAAGTGTCAGCCGGGTCGAGCCACATACACCGTTCTTCTGATTTCCACTGTTATTTTTCTATTTATGATGTGTACATTAAGTGCAGGTCCTCAATTTCTACTTTGATGTTGTCATATTGTCTCTTTGCTATACAATGAAATCTCACATTGCTGGACCTGGGGTGCCCTTAGGGTAACATGTAGCATTATGTTGAAATAACACTGTATTTTTGCTTTCATTGCAGTCTTTGTGCAGCAAGCACTTATACAAAATCATATACCATTTTGCTTGAGGAGGGTCAGTTTGGTTTCAGCAGAGGAATCCATGTATTCTAGTTAGAAACTTGTCATTGCAATTTGTAATATCTGATCATGACTTATTATTCTTGGGTGATACAATTATTGTACAGTGCATTTCAGCTAGAGATCTAATGGATATCACATTGATTGAAGCATTGATCATGTATGAATTTGAGTTACATCAATCTTCGTTTCCGGGTTATTAGTAGCATGACAGATGGTCGCTGACAAGGACAAATCTCTTATTAATGTTGAAAATAATTATAATGCTAATTTATATGACAATATACACCAGGGAACAACAAACTGACATACTTCACCTCAGTAAGTCAGGTAACTGTGGAAAAATTGAATATTGATTGGCGTTACACACACGCATGTGAAAGAGGCAACAGGAAGATAAAGGATCGAAGATGCAAATGTACGCATAAGGAAAGCTTAGCATGATACGGTAGAAGGAGCAATAGAGGAATACAGCATAGGGGATATACTGGAGACACTGACATTTGGCTTAAATAGTAATTACTGGAATGAACACTGTGATGAGGCGGTTAACAGTATCCACTGCATTAGGAATACATTGAGCGCCATCAAACATCGAATGAGACTGAGATAAAGGCCAAATATGATCAGGGAGTAAACAAAAAGGGCCCATCTGGCTGGAGCCATAAATATATAAATAGGAGTCTAAACCTGGTATCCAACAACAACTGACTGCATGTGAAGCTGGTGTTGTCCTTATGACTAGCTGTTGAATCATTATCACATGTAATACTGTCTCTCCTCACACTTCAAGAGTTTTGCAGTAGATGGAGATTGAATAACAGGGATGTGCAGGGGTCTCCTACCTTTTCTGTAAGAAGAGCTACTTATGTTCAGTGAAAATCATCCCGAGCTACTTTTAGATTTGCAATAATGATGACCACATCAGAGAAGATTACATTAGTGGCACCCTATGCAAGATAACCAGCAATGGTCACCTCAGTGCAGGGTTGCCAGCAGTGATCACTTCAATGCATTGTCAATTCGGAATGCCTTTACATGGGTAATACATAGTAGCCATAGCTGCAAAGCCTCTGGCACCTAGGTCATATTAGTAATAAATCTCCCGCATTGTAGCATGATTTTTCACTTAAATATCAGCTTTAAATATTTTGTCTAAATGGGTCTGAAAATACACACATTTTCGTCTCAAGTTCACACGTTTCAATTTTGTAGACATATATTAATTCAGCCAAGCAAAAGCTTCAATTTTAATAGACTGGAATGAACACGGGAAAGCTACTTACAGGTGGGTGGAGAGCTACCAGTAGTTCACGAGCTACTTGTTGGAGAACCTTAATCTGAAGTTATAATGATTTTCATGGAGAGATCTGTAATTTGAGGATACCTGTCAATTTTTGTCTGTATGTGAAAGAGATTTTAATATTATATGTGGTACTTCTTATATTTTAATGTCTATTGTAAAACCTACACTATTAAAACGTGAATATATATATCTTTATATATAAATATAAAGATATATATATACACATATATACATACAATAACCAATTATATTCAGTACAAGCTGCTTGTAAAACAGAGCCACATGAGTGCTGTTCTTTTGTCCACATTGGAGTAGGATAGCTAAAGCAAGTAAGATTCAAGACATTCCTTTGGAATGAACATTTATGGACTTTCTGCAAAGAGGAGGGCCCTCTGCTGGTGGGGCAGCTCAGTGGACTGGTGCACACACTGTAGAGATGTGAGTTGTTACCTGGCATCAAGGGGTTACATTTAATAAGGTTCATTTTATTTTGCACATTCCCATGGTATATAAAATTAGTATCATTGCGTTGGGCAATAATAACACCTCTTATCAACACCTTGGGATGATTCACTTCATGCAAAGTATTTTATATGAGCACACCTACGATTATTGTTATTTTTAAACCTCCAGAAAAAAACAACACCCTCATTTCCAGTGTTCTTCCTCTTGAAAAACTCTTGCGGGAATTGGGAAATAGCATTGCCTTGGGACTAATGTACGTGCTAAAAAAATGTAACATGTTTCCAGTTCAATGCTGTTAAAATGTATACATTCCCTCAGATAAATCTTGAAAAATAACAACTCACATGTGTTAGAGAGTAACAATAATATTTTGCTGCTTTAAGGTTCGCATAGAATAGTTGATTTTGTGGCACAGGGATATTGTAAATATGTTTAAAAAAAAAAGCATAAAGATATATGGTGTACAAAATAATTTGCCAGTCCTCAGCAGGCACTACTGCAAAGCAGTAGCTTGGAGGAAAACCCTGCATAAGCTTCTTAAGCTCCTCACTGGCATGTTACTGCGGAAAACTGCTCACTGTAGTTAATTAGTCCATGTTTTTAATTAGTAGCCAGTGAGAGCAAAAATACCAGCCTATTTTAGGGAGTGTGTTTTGTTTAATCGTGCAACAATCACAGCAGATACCCCACATTATGCTAACACGTCAGCGGCACCTGTCTTACAAATGAGGTTATGCAAATTGTTTTAGATTTAAAACACCTCCATCAGGACCCGAAATTGTATGTGCTGTAATTGCCTGCACCCTAGAAGCTTTAGCATTCATGGACTTGTAAAAATAATACGAAAATTATACCATTGTACAATGTGTGAGTTTGTATTGTGTGTTGTTGCACCGGTGAGACTCATTAGTGTTGGAGTAGCCTTCCGATTTGGTTGCTTTCCTTTGCTGCAAAATTGTCACTGAGACTAGACAAGTGTGTTTTTGAGCTTGAGTCATAAAGAGTGAAAAGGATGGAGTAGAGTGTTTTATTAATTAAATACATCATCGACTTTAAAGTTCTTAATAACATTAACTATAGATTTACCGACAATCCTGCTTCCACACCCTGAAGATGCTAAGGAAGTTCTTCAAATGTCTCCCAAGGAATACTAGAAAAACTGTCACTCACACCCTAGTCACCAGCACATTGGACTACGGGAACACCATCCACGGCGCGATCACCAAGCAACCTATTAGAAGACTACAAACCATCCAGAACTCAGCAGCCAGACTCATCCTCAACCTCGCACACAGAACTCACATCACACAACACCTCAGGGAGCTCCACTGGCTCCCTAAACACAAACATGCTAATTTCAAACTCCTCACACACTTTCACGGCACTACATAACAGAGGCCCCACCTATCTGAACATTCACATTGACTTCCACAAACCACCCAGACGCCTCAGCTCCACAGGGCTCCTACTCGCAATTTTCTCTTGCACATACAGAACCAGATCAAGAGGATGGACATTCTCTTACATTGCTCCTGATGCATGGAATGGCCTCCGACTCCAGATCAGAGCGTCCTCCTCTCTTCTTGAATTCCGCAAGAAGCCGAAGACCTGGCTTTTCATTTAACCAAGCTACCATAGGCAGGGTAAGGCACACACACCTGTTCAGCGCCAGGATACCCTCACTGATGACAGTGCACTTTACAAATACACCCACCTTAACATAACATAACATCAAAATGATTGAGTAGAGAAGCAATGGGTGTAGTTGGACCATATAGGAAGCAGAAGAACCCATATTAAACTCAGAAACCCCCATGCAATTATAACACCAATGCATTTATTGTCCAATCAAAGATTGGGTCGCCTGCACAGGACAGGGGTCGTATTACGTAATGTGCATCTGGGGTACTACTGGCATGTATGCCCCCTTTCTGCACCCTCTGAGCACTTTGATTTTACAGAAGGGACTGCAAAGGCAAAAAAGGCTGTCAGGAGGTGCACTAACCGTGTGCTAGGAAACAGTGGCACACAGTCAGTATGCCTCCGAGGGTGATCAATGCAAGGAAATAACAGGGTTCCATGGACCACCTGACATTCTAATGCAAGCAGTTGCAGTCACTCACTGCACCTGCCTTTGGGGAATCTCTGTCCCACATTTCTGGAGCAGACCAAGTGCTACCAACACTGTCGTAAATGGAGCAGTTACTTTAAAAAGCCCTCTGACTTTCACTAATGCGCTTCCCCAGGGCAGGTGGCAGTCCACATGTGTCCAGGGGACAGCGCATTATCTGCAACAGGGTGCACTTTGCTCTGTGCCTGGCTCACCTAAAGGTGCACTCTGTCGCAAACAGGGACAGTGCACCATTTACATAATGCTGCCCCTCAATCACATGCACATGGAACCATAGACTGGCCAATCAAAACAATCAAATGGCATTCACTTTTACATAATGTTGCCTCCTCAATCACCCGCACACGGAACCCTAGACTGGCCAATCAAAACAATCAAATGACACATTCACTTTTACATAATGTTGCCTCCTCAATCACCCGCACACGGAACCCTAGACTGGCCAATCAAAACAATTAAATGACGACCCTTGACACATCCACTTTCAATTGTGGAATCTTAGTCACTGTCTCAATGTATACTTGGGGTAAGTCAAAATTTCATGAGATTTCAACTAGAAAACATTTCTGTTGTTTTATTTGCAGACAATTGACCTCTTCATACTTTTGGAGGGCATCATAGCCGACAACTTCTGCTACATTTAAAATATAAATGTGGTGATCTCTTTTAGGTGTGCAAAGTCACCTTTACTCATGACACGTTGAACAGATTGTGATCAATTTTCTACTGTAAAAATAGCAGAGCAACGTGAGATCTGCTTCAGAGGGAAGTTAGTGGCTGATAATGTGCATGCATGAAAGGCTTCATAAATCCAAACGTGTCTGTCAAGTGGTGTAATTTCTCATTTGTCATCGTTTTTCTGCTCCATTTTTTAATCCTCTTTACGTTTCCCTCCAGTACACACAATGCCCATTATTCTTGCCGGAATACATTCGAGTCCTGTCTGAAAGCATCACTCTTTGGAGGACAGTATGCATCTTTTGTGATATTAAGATATTCAGATTTTCCTTAAGCATTCATAGACCAATTCACAAAGCTTATTGTCTGAACTGCGCACGTGCTGATAGAAAAAAGGACAGTTTTCCCCTGGCTGAAAAATTACATTTGTGGGAGTCCAAAATGCACCGCATGTGCACAAAATCAATTATCCACACAAAATGTGGCTATGTGCAAAGGGTGAACCAAGTACAGATTAGATGAATCTTCACTAACTGAGATCTCTTAACCTGTGCTCGTCTTTACCTGCCACAGTTCACAGAGCGGAAGCCACAATGCAAGCAGACATTACCGATTTCTCCTGCACACATTGTCTACCGACTGCACGTGTTAGGCATCATATGTGCCCTGTTGAATTTCTTTCCTATGGCTATATTATCATCAGAAAGGAAACTCAGATTCCGGCAGGTCCTGTTACATCATTGAAGACCTCTATGGACAAGCGCTCCCTGGCACATGGGGGGATGGGGGGAGGGGGGTAGTGGAGTGCTGAAATCTCCTTGTGAATTGTGACCAAAGTGTTTAAAGTGTAACTTCAGTCTTTAGGCTGTATCTTCAGGGACACTACAGAATACAGAACGATAAAAGGATTATGATTTGACTGCTCAAGTGACACTACCTTGCAGGTACAACTTTGAAACGGATATCTCGTGTTCATCTGATGTCATCAAATGCGAGACTTTTTTGATGGAGTTACCTCGATTGAACTGTGTGAGTGAGAGGGTGAAGATTACAGGACCCCATAAAGTGCTAAGATTTACTTATAGGTTTTGTACAATTTACCAGATGTTCTTTAAATGGAATTACTCTGTGGCTATGGATTACGTGACCAAGATGAACACATCCTTTTCCAATCCATGATAGCTACATATCTTAGCCCCTTAAAGCCTTATTTATTGATTTCTTAAAGTAGGGCAATAAACAATATGTCAAATGTGTTTTTCACTTCTTGAAAGCATGACAGAAGGTAACACCCTATATTTCAGTCCATGTGAGAAGAGTAAAATGTTTAAGGATAAGTCTCCAGCTGTAAAGGAGTCAATTTCTACCACTTTCAGAGGTAATCTCTTCTATGGCAAGAGTCTTGTGCAGAGCTTATAAAGAATCCAAAGTTTGTCTTCATGACATGTAAAACCTCAGTTTGCTGGGTAAACCTAAGTTGCTAAATTGATAAAAGGCTCTTGGGAAAACATTCACAGGCACATGCATCAATGTAGGCTTTTGCGATTCCTTAATTGCGATTATTAAGGAATCGCAATTAAGGAATTGCAAAAGCCTATGTATGTAGGAATCGCTATAAAATTAGCGATTCCCAAACATTCCTTAATTGCGTCTCGCAAATTGCGAGTCGCAATTAAGGAATGCCTTCCCATTCATTCCTATGGGCCTACAGGCCCATAGGAATGAATGGGAAATTGGATGCGCAATTTGCGAGTACCAATAGGTACTCGCAAATTAGCGCATGCTATTCATGGGTGCAAGGGTGTCAAAAGGACACCCTGTTGCACCCCTGAAATTGATCTGTGCACACATCTTGCGCACACACATGCCCCAAGGGCATGTGTGTGGGTAACTCTACTAACTTTGAAAAATGCACTTTAGTGCATTTTTCAAAGTTTTTGCAAATTACCATCAAGTTCAAATTGATGGTAATTTGCGGCCCTATTAGCGAAATCGCTATTTGCAATTTCATTATGCATTGCATTTAAGGAATCACAAGTTGCGATTCCTTAAATGTAATCGCAATTTAAGAAATCGCAAAAAATTGCCATTTCTTAAATTTCGAGAGCCTTACAGTGTGATGCATCGCAGAAGCCCTTTTTGCGGGCGCAAACGGCCGATTTTTGCAAATCGCACCGTTTGCGCTCGCAAAAAAGGTTGATGCATGTGCCTGTTAGCGCCTTATTACGATGTCAGGCAGACGTAGCACAGTTGCAGTCACGGGACCGACTGACCTCTGGTAGGCAGTCCCGACACCGCTATTACAATACGACCGCACATGGTGCGATTGCATACTCCCATTTCTCTATGGGAGCTTGTGCTGCGGCAGCAAACCGTCCATAGCACAAGCTCCCATAGAGAAATGGGAGTTTCTGTTAATCCCCGCACCGTGTGGCAGACACCTTATGGTGCCTGAAACACGGTACAGGGATTAACAGGGGGGGCACCAAAGGTGCCCCCCTCGGCCCCCAACCGGAGGCCGCAGGGAGAAGGGATCCCTTCTAGGGGCCCCTAAAGTCACTTTTGCACAGGCTTTCCATGTCGGAAAGCCCGACATGGAACGCCTGTCGGAAACCGACATCGTAATCCCGACGGTGGAAAGGGCGTCCTTAGGGATTACAGTGAGGCCTCCGACTAGCCAACGGGCTCCTTGAGCCCATCCGAATCCAGCCATAATGACTGACCGGTTTCACTTTCGACCGCATTCATTGTAATGCGGTGGTCGGAAGTGAACCCACGATGTGACCCGGAAAGCCTCTGACCTGTGGTCGGAGGCTTTCCGAGTCACATCATAATGAGGCCCTTAATGTTAAAGCATTAATTTTCCACAACTCCAGTTATTCACCTTCAACCATCTGCATATCTTAATTTGTGTTTACTGGGGTGAATGTATGACATTGTTCTGCATTCAGTCCATCAATTGTTGTTTTTGCATTTGTCACCCCGAGTGGGACGGGTATGCCCAGACGTGGGTCCCGTGCTCTCCATGCCACTGGAGTCAAGCTATCCTGGCTGATGAGGGCTGAAAGCCCGAAACCGGTCCTAGGATGCTTGTTTCCAGTCCAGGGAGGACCTGGCCTGGCAGTTCGGGCTGGACTGTTCCCATTGGGCGCAGGGTCAAGACTGATTTGCATATGGCTGGGTCCAAACTGGAATGGCATGGTGAGCAAAAAACGATGGATTTAGGCCCAGATCTCTGTACTGGGGTGAATGTATGACATTGTTCTGCATTCTGTCCATCAATTGTTGTTTTTGCATTTGTCACCCCGAGTGGGACGGGTATGCCCAGACGTGGGTCCCGTGCTCTCCATGCCACTGGAGTCAAGCTACCCTGGCTGATGAGGGCTGAAAGCCCGAAACCGGTCCTAGGGTGCTTGTTTCCAGTCCAGGGAGGACCTGGCCTGGCAGTTCGGGCTGGACTGTTCCCATTGGGCGCAGGGTCAAGACTGATTTGCATATGGCTGGGTCCAAACTGGAATGGCATGGTGAGCAAAAACGATGGATTTAGGCCCAGATCTCTGTACTGGGGTGAATGTATGACATTGTTCTGCATTCTGTCCATCAATTGTTGTTTTTGCATTTGTCACCCCGAGTGGGACGGGTATGCCCAGACGTGGGTCCCGTGCTCTCCATGCCACTGGAGTCAAGCTATCCTGGCTGATGAGGGCTGAAAGCCCGACAGCGGTCCTAGGATGCTTGTTTCCAGTCCAGGGAGGACCTGGCCTGGCAGTTCGGGCTGGACTGTTCCCATTGGGCGCAGGGTCAAGACTGATTTGCATATGGCTGGGTCCAAACTGGAATGGCATGGTGAGCAAAAAAACGTTGGATTTAGGCCCAGATCTCTGTACTGGGGTGAATGTATGACATTGTTCTGCATTCTGTCCATCAATTGTTGTTTTTGCATTTGTCACCCCGAGTGGGACGGGTATGCCCAGACATGGGTCCCGAGCTCTCCATGCCACTGGAGTCAAGCTATCCTGGCTGATGAGGGCTGAAAGCCCGAAACCGGTCCTAGGATGCTTGTTTCCAGTCCAGGGAGGACCTGGCCTGGCAGTTCAGGCTGGACTGTTCCCATTGGCCGCAGGGTCAAGACTGATTTGCATATGGCTGGGTCCAAACTGGAATGGCATGGTGAGCAAAAAAACGATGGATTTAGGCCCAGATCTCTGTACTGGGGTGAATGTATGACATTGTTCTGCATTCTGTCCATCAATTGTTGTTTTTTTTAAATATTTTCATGTCTGAAAAGATTATATTGTTGATTTCTGTGGTAACTGTAATGTATAGATATTTTGTCTTCTCTGAGTTCCAACTAATTACTATTCCAACTAGTCTGCTTAGTTTATCATCCTTAAGATTGGCATCAATATCAATATGAATCTGTCTATGATGTGTCAAGATAAGAGACAAAAAAACATAACTAGGTGCAATAATTTGGTTAGCATGGTTTAAAGATTGGATTTGTTAAAAACATATCATCTTGATGAGAGTCCAATAATCACTGTCTCCTCTGTTAACACATTTCATGTCATTGTTAGGTTTATTAGTGATCGCCAGTGACTCAAATTCTAAAATGATTATTGTGAGGAGGGTGGGCAAAGGATAACTGTGTTTGTCCAGTACTTATCTTAATTTTCCCTCACAGTAAATCATTTAAATTTATATATGTTTTGGAACTGGTGCAAAAATCATAAAAGTAAACATTTCAAGACATTTGTGAGGACCTGGGTGGTCAACTAGGTGGGAAGAGCGAATCAGTTATCTAGTGTCTAGATGCAAAAGCAACATTTATTGAGAAATCATAGACCAACTGCTAGTAGCTTTGTGTTAAATTATAGGTTTCCTCAAAGAGTAGGGCCAAAGCCACGCTGAACTTAAGAAGTAAGTCAAATAAAATTCTTAAGCCAATTTTCTGAAAGGGAATAGAATGTAATGATAACAATGACACCAATGGGACAAACATCGGCTAAGGGATCTGGAGTTATGAATTTTTAAATAAAAAGCAAAACATTCATAGAAAACAATTGAGAATGCAAATGTCAATGTTAGTCTAACGGGTACCGATTACCTGGCCCAAGGTGCCCTTTCTGGCCAACTGCAATGAGTTTGGAGTCAGTTATGGCTTGCTGTTCAAGTCAATGATTTTAAGTTGGGATGTGGTCTTCTTTATGGAAGTCAAAATCTTTGGACATGATGGGCTCCACAAGGCAGTGCATATTAAATGTATTGTCCCACTTAAACTTTAAGATTTGATCCCAAAGCTCAAAGTCAGACAAATTTAAAATCTGTAACCATCAATATTTCTTCACAGTCGGGTTCACCTTGTCACCTTTTCTAACTCTCGGGCTGTATGTTGGCATTTAGTCACATTTTGGAGTTCAAATTCCTTCAGCTGGGCAAAGCTGAGTGCTGAGGCTGATGAGGGAAATATGCTTAGGTTCGCCTTCTTACTACGGTCCATAAGTACCCTCAAACTTTGCACCAAACAGCTCAGAACAGGGCCCTGTTCCAGTCCTAGGGGAATCCCAACTTTGCAGGATGCTGAATGTCTTTTTCCAGGTCACTCTGAAAGATCCAAGACTTTAGAGAAAGCTTCCAACACCCAGATGGCAGCTGAGATAAGGTCAACTACTTTCTTTAACCAGGGTTGTCCCAAAATTCAGTTTCAACTGGTCTCCTAGTTTGTCTCCAAAGATGCACTTATTCTTTTCTTTCCTGTAGATGTCGGGGGCAGCTTTCCTGATACCTGAGAATACTTTCCAAAAGTAAGGTTAAAAAAAATGCAGGATACAGGTTTCCAGTCCTTCCTCTGGCAGTCATAGTTACTCGGATTGCAGGCTTCTTCTTCCAAATCTCGCAGTGCTCTGATTTCCACATGATGAAAGTCCAAAATGATAGGGGTAACACAGTAGTGGTTAGTGAAAGCTGAAACTATTATTGCATAGTCCTCTCACTATGCCCTGCTGCCATTTCAGCACTAACTAAGTTATTCCTAAAAACACTATACTTCGTGTATTTAAAATGTGTTGGAAGGCTAATTCAGCTGACTGAACTCCTGTTTCCTGCAACACAAAAAGATGATGGACAGAATGTTGAACATTGTCAAACTTTCACCCCCAGTCACAGATCTGGGTTTAGTCCATCATTATTTTGCTCGCCACGCCATTCCAGTTTGTTCCCAGCCATATGCAAATCAGCCCTGACCCTGTCCCGGATGGGAACAGTCCAGCCCGAACTGCCAGGCCAGGTCCTCCCTGGACCACAAAACAAGCATCCTGGGACTGGTTTCGGGGCATCACCCCTCATCAGCCAGGCTAACTTGAAACCGGTGGCGTAGCGAGTATGGGACCAACATCCAGGCATACCATTCCCACTTAGGGTGAAAATGCAAGGGCTTGCCTAGCAAGTGAGATGGAGAGCTCCCAGAAGAATGTTGGAACCAATGGCCTTTGACCTCCATTGACAGGACTTAACAGATGTATTACGTCTTTCTGGCCATTGTTGTAGGCTGCAGGGCTTCTAAGTAAAGACATTGTAGGTGATGGGTGTGTGGGTTCCAGTGAAGTGCTGCAACTTTCTATTCTCCAGAGGTTGTTGAAACAAGTACAACTGAACTGGGTAATATGCATTTCAATTTTAAGGGCCTAATTTAGAGTTCCGCAGATGGGTTACTCTGTCACAAACATGACGGATATCCAGTTTGCCTTTTTACAAGTTCCTTAGAATATAATGCACCTGTCCTCCAAATGTTACTCCGTCACATTTGTGATGGAGTAACCTGTCCGCCACACACTCTAAATCAGGCCTTAAGTATATGGAGAACAAATTCCAATCTGGCTGTTTCCTATACAAAAAAATATGAAGTATATGCATTTGAAAAGTAATAATTCAACTGAGAGCATGCAATAACAAGGCTCACAGTTGGTTCAAACATGTAGTTGCTGGTTTTTTTGTTAACCGTCTGCACGGTCAACAAGAAAATTATACAGCTCTAAAAACAAAACATCCATAACACAATTTAGTACAAAGCTCTAAAGCTTTGGTAAGTAAAGACTATGAGTGCAGCAGATACAATGACAGCTTAAAAACCTAGCTAAAAGCATGTGTGCCTTAAGGCACAAATTTTGCATTACTTCCAGTCAGTGCTGTGATTTATTCTTGAAGCCTGTTGGTATGACAATGGCAGACAGTACATTAGCCTCTTCTAGTGTTTTAAGTTTTGCAGACAACCTCAGGACTGGAATACTGAAATTGTACAAAGAGAACACGCTAAAAAGCCTTTGAAAAAGAAATAGTGTTAGCAGTAAATTACCACTCGGCTGAAGATATTGCTCTGCCCAGCGGTCATCCCGGTCATTATGTAATTCAGAACATCTGCCAATGCTATGCCATTACTGCCAATAGTAAATGCAGTCAATGGTAATTGTCAGCAATGATAAAAATGGTGAAAAATACCAATTCATGGTCTGGCATTATTTTCAATACCAAAACAAACCTCACAGGGGGTACATATTAACCACTGTGGTGAAAATACTGCTGATTACAGGTGTTATTTGAGGAGGAGAGGCACCCCTTCACGCGCAGCCGACACAGGTAACATGGTGGGGCAGGGTGGGCTGTGTGGGGGGGGGGGAGTGGACAGATGACGGGATAGGGCAAGTAAAATAAAAAAAAAACACTTACCTTGTGCTCGCTGCATCGCCGACTTGGCGATGCAGCGAGCGCAAGGTATGTGTTTGTATCTATCCCGTCGTCTGTCCACTTCTCCCCGACCCACCCCACCCCGCCCCACCGCTGTTACCTATGCCGGCCGCACCTGTACCCCTTAACAGTAGCGGTCGGTGGTGGGAGTGCCGCCGGGCGCTGACGTGGGGCGGGGGAGGGGCAGGGTGGGGGGTAGTAAACTACGGATTACGGCCGATTACAGGTAAGTACACATATAAATAAATAAAACGAATTTCGTTGCGCGCGCTGCATCGCCAAATGCGATGCAGCGCGAGAAACGAAATTCGTTTTATTTATTTATATGTGTACTTACCTGTAATCGGCCGTAATCCGTAGTTTACTACCCCCCGCCCCACGTCAGCGCCCGGCGGCACTTCCACCACCGACCGCTACTGCCCCTTAAGCAAATAAACACACATCCATAATGACCAGAGTGCTCGGTGACCACACTTTACCTGCCTTCAGGTACTGCATCTTCTGGTCCTGGCTTTTGGCTCTTTTTGGAGCCCAGGTTGGGCATTCTTTAGGGAAATATGTTTCTGTAATGGTAATTTTAGCCAGCAGTTACTGCTAGCAGCAAAGCATTTATTGCCTGGACGTGGGTCCCTTGCTCACTTTGCCACTGGATTCAAGCAAGCCTGGCTGATGACGGCTGAAATGCCAGAAACCGGTCCTAGGATGCTTGTTTCCGGTCCAGGGAAGACATGGCTTGGCAGTTCGGGCTGGACTGTTCCCATGAGGCACAGGGTCAGACTGATTTGCATATGGCCATGTCTGAACTGGGGTGGTGGAGTGAGCTAAAGAATGATGATGGATTAAACCCAGATCAGTTGACTGGGGTGAGTGTTTGATTGGCTCAAACGTTCCGTCCATCATCCCCTTTTGTATCGCTTTGGTCGCCCTAAGTTGGCGGGGGTATGCCCAGACGTGGGTCCCTTGCTCACTTTGCCACTGGATTCAAGCAAGCCTGGCTGATGATGGCTGAAATGCCAGAAACCGGCCCTAGGATGCTTGTTTCCGGTCCAGGGAAGACATGGCTTGGCAGTTCGGGCTGGACTGTTCCCATGAGGCACAGGGTCAGACTGATTTGCATATGGCCATGTCTGAACTGGGGTGGTGGAGTGATCTAAAGAATGATGATGGATTAAACCCAGATCAGTTGACTGCTGGTGAGTGTTTGATTGGCTCAAACGTTCCGTCCATCATCCCCTTTTGTATCGCTTTGGTCGCCCTAAGTTGGCGGGGGTATGCCCAGACGTGGGTCCCTTGCTCACTTTGCCACTGTATTCAAGCAAGCCTGGCTGATGACGGCTGAAATGCCAGAAACCGGTCCTAGGATGCTTGTTTCCGGTCCAGGGAAGACATGGCTTGGCAGTTCGGGCTGGACTGTTCCCATGAGGCACAGGGTCAGACTGATTTGCATATGGCCATGTCTGAACTGGGGTGGTGGAGTGAGCTAAAGAATGATGATGGATTAAACCCAGATCAGTTGACTGGGGGTGAGTGTTTGATTGGCTCAAACGTTCCGTCCATCATCCCCTTTTGTATCGCTTTGGTCGCCCCTAAGTTGGCGGGGGTATGCCCAGACGTGGGTCCCTTGCTCACTTTGCCACTGGATTCAAGCAAGCCTGGCTGATGACGGCTGAAATGCCAGAAACCGGTCCTAGGATGCTTGTTTCCGGTCCAGGGAAGACATGGCTTGGCAGTTCGGGCTGGACTGTTCCCATGAGGCACAGGGTCAGACTGATTTGCATATGGCCATGTCTGAACTGGGGTGGTGGAGTGAGCTAAAGAATGATGATGGATTAAACCCAGATCAGTTGACTGGGGGTGAGTGTTTGATTGGCTCAAACGTTCCGTCCATCATCCCCTTTTGTATCGTAATGTAAACACCGGCATTAACATGGTAGAATTGGAATTTACTATCGGTGGGCAAAATTGCGTATTTTTGTTCTGAAATGTAAAAATGATGTGAAAAGATGCAACATTTCGCAAAGTGTGGTTTGCTAGTGGCTTTAGACTTTTGTTCGTGAAGATATACCCTGTGCACAAAATTCACAAGAGTTTGCAGCAGGAGCCTGGCTGAAACAGAAAGTGTGTGTCATGGTTTTACTACTACATCGTTTTCTGCTGGAGTAAGGAACGTAAAGAAATGTCGACAATTGTCAAAAATGCATCACTTTGTCTTTCTGTAATGGGGTGTTTAACCTTTACGGTATTAGTAAAATGGGTTTAAATGGGGTATTTAGAAAAATGACGATGTATTTGTATACCTTACCCAACCACTGTGCATTGCTCAGTAACCAAAACAAAACATGAATGTAGAAAAAAAGTATTGAAAAACAGAAATGAGTGATAGCTAAAGAAATCAGGCATCTCAAGGCAAGAAGATATTCTTCCAGGCATTTTTGTAAAACGTCAGTGGGAAATAAAGAAATGGGTGCTCTGGAAAACCATTCCACATATTGCCTGCAAGTAGGAAAAAGAAGCAAAAATGCAAAGGCGTGCAAGGTGGCCGATAAACAGACAAAAAGGCTTATAGTAGCTGGGCGAAGAGGACTTTAGAAAATATATACAAGAGACAAGAGGTAGCATTGGGTTAAAGTGAAAATACAGCAAAAAGCAAGACAAAGTGAAACTGGGTGAAATAAGAAATCGGTATAGCTGCTGTAAGTAGAGGGGTGTGTGTGTGTGCGCATGTAGGTATGTATGTGTCTTACATGCCACAAATATATCTACAAAGCAACGGAGGGCTGACTTGTGACAGAGATGGTGTTCTTGTGTACAGGCTGATGAGGACTTGGAGGTAAGGAAACAGAGTTGAGCAGGGGAGTGTAAAGGAGAGGGAAAGGCACTCAGGATGGGTAGAATTGGGATAGAAGAAGGGGTGTAGGAGGGGGCGGGATTACAATTTGACGAGTAGAGTTGCAGAAAGTTCATTATTGTATGTAAGTATACGCAGTATACAAAAGAGCAAATTTACATGATTCATGAATGAATTGTAATGGAGAAGTTCCATATTAGCTCAAAGCAGTATAGAGGGAAGAGCAATTATTCAGATGAAAGAGGACACGAGTTTGAAGTCATCCCAGAGAAACAGAATTAACAACACAATTTGTTATGCATACTACCTGGTAGGTCTCGCCGAACAGTTGTACCTGTCTGCAGATGCATTGTTTGCATTACTAAACATGTACATAGGGAGGGCTTTTGTTCTGCTCCTTGCTCAGGATTCAGAGGCTTTCTTGTCACTCCCAGCTACCTGCTTGCAAATGAATGGCTTCGCTTCTTATTCTTTTTTTTCACAACCAGGGGAGCATTTATGCTTCACTATGTTCTGATTGGATGTTACTTTGTGCCTTCCTCTGCTGACATCAGGGAACTCTTTTATGTGTGTGCAAGTTCATCCTTGTAGTCTTAATTCAATGAAGATGGGCTTTTACTGGCCACAGCTGCTCAGGAGCGGCTTGTGCAGGTAAGAGCGGTGAGTAGGGGGGGACTTGACAGACGGTGGCGAGGGAAAATTAAATAAATATTTAATTTTCCCTCGTTGTCTTCTGTCGAGTCCCCCCCCTGTTGAGTCCCCTCCCCCCCACCCCGCCCAACCACTCTTACCTGCCCGGGCCACTCCTGCTGCTGCTTCCAATGCTCACTTTAGAAAGCTAATTGGCTTTTATAAAGCCAATACTGACAGTGGCGGCCATCTTTGATCTCTGTTTTGTTGTATCACTTAAGACAATGATACCTTTGCAAGATGACCATCATCTTTCATCTTGACATAACATGGGAAACGCCTTTGAGAAGAACAACTGTATTAAAGAGTACAAGAACTCATTTATTTAATAACAAAAAATTCTTGCTAGGTTTAACATTTTAGGAATTAGTACAACTGTTAACATGATTCTATGCGATGTCGCAGGGAGCATTTGTCAACTGTTTTTTTTTGTTTTATTTGGGTGAACAGCAACTTGATCTTTATTCATGTTCAACTTCGGACAAATTTAACTTATCAGAGTTGTGTTCAATTACAATGCCATACAACGGGATAACCGTTGCTCAGCTGTAATGTTCCAAGAGAGTCAATAAGCCAATGTTTCCTGAGTTATCAGACACAAACTTCAAGTAAATTACAGGTGCTTTTGCAGTGCTTTGCTTTCCAATTTCTGTTGCCGCAGTTCCATTCAAATAAATAGAATATGCTTGTTGATCAAAGTATTTTTCTTTAAAACCTACTATCTACCAGTTTAATCGATTTAGACTGGAGTCCATTCTGGATAACAGGTATTAGTTTTGCAAAATACAATTACATTAATATAATAACAGGTAAGTAACTTTTTTTCTACTCTTTTTGTATCTGTACATCCATATGACTGTCCCACAAACTGTTTTCTAAACTAACAACTTTCCTAGGAATAAAAAGAGGAACCTGTTCTAAACAGGAATCCAGCAAAAGACATTTGTCAACCTGCTGTAATAATGTCCCACTAATGTCCCTATAATGCATCACCTGGACTTCAGGAACACTATCTATGTACGCTTCCTTGTACAATCATTCAGTACATTATAAAAGACACAGATCCAAGTAACCCACATCAACATCATCTTAAAATGCTGAGAAAACATCACCCTGGCCTTGAAAGGTCCACACTGGAAGCCAGGGTGCATAAAACCCAGTTTAACATGCCACTAACTGTTCACAAGGCACTGTGTCACTGCAGCCTCGTTAAATCAGAACGGTCTTTACACCCTGCGGCAGAGCTTATGCATGTTTTTTCATATCAGAAATTTGACCGGAATCATCAACTAGTACCAGTTGGAGACGGATCGAAAGCCAGTAGCGGCTGCTCTTCTTAATGCGTGGTGGGGCGGGTGGAGGGTTTAAATAACAAAATAACAAAAACAAAACACTTACCTGCCACTGCTGTCTCAGGGTTCTTCTGCTCCGGTCGGACTCTGATTTCCCAGGGGCTGGTGCACACCGCCAGGCTCCTAGACGCCAATCATGACGATGCTCTCATACTGGTAGTACAGCATGAGAGAGCAGCGCCATGATTGGCCTGAGCGGGCTTGTCTAACGCTCTCTCAGGTCCTAGGAGTCTATGTCTCTACTTCACCCGGCTGTACAACACAGCTCGGGTGGAGAGAGATCAAAGTGTGCATGATGGTTTGGCCAGCCTTAAACTGCCGGCTAAACCGTCATGCGCACTTACAGTGTGCACTACACCCCCCCCATCTCTCGTCATGGCCCCGCCCTGCCCAGAATTGGCTTGCTGGCTCAAGCGCGGAAAAAAAAAATGATAATAAAATGATTTTATTATCATCTTATTTTTCCCTCCCTCAGCTGGCTCTCAGCAGGGGGGTGATGCTCCTCCGCCATAGTGGAGGAGCCGCCACTGTCTAAAGCAAAGGCACAATGAGACGGCCCCATATGGCATCATGACTAGGGTGACAGACGATTGGCCCAGCAAGCAATAGGGATGTGTCAGCAAAAGCATAGCGACAAAATATCACATTTTGTTGGCTAGCATTAAAAACTTTCACAAGCCCTTTTTCAAGAGCACTGGGTCATGTGCTTGCATGGGAAATGTTTCCTTTTTCCTCAACTCCACTATGAAGCACTAGCCACAAAATTCCTTTGCTTACATATTTATCTCTTGGAGAAATCTGCCTTCTTAAAATGGATGAAACTGCGATTCAAGAAGTGATTTCTATGACTGGAAAAATACTTTTCAATACAGTTTGTCCCTGAATGCCCTGGAAATGTTAGTGCCAGTCCTAACACTGTTTTCTATTGGTGCATTTGGTAATAAGTCTTAGGCACTCATTTTGCGTGGCCCAGCTGGAGATGACATATTTATCATTCCTTTTAAAATTCGATACCCCAGGGATCAGAAGTTAACAGGTGTGATCATTGTCACCTATTGGAAATTGTGTCCTTTAAAATGCGATGCTGACTTTGAGGCTTCGTGCACCAAAGTCTGCGTGCACCATAATTCCTGGTAAATTTCAGTAGGTCTGACAGACAAAATTCACCTGGAGAAAATTGCTGGAATACGGTAGTTACAGTAAAGTTGTGATTCTGAACCCGGCGCACATGTGTTTTTTCAGGGACCAGCAAAAAGAATCCTACTCTTAATCAAGGTTTTTTATTTATTAATATGATTGGAATTTAATACATACCATTCATTTGTGGATTTTGAAATATAATGCAGAAGTAGGCTCCAACCATTAAAAACCTTACATTTAGATCGAAAAGGGTTTTAAGTACTGTACTTCTGCAGAGTTAATGTATGGTAGCTGCTTTTTTTGACCACATATTACGAATGTTATGATTCCTTAATTTAGCTGATATAATACGTGACAATGTAAAAGTAATTTTCAGAAAAAGAAACACATTTCATGAACTTGAGCTGTGAACATTTTCCCAGCATTTTAATTAGATTTCCGACATATTAGCTATGATAATTTCCATTAATCATATTTTTGAAACGGGAGAACTGGAAGCACTGCTTTTCATTCTAGCCATGGCTCAGTTCATTAATTTAAATGCCAGTGCTCCATAAACAATCGTGTGCACACAGTAAGTAGGTTATGTCCTGCCCGTTCAGGCGTTCTCGATGATTAGCTCTGAAAGCTGTGAAGTACACTGGAAAGTACTGCATTTGCATTACTGGAGCTCTCCTCGGTGCTGAAATGCTTCCCGGCTCGCCTGTACTTCTGTTCTTGATTTATCCGCTGTTTTCACGGGGAAAGTGACATCTAGCTACTGCTGGGAAGGACAGGAAGGGGAAAGGGTATATATGTGGTGCGAGGTTCCCGTCTGGTCTGTTCAAGGTGCTGTCCTGTGCAACATGGATAGGATACTGCCATGGCCGTAGTGGAATAATAGGTATTTTAACTTTGCGAAATCAAACAACATTGTTCTCATTTTCTGTTGTGTCTTCAATCATGAAAAATCGTATAGCTGAATAAAGAAATCTCCAGTTGAGAGCGTAAACCGGAAGACTCATCTGTTAAATCAAGGTAGCCAGATGACAGCAATAGTTTCAAAGAAATTGGGGAAAAATTGCACACCCGCTAATTTGCTTTTTCATGAGGTGTGCATGTCATTTGCACTGAATTATGATTTGGGCACCACTGAATGGGACAAAAGGACTAGCAGTGGATGTTCTGGGTGCACAGCATCTCTTTCACCTGCCACAAATTGCTAAATTTTGTTTTTTACTCAAATACGAATTTGTGCCCAAAAATTGATTATCAGCCCTATCATGATCAGGGCCTGTATCTTATTGAAAAGTGGATGACTTTTTTTCATTAATATTTCCCTATCCATTGCAGGGAAATACGTTCATTTCACATAAAAAAGGACCTTTTTGCATTGCCGGAGATGCCTTTCTTTGAATGCACTTCTGAGGACCAAATTACTAGGTTACTGACTTCTTTGAATTCAGGTTCTCCACTGGGTCGAGGTCAAGTTAAGTTCTTCTAAAAGCTATTTAAAATAGTGACATCGTTGACCATTCTCTCAAACTTCTGGGAATTTGCTGCAGAATTGAAAGTGAAAGTTTTAATAACTCTATTAAAAAACACTTTGCTGGATCATCTGACCTCGTGTTGGACCGGTATAGGACTTTTTCTTTAATTGATGCAATGCCTACTTGAGATTTTAAAATGTGCTCAGCCACAGGGTGGAATTCATCTCATTGTGGTCTATGTGCTAGATGACCTTGGAATATTGGCTGATGATAGTGGTGTCTCTTTTGTTCAAATAATCTTTATTGATTTTGCAAAAGGGATAAACAAACACAAGGACAGTTTGGAAAAGCAAACAAATAAGAAACAGAATGTGTTGTTCAGTGCAAATCATTACAATTTGATCACAGAAATTATCAAGCACAAGTGGAGCAGGATGAGGAACATAAGAAGGGAAGATGGTTTAGATTGGGCAGTTAATACACTTGTTAATAATGTCTTTGGTAGCACAGTAGAAAGTACAGTCAACACTTGATTTAATACAATGAGCAAATGAATAAGAGTGGGTCGATTTGAATTCATTAGAGTTTACAGTACAGTGGTGTCTCTTTTGTAACTTTTACCTTTCACACCTTCATCCATGATATTTTGATCAACCACATATGAGGAATAGGGAAAGCTTTCACTATGGTAATCTGGTGCCAATAATTTCTTAGGAACAGATTCAAAGCCATTTAACTTCCTTGATAGAGTTCATTCAACCATCCAACCACTGACCTGTGGTTTCTGCATCTCTCCGAGCCCCATTAATGAGCTTATGATACCTCGCACCAGCTCGGCCAAACCACGGTGTTCCACATTTACAGCTATGAGGATCTCATGCAGAATGAATCACCTCAGTTTCAGTGGAAACTCTAGAATTTAAACATGCTGAAGTTAGCTATACTCCTAATTGGCATATTAGACTTACCTATAGATCCATAGTATCCAGTACAAAGTGTACCTAGGGCTTGTAAGTTAAATGTCACTAGTGGACTGCAGCACACATTATGCTGTCACTAAAGTGACAGAGCAAAACATGACTCCGGGCCTACCACCAAAAGCCTTGCTGTGCAGGTTTAAGCTGCAAATTCTACTTGTCAAAATAATCCCTTATGACAGGCCTAAACCCTGTTTTTAAATTGTAATAAGTCACCTCTAAATGCGCCTTAATGTCTAATAAGGGAGGGTGCATAGTATTTAAAAGTAGGGCATGTAAAAGTTCAATGTAAAACATGTCCTTACAGTGAAAATGCCCCAAAAAGTATTTTCACTGTGAGTTAATATTACAATTAAATATTGTTATCTGCACCTGATAACCAGCTCAAAAGTTAATTCTGGGACTTTTTAAAATATTTGTTTCAAATCCAGTTAATTGGCAAAGTCGGATTTGTCCTAAATATGTTATGAAAGCTACTTTTAAAAAGTCACCTTTAGCCTACCTAGATCCTCTAGAATCCCATTTGCATGCACTTCCAACCGTCACCCAGGAGCTGAATAGCTCCTTGATGAGGCATGGAATTGTTCCCAGAGCTGTTTCAAAGGCATTGAGTGTGGGGTGGAATTCTGTTCTTCTGACAGGATGACCATCTGGGCAGTGCCCAGAACCTTAATAATCTTCAAAGAGGCGTACCCTGTCACAGGCAGATGTAGCTAATGCCTGAGGCCTGCCCCCTTCCTTTGTCCCACGAGCCAGTCAGGCACCAGGCCCAGTGAGAGAGAAGCTCCCTGGACTGTCTTTTAGTGACCACAGAGGAGGGATTGTTAACTTCCCTGGCCACACATTTAGGGTGAGCATACGAGCTCTGCACAGGAGAAGAAAGATACTGCAATCTTGGTTTTAGGTAGGAAGGGGCACTGTGGGATTGTCTGCAGTAGGCAACACAGGAATTTCTACAAAAGGTGGTAGGATTACACCTGGAAACCTTTCCCCTTTTGGCTAGGGAGGGGCAAAGAGTCACTCCCGCCCACAGGCTAGTGCTAGGCATAAGTGTGGCACCCCTGGGCTCCCTCTTCAGAACACTACTGGACCTGTGGAAGATTGAAGAAGTACTGTACAGCTGTTGGGGCCTGTGAGGAGAACCCTGTGGGCTGGACTTGCTCCTACTTATACTGAGGGAAGAGAAGTGGGCTCCAAGAGTCAGTTGGCTGTCTTCCTGTTAAGCTAGGGGGGCACACAAGCTGCAAAAAGCCCACTTTCCAGGGACAGCCTAGTTGACCATTTTCTATTGGACTTGCCCTAGACCCTGCGGGTGGCTTCTGTGGAGTGAGTCCTGATCCCCAAGTGGTTCCTGAGTTCCTGGAACTTTTGTCTCGGAGTGCACTCCTCCAGCCTACCACTAAAACCTGGGACACACAAATGTTTCCAAGAGTTTTTAACTGGAGAACTGACAGAAGACCGGGACCAACCTGCCAAGCTGAATCACTGAGGGTGCATCACCATTAAGCCTGACATCGCCATAGCTCCCACTACATTCTTCTCTGCAGCAGCAAATCCGCTTCAGTAGGCCCCACTTCGACTACAGCCTGCAGCCTTGCCTTGCTGGAGGAATACGACTTCCAGAAAGAGTCTAAGTACGAAGGTAGAAAGCTTCACTGGGCCCAGCACCAAGAAGCCTCTGGTCGACGTTGACGACTTCCTGGACACGAACATTGGGATTTTCCCACTTGGAGCTTTTCTGGCCTTCGTCAATGGCTTCGCCGAGACTTCATCCTTCATCAACGTGTTATTGATGGCTAAATCTTCGGATCCAGCCTGTGTCCTTGCCCCACTGAAGACTTCACCTTCTCACAAAATTTCTAAATCCAAAGGTAACTCTTTCACCAGGAACAACCTGGTCCTCGTATCCGACCCACACTTGATTGTGGTCCATTTGTCTTCTGTGATCTGGAAAGGACACTACCATTACAAAGCTTTTATTTTGTATCTTGAAAAGCTTTTTAAGGCTATACAAAAGCAATTCATTATCCACATTGTTGAATGCGGTGTCTTGCGTTGAGAGAATCAGTATGAAAGGTCAACCTTGGTCAGGGCCTCGCTCACATGTGAGAGAAGACGGTCTCTCTTCCATATTGGGGAGGAAGCCTGTTTGCTATGATTGCAAGAGACTGAATTTTTTCAAATGTTTCTGAAGTTTAAGAATAGCACCATTTCCCAGACTTTAGCCATTGGACGCATCTACTAAGGGTATAGTGGACCAAACAGTAAGACACCTGTTCCTGAGGTTTTCTGTAAATGGGGAAAAACCCAAAGGTTCTCAATTCCCAACTGGAATATGAGCAGTTGGTGCTCATTGGCATACATCTTACACAGCCGACTCTCTCATAATTACCTTAGTATGGATATTTAGAGGCAAGTGTGCTCTATTAGCAGAGAGCAGCCATTTAATGATAAGCTTTATTTAATATTTATTTGCCAATTTTTGGTGCCCCTCAAGCAAATATTAAGGTATAAGAGATCTTTAGACTGCAACAAAAGATACCATAGGGTTTATCTGTAACAACAGCAGCGGATGTGAGGTGGGCAGCACGAACATTTGGACAGCCTATGTTAGAATCAGAATAACTGCGCTTTTATATTTCTTCTTTATTAGCAAATGATTTGTTCAGAGGCTTGCAGGTAGAAAATGCCAAAAAGAAGTTGCTGTTCCTGAAAAATATTAGTGGTGGCTTTGGGCTATTCTGAATTTAGGGGCTTAAAGGAGTTGCATTTTCATACATCTTAGTCCTCTTTGTCCGCCCAGTATTTTAAGGAAGTTGGTTAAGCAAGTCTGCATGGTTTGGTGCAACACTTCAGGTGTTAGACAACCGAGTTTAAAATTGTATTCTTGCCTCAATTGGCAGCCAGTGCAGGTGCAGTACAATCAAACCTTCCAGTTAACTAAAGTAGGTCAGAAACCATCACATGGAGGTACATGCTCAGTATCTCTATTTTCACATGGGAGGACCCAATTCAATTCACAAAAGTCAATCCTAATCATATTTCTTCAGGCACATCTTCATTCAGTTTTGATCCAAATAAATAGCCAGCCAACACGTGATTCGAGGGACACACTCTCTTGCTCAGGGATAGACTTTTGAGAATTAATTTGGGTCATCCCAAGTGAAATAAGAAAAGCTGAGCATATACCTCCGTGTGATGGTTTCTGATCAAAGTAAAGCCATTGAGGATTGTTTGGAGGTCAAGGCGACGGGCCATTTATCCCTAATTCCCAAGTCCTTGTGTTGTTTTATTAACTGAAGTAGTCAAGTTCTAGAATGTGAAAATGACTTGAGAGGACCGAGCACAGAATGTAACACTGGTGGCGCCGAAGTCTAGAATGTGGCTTTGGAATATCTAGGAGGGAATGTCGAGCTCACACAATATCATGACCAGAATATCAATGTCCAGAATGGTGACAGATAAGTATGTATATATTTTCATACCTAAGAAGTGTGGAGTGAAGAATAGTAAATCTATACATCCCTCTGTGCATTTACCGTCTCAATATTTTGGTCCTCGGTATTCAGGTCATGACATTGTGTGACCTTGATATTCCCTCCGCGATGTTCCGAACTACAATCAGGACTAGGCATGAGATATGCTATAAAGAAAAAAAACAAAAATGTAGCACAACCTTGGCAAGGCTGCTATGAACTGAAACAGCATGGCCAGAACTGTGACATCTGGGATCTTGAGAAACCTTGGGTTCCACACCCCCTCCCAACCCTTCCACCTCTCCCAGGCGACTTGAGACCCTCACTGGTGAGTAGCCGCGCTTTACAAACCCTGATTGATTGATTTATTGATTCAACCTCTTTTCACATATGCCTACTCTCTTGGCAGAGAAGCCCAGTACATTTCTTCTTCATTGTTAGAATGAAAATGATTGTTTACACAATGTAATACATTGTTGGAACTGAAAATGCAACATTGTGAGGGAAACACAAAGATATCTTGAAGAGGATGCGCCAAATATTTGAGCAGATATTTGTGATCCAAGTGTTTCCATTTGTTGGTGGCTGTAATATGTTTTATTCGACAAACACAACAATGCAACTCTTATCAGAAACGACATTAGAAGCACTTTTCACATGGATAAACATGGCTGCAACAGACCACTTGAAAGGATTTGAAAGTGCCTGCTTTGTAAGGATTATGGTCAGATAAAAAATCACTTATGATCATGCATCGAGGATCAGAAGACAAACAAGCTGGAAAATATACCTGAAAAACCTGCGAGAAAACAACACACGACACTCTTCTCCATCAAAGACAAACAGCAGTGCCAAAGAAAACAGACAGCATCAAAGGAAAACAAAATGCTGTCCCTCACATCTGAGAGTACCCTTCAGTTCACGGTTTGTCTTTTCATTTTGATAGCTGTGAAAATGAATGAAAGCAAACATCAGATGCCAATCCCAGTAATTCTGTTTTTCCAACTATCACACACAACAGAAGTGGATTTCTTAATTGGTATTTTCAACAGTATTGCAATCAGCTCTATTTTTCTGCTAAATATCCTCCAGATAGTTTGGTTCAATATGATTAAGGGATGTACTTTAGTGTTCTTTGTAGTGACACATGTTTGTGTTTGCAGAGCAGCCAGCCAATCGCACATATTGGAACAAGATTGTATGGGTAGGCAACTCTGGTCGAGAGCAGTAATTGAAATTGAAATGTGGGCATGTGTTGTTAAAGTCATGTCGGCAGTAAATATGATATCGGCATATGCGTCACATTTTACGTGAGTGGCACTAGATTGATTGATAGGCAGATAGATAGATAGATATGATCATTAAATATGTGTATCATATTTTGATTGCGATAGCCATAAATAGCCAGAGCGAGAGGAAAGAGACACAGAAAGACAGACAGAGAGAGAGCAAGAGATAGATCAGTTATCACTAAATATGAAACTGGCAGATAGAGAAGGGAACAGTGAGAGTAAGAACGAGAGAGAGAGGGGGAAGGAAAGATGGAGAGGGAAACAGTTTGAAGGAGGGGGAAGGATACAAAGGATACAATGAGAGAGGTGTTATAGAGAGAGCAAGACAGAGAGAAAGCGAGAGAGAGAGAGAAAGAGGGAATGAAAGCGAGAGAGAGAAGTTAACATCATTAAATATGAAACCAATGTCTCGAACTTTAAGCGAGATAGCCAGAGAGAGGGTAGGGGAGAGAGCGAGAGAGAGAAGAGGAGACGATGGACGAAGAGAGAGCGAAAAAAGAGAGAGAGGCAGAGGAACGAGAGGGACGGCTAGCAAGGGAAAGCAAGAGAGAGGATAGAGAGAGGAGCAAATATATGAAGAGTGAAAGAGAGAGTGATAGAGAGTGTGAGAAAATGACAAAGACACACACACACACAAACAGACACAGTCACACATCTTCCTGTCTTCCTTCAAGCCTAAAATGTCTCTCCTGCAGCCTAACTGGAGACAATAGCACATTTATATAATGTCTGTATAGGAGATGGCACATGTATTTACCGTTAATTCTATAAATCGATTCTGGGGGGGCGTGGCTTTGGCGCGCATGGAGTAAGACGCGTCCTGCCGAGTCTCAGCTCGATCGTGTCCTGAAGGTGCTGTAATCGTGGCCGCCAGGCCTGTTTAGCGGACCGGAACGCCTGATTAGCTGTGGGGCTCCACCGGCAATAATCATCTCAGCGGGGGCTGCCTGGAAGATCCTGCTGGACTGAGTTTTCCGTCCCGCTGTGACGCAGCCCTCTCCCAATGCCATCTTGTGTGGTGGCGGCGGCCGCGGCTGACTGGACACCTGGTGGCCCTGCCTCCGGGAGCTGTGGGAGACCGACCCCCGCGGGCGGTGCTGGACGTCGCTGCTGCCGCTGGGCCGCTCCGGGCCACGGAATGCTGTTTGGGGCCCCCCGCCTTTGGCTCCTGACAGGACAGCTACCAGCCCTCCAGTTGTCTTTGCTGCCTGGTCTCGACGGCGACGGAGCCCCTTCATGACCTGAGGGACATCCGCTTGGCGGACCGCTGCCCCTGGAGCACAGGTACTGGGAGTCGCATCGTCCGCTTGCCGGCAGCTGGGTAGGCTCCACTGGATCCGGCCTTTCGGCATTGGGCCTAGCTGCCCCGGCCCTGACTGCGGCCTATGGTCTCCTAGCTCCCGCTCCAACGATATTACCTGTGCCCGGGGAGCGAAGCTGCAGACACATCCTGAACAGGGGCGCACGCTGTGGGGGCCTGCCCTGCATTGTCCGGCCTGCTTCTTCTGGCCCCTCTGCCCCATACTGCCAGAGAGTTTGCCTGGTGGGGCCCAGGGAGCATCCGACTGCTTGGAGAGATCGCGCTGAGTGGGGCACTGCCTCGCCGCCTGTGGGGCCCTTGGTGAAGGCCCAGAGACTACCTCCTCATTTCAGCCCCATGGAGCCCCCCCTTTCCTGACCCGTCTGGCTTGGCTCCTGGCTAGGGATCCCCCTGGTGGTCACGGATCGTGGGGACTGTCTGTGGGGTGACCCCGCCTTTTGGTGTATACAGCAGCTATCTTTTCACATCGATTGGGAGGTTATCTCTTGCCTGGAGGAGTGTGGCTTTCTGTGACCCCCCTGCTGTCTCTGGCCCTACGAGCTTGGAGGCCCTCGGTGTCCGCCCTACACCTTGTGTTGACAGCTTTAGCCGACAGCGTGCTGTGTGGGTCCTCGGCCCTTCGACACTTTGCTGCTGCTCCCCCCGGGGCCTGTCACTGGCTGGGGTAGCTTCTGTCTTCCGCTGCTGAGCTCTTGGTCCCCCAGGTCTCCGCTGCTATGCCTCCCAAGAACAGGGCCAACAAAGACAGTGACTCCGCGGCAGCCCGCGAGAATCCGGTTACCTCCCTCTGGCCCAAGTCGACCTCGCATACTCAGGAGGACTCTTCCGCTTCCTCAGTGCCCTCTGGGTCGTCCATCTCAGGGGTACCAACCACCCAGGCATTCATGTCGTTCTTTCTGCAAGAAATTAAGGACGAGATTGGTTCCCTTCGGCAGGACTTCAACGCCGGACTTCAAGACATTCGCAAGGAGGTCACCGAGATGGGAGACAGAGTTGATGGACTTGAGCGCACGATGGATGCCAGGATGGAAGTCCTTGAAAGCCTCTGGAAGAAAGTGACCGAACTTGAGGACCAAAATATTACCCTACAATTGAAGCAGGAGGATTTGGAAAATCGCAGTCGGCGGAACAATTTGCGCATCAGAGGTGTTCCATTGGGAACGGAAGGGAAAGACATCTTGACCTACACGGCGGACCTCCTGCATGCTATTCGGGAGGGTGAAGGCACCTCACCGCCTATGCTTGACAGAGCACATCGAGTCCCTGGCCCTCGCAACCGCCCTGATTTTATCCCGGACATTATCACGAGAGTCCACTTTTTTGCGGACAAAGAGGCCATCCTTAGGAAGGTGCAGGGGGTTAAGTCGGTCTCCTACAACAGACTTTCTATACAAATCTTTCAAGACCTCGCACCCTCTACACTCCACTGGAGGAAGGAATTCAAGCCTGTAACAGATAAGCTGAGAGACCTTGAGGTTAAATATCAGTGGGGCCATCCTTTTGCCCTGATGTTCACCTGCAAGGGTGGACGGTGAGTTCTTCGGTCCCTGCGGGAGGCACAGCGGCTCCTTCATCTTCCCGTGGACTCTGATGACGATGACCTCTCATCTTCCCGTGCACGCCCGGCTGGCGCACTCCGACCGGAGTGGTCCACAGTTCCTCCTCCCAGATCCAGACGCCGCTCACAGGGGCTCGAATCACCGCAAGCCAAGCAGGATATCATCAGCCATATTCGCTCTTTGAGTGGCTCCCCATCTCTTATGAACTAGCCGCCCTCAGCTACATGACGCTCTCTAACATGGCTCTATTTCTGACCTATGCCTGGCAATTCTCCCAGCCCAGGCCTGGTGGCTAGATTGATTCTTGCTTTGTCCACTACTTCACGGGATACAGACGGCGGAGACTATTGAATTCCTGTGGGTCTGCCGCCCCCCCACTTCGGAGTCCCACAGGAGAGTGACTTCTCCGGAATGGCCTGCCTTCGGGATCCCGGGCTGTCCCAGATAGACTCTGTACTGACCTGGCCCAGTTGGCCGATTCTTTATTTGTTTTCTCTATTCTCTCTTTCTTTCCTTTCTCTCTTTCCTCTGTACGGCTTTCCTCTGGGTGGGCCTTGGATGGGGGCGGTGCTGTTGCGACCCTCTGGGGGTTTGTTGAGGGGTCTTTCATGGCTATGTGGGTTCAGTTGGCCCTCTGCTCCTGATCTTTTTTCATCTTCTCTGTTACCACTCTCGACCGCTAGTCTCTTTTTCCCTGATGCGCGACCTTTGGGGGCTGACCCCTCCCAGTTTTTGGAGGTTATCTTTTTGAGTTTCACCGGAGTGCGCCTGCCCGGTTTTGGGGCTTGGGAGGACCTGGGCTCTGGCGGGGTGGATGGGGTGCGATGTATTTCCCTATCTGTACTATGACTAACACTGTTACATTCCTCTCTCTCAACGTGAAAGGGCTGAACTCCCCTAACAAGCGGCGTCAGATATGGCGCTATCTGCTCCAGCATGACCCCGATGTGGTTTTCCTGCAGGAGACCCACTTACTCCCCACTGACACTCACCTCATGTCTCACCATAGGTATCCCATCCAATATTGGGCATGTTCTCCTTCCAAAACCAGCGGGGTGGCCATTTTTTTTAAGTCAGGTTGGCGCGAGGTGTCTCCCAAATGTACGGCCGATGAAGGGGGGAGATTTCTTAAGGTTCACATGGTCTGGGCTCTTGCACCTTTGTCAACATATACGCCCCTAACCAAAAACAAGACGCATTTCTACCCCTGCACCTTGGGGCCCTCCTTCACTCCCTTTCTACCCCTGTTATCCTTGGAGGCGACGTTAACCTGGTTTGGGACCCCGAGCGGGATCGTACTGCGCAGGCGCATCATGCTGCCAGGGCGATGTCAGCGAAACTGCGGGATGCCATTACCGACTTCGGTCTGGTTGACGCCTGGCAGCACTTGCACCCGGACTCTCAGGATTACTCATTCTTTTCTCATGTGCACCGCTCCTATTCGCGCATTGACTATTTCTTCCTTTCGCTCCCCTTGGCTCATAAGCTGTGCAACGCGGAAATCTCTGATATATCTATTTCTGATCACGCACATGTCTTGCTCACGCTCCAATCCCCTGATGCCCATAGTGAACCCCTCCCTCGGTGGAGGCTGCCCCCTCAGGCCCTCCGGGATCCGGTGGACGTGGCGGACATCTGCAAGGTGATCGAGTCCTTTTTTTGTATCTAACTCTCTTTCTGATACCCCCGAGGATGTCCGTTGGGACGCCTTCAAAGCTACTATTCGGGGGGTTATCACCTCAATATCCATCGCCCGGACCAGGGAGGCATGTCTTGTCGAATCCACCCTTTCTAGGGATATTAAAGATTTGGAACGCGAAGACCACGCACGTCCCTCCCTTTGCAACAAGCGGTGTCTCGTTGCCCTTCGCGGTCAATTGCGCTTACAGCGTACCAATAAGGCGGAACAGCTCCTAGTCAACCTTAAACAAAAGTTTTACACGGGCAGAGATAAGGTTGGGGCGTGCTTTGCGCGGCGCCTTCGGGCCCAGACTGCCCGATCTCACATTGCGAAGCTCAAGCGACCGGATGGCTCTTGGGCCATCTCGGAGGCGGACAAGGGCCTCACACTGGAGGCCTTCTACAGAGATCTCTATGTGCAGGCTCCCTGCCCCCCGGACTCGGTCAAGGCTTTCCTCGATTCTTGCCCCTGGGACCCTATTGATCCCTACTTCACGAAGTTACTTGATGAGCCTATCTCCCATGAGGAAATCGCTAAAGCATTAAAACAGCTCCCGATAGGCAAAACCCCGGGCCCTGATGGCCTGCCGGTCACTTTTTATCGGGTTTTCTAAACACAACTGCGGGATCACCTGCTTCATCTTTTTAATAGCTTTACTGATCACTCGGGCCTTTCTCCTATGATGAATGGGGCGGAAATAGTGCTTATCCCCAAGCCTGGCAAAGACCCGACCATGCCTGCCTCCTTCCGCCCTATTGCCCTGTTAAACACTGATGCCAAGATATTCACAAAAATCCTGGCGAATCGACTGGAACCCCACCTTCCAGGCCTTATTGACCCCGACCAGGTAGGGTTTATCCGCCACCGTCAGGGTGTGGACAATATTCGCCGGATAGCCCATCTAGTGGAGAAATAGCGTCTCAGAGCTATCCCTGCCTGCCTGGTCTCCCTGGACGCCGAAAAAGCGTTCGATCGCGTGGACTGGGGCTTTCTTAGGGCGGTCCTCCAGAAGGTTGGTCTGGGACCTGGGTTTATTTCTAAACTAATGGCTCCCTATGCGAAGCCCACCACTCGCCTTCGTTTTAATGGTTCCACCACGGCCTCTATTCCTATACATCGCGGCACTCGACAGGGATGCCCGCTCTCCCCTTTATTATTCGCCCTTGTGGTTGAGCCCCTGGCTATTGCTATACGTCGCAACCAAGACATACAGGGTATCCCCATGGGGGGCACTGAGCATAAAGCCTCTCTCTTCGCCGATGATCTTCTCCTATCTCTGTCCTCCCCATCGACCTCCCTCCCTGCAGTGGCGACGCTTCTGAGGTCCTTTGAAGCCGCCTCTGGCTATCGGATCAACCTTGCGAAATCCCAGACTCTTAATCTTACGCTCTCGGCCCTGGAGGTTCAGGGGCTGCGGGACTTGCTCCCGATGCAATTGACTGACGAGTCAATTCGCTACTTGGGCCTGGACCTGACTCCTACACTTGCGTCTTGGACCTCGTCCAATTGGCCCAGATATCGGAAGTCCATTCGAGAGGAAATGCGTAAATGGGAAGGTCTCCCCCTGGCGTGGTTAGGGCGACTCAACACCATCAAAATGTCCCTTCTTCCCAAAATTCTATACCTGTTCCAATCTCTTCCTACTCCCATACCACACGCGGATATTCTGGCCCTGCAGCGCGATTTTACTAAATTTATATGGGGGAAATCTCGCCCTCGCTTCTTTCACAAAATTCTCATGCTTCCCAGATCCCGGGGTGGCCTTGCCTGCCCCAATTTGCTGGAATATTATTGGGCCTGTCATCTCCGGTTTATATCCGAATGGATTGTCCCTGAAAGCGAGAAGCACTGGTTCCACATGGATCGGGCAGTGTCCTGTAGACACTTGTGGGACCTAGCCTGGCTGCCGCGAGGGGCCCGCCCTCGCAGTGCCTACATAGCCACTCCAACGAGAACAATCCTGGAGATCTGGGATAGATTGGCAGTGCCCCGGGGCCTTACAACATTTCCTTCCCCCAACACCCCCCTTACGCGTAACCCTAAGTTCCCTCCTGCCCTGCAACCTCAGGCTTTTGATGCCTGGACCGTGGAGGGATGGCGAGTCATCCAGGATTTTTTTCAGGGCACCACCCTCCGTACCTTCGACCAGTGCAAAAAATTCTTCCATCTCTCGGAAAGCGCGCGTATGCAATACTGCCAGTTGCGTCACTGGCTTAGCTCTCCGACATATATCCGGGAGGCGACTCGACGGCTCACCCCCTTTGAGTCCTTGGTTCGTAGGTTTAAGGGGTCAAGGGGTCTGATTTCCAAAACCTACGCTGTCCTTCAGCACTCTCACTCAACAACTTGCACCTCATGGTTACCAGATGCGTTGGGCCTCTGACCTGGCCACTGACGTTTCCCCGGAGGAGTGGACTCGCTTGTGGAGGGACATCCCCAAGGTGTACCGTAGCACGCCTCAGCGCAAATCAGCATACAAACTGTTCACACGATGGTATTATACCCCCACCCGTCTCCATCGGATGTTCCCGAACTCCCCTCCGCTCTGCTGGAGATGACAGAATGATAGAGGGGACTTCCTACACATCTGGTGGTCTTGTCCGGGTTTGGTGCTGTTTTGCAAGGAGGTCCTCAGTCACATTAAAGAGGTGGTAGGTTTCCCGATTCCTTCTACCCCGTCACTAGCGATTTTGGGCATTCGGCCCGGCACGCTGAAGGCCATGACTTCCGCGGACTGGCACCTAATCCTTCATCTATTGGGAGCGGCAAGACAATCCATTGCCCCCTACTGGAAGCGGCCCCATCCTCCTCCTATTGCCGCTTGGTTCCTTCGGCTGTGGGACGTCTTGTCCTTATAATTACTCATGGCACGCCTCAATCACACAGACACACGATTTGACCGCATCTGGCAGCCACTTATACGCTACCTCACTAGAACCGAGCACTCCCGCCTGATGCCCCCCAGGCTGCGCGCCCTACAGTTGTTTGATGACTCCCTGGAGCCCTTCTCCCAGGGCCAGAGGTCGGAATCCCTGGAGCAGCCCGCTTGAGCTGGCAGGTGGGTCCCCTTGCCCCTGGGGTCACTGGCCCCCACTCTAGGCCCAGGCCCCCCCCGACCCCCATGGCGCATCCACCCTTGACCCCCCTCCTCCCCCTTCTAAGGGGGCGCACCCTTAACTGATCTATCCTCTTTCTTTCTGTGCTTACCTCTTTTCTGATTCTTGTTTCTTTTCTTTCCTTTGTTGTATGTTTCCTCTTATATTATGCATGGTAAAGATTCTTAGTATTGTCGCAGTGCGAGGTATTTCCCTTCTGCGAGGTGGGGGTTTCATATTTGCTGGGCCCATGTTTGCTTAGACCCTTTTGACTACCCAGCTGAAGTGCTATGCCCTTCCTATACTTTAAGATCGACCCCTGATTTGGCTGCTGTACTCTTGTCTCTCCCATGGTATCTCCCTTGCCACAGGTCCTTTGGCGCCACCGCCTGTGACTTGGGAAGGCCTCATGCCTTAAAATGCATCTGTATACCAGGGCTGTTCTGCTGGGTCGATCCTGAGATGATAACCTACTGTATAACCTGGCTTATGATGTCATCCCACCACTGTTTTCTTTCGCTGCGACATGTACCTTCTATTTGCTTGTACTTAATAAAGAGATGTTAAACAAAATGAGGAAAAAAAAAATCGATTCTGTGGCAGTGTTTGGAATCAGAATGAGTGTACAGTTAATGTTGTATAGCCCCACTGATATTAGTACTCATTTTATCAAACCTGGAAGGAAGAGAGATTGTTTCAGTCTTGAAGGAAATTAAACCTGTGAACCGTTGTTTTTCTTCATAGATTTGATAGTTGGTGCTTTATTTAAAGGAACTAGTCAATAGAAATTAATTCCAACCTAAGTACCCTAATTGTCTTTGTTTAAAATATTTATTAAAACGACCTAATCCTTCCAGTTGGTTCCAATTTCTCCTGATGGAAACTGGCAAGCCTTATGATAGCCTGATCAACACGCACACACACAAACATATGCACAAACAAACAGATACGTGCACACATGCACACACGCACTCACACATAAATATGTTTGCAAGCACTAACCAAAATTGTTAGAACGAGTACTAAAAAAAATTCAAGCACATTTAAATGAAGCCCTAAAAAACACTGGGAAAGTTCTTCACAAGTTTTAAGTCCTGTCTCAGCTTAGATACTCCATCCGTGCTTCACCCCATCAAGAGATATTCTTCTGTTGCCCAGAAGTAGGGAAAAGCATTGTCCCATGCCCGAGGCATCATCTCAATCTCGTAGGTTACCGCAATGTAGGAGTAACGACTTTGAGTATCTTTCCTAGGCAAATCCTCAGAAAAAAATAATCAGTTACTTAACTTCCTGAGACCAGCTCGGTGTTTAGAACTGATGCAGCACAGAGGCAAAAAGTATCCCTTTGTTGGGCGAAGCTATTTGCATCCTCGATGATTGCAGCTCTTGCCTGCTTGCAGACCTGAACTGCTTGACTTCCTTCTATAAAGTCAAAACATGAGCGAGTCAAGAGAGCAACAACCTTAATTCCCCTATAGGGTCTCAGGGAGGAGGTGCAGTTTGAGTCTCTATGACACAGGGAGCTCTGACACTAAGGGCCTGATTACAAGTTTGGTGGTGCGGCCCACTCCCGTACCGCCAAACCCGTGGTCGGCTGCGCGACAGACTACGAGTGTTTCTCATATCTAGTAGGCTTTTTTTGGCAGTCCCACGGCGGTGCCTCTGAAGATGGGCGCCACAATGGGAATGTCAATAAAAACTCCTGCATGGCATGCACTGTAAAGTCCATGCTGTGCAGGAACTGTGGTGCATGCACACAGGGGGGCACATGTTGTGCCCCCTGCATGCACACCAGAGCCCAGAGACACAAGGGGGCCCTTTAGGGCCACCTTTGATTCCTCTCCATCGTGGTTTTCATGGAAGAGGAACTGCCATGAAAACAGTGGCATAGAGGTAACTCATAATATGCTTGGCGGGACTGAGGCGGTCCCGCCAAGCATATTGCTGCCTCTATACTGCCGTGCCACCGGCAAGGAACTGCGGTTCCCTGGCGGCATCCACGCAGCAATGGTGTTCCGACCGCCCTAGTTTTAATAGGGCGGTCGGATCACTGGTGCGGCAGTGGCTGGACCTCCACTGCCGCGCCTCTGCAAGTCTGGTGGTCCTCGGACCACCAGATTCGTAATCGGGCCCTTAGGGTGGCTCCCTTAGCACAAGTGCGAAGGGGGGAAATGATTGACTCTATCAAACCACTGCTACTTTTTCTGGGCACATTGTATTGGTTTAGCTTGCCTGTGCCATTCCAGCGAGTGACCAACCATATGCAAGTCAGTCTTGGCCTCAGTAGAAAAGGTACAGACCAGCAAAACTACATCTCCTCTCCTTCTTTCAGTGTGGTTCTGTGGAGTGACACCTTCCCACTAAAATCACAAGCATTGCCACGATAATTCGCTTTGATCTTTCAGTCTACAGCTTCGCCTTTTTGTTTCACTCAGTCAGTAACTGAGCTTGCAGGTGTGTATCTGGGACCTCTAAATGCCATCAAATTCTGTTCTCCAGTGCTCATGTTAAATTGACATCCCAATTTTGTATAAATGAAATAAAGTCAAGAAGGAATTAATACGTTTAATATTTGATATGACTCTTGATATAACTAATTCAAAATATGCTAGCACCACATTGCGATGGCTGAAAGCAAAGTCTGCAATCACTTGCCAATTATCTCAGCGCTGCTATTGTTCGCTTATTGCAGGGTGCAATGGTGAAACACTTGGAACTACATTTTATATATGTAATTACCGATCAGGCACGTGGCCACTTCCGGTACATTCACTGCTCGCTGGTTTAGAGTTTTAAGACTGCCAATGAGAGTGGAGGTGCACAGTCACATTAATGTGCATCTGTCAGAAAGGACACATTTCCAGTACACACCATAAAAAATTAGTCAGCTGAATATATGTGTATCCGTCATTCCCCGGGAAAAGGTTCTCCGTTAATCAAGTTTGCCATTTGTTTTGATTGATAAATATTATATTACACGATTAATATTATTTTATTCCCCCCTGGCAAATTTCTGTGGTCATTAGAGTGTAGACTGGGTAGAACGGTGCAAGACTATATATGCATTTCAAGCATAGCTACATTCGTGGTGAACACACGGTGCATAATTTGGGCCGGTGTTTGTAGGTGGTGGGCACTCAGACTTATTTATCATCATCAGACTTTGAGCCAAAGCCAGAGAGAGAAAGGTACAAAAATGAGAGAAAGAAGAAGGGGGTGAAAGATAGGGAAATAGTGACAAGGGGGGAATGTAGGAATAAAAGGAGCCCACAAGAGTGAGATAAAGCGATGGGAAGTTTAGGGTAGTGGGAGAAACGATGTATGAGACCAAGCAGCGTCGGTATTTGGCAACCACCAGCATCAGGCCATGCCAGCGGCAGGCTTCTGAGGAAAAGTTTGACACTGAAGTTGTTTTACTTATTTTATTTGTCGTTTTTATCCCCTTTTTTTACAGATCAAATACTGACCATACCAACACCCTTACACAAGCTTGGACGCTAGGGTGATGAAACAGATAAACATAAAAATAATTTACTTCATTCAGGTGCATGGAGTTCAATCTGATGAGAGTGAGATGATCAGGGGGATTGGTACACACCTAGGTTGTAGTTTCTAAAATGCCTTTATCAGGAACATTAAAGTAAAGTGAGCCTATCTATTGCAGAGTTAAAAGCCTGGATAGTGTAGACAAGGAGATATTTAACAAAACCACTGAAGAGAAATGCTGATAGGGTAAACTAGTGCTTTTGAGACAAGACAGACCTTGGTGTGATGAATGTCCTAAGATGGCCTTCAAGTGATGGATGCCCTGGGCTGTCCTTGACGTGTTGGATGCCAGTCAGGCCTTAGGGTGATGGATGTTGCATGCTGTGGCTATTTTCAGATTGAGGTGACACTTAGCAGTACATTGATGTGTTTTGTGACCAGAAATCAAGGATCTATTTTAGTGGTTTCATTTTTTTTAGAGTTTTATATAGCGCAAACTCGACCCGAAGGTATCAGAGCGCTTTACATGAGCACCAGTTGCGTTATGCGTTAGACTGACACATTCATTTTGTTAGGCATGGGGAGATTAAGTGATTTTCCCACAATAACAGGATGTTGAGTGTCCCTGCCGAGACTCCAACCTGGTTCCTCAGCTTTGAGGCTGACTGCTCTAGCCGTTAGGCCACATCCTCTCCACAAATAGCGTGTTGAATAGAAAAGGTGACAGCTTAGAGCCTTTCTTACACCGGGGCCTACTCACAAAACCAATTTTGAAGGACATAAAGTAGCACTACTTTACGTACTCCAAAATGCAATTTACAAACCCTTTGGTGGGAGATCTCTACCGCCACCTCTTCTATCTTTTCTGGAAGGGCATTTCTTCCTGAGAGATCCCAGTGCACGTAAGTATAGGAGTCAGTAGAAAGGGCGCTAATACAAAACAAACACCCACATAAGAGTAAAACTATTGCTATTCACAAAGCACACATTCAAATAAACTACAGTGGTACTACTGACAAAACTACAGGTTACATTTACTCCACATGCACACTCATTCAAATGTACTACAGTGGTACTACTGACAAAACTACAGGTTCAATTTACTCCACATGCATACACATTCAAATGTACTACAGTGGTACTACTGACAAAACTACAGGTTCAATTTACTCCACATGCATACACATTCAAATGTGCTACAGTGGTACTACTGACAAAACTACAGGTTCAATTTACTCCACATGCATACACATTCAAATGTACTACAGTAGTACTACTGACAAAACTACAGGTTACATTTACTCCACGTGCATACACATTCAAATGTACTACAGTAGTACTACTGACAAAACTACAGGTTACATTTACTCCAGATGCATACTCATTCAAATGTACTACAGTGGTACTACTGACAAAACTACAGGTTCAATTTACTCCACATGCACACTCATTCAAATGTACTACAGTGGTACTACTGACAAAACTACAGGTTCAATTTACTCCACATGCATACACATTCAAATGTGCTACAGTAGTAATATTTACAAAACTTTAGGTTACATTTATACCAGCCCAACCTTGGAGGAAATTATGCACCATTTCTCATTCAATAATGAAAAAAACAAAAATGAAACTAAGGTAAAGTTAAAAGCTCTGCCTAAATTCTCCAAGGTTTAGGATGCCAGAATAAATGATGCAGCAAGCGTTCTCGTGTGCATTGATGAATTCCTCACACCCTCACAGAATCGCTGGTAAATGCTGAGGATTCCCAGCCAGTGGGAACCGGGTTACAAGTTAGTAATAAAGTTTAAACACAGAATATAGAGATGAGGATGAAGAAGGCTTTCTAGTTTTGCAGAGAATGGGATTCTCACCCGTTACTTCTTGTATTCATATTTGATAAGCACCATTTTCAATGTTTACATACTACATCATTTAACCATTCCAGTGTCCCGTGAGTGCTCCAATACAGGACGTCATCGTGACCTGTAAATCGCTGCCATCCCTTGCATATCAATGCTGCCCAAGGAAACCAAGCATCATCAGGGCTTCCATAATATCTCTCCATATATATGCTTCAAATGTGTTTTGAGTCCAATAAAATGCGCCGGATGACTTTTTATTAAAATATACATTATTGCAAAAAAACATGTGGTTGTTATTTTAGCTGGGAGGCGAATCTCCATTGGATTGGTATTCATCTGACCCCAATTATGATGCCATCAGAGATGGCCTATCAGAGTGACGGTTCTAAAAATATGAGACCTGTATTAGCAAATCGTTTAAATGCAGACGCTCTGCCAACGTAGCAAGTTCGTATGCGACACAATTGTCCTCCTGCCTCTGGGGCTGACTCCATTTCCTGCTCTCTAATGCAAGGCCTATCAGAGAATGTTTCTGCCTCAACACAGGCACAGGGGAGAAGATAATAAAATGGGCACCGATATGAGCTATGTTCAGCTATGCAGATACACATTTCCACTGTATAAACCGCGACTGCGGCAAGCCTCCAGCGGCCCGCAGAGAGATATTTCCACAAATACACATTTATGGCGGCGGTTTTCGGATCGTTTATGGGAACTGCAGCACAGGGCCGTGTTCAGAACAAGCACTAATCCTGAGAGGAAACCTACGCGTGAAGTTACTCTGACGATAACATAAGACCAACATAAAGATGCTATCAAATGAGTATGCCGCATAAACAATGAACTGTCAGTTTGGCCACAAAAGAAAACAAGTGCCAGGTAGCATTCCAGAGTGACCTATCAGATGTAAAGTATTAGATCATTGGAGCGATGGGAGTTCCTTTAAACACAATGCGGTGGCAGATGGGCCAATAAGGGTTGGCACAGACCTTCTGCTCCAAAACTCCAATGTTTATCTTTCTGCTTCTGTCTTTTAAAGGGGCCGTCCCAAAAAGGATGTCACAGTACATTTCAAAAGCCAAACAGACCTCATTAAACAAAACAACGCTCTAGCACGCCCATTGTTGGTGATTGTTCGGTGTGCTGGTCTTTGTAAAGAGAACAGCTTCTTTTCCTTTACACTGCATGGTCCCTTTAATTTATTAATTCTAGCCACATTGGTTGAAATTTTCTAAATGCATTATAGCCAGGGCCACTGGAAATTTTGCGGCAGAGGAGCACTAAATTATGCGGCAGGGTTGACTAAATTATGCGGCAGGAAAAGCCAAATTATGCGGCATCATGTGGTGCATTTTCTGATAGGATTACTTAATTATTTTGACATTTTTACACACGGTAATACTATCTGGGCAAAGAGTTTACCTCATTAGTACCAGTTTAACAACGAAATACAGAAAAAAGCATAAGAAGGATGATCATTAAATCTTTGCGATGGGCCTTCCACTACAACGGCACACGTCACCACGTTTTTAGTAACATTTGATCTGTTTGAGCTAGAAGCATATATTTTTTTTGCTAACATCCACAGATCATGCAGCAGATGATGGGCTATGTGGCAAATGCGGTGTTAGATATTGGGTCCCTAATTGGCAGACATATACACCCTGTCAAAGTAGGGCTAGGGTAAGCTAGATGCACACTAAAAGATTACAGAGCAGTCAGGCTTATCTCACGAGGTAATGTGTAAAGTATTTGTGCAACACACAGATACAGAGTAGTACAATGAAAAAACCACAAAAATACTCCACACAGATTTTGAAAAATAGTGAATATCTTTATGAGAAAAACAAGACCAAAATGACAAAAACCCAATAAATGGAACTGGAGTTCAAAGAATAAACCAAAAATAGTGCTTAGAAGTGAATAGCGCTAAGGGGTTACTTGAGGCTGAAATCCAAAGTTCAGGCCAACCGTGATGGAGGGCAGGCCGGCTACAGGACTCAGGCAGGGCCCATTGACAAATTACTTTGGATGGAGCAAGTGTCAACGTCGTAGACTCGATGCAAGGAGTTGGGGAGGTGCCGTGCGGCGTTGATCCCATGGATGGAGGCAAAGCGTTGGCGCCGATCTGTGTAGTCGATGGAGGCTTCGGCCTCAAATCCCTTCATAATGCAGGTGCTGCATTGTTGTCGAGGCAGTGCTGTCCGTTGAGCCACGCAGCCCGTTGAGGTGATGTCGTCGATTGGCTCCTGCAGCAGCGCCGAAGGGCACTGCGCCAGTTCCGATCGGTGCAAAGTTATCACTGCGTCGATTTTTATGGTTCTGGACAGCAGAAATCACCTTTCAAGGGCCCAAGACTGGATTAGTAGCACTTGGCAGTGCAGGACTCACAGATGGCAGAGTACAGGTGCTGTTGCAGAGTTGAAGGAAGTCTTTGATGGCCCTGAGACTTCAGAACAGGAGGCAAGCCAGCAAGCTCTTGGAGTCACTCTGGGTTCAAGTGAGATGGGGCCAGTCATTGTCCTCAGCAGGGCAGAGATCAGCAGGGCAGCTCAGTAAAGCAGAAAACAGTTTTTCAAGGTAGCAGTCAGAAAGAGTAGCAATCCTTGTAGCACAGCAGTCTTTACTCTTGGCAATGGTCTTCACAGGTCCAGTACTGTACTGTCTTGGTAGGACTAGAGCCTCAGTACTTATGTCCACATGTTCCTTTGAAGTGGGGGGACTTTAAAGCAGGCCCTTTGAAGTGCACAGGCCACCTTTCATCCCAGACCTGTCTGCCAGGCTATCTGTGTGTTTGTAGGGGGTAATCAGCCCTTCGTGTGGAAACCAGAACACTGCCTCTTCAGGTGTAAGTGTCAGCTCCCCTTGCTCTTCCTGTCTAGGAAGAGCTATCAGAATGTAGATGTATGCAGATGAGTTCTCTGTCACACCCACCTTTCCTGTGTTTGTGGCTGTCTAGAGGAAATGCACAAAGTGTAGCTGTCACCCATCCCAGACTTGTATTGGAGACAGGCTGCAGGCACACAGAGCTAAGTTATTAGCAGAAAAATGTCCAATTTCTAAAATTAGCATTTCTAAAATAGTAATGTTAAATCCACCATTACCACTAAAGAGGATTTCTCAATACTGTCCCAAAGATATAAAACCTGATACGACTACTCCTTCCTAACCAGGATTTACAGCTTGAAAAGTTTTTTAAGGAATTCTCGATGCTAGGCTATAAGAGGAAGTAGGCCTCATTGTAGTGATAAACAAATGTAGATGTTTGTCACTACCAGGGCATGTAAAACTTAACAGCTTATGTCCTACCTTTTACTTACACAGCACCCTGCTCTTAGGGCACCCAGGGCCTACCTTAGGGGGTGACATATGTAATAAAACGGTAGTTTAAGGCTTGGCAAGTAGTTTTAAATGCCAAGTCGAAGTGGCAGTAAACTGCACGCACAGGCCTTGCAATGGCAGGCCTGAGACTGGTTTGAAAGGTTACTGGTTTGGGTGGAACAACCAGTGCTGAAGCCCAATAGTAGCATTTATATTACAGGCCCTGGGTATATGGTATACAACTTTACAGGGGACGTATAAGTAAACTAAATATGCCAATCATGTATACAGCAATGTCACCATGTTTAGGGGATAAGCACATGCACTTTAGCACTGGTTAGCAGTGGTAAAGTGCTCAGAGTCCTAAGGCCAACAAAAAGAATCAGCAAAAAGTGGAAGTAAGCAGGCAAAAAGTTTAGGTAAAGACCATCCTGAGGATGACAGGTCTAACATGCGTCAAAATCACAATTATAAGAAAAGAGCAGAGGCCACAGAATCGTATAATTCCAGGGGCTGTGATTATAGCCCTTCTGCCTCAGGCCATACTAGTTGTTAAAGGCCTTCTTCATTATTATAAACCTTTGCCTGCAGCTCAGGCCTATAACTCTGGGACCATTATTGGCCTTGCAACAGGCTATAACGTTAGATTTAAACACTGGAATTGATTTTGGAAGCTTCACTAAGCACAATGAGTGGCTCAGGGCAAATAAATGCTGGCAAAGATCATCTGCTCCAACATTCTAATATTGGTCTTTCTGTTTTTCCCTTTTTAATTTAGAATGGCCTATCATCAGTGGGTAGAATGTTCTAATAGCATTAGAGCCCCTCTTTCTCATACTTACCAATTTGCAAAGGCTGTTTCCCTTCTTATAGGCCCTTGGCTGCAGTTTGGGCCTATAACGTGGGTTCAGGGCCTTAAGCAACTGGTATGACCATCTGCATCCCTACATCTTTTCTCTCATTGTCCCTTCAACTGGCTGAAATATGACCTGGACTTCAAACCATGCAATGATATGTACAACCCTCCCCACCCCCTTTAGAGCTCAATCAGTCTTCTTCTCGTTCAGGAAGCTCCTTAAATTCTAACACTTTAAGAAATTATCAAGCTGAAATCTTCTTTTCACGGCCTACAATAGAAGAATGACAGATTGGGGGACCCACCTCTTTCGAATGGCCTATCATTTACTTTGTAAATGGTTTTAGCCTTCTGTCTTTTATCACTTTTACTTCTTCTGTTCTTCAAAGCACTCGAAAGTTCTGATACCAACCAGTGATTTACAAAACACCTAAATAAATAGCGTTGCAATTTTATTCCTTGGAATTAATGTGACTCGCTACATGAATATTTATGAGCACATTATTAAAATGTAGCACTAATCAGGTCCTCGCATCCAGTTGAATTCAAAACGTTTTAAAGCTATGTAGTATATAATCACCAAATAGAATGTGCACTCTTTTTATGACCCTCACCCTGATTAATAAGCGGATTGGCCTCCCATGAACATGATCTATGACATTTATATTTGAACCAAGTGTACAGCTGCTGCTTTTTAAGAGATACTACTCCAATTAAACTAGCAATATTTCTGGCTAACCTGAGTATGTCACAGATTACAAGTAAACTCTCACTTGATCAAATATACCAATGCTATTCCTTTTGCACAGTATAACATGCAAACAAGCATGAATATGTGTCAGTGCCAGCGACAGCCTCTTGCTGGAGGAAGTGCTATTGTGCAGGGAAACACACATGGTATGGTTGCAACATGCATTGTAGTAAAGATTATGCTCAGAAAAACATTTATTTTATAGTTTAAGCTTTTATTCTGGATTCTACAGGGTTTTATTTACTTCTGTTCAACAATTATCGTTATAGAGTGCAACTATTTCCCCACTCAGGACCTCATTACTAGTAACCCTACCAGTTCCCTATGAGATACCACTTTGGGCAACCACAAGTGGCCCTGTGTTTATGGATCTGGGTCCATAAATACAGGATTCAGGTTTAGCCAGTGTGAATCCACACCAGATAAATCCCCAAATGACACCAGACAGGGCTGGAGGCAAAGGCATAGCTGATCCCCACGCTCGCCTACACCACCTGAGGAGGCGATAACACCCCTTCTTGCCTTGCCATGCTATGCTGTGCCCTCCCTGCCCAGTCCCACAGAATTCTGTCCACTGCCATCTATCACCTCCTTTGTGCAGGTACCAAAAGGCAGCAGAAAAGGGCTCTTTATTGGGAATAGGGAACGACATGTGGCAAAGCTCCTGGTATTCTAGGTAGGCCTTTTATTCCCAAATTGTTATTTGGTGCAGGAATTTTGTGGTACCAGGTTATAGTTGTCAGAATATAGTCTGACATAAATGCTGTGTTGTAAATGTGTCTACAGATTTATCATCCCACTGGAGTAGGGGCACAATATTTATGTCAGGTGATATTTCTGTGTGTGAAATTCTTATACAGAGCCCCAGAGATTCTGACTGGAATGAGGGATCCTGCCCCCCAAGTATCACAGCACCAAATTAAGGGCTGCTTCTGATGAGGCCCCTAATCACATCTCAATGCAATTGGCAAAGAAAATAAAGTTTAAAATTACTAAGGTCCTTATTCTGAGTAAGGCTTTAAATATGAGATTATTAGTTGTGAGAAATAACTGCAGTCAGGTTCACAAATTTTCCTGGACGTTGCCTGGAGAAAAGTGTGTGTGGAAAAGAGTTTAACTATGGGGGAAATTTGTGTTTTTAACGTGTGACAAAACTGGATTGGTGAGTTATTCCCCATTCCAACTTCAAAAACTTGGATCATGTGCGGTAATGGGTTTACCCTGGAGTGATTGTCTTGCACTGTAATTTTGTGCATCTTAAAATTGTGCCTAAAAAGTTCAGATGAAGTAGTTGAACATACTGTCAGAGAAAAGGCAGGTGGATATAGTGAATCTTGGAGCGTACATGGAAGAACAAGATACTCATCCGTGGGAGAAGTGCACTAGCACGGCCCTACACAGAGCTGGAACAACTCTGGTAAATGACAGACTTCTCAGGTATAAAGTTTGAGAGCAGTACAGGAGACACTGAGGGAATCTCAGACACTACCTTTTCAAGCCACCGTGTTCATTTGTTAAGACATCAATGCTTTCTTACCTTCGACTAGGGATTCCTCCTTGTAATTGGTGTGCTGTGCAATGTGCTAGAAAAAAGAGAGTAAACACACACAGAAATTCATTGGTCTTAAGACTTAAATATTAAAGCATGAGCCACTGGTTTGATGTCATTTCGTTTTCACTGAAATTGATACACACCACATGAATTTTTTTTATTAACTTCGAAAACCATATTACTACACAATCATATATAGTTATTATATGCCTTCATAATACTCTACCGCCCAGATTCTCGAAGCTGTCACAGAACCCAGCGCAGCTGCCAAAAATGCTGCACTGTGTTGCGACAGGGAGGGAGCAGGAGAGAGCCATATTCACATAAATATGGCTCTTTCCTCCCCCTCCCTAGCACCGGTGCTGATTTCAACCGCCGAGCGCCACGCACACACCTTAGTGCCATAGCACTAGGGTGTGTGCATAAGTCTACCATAGGTTTGATACAAGAAGGGCTCTCTTCCTGTATGAAATACTATGCTTAGACAAGTGAAAAAGCTTTTCCTAATTTGTATGTGCGCTGCACAGTGCAGCATGCATGCAAAGTCGGAAAATCATGGCGAAATTAAAACATTTCTTCATTTAACATCTGATTTTCAACAGCATTAATTTTTGGTGCTAAACCCTTTCTACTGCTGCTTCAGAATAGGGTTTAGCATCACATGTCCCACCCCCCTAATGCAAAGAAATGCAAAGCAGCTTTTTGCGCTGCTTTGAGTTACTTTTCCATACAAACCAACGCAAATGCCAATTTGCGTTGGTTTATGAATCCCATAAAAGGTTTAGCATCGGTTTAGCGCTAAACCTTTGAGAATCTAGGCCTAAATGTGTAATTATTTTTAAAGAGAAGTCAAAGAATGCACTGAGTATTTGTCCGCTAAGTTAAGACAGTGTTCATCACAACGCCTGCATAAGTATCTAAGAGCCTTATTCACAAACCGCCGTTTCATTAATAAGGTGCACGTAGCTCTTAAAAATTCAGGAGTATACCAGAGAAAGGTCAAGAGTAAGTCACACCTATCAACAGAAAAATGTTAGTGAGCCAGGCCCCCGCCACATTAAATTTTGCACTGTTCTGTAATACTTCATGAGGTTCCTTGAAAATTGGTTTACATTGAGTATCTCCTGCTGTGGGTGATAGGGACAGTGGCCAGACCCCATAGACCCTCAGAATTGGCAAAAGACCCTGGTTCTGCCATCATCACTTAAATCTATAAGGACACAGTCGCCTTTGGTATCTGGAATATTTTAAATACTCCCTTCCTTCAAGGATACTTTCCACAATCCTCAAAATTTGCAGTAAAAATGCCTTTGGTGACAAAATAAAATGCAGCCCTTTAGTATAGAGTGCTTTCAGACCAATCTCAAGATTACCTTTTGCTGCTGAAGTCATCTAGCAGCTTCTTGTGAATCAAACCATATTGAGTATAGAGCGCTTCATAGCGCTATGTCAGCAGTCTCGGTCCTCAAGGGTTAGTAGGGAGCCCTTTTTTTGTTATCATGGTTTTGACTCTATCAATCAAGATATCATGTCGAGTTTTAACCCGTAATTGTGATCACCTAGGACTTTTCAGGCAATACTTGGGCACAGGGGACAACAAACAAGGGAATTTAGGAATAAGGCCGATTATCGATTTGGGACACGATTCTTAGAGAAGTATAACAAATATGGATGCTTTGACATACATTTACTTCATAGAGGGCATTTCAGACATGGTTCCAAGTTCACAAAACCCCAAGGTGTATGTATGGACCTGATGTTTGGAATTATCACATTGATATTATGGTACTTGCATATATTCCTAGATTATACCTTCATGTCTCATCACTGGGTAACTGGTGTCACTGCATGGCAGAACATCTGCCTTGAAGAAAACCTGCATGTGTAGACTTAGAAAAGCTGTGTATATTTAAAAATATATTTTCCTTTTTCAGTACATGAAAAAAATAATATATGGCCCTTCCTCCCTTACATAGTCTGGGAAATGTTGGCATGTAAAGCATGTGTCCACACATCTACAGCATCTATACCTGAATCATGCAAGTGTAAATGTAAAAGTGGAGGTAGTTGTGAAAACGGCGTTGCGCATTTATGTCAATACCCATAAGGTTATGACTGTAATGTGATGAAAACTTGGGTTTGGTAAAAACATATTATGAAACCCTAAGATTTATTTCAGGTCTGTAACTCAACCCGTCAAGCATTTATGAGTACAGGAATTGCAACATCAGGGGTGCTCTCCTACGTACTTGTGCATGCCCTTACAAATCAGCCCAGAAACCTCCAACTCCCTATTAGTAAAAGTGCAAAGAGGGCACAGTCCTTTCTACTTGCACTAATCGAATTTGACTATTCTCTGAATATTCGCATTTTATTCCCATATTAGATGTTTTGAGGGTAATTCACACAGGCATGGAAGAGTAGGTAAAAGGTATTACAGGCGTACTATTTTATCAATTCCAAAATTCCTTTGCGAATAAGACCCTTTGTACTGCTTCTCTTTTAAGTTTGGGCTCTCATCTATCTTCTGTAGGTCGGTGTGTGCATAATCACCTCATTTGCTTTACGTTTTTCTGATCCTCTTTGAAACTGGCTTTGCAACACATCTGAAAGGTATCACACTGATGGGCAGATTTGCTAAGATTTTACGCCGTGTTTGCGTCACAAACATGACACAAATCGGTGCGAATGTTTTTGTCCGATTTTGTTTACAGCACTAAACTTGTTTAGTGCTGGAAATAATGTAAATGTAACGCGAAGCAGCGCATAGCTCTGCTTTGCATTATTTAGCACCAAGGGGGCGTACCATGGGTGGTACTTGGGATTTCCCATCCAACCACAAAAAGCTTCTGACGCTAGACCCAATTAACTAAAAAAAAGGCGACAGGGTTTAGCGTCAGAAAATCGCTCACCCTTCAACCAGACGCTATGAAGGAGAAATTCTTATTGTCTCCTTTATTTTCCAACTTTGCATGTGTGCTACACTGTACAGCCCACATACAAAGTGGGAAAATGTTTAAAATTAGTCAAAGCATAGTATTTTGTACTGGAAGGCTATCCTTCCAGTACAAAACCTATGCTTAACTCACTGAGACACCCTTGCACTATGGAGTAAAGGTGTCTCTGTGGCGCAGGGCAGCTGATTTCAGCACTGGCGCTAGTGAGAGGGGAGGGGAGTGCCATATTTTAGTAAATTTGGTGCTCTCCTGCTCTCTCCTTATCACGCAGCGCAGCATTTGCGGCTGCTGCACTGCGCTGCATGAGAAATTGGTAAACCTGGCCCGGAGTGTCTGGCTTATCTCAATCAGTAGTGTGGGTGATTATCAATACACTCTTGGTCTGGGTGAATCTAGAATACTTTCTGTTTATACAATAAAAAAGTCTAGTCTGTACATTAAACCTTCAACTTACAGAGGACACTATTAAACCTTGAAAAACACATTTTCAGACCAGTGGAAAGCAATTGGATTTTGGGGGGTTTCCTAATTTGTTGTTCTTACATTTTTTTTCCAAGACAAAGGTTCCTCACACTTTTTACCATGTAATAATCTGCTCACACCTCCTTCCCACCTCCTCCATTTATCTCTATACTCTAAGTATTAGATTGCAATTTATAGTCTATATTTTGAATGCAGTCTGGGCGATTTTCAGAAACATTTTACAATATTTTACTTAAATAATGGCTTCTTCTACACTTTATTTCGCCTTTTCAAGGAACAAGCTCTGCGAATCCGATCACAATCCGCAAGAAGCGCTAGACACCAGGGCATGCAGCAAGAAAAAATGCAGTTGCTTTACAGCAGCAAGATTTAGCTGCAACCCTTGAAGTTTTGTAGATTGTGTGACTTACTTATTCACTAAAATTGTTCTGAAATGAGTTTGTCTTCAATAAATAATCTAAAGTTGCGTAGCAACCGATCAGGCGTTCCTGTGATATGCTGCTCTTTCTTAAAGGTACCATAAAAAAGTCTGAAAGTAACTACCATGGAAATTGCAGTTTCAGTTCTCATTTATAAACTAGTTAGAAGGCGATCGGGGAGATTTCTCGCTCTCGATGGTGCTCTCAAGTCACAGAAGTAATTCACCCAGCAACCTAATGGAAAAGGTATCAACACAAATGTCTGCTGCCGCCGTACAGCAGCTCGAGACGCTTCCATTACCGTCTCCGGTAATTATATTTGAATGAGTTATTTGCTAAATGAATTTCCAGGTATTGAGATTCAAACATAGACTAAGAATCAAAAAATATGATTTAAAATGCGCTTGCTTTCAGGGTTAATTCATCAATTTTAGACGCGTATCACCCCACTGGCCACCAAAGCACCATTTGTGTTAAAATAACTGTTTCTGTGTATCTTGCTTTTTGATGCATGTCGATGCCTGACCTAAGTATTCAGATAATGCATTATGAAAAATTGAAATACACTTTGTAAAATAGAAATTCTGGGTTTGCACAACTTATTTATTTACTTAACATGATGAATTTCGGTCTAAGTGGTGCGCTATGTCATTACTGCCCATCAAAGCAAAGCAAATAAATTGTTGTCACCCGATTACTACATACCATGTATTTTATCTTGGCTACAAAGCTCCACTCTCTTTGCATCGGTGTACATTTTTTATTGATGTAAGCAACACTGATTTACCACCACTAAGGTAGTATCCAGGTGCACAGTAAAGACAACCGGCCACAGATTCTGATTATAAAGTGCTAGGGGAGAGTAAAAACTGCAGACTCCATTTTAAAAAGTGGAATATAAGCATTAATCGGCTGAAACATATAGGGCCTCGTTAGGATGTCAGTTAGAAAGCCTCCGACCGACATCCTTGGTTTGACTTCCGACCGCCGTATTATGATTATGGCGGTGGGAAGTCAAACCGGCGGTCATTCCGGGTGGCTTCTGACGGGCTCAAAGAGCTCTTCGGCCAGCCGGAAACTGCAACATAATCCCTTACAGACGGAGTTTCCACCGTCGGGATTATGATGTCAGTTTCCGACAGGCTTTTCATGTCGGGTTTTTCAACATGAAAAGCCTGTCAGAGAGCGACTGGGCCCCATGCCTCCGGTTGAGGGCCTGGGGGGCACCTATGGTGCCCCCCTATAAATCCCTGGACTGTGTGGCAGGCACCATGAGATACCTACCATGCGGTGCAGGGATTTACAGGAACTCCCATTTCTCTTTGGGAGTATGTGCTGCAGCCGGTTTCCGACCGCTGCACAAGCTCCCATAGAGATAGTGGCGGTTCCTCCCCCAAGGCAGAGGAGCGTTGCCCCACTGCTCAAGGAGCAGTGTAAACAAAAAAATAAAATGATAATAACTGAAGTTATTATAATTTTATTTTTGGTATGGTCAGGCTAGGGCGGGGTGGGGCTTGGCTCCCCTGACGTCAGGGAGGAGGAGTGGTTGTGCACTCTGTAAAGTGACAAAACAATGAGAGAGCAAGGGAAAAATGGGGTGCGTCCGTATCCCCGGTATAATGATATCTTAAACAGAAAGGACGAACCCTCAGTGTGGATGTGGTACAATCACTAGTTACGTTAGTACATGGACCCACTAGGTTTGTTTAAAAGACCCCTCACACACCAACCTAGTTGGTGTCATGCTTCATCATTGGGGTCCCAACCGGGTGGCCGAATGCCGCCCGGTTGTGCTACAACGCCTGGTTACAGCGGAGCTGGTTGGTGTATATGTGAGATGTGATGTAAATTAAAAATATCTCTGAGAATCCCTGCCTGTAAACTTTATTAGTGGCGGCTCAGGATATGGTTAAAAATAAGTGTGGTGCAACTAGAATCGGAAATTGTTATCCCTAGTTGACTAAGTGTGTGGTCAACATGTTTCAGCCCACAATGGGAATTACGTGGGGCTTTCTTCAGGACCGTGTGGTGAAAAAGTGAGTAGTGCCACGTGAAAAGAGTAAAATGGTACCTACACACGTGCTAAGGTGTGTGGACTAAGTGTCTCCGTACTTACGGACACTGAAAATACACTATGTGTGGATTGGGCAGCCGATCGGGACTCGGGAGGGGTCACATCCGGTGACCGAATTTGGTATCGAGAAGGAACCTGTCTAAGAACCTAGTGCGGTATCCCGTCGTCCACACTTATTTTTAACCATATCCTGAGCCGCCACTAATAAAGTTTACAGGCAAGGATTCTCAGAGATATTTTTAATTTACATCACATCTCACATATACACCAACCAGCTCCGCTGTAACCAGGTGTTGTAGCACAACCGGGCGGCATTCGGCCACCCGGTTGGGACCCCAATGATGAAGCATGACACCAACTAGGTTGGTGTGTGAGGGGTCTTTTAAACAAACCTAGTGGGTCCATGTACTAACGTAACTAGTGATTGTACCACATCCACACTGAGGGTTCGTCCTTTCTGTTTAAGATACACTCTGTAAAGTGCCCATGAATGTTTGACCAGCCCTCTCGGCACTTGGCTTGTTCTCCATGCAGGCTGCATTACAGCCTGCATGGAGAACATACCCAGGCCCCCATTCCCTGGCTGAGCGCTGGGCCACGGCGCTCAGACCAAGCACAACGCTGCATTGCAGTGTTGTGATTGGCTCAGGGGAGCCTGGGTGCTTACCAAGCACAACGCTGCATTGCAGCATTATGATTGGCTGTGGGGAGCCTGAGTGCTTCCTGGTCCCCAGAAGAGACTCACTCGATGTGGGAGAGACGTGGCGATGGAGAGACAGCAGCGAGATCAGGTAAGTAATTTTTTTATTTTGATTTAAAACCGCCCTCTCCCCCCCCCCCCAGGGCCACCCCCGTACCTTACCGGCCGCCACTGCATAGGGAAGTGGGAGTTTGAAACTGCACCATGTACGATCGCATTGTGATAGTGTGTTCGGAACCGCCGACCTATGGTTGGTTGGTTCCCACACCGAAACGGTCTGCCCGACATCGTAATTAGGCCCATAATGTTAGTTAATGTAATATGAATGATGGCTAATTAAGCACATGTCCACTTACATTGTGTCTACCCATACCCCTTAGGAATCTTTTGTTTATATTTCTGAGGGACTAAATAGAGTTATAAATTGCACTTGTGAATTGAAATGTGCAACACATGAACATTTACTAAATGCATCAGTAAGTGGATCTAAAGCTGGGCCACTATATGATGCGATTTTACATCCAGGACATTTTCGCCATAATTATCGATTTGACAATGTTGCCACACAATATATCATCTGCTGCAAAGTTTGCAGACTTTAACAAAACATTGTTTCTAGCTCAAACAGATCAAATGTTATAAAAATGCTTCCACATGTGTTGAAGGTCATTCACAAAAAGTTACTGGTCATCTTACAATTGCTTATTCTTGAATTTGGGTATATAATTGAACTAACAAAGGGAAATCTTTGCCCAGACAGTGCAAATGTGTAGAAATGACAAAATGATGAAGTAACACCATCCCAAAATGGCGCACATTAAGCAGCATAATTTGCCTTTTCTTGCTGCATAATTCATACAAGCAAGCCACGTAATTTGGTCATCATCTGTCACATAATTCCAGTGGCGCTAATCTAAAGCGCATGCATATAAGACGTGATGCACATGCTGTAGTACCTAAAGCGACGACTATAGTGATTGTATTAAAAAAGTAAAAATTACTATGCTGTTTACACCATAATGCAAGACCAGGAGATAAAGAGATAAGTAAAAGGAATTTTTATGTGATAGGAGAATATAGCTGTATTGTAGAAAACAGCACAATGCCTAAGGCCTGAGATTCCTAATGTTGATGGTTATTTCTCTGGTTCCAGTAGCAGGCATTTCTAAGAAATCAATGCTAGGTCGATTTGCATAAAAATACAACATCTTTCCTCTTTTGACAAGAAAAAAAAGCAGGAGAAATGAATCAAATGTGTATGCTGTGGATGCCTAAGCGATTCAGAGATTGAATTTGTGATGTTGACGAAACTTCAGCTAGTGAGAGCATGCCACCCTGATTACCTAAGATTCTTATCTTCACTCATCACATTACATCCGCTCTGTGATCTACATTGGCTACCAAGGAAATGCTTCAGATTATTAGAAGGTGTATTACCAAGCATTGATTTGTGAGTAGCCCACCTTTTCACCAATGCATTCATTGTTCCAGTCTGAAAGCCCTTTCTATGTGTGATCTTCTGCAATGATGCTAGAAGTCCTGCATGAATTTCTTGCTCATTAATAATAATGATCTATGTTTATGTAGTGCTTGATACCACAGTGTTTCTGCTGTGAAGTGCTGTAAGTAATAGCTGTCACTATCACATAACTAAGTGGAACGCACTGGCGTAACGAAACTTGAGGGGGCCCCCCTGCAAGTTATGTGGAGGGGCCCCCTCCGGACTCAATAAGGAGCTCTCCGTCCAGAGTACTAGGCTGAGGGGGCCGCCTGGAGCTTGGGGGCCCAACCGCACCACAGGGGCTGTGGGGCCTGTCTTACGCCCCTGGTGGAACGCTATTTATAGACCTCAGAAGTGATCTGCAAGTCACTCAGAAATCAGCAGCGAGTGTTAAACTCACTGAGCCATCTTGTAGAGCTTAATTTTCGGATTGCCGCAGTGAGTTAAGCACGATCCTCTCAAAGCAGAATTTCATGATTGGTTGAGGAGATTCTAAAAACCTTTCCTATCAGAACTTCAAAGGTGGTGTGGGGAGCAAAAAAGGATCCAAGTAAGAAAAAAGGGGCCGGTGAATGAGATTTGAGCCAGTGAAGAGAGAAAAAGGGTTACATAGACAACCAGAAAGGATCCCACACCTGTGCATGTTTCCCTATAAAACTGAGAAGGAGGATTATATGGAAGTTGGGACGTGTTTGGCAGGGTGGAGCCTCTGTAGGATTGGTAGGGCCAGGGTAGAGTGAGTCGCGTTATAAACTGCACCCTCCACCCCCTTGATACCTATCACACAAGATGCTTATATGTATACTTTTCAAAAAGCAACCCCTAGCATCTGAGTTTATTTTTTAAGGGTAGTGTCCTGCTCCGATTTACATTCAGAAACTACTCCTATGCCTGTGTGTGATACTTTTGCCAGGTCCGGTGACAAAGGACTTCCACATCAATACAAATCATAAAGATTGTGTGAAAAATATATATAGGAAGTGCCTCACGTAAACGCAACTACCGAGAGTCTGTCGGCTGTTACTCACCAACTGGCTCGCTTTCTCATCATTGTGGCTTTCCTATACAAAAAACGGAGGAACCAACACTAGGACTAAATCTAATAGTGCTGTTTGTGAGTGCCCCTGTCAAGTCGAGCCACACATTAGCCTCCCTTGGTCCTCGTAGAGGAAGGAATGACTGTACTAGCTTCCTCACAAAAATATTATATATTAAAAATGAGTTAAATGTGTCATCTAGTGTATGTCTGTATTCCATGCCCATACTCAAGATTACAACCAAGTCACATGTTTAGGCCATTTTACTGTAAATGGCTGACATGTTTTATTGCCGCACAACAACTTACTGGCAAATTCATCAGGGCACGAGGACCAATTATCACCCAGTTATGCACCAGACCGCATGGCCCCTGTGTGAATGCCTACTAGTAGGCCATAAGAAGAACATATCTGAAGACAATACTGTGGTTCCCGCCGGTGTCGGAAATCTGTCTAGAACCAGAGTACAGTGAGTTACGTGCCAGGAATTCCCAATTTGTATTGATGTCAATAACATGCTACTGAGTCAGGCCTGTGCCTTCAGACCCTTTAAGAGGCACAGAGCTTGGTAGAAAGGCTAATGCTTTAGAAAGACAATATGGACACTGTGGCAAAATCACCCACTTAAGAAATTTTATAAGTGATAAAGCTCAGCTTTTAACTGGATAAGTCTTAGAGATTTGTGTGTAGTATTCAGGCCATGGACTGCTGTCCTAGCAACACGGCTCAGTGTGTCAATTAGCCTCTTTGAACATCTGTTTGTAACCTGCCAAAAACTGATATCAAAACCAGGTCTGTGCCCAATAGAATGACCAGTGTGGGAACTGCAACTTAAATTGAATACAGGCAGGATAGCTCCTTCGGTTGTGACCCTGCGCATAGAGCAGTGTGACACTTGCAGGCGATAGAATCATATATGGGGTTACTAACTTAGCCTTTGAGCATTCACAGGTTAATACATTTAACACCATTAAATTTTAAAACAAGAACTCCTACCAAATTTCCAAATGTGCAACTGCAAATTATCTCATTATTTTGGCTTTCATAAGGTTGTTCACGTTTCTAAAGAGGATCTTTCCTCGGATGCCACTTGGTCCAATCATGAAATATTGAGTTGTGTGTTATATTGAGTTGTGTGTTAGTAGCAGAGCTCGATTATTCTGAGCAGGGAGGTTTCACTTCTCTCTTAAAGCAAATGGTACATGGTTGCATATTTGGCTTCAGGTATCTGACTCTCGTGAATCCCTGATTCATATATACACCACCGCTATATGTTATTATGTCACAGCTTCTATAGTACATCTTCCAAAAATATGAATCCCTTCAAAATATAATTTGCTAAAAATGTAGGGTTTTCAGACTATGATAAATTGAGCGGCCCTATTACAGAACTTGTATAGCTCCAATGTTTCCTTCAAATTTAGATATTGAAGACATTTTATGCCTGGCTTGATATTGCAGCTGTCTGCAGTATGTATTGTTACTAATTCTTTAAAAAATATACTTAGGGCCTGATTGTGAGTCAGGCGGACCATTATCTCTACCGCTCCACCTGATACCAGGTGCGGGATTCTGGGTCTGATTTTACAGGCTGGAAGTGTCAGCCTGTAAAATCACAAGGCTTTGCTTGCAACAGAAGCTTTTTCTTGAGCAACAAAAGTATTCTTCCTCTTCTCTTTACTGCCATCCAAGCCCCTCCTCCACCACCCCTCCCCATCCCCTCACAGGAAATCTACTGTTCCCAATTACCTCATGCTCAAAGCAGGTGTGAAATGGGAGTGCTAAACCCCTCAGAATAAGGAATACTGTGTGTAATTCTTCAAAATAAGTCTGTGCCGCATAGGTATTCCCCCATCCGAGGGGGTCTAACTCATACTAGACAGAATTTATGTAGAGATACTCGTCAGTAATGGAAATTCTGGCAGCTGCAAATCTCCACATGGACTTCCAACCAACTCATAATGGAGGCCATAGCATGCTGTCTAGTGGAGTATTACCCTCTTACCCAAAGCTATTTGGTGTAGCATGCCGCCTTCCAGGAAAGACTTCCTTTTCAAAACATGAGGGACAAATTAACTTCGGAAAAGTATGTTCAATCATCACACAGCTTGTCGCATTTAATTCCTAACCTCCTTAACGCATTCTTTATAGAAAACAATCCTTTTTTGCCACATTTTCCAAACACTGGCAAAGGTAATAGGGTGGGCTTTAATGTGAGAAACAAAATTGGTGCATGCAACACGTGTAAGTAGCATTTGTGAATGCCTTTATTTACATGCATTAGCACAGTAACACCAGGCCGGTTCTTTTGGCCGTGTTTTAAAGGTTTCTAGAAGGGATTGAGCCTCTCTGACTCTTCCCAACCACAAATCACAAATCCCGGAGTGTCCCATGCTTTCATGCTAACTACATTTGTTTTCTTTGGTCTTCTCGTATTCTTTTCAACAAGTGTCATAAAATAGAGTTTTCACTTAGCCTATTGTAACACGTACTCAGATAATTTAGTAATGGAGAAGCTATCAATTAGAATATTCATTTACATTTCTAATTCTAGAAACACGATCTGAACTACAAACGATCTTTAATGATACACATTTGCGAATAAAGTATTATTAATGATACACATTTGCTAAATGAGCATCAAATGGCATTCGCACTTTGTTCTCCTATGTCTTGAAAGGTTCTCACGGTGACCCGTGGTTAGTGATATTCGCTGCCACCATCTTCTAAAAATAATTTATTTTATTTAATTTTACACTCTATCTAAAGTCTCCTTTCCTGCTTCCAACTTGTTGACCTCTGATATAAATTCACGCCCTGTCTCTGAGGAGCGTCCATGTTGAACAGCTCCCAAACACTGGGCACAGTTCCATACCTCATGTCATGTACAAAGCAAATTACTGCAGTGAAAGTATTCAGGTGACTGAACATCTGGCGGGAACATCTGGCTGTGCCTCTGTAAACTGGATCCTTGTCTGCCACCAATAACATGATGTATTTAATTCTAATGGTATGACCCATTCTTAGCACTATTTCCAGTAATTGCATGGTATACCTCAGGCAGAGCTCCTGGGTTAGGGGATTCATCAGCCACGGCCCGTGCTGGTAAAAGCTGTGGGGGTGGGGGGTGGGTTCGACAGACGACGACAAGGGAAATTATTTATTTATTTAATTTTCCCTCGTGGTCGTCTGTCGAATCCCCCCCATCCCGGTCCCACCGTCTCACCGCTCTTACCTGCACTGGCCGCTGCTGGGATTCATATCATTTTATTCATCAACTGTTCATTGAATATAGAGATATTTGTTATTTTGCTATAAAATGAAATTTGATGCATTTCTTTAGCACCAAGAACCAAAAGAACATTTTCAGTGAATTACAGGAGATCTTGGCCTTAAAGACTTTAAAAAGCAAGAATTCAGGAAAGTTGACTGAAAGTTTCTTGCTTTTAAACCAACAGTACCATTAAAGAAATTTTCGGAACACAACTTTAATAGAGGGATCAGGCCAAAAATGAGGCACCCACATAGCACTACAAATTATTTTCCATTTAGGAGAAAGACTGTCTCTTGAAAGTCTCTAAACAATATTGCAACATTTTACTTTTTAGCAGTGTAGATGCGGGCATTCTGAATAACACTGCTGAAACATTTCAATGCCAAAACATATTTTCCCCACTCAAGATAACAGAATATAAACAGATTGTGACCACCCACAGGATTACATTGGAGGAGGATATTAGCAAATACAGCAGACAGCACCGAAATAAATGGTGCAACACTTTTAATCTCAAAATGTGGAGATTCTGAAAGACAAGTATTAGAAAGTCAAATGGTGGCCAAAAACTGTTGCGGTAGAGATCAAGTAATACATATGTTTACATTTACTATTCTAATTTCCTATAACCCTATTTGGCTACATATAACACCCTGTGATCCACTGACTGCTTCTGTGGAGAGGCTATCTACACTCGGAAAATAGAAGAGAGAAATACAGAGTGGTTCAAACACCAGTGGAGTACTATTTTAGCAATCATTATTTAAATGTAGGTTCCCGGAAGGGCATCAGTCATTTAGGCGTGCTCACAATACACCAAAGCGATATAGGCTTGATTGGACTCCCAGAGCTCCTTACAGAAGCACTAATATATTTTGCAATGAAAGTGGACTAGGAGACTGTTACATCTGCTTTGACTTCAAATGCAGCAGACATCCAGATTAAGGTTGCATTTTGTTCTGGAAGGGACATCTCCCCAGGTGCATCCTCACCAGTCCCTAGTAGACAAGTAATCTGATTTGTCTTGCGTGAATTGGAGATGGAAGTTCTCTTGTTCCAAAAGGTTATCCCTACTAGGCTACCTCATACACAGAATTAGTTATTGCAGGAAGGGATCACCGCACGTGGCTCACAACCCTGATAAAGCACAAAAGTCTTCTAACCCTGCTGTGTTCAGTTAGTAGTGCTAGAACCAGTGGGTTCTATCCAAGAAGGTAGCATGTCAACAGAGGTTCCTTGATCAACAGCCTAGAAGACTATCTTTCCTGGTACCCTCCTATGGAAGTGCCAGTGACTCTGCCCTTCACTTGAGGGGGATGGAAGGTACCTAGAAGAGTGAGGTAAACATGTTCATTGGTGCAGATCCAGACACTTCAGCTCTGGACACATCGCCTAAGCATGCAGCAGGACATCCTCAGTCAGGCCTCCCTCCTCCTGCCCCAAGGTGTGCCGTAACACCTCCTAAATTGGAGCTCCCGAGGTCCTGTCCACTGTCAATGGTTTCCCTGGTAGCGTGCAATTTATAGACCACCTTGATGATATACAGTCTGAAGTCCATTTGGAAAGACCATTTCTCCCCGCACATGTACTTTAAGGGCTAGCGGAGGTGGTCAATTGATTCTCTCGATTGATCAAGGAATGCTGCCATGCAAATGAGCTATCTTTCCTCTGAGAAATCCCACCGGGGGCCCTCTACCTGAGCATTTCGATGTTTTTAAAAGGGTGACATAATTTTATTAATAGGCAGGGCCTATTTCATGGTTAAAATGCACATATATAGCTTGCTTGCTTTATTGAGGAGATGTACCTTCTATAATACATGGACATTTGCTAATCCCAGTATAAAAACCTGTCTCTTATTCCCATATTATAGGCGGGTTGTGACGTCTCTTCTCACATGTAACAACGAAGTGTAATAACGAAATGATGTAGCTACTCAGCAATAACTTATTACAGTTGAGTTGTGATGTCATAATGCACGCTGACTGAGCTACCAGCCAAGGTAAAAGGGAAGTCACAGAGCATAATTAGAGCTAACAAGGAAAATGAGAACTGGCTTTTAATTGCTCTGCTCTGTTTTTTCTAAAATGAACAGATGTCAGCGTAAAGTAGAAATTTATTGCAAAGTGTATATTTTTTGCATGTAGTTCTAGAAAGGAAATAAAAAATCTCACTGCATGTTACTATTGATTCTGAGGTACAGTCCCTTTTCGAAGTGAGTTATATTAAAGTGCCTCGGGGTTGTTTCTGCTTTTTGGAGTGTTTAATTTTGCACTGCATGTACTGTACAAATAAACCATTTTGTATCAGGATGAAAAGGATGAAGGGTTGGGGGAGGAGTAGTAGTAGGTGAGAGAAGTGAAGGAGATAAGAGAGAAGATGTGTAGGAGGAGCAGAGGTCAGTAGAGGGTAGAGGCGAAGGAGGGAAGAGTTGGGGAAAAGAGAAGGACAGAGAGATTGGCAGGGATGGTGTAGTTAGCAAGAAGGAGAGTATATTGACCAGCGGATCAGACAGAGGAGAGTAGAGAGCTATAGTGCTTTTTGGGTCAGGTATAGTATGAACATGTGAGTCATGAATAGTTGTCAAAAACATCCAGATGGGTTGGGCTGTTGTGATGTTTGTGGATAAGGACTTCCAGAAGGAAGAGGCTGCTCCTGAGGAGCAGTGACGAAGAGCGTGAGAGGTTCTGAAGACAAGGTTTTCTTTGCTTCTCAGATTCCTCGAAACACCTGACATTTTGAGCAGGTCAGTCAAGTAGGAAGGGGCTTGAGCATGGATTGCTTTGAACACCAAGCATTCCGGTTTGAATTGAATTCTGGCTTCGATAGGGAGCCAGTGCAGGTCTGCAAGTATTGCGGAGACATGATCAGATTATTTAAATGAGGAGAGTAGTCAAGTTGCTGCATGTAAAATGCCTTTTAGCGGTGGTAGGACTGACAGAGTGGCCCCAGCTAGTACAGCATTTCCAAAGTCTAAACTGGGTTGAAAGGCTTTTTTGGTTTGCTGAAGATAAAATGAATTCTACCTTTTTAGGATTGAGAGGAAGAAAGTTGTTGTTTGTCCAAGTTTAGATATTGGGTAGGATCTTTCTTAAGCTGGGAATGTCATTAAGAGTTGAGGTAGAGTTGAATGGCATAAACCAAAAAAGGGTGGGACTGGGGCCGAAAGAGGTCCAGCATACGTGCCCCTATAGGTAATTTGTAAAAAAAAGTGTATGCAGTTCCTGTGATGGAGTCAAGATCTACCAAGAGGCCGGTCGGGGAGTGCTCCCTTAGGAGCAAGGGCCTTCACACACCTGAGGGGTGTCATGCTTCATCATCGGGCAGCTCCTACTTCGGCCTGCAATGCCCAACAGGCCCTGCAAGGCGGCTCTTTGCCTTTAGTTCTTTTTGCTGATGTGAAGAGTGAGGTATGGTGGTGGAGTGCGTGAATGAGTGTGAGTAGATTGGAAAAAATGTGCAGTAAAAATAACTAAAAGAACCCAAAACGCTGTTTAATCACTGGGTTCCTTTGAACGACATCCATGTATCCATGAGTGGCAACTTTTGAGTCTTTGTGAATTTCTGTCAAGAGTTCAATATAAAGGGTGAAAAGTATAGGGGATAAAATAGATCTCTGTGGGACTCCCAAAGCGGGATGGATCAGAGACACTATTGTTGATTTTACAATAGAGGAGTGACTGGCTAGGAAGGAAGTAAATGATTTAAGGACTGAGTCTTAGACTCTGAAGTGGTGTTTGACTGGGTCGATTGATTGTGTCAAAAACGGCAGGTAAAGCCAGTATGACCAGAGGGCATGATTCACCTTCGTCCGTTATACAGTGAATGCCAGCAAGGATTTTTAATTTTAATGAAGCCGTTTCAGTTCCGTGGCCTGCTCTGAAGCCAGATTGGTAGACTGCTAGTACGTTTTCCTTGTTGATAAGTTCAGTGTGTTGAAAGGAGACACATTTCTCAATGGTCTTACCAAGCCAAGGTAGGTTTGCGATTAAACTATAGTGTTCAAGGAGATTGGGTTTTTTGAGCATGCGCTATGGACATCAGGGGTTACTTTATCTTGTATGTAACATGTCTTTAAGTTCTCTTCATAAAGGTAAGATTTTTCTCCTCAAGGGACACAAGTGCACTCTTGAACCATGTTTTATGAGTATGTCTCATTTTATGACAATAAACTGTCATATTAAATAGTTTCCAAACAAAGACACCTACACTGATGATATCCGCTCTCTAATTTATAGCATTAAGCACCCATTCATATTCAATGGTTAGGATTAAAGAGAGCGAAAGAGAAAGAGAGAGAGAGAGAGAGTTGGAAAGACATCAATATACTGTTCGGTCACTAAGTGTGAAAATAGGTTTTTCGAGGGCATTCGGAATAACTCATTTTATTTTGTACCAAACTGGTGTTGTTTTTCAACACCCTGTCACCGTTCCTTTAATTTAGCACAGAGAAATATTTAATTAAACCAGAGCAGGGAAAATATTTAATTAAAGTCGCACATCGCATTCAAACAACACATGTAAATGTCTCTGTGCATGAAACAGGATGCACACCTGAATTTGGAAATTCGTTGTACACATATATCACCTGCTTGCCTCACAGTCTCATTTTGTTATTGCCAGAATGCAATTGTAGACACTGATCTCGGGGTCAGCCATTACAAAAGTGAAGTGCACGGTTGGGAGCACTAAGCATGTCTATTGTTGGAGTGATTATTTCAAGAGGCGACTGTAAGAGACACCCAGTGGAGGTTTTAATGCAAGATGCGCTGCAGGGAAGGCGCATGTTTTCTTAATCCATGTCTAAAACGAGTTCCTGGAAAGCACAGCAGAGACATTTGCCAAGCATTTTTTAATTCGAAAATATGTAAGTGGGCCACCTAACGAAGTCATGCTGGTTAATTCTAAATAAGGCACTTACCAGTTTAAGTGCATAAACCACGAAAAAAGCTGTCCAAAAAACAGGATTGACGAAACAGGTTTGCGAAGTGTAGCGTGGGTCACAAAATGTTAAGGTGACAATCCTGAAAGCACAATATGCCCCTATTATGTCTGTTTTATCGTCTTTAAAGTAGTATTGCTCGCAACCAGAGTTTCTTGTACATTTTTAGAAGATAAGTGACCAGCAAGAATTTGGCTGCCACCAATTGAAGTTTCTTAGGGCTTGCCTGCCAGAAAGTGCAAGTTGCCTGGATGCAAAAGACCTATTGTGGGCTTATCAAAAACTTACAGTGGATTTACAGCCTGCCTAGTGCTGGCATTGGTTGGCTTTATTGTCACTTCTCAATTGCTTAATCTTATTATTTGGCGGCTTGCTTTGCTCTTTTTGTGTTTGTCCCTCCCCGGAGCATGGCCTCTTTCACATCTTTTTGACTGTCTGACTTGCATTCCTTCCCTGGCTCACTTTTTGGGAGCTACTTTTTTATTTTTGATTAAACACTCCAAAAGGGGGCATGTGTTTTCCACCTCTCTCTCTAATGTGCTTATCCTCCACCAAATATCTCACTCTCTCTCTCTCTCTCTCTCTCTCACACACAGTCCTTTTTTTAAAATATACTTCAAATGTTTTGCAGTTCCAGGCAGCAAATTGCTGCCTCTTTTGCTTTTAAAAAGTGTTTTTGCGCTAGCCAATTTTTTTTTTTTAATGGGACCTGGTTCATTTAGTATGATCTTGCATTAATGCATGGTGGGGCATGGCTGCACATGCATTCACCTATGAAATCACATGGGCAGCAGCCACATCGGCCTCATTCTCGGGCCTTTTTTCTGAAAATGTTGTCTGATTCTGCACAGTATCAGCAAACAGCATTGTCAAAGCCAATAGATACAACAGCGAGATCTGTTGACTTTACCTATGCTTGTTTTTATGAAGTCATGCCTCGAGACAGCTTTAGCTGTGTTACCAGCCTCACATAATCAAACCAAACCATAAATAAAATGCACACCTATGTACTTACAAAGGGGATGGGGTTGGGGGTGGGTTATACGTTTTCTTTAATCCTCTGTTCAAATGCCATTCACGTTTTGATGCCCATCAAAGCATAGCGTATGAGGCAGTGGGTGGGGCTACGTAAGCCATTGGCTTTTTGCCCTGTATTTTATGGTATTTTTTTGATTGATCACAAGTGCACATCCACCGAAGAAGAAGGGCACTTCACTGTAATGGTTGATGGGTCAATATTTCTTTTTTTCACTATTTCTTTTCCATTCGTTATTTTGTTTTATTTTTTAGTCATCCTCTTCCGTTTAAACTCTTTTCAACTTACAGTAATTCAGCGCCAATAATACAATTTCTTTGAGCCAATGCAAATCATATTTTCATGTGATGTGCATTAAACTAAAATAAAAAAATCTATACTTTTTCTAAGTGTTCCTGCCTGCTAGGAAACCCCTATATATTTTTTATTAACACTATGTTACATGGTGAATTGTTTCTTAATTTTACCTTTTTATCCATATAGTTGTCACATAGGGGTGGAAGCATGTTTTCCTTTTTTCTTCTTTTTATTTACATGATACATACATGCAATTAAACATAAAAACATGATAGTAATCACACCAGCTTCTCAAGGCCAGACCAATTGCCTTTTGCAATGCTTGTTATAATCGGGTAGTCTTTTAGGAAACCCCAGCTAAAAGGCCAATTTGTCCTATCAGCAAGCCATTTTGTGTCCAATAGTCTTCACCACCCTTGGGGCTATAAGAAGCACACATTAAAGATTGATCATAGTCAGTTGGTGTTTAGTCGTGACTTTTATTTTTTTCAAAAACATAATACAGAATTCTTCATATTTTTAGTGGCTCCAATCTTTTCTCCCTTTTTAAAGGCAGCTTTAAGTGAAACTTTCAAATTCTCAGGTTTCATATGTAACTGTTTTACGTGGTATTTGTTTGTGCAGAAATTAATAGGCCATCTCTGAAATGCAACAGATTATGCATTGTGGCGTGTCACCCATAACTGAGTGCATCTAAGACTGTGCTTGGCCAGCAAGAGAAAATATTTGCAATAAATCACTCGAAAAGCACAGAACATTATTGAACACCTATAAAATCGCAGTCTGGTTCCAATTACCATTAGGAAACAAGAGCAGGTGATGGATTGTTATTGTCTGACTATGAGCTTCCTGTCATTGCCACCTCTTTCTGTTTCTTTCATGGTGTCCTTACTCTTGTTGCCTTTTAGATAACCTTTTCCCATCTTCACTTCAGCTATTGGGAGCCGGAAAATTCTAGAACAAAACGCCACAGCGAGGCTGTCTTTGTGTCGTTTAGAAAAGTTAACTAATCTACATACATTGTGCCCCCCTACCAATGTTTGCTACTTTGACCTGATCCATACCTTTCCTTTCCCCAGTCCAGCTGAGGTTAGTAGAGTAGAACAGCTTCACAGTTAGGGCCTCATTTATGAAAACTGTTGCATCGCTACGACAAAACAGCGATGCAACAGTTTTCACTGCGCCCTCCTTGCGACACGATGGATGCGCCATATTTAATGTACAGCACTCCATGTCACAAGGAAAGACACATACGTCAGGAATCCTGACGTATCTGTCAGTCGCAAGCATAACGCAACTCCAGCAATGCGTAGGGGAGGCCTATCCTTAATGCACTGCGTCACCCTACGCCTGTCAGAAGGCAGGCATAAGGTTTTTACGCAATGGCATCCTAGAAGTGGCGCACTGAAATCTTATGGATTTCAATGCGCCACTTCTACGAGGCTTTTATGCGGGGGAACGCCAACCCTGCATAAATTTTACCTGGTGCAGGTATAATGTGGCGCATGGGTTTACAAAGTGACGCATCTGCCTAGATGCGTCACTTTGTAAATAGGGAGGAACGGGGCGCATTATTTACGCCACCGGTGCGTCACAAAAGGTGATGCACCGGGCGGCGTAAAAGTGTTGCAAGGGCTCATAAATAAGCCCCTTAGTTTTTGCCTTTTCAGCAGAGTACAAGGGTCTGCTGAACAAGGGGTACTCCAAAATTGTACCCACAGTCGCTTTTGAGAGTGGTTGCTGTCGTCTCATCAGGCAGGGGTGAAATTGGCTATGGCTGTTTGTACTTGTGGGATGGGGAATTGCAGTAGCGGCCCGTGGTGGGAGTGCTGCGGGCGGTGGGGCAGGGCGGGGGAGGGGCAGGGTGGGGGTAGTAACTCCGGCTCACGGCCGACCGGAGTAATGTAAAGAAATAAATAAATAAAACGAATTTCATTGCGCGCGCTGAAACCCATTTGGCGTTTCAGCGCGCGCAATGAAATTCGTTTTATTTATTTATTTATTTACATTACTCCGGTCGGCCGTGAGCCGGAGTTTACTACCCCCAACCCTGCCCCTCCCCCGCCCCGCCCCACCGCCCCGCAGCACTCCCACCACGGGCCGCTACTGGGGAATTGCTAACCTCGTGGAAAGTTCACTTAGTTGCCTCTAACTTGGATTCTTCACTGTCCCCTTTAGTGCTGTATGTTGGTTTTAGCATGTATGTGAGAAGCTTGTTACATTCTGGGTGTCCTACTGCTGTGCGAATAGTGTTTTCTGCAAAATAAATGTGATTGCAGCACAAGACGCAGATTTCGCTTCTGGTTGTCTATGCTGTAGTTAATGTGACTACATATACAAAGCTTTCGAATGCATTGTAAAGCCAGGAAGTCTTCTGGAGGGTGTGAGACTCTGCATTTGCACTCTACCGGTCCTGGAGATTTGCTGCAGAACATTAGAAATTCCAAATTTGGTTTGGCTGCCTGTTTACCTCAAGGGAGGCGAGGGAATTTTTATGGTGTAGAGTGGGTATGGGTTTTTGGGTGGCAAGGGAATTTTCGGGGTTTAGGATTGGTATAGGTTATTGAGTGCCAAGGAAATTTTTAGGGTTTGGGGGGTATGGGTTTTTGGGTGGTAAGGACATTTTTAGGGTTTAGGGTGGGTATGGGTTTTTGGGTGGGAAGGGATTTTTTGGGTTTAGGGTGAGTATGGGTTTTTGGGTGGCAAGAGATTTTTTAGGGTTTTGGTGGGTATGGGTTTTTCGGTGGTAAGGGAGGGTTTAGGGTGTGTATGGCCTTTGGGGTGGTAAGGGACTTTTTAGGGATGAGATTGGGTATATGTTTTGGGTGGTATGGCATTTTTAGGGTTTATGGTGGGTATGGATTTTTGGGTGGTAAGGGAATTTTTAGGGTATTGGGTGGGTATAGGATTAAGTGTTGAGGGTTGGTAAGGGCAAAACAAAATCTTTTTTATTTTATTACATATAAATATATCTATATATAACAATATGTATGTGTTTAACACATATATTTATATCTATATGTAAAACTATAAATACATACATTCTTATATGTATGCATGTATATAAATTCCTACAAATATATATATTTTTTTTAAACGCATATGCTTTTACCAGTCATGCCTTTTCAAAGAAAAAGTAAGTATTTCGCAGATAACTATAAAGCCATTATATATATATATATATATATATATATATATATTCACTGAAAAAACCATAGGTTTCAGGCACGTTATAGTTAGAAATTAGCATTTAAAAAACCTTTGAAATTCACTGAAAAAACCACAGGTTTTAGGGACAGTTATAGTTAGTTGGACATTGCACTCGTACCAAACCCGTGAAATTCCCCCGTTATAGTTAGTTCAGCTAACTATAACTCGCGCCCCCGCAATTCACTGCTGATGACGTCACATATTACATCACTCATGACATGGTCAGTGACATCACTGATGACATCACTGATGACATCTCAAATGACATCACTGATGACATCATCTAGTGACTGTGTTTCTGTAAAATTTAAATATTTTTAATGTATATAGGGAAAGGCGTATTGAAGAATGAGTGGGTGTATAAGTGTTTGTATGGATGATTTAGTAGGTGCGTGACTAACTGTATAAGTGAGTGATTAAACGTATCTTACTGAATGCATGGGTTAGTGACTAAACTGGGTGAATGTCTGTATCCGTCTGTCTGTTGCTGTGTAAGTGGCTGCATGGGTTTGTGAATAGCTACATGAGTGTCTATATGAGTTATTGATTCGTTGTCTGAGTATCTGTATGGGTGCCTGAGTGTTTGTGTGGGTGGGGTGTGTGCGACTCTGTACATAGATGTGTGAGTGGGTGATTCACTGGGTGCATGATTTGAAGAGTGCGTCTGTGATGGACTGCTTGGGTGGGTGAGTGTGTGTATGGGTGTGTTAGTGAGTGAATGTATATCTCAGTGGTACATGTGTGAGTAACTACATATGTAAAAGGCAGTATATATGTGTGTTAGAGTTTTTAAAAGGCTATAAGTGAGAGTGTGTGATTGTGAGAGTGGCTGTATGGATGCGTGTGTGCTTGTATCAGTTATTGTATAAGAGCGTAAGAATGTGCTAGTATTTGTATGACTAAGTGAGCTGGTGTGTGTATAACTCTATAGGTGAGTAAATGGGTGTGTGATTAATTTTTTGCATGACTGACTAGGTGTGTGAGTACCTCTATGGATGAGTGGCGGTGTGTGAGTGTTTATATAGGTGTATGAGTGCATATGATAGTCCTGTACTGAGTGACTGTAAGTATGAGTGACTGGACGGGTGAGTGAGTAGATGTGTGTGTGTGTAGACCTAAGAATCAGTGAGTGGGTATATAGTTATTGGTATTGGAGTGTATATGGTTTTGCGAATGGCAGTCTGTAAATAAGAGTGGGTGTATCAAAAGTTATATTAGGGTGTGAGAAGATGCCTGAAATTATCACATGGATGATGTCATCAGTGATGTCATTTGAGATGTCATCAGTGATGTCATCAGTGATGTCACTGACCATGTCATGAGTGATGTAATATGTGACGTCATCAGCAGTGAATTGCGGGGGCGCGAGTTAATGTCCAACTAACTATAACTGTCCCTAAAACCTATGGTTTTTTCAGTGAATTGCAAAGGTTTTTTAAATGCTAATTTCTAACTATAACGTGCCTGAAACCTATGGTTTTTTCAGTGAATTTGTAAGGTTTTTTAAATGCTAATTTCTAACTATAACGTGCCTGAAACCTATGGTTTTTTTCAGTGAATTTCAAAGGTTTTGTAAATGACAATTTTTTAATTGTATTAATTGTTATATTTATTTTTTTGATACTGATTTACAACATTTTTTTCAACTATTTATTTTTAGATATTTTATTTTTTAAATTACATTGTAATTACATTATACATTACATTACAAAATATACTTTCTCAGAATGAATTACTTTAGTTTAAATACTTTGCAAATAGGCAATAGACTTTTAAGTACAGTAGTTACAGTTGTTGCAATGGGCAACACAATTTCAAACACAATGCAACATTGAGCTCAATGTGTATTTCTACTTAAATGCAATTAGTTACTTTATGGATTACTTTTCTCACCACAGGACTGGATCCTAGATTCAGTCCTGGGACATCTCCTGTAAACAGTTGAGTAAAAGCGTTTTGGTTACAGTAGTGATTTTTAAGGAATATTATTGTATTTTAAAAGTTTACACTTGTAAACTTTTTCACATAGAATCACCAATGTTATCCTATGGGAGGAAATTCACTTAGCAGGTAAGTAGTGTTATCGTTACTTTTTCTTACTCAGTGGTGGATCCTGGATCCAGCACTGGTGCATCTCCTGTAAACAGTTGAAAGAATGCGTTTAAGTCATACAGGCGATTTTTAAGGAATATTTGTAGTTTGTGAAAATCGACACTTTGAAACTTTTCTGCTGAAAACCAGACAATGGATTCCTATGGAAGGAAATACAAGTTACTGGTAAGTACGGTTAGAATTACTTTTCAGGGTCAGTGCTGGGCTAAAAGATGCAGCACTGGGTTCTCTCCTAGGTGAGTAAATCAGAATTCATAGTTCGGCTGATTATAGAGAAATATTATAAAGTTCCAAAACTCCACACTTAGAAGAATTTCCAAGTGAAACCAGTCAATGTTAGCCTATGGAAGGAAATTCAAGTTACTGGTAAGTACGGTTAGAATTACTTTTCAAGGTCAGTGCTGGGCTAAAAGATGCAGCACTGGGTTCTCTCCTGATAACAGGTGAGTAAATCGGAATTCGTAGTTCGGCTGATTTTAGAGGAATATTATAAAGTTCCAAAACTCCACACTTAGAAGAATTTCCAAGTGAAACCAGTCAATGTTAGCCTATGGAAGGAAATTCAAGTTACTGGTAAGTACGGTTAAAATTACTTTTCAGGATCAGTACTGGGCTCAAAGATGCAGCACTGAGGTCTCTCCTGATAACAGGTGAGTAAATCAGAATTCGTAATTCGGTTGATTTTAGAGGAATATTTGCACAATGGTGAAGGAAGGGGGTGGGGCTTGAGGTGACATGTCTGCAAACACGCCCTGTGGCGCGTTTTAAGTTGGAGAATTAATTCCTCCTCAATCCTGAGGGTCCCTAGGGGCCAACTAGCCCACCAGGAACCTCCAGTATGCGCCAGAGGCTGCGTTGCAGAGAGGTGTACAGAGGCCACGCCCCTTTTACAACACTCTGCAACGCAGCTCCGTGGCGCTTACTGGAGGTACCTGGTGGGCTAGTTGGCCCTCAGGGACCCTCATGATTGAAGAGGATTTAATTCCCCATCTTAAAATGCGCCACGGGGCCTGTTTACACACATGTCACCTGAAGCCCCGCCCCTCCCTTCACCACTGTGCAAACGCGCCCGTGGCACATTTTAAGTTGGGGGATTAAGTCCCCTTGAATCCTGAGGGTCCCTGGAGTCCAACTAGCCCACCATGTACCTCCAAAAGCGCCACAGAGCTGCGTTGCAGAGAGGTGTAAAAGGGGCGTGGCCTCTGTACACCTCTCTGCAACGCAGCCCCCTGGCGCAAACTGGAGGTTCCTGGTGGGCTAGTTGGCCCCCAGGGACCCCCAGTATTCAAGGGGAAATCGTTCCCCATCTGCAAACGTGCCAGGGGACGCGTTTGCAGACTGCTGCAGGGTGGGGGCGGGGCCTCCGGCACGATGCCGGTCTTTTAAAAAAAAAAAATTGTATGGGAGGGGGGCTGCGTGGCCCCCCTTCCCTTGGCCTCTTTTGGCCCCGGGGACCCCATCCCCCGGGGCATGAGGATTTTCATTTTTTTAAAAATTAAAATAAAACGGGAAGGGGGCCGCGTGGCCCCCTTCCCTGGGCCTATATTGGCCCCGGGGACCCCATCCCCGGGACATGCCCTCTTTTTTTTAATTTTTAAATATTTGGAGGGGGGCGGCGTGGCCCCCCTCCTCAGGCCATTTAAGGCCCCGGAAACCCCATCCCCCGAAGCCGGCCTTTCCTTTTTTTTTCTTCAATTTTTTTTTTTTTTGGGAGGGGGCCGCGTGGCCCCTCCCGGGCCACTACTTGCCCCGGGGACCCCATCCCCGGGCTGGCCCTCTCTGTTGGGGACTGTGGGGTGGTCCCCAATCCCCCACAGTCCCGCCGGCTCCCCGCGTCCCTTGGGAGCTGGCATTGCTTTCCACATGGGGAGCTGCTAAGATGCAGCTCCCCATGTGGAAAGCAATGTGCTTTGGATATTGGAGCGAGAGCAGGTTTCCCTGCTCTCTCTTCCAATATCCAGCAGTTTGCTATGACAGGACGGGAGCCGCGAGGCTGCCCGTCCTGTCATAGCAAACTACAGTGTCCCGGGGTAGGCACCCCGGGACACTGAAGGAGCCGGCCCTGGGGGAGCTGGCATTGCTTTTCCACATGGGGAGCTGCTAAGATGCAGCTCCCCATGTGGAAAGCAATGTGCTTTGGATATTGAAGCGAGAGCAGGTTTCCCTGCTCTCTCTTCCAATATCCAAGCAGTTTGCTATGACAGGACGGGAGCCGCGAGGCTGCCCGTCCTGTCATAGCAAACTACAGTGTCCCGGGTAGGCACCCCGGGACACTGAAGGAGCCGGCCCTGGGGGTGGCGGTCCCCAGGGCCATCAAGGGCTCCAGGAGGGGGCTGCGCGGCCCCCTCCCTTGAATTGCACAGCCCAGGGGAGGTGGTGGTCCCCGGGGCTCTGGGGGTCTGTAACGGACCCCCACATTTATGTTCTATGTGCCCTGGGGAGGTGGTGGTCCCCGGGGCGTGTGGGGGGGCTGCAGCCCCCCCCACACGTTATTTAAAATTTAAAAAAGAAGCCCCGGGGGGGGTGGCGGTCCCCGGGGCTGCAGGAGGGCAGGAGAGCCCTCCCGCACCATTTGTTTTATTAAGCCCTGGGGGGTGGCGGTCCCCGGGGCTTGGGGGGCCTTAGAGGCCCCCCATATAAACAATAAACCCACCCCCCGCATGCCCCCAGGACTTGGGCCACCCGGGGGCAAATTTGCATCGAAGCGCGGGAGACCGCGCTTCGATTTTTTTTTTTCTGGCAGGATCCGCGCACCCTGAGCGCATCCTGCCGATTTAAAAAAAAAAAAAATGCTTTTTTCTGCCCAGGGGGTCCTTGTGGGACCCCCTGAGCAGACCTAGAGGGTCAGGGTGTTTCTACCCTGCCCCCTTTGTGCGTTTTGCACACTTGTTTCTGTCCCTCGGTTCTACCGAGGGACAAAATGGCTGCCAACACTTCCTGATTTGGAGTGTTGACAGCCAATTAGCATGCAGCTCGTGATCGGGAGGGTGCGCGAATCCGACGCGGCCATAGATATATATGTGATTTTCATTTTGATTTTCACAGGAACTACTGAACGGATTTACACCATTTAACAAAAGGGTTCTTTCTGAACCAAGAACTACCTCTTTGCCAAATTTGGTGTAATTCCGTTCAGCAGTTCGGGCTGTAGCCGTGGCTAAAGTTTCCTATGGGAAAATGAATGGGGAAAACACGTTTTGGGACCCCCGTTTTTCTCGGCCCCGCTTGACGAATCACCCCGAAACTTTCAGGGTAGGAGCGGACCGGAGCGGGCCATAAAGTTTGAAAATTTCGCGAAGATTCGTCAACCGACGCAAGAGTTATTTCAAATAGAATGTCGCGGATTTCCTATGGAAAATAGGTCCTAACTATAACTATCTACTGGCGACCGCCAGTAGATAATATATATATATATATATATATATCCAAGTGCAAACGTGCGCTGAACAGATGCAACGGACTCCGGTATATAGCTGGTGCTAGTACTTTAGTTTTATTATCGATCTCGTGCTGCCCATGTCGCGTTTCGGCCACGTCCTGTGGCCTTGATCACATGACTACGCTGCGTCAATGTCAAACGTTTTAAAGGGAACATAACACCCCACGTGATTCGTGTTGTGATACAAATGAAATAAACAACATACTGCCTTATTGAGGGTACAATGATATCGACATAGTGGTAGCTCCTAACACAAATATATGAGCAACACTAGACAGAACAAACCCAAGGTATGTGAGATATCAGACATAGTCAATACAGACGATATATCTATTATTACGATACCTTCATGGATGCCGTGCAATTATAAATGTTGCATTGTTTTCAATCCTACAGTTTATAAATAAAGTGCAAATGCTATGGCATAAAATACTTAATAATATTCAGATGTACAAATGAACGCAATGATACAGTACATTGATAACTCTTAGCCTCTAATGGCTGATTGACAACAGGATGTGCAAACTTGCAAATGCTGAATTTATTGCTGTATGGCTGGCACTGTATTGTATCGCCATGGGTGTAACTACATGTTGATCCAACCAAATGCGGTGTGCTAATACGCAATAAAACCGCATAGACCACAATGACCAGTAGGTCCATGTGCATATTGTCGTACTGGGCTGCTGTAATGTAAGAACCATATACTGCGTACAAATATGCCAGTGAATGCATATAATAGCATACTTAGCTGATTGTGAAATTAATAATAAAAACTGTAGTTATTCCAATGTACAAATACGCGGTAATAATGTGCTTGTACTAAAACTTGACCAGCATCAATACGCAGTTCACTGATGTACAGAACAGCCTATTTCTAGTACGTATGGCAACTCAATTGTCGGAACCTTTGTAAAGGCCCCGTGCTAGCATGTAGTGACAATTAAAAGAGAATTGCAAATGCGCAGATATATTGTGCAAAACATCGCAATTCTAATATGCCATCCGTAATCATTGCTTACATCTATATATAGAATCCTAATAAGCCAAACACCCAACTCACTGATATGGATGGCATCAACTTCCGGGATCCATTCCATGGATCACATGCTAGCATGTAATGCTATATTACTAACACTGTGCAAATACGCTGTTATAATGTGCAAACATCGCAAATATCATGTACAGCAATCCAAGTGACATGCCTATCTACTCAATATAAAAGGAGTTAAAACCATATACATAATACTATATGCCAGGCAGTAAAAAGATTTGCAGTGTATAAAAAAACATCTACCCTAAACTATATTGCTGTATTTGTGTAAAAGTTCATAGCCCTCAAAACCTAAAAGTGTCTAAAATTATGCATTTCTAGTGCTACAGCTGATAATGAATGCAACATATTACAGATACAATACTAGATGAAAGCGCCTACTAAATAATCATGACCAGGTGAAAAACACTTATATGCTGGAACCTCAATACGGGAAGGACACCTAAAAAATAGTCAGGATCTACAGGTAGTTGCACAAATCTTCTCCTGTGTTTAAACCTAACGGGGCCTTCGTGTCTAGTTGCATGATGAATTTGGACTCTAGCTGCCTTAGTTTTTTCTCACGATTTCCTCCTCTAGGATGTGCCTGGACTGTGTTGATGACAAAATATTGTAAACAGCTCAAGTAAACAGCCCAGGTCATTTCCATGCACAGCTTTAAAATGCCTAGCAACTGGGTACGTTGGGTCAGAAATAAAGATTGCTCGTAAATGTTGCAACATGCGAACATAAACTTGCAGCTTCGTGCTCCCTATATAGCGTAGTCCACAGCTGCATTGTAATACGTACACCGCATAATCGGTTCTGAATGTAAAGTGTCCGGTAAGCTCTATGGTGTCATGTGAGAAAGCTGTTGTGTATATATATATATATATATATATATATATATATATATATATATATATATATATATATATTTATCTTGCAGGTAAGGCTTTATACTTACCTGCTAAATACTTTTTCATTGTAAAGGCATGCGTGGTAAAGGTATATGTGTGGTAAAAGCGCTGCGTCACTGGGAAAGGGCAAATGCACCCTATTTAAGGCAACATTGCATTCCTGACTTTTCCCCCTTCACTGCCGCACAATGGGCTACCTAATGCCAACGCAGGCACCCTTGCACCATGGTGCTAGGGTGCCTGCATTGCAAGCAGGATTGTTTTTGTTCAGGAAGGGGCACCTTCCTGCACAAAAACAATCCTGAGAGGTATTTTCCTCTATCTATGTGTGCTACAGAATGCAACACAAATAGAAGGAGGGAGTCACGAGGGGAAATAAAAAAATTTCTCCTTGTAACACCTCTCCTGGGTAGGCATATCTTTTTGATGCATTCCCAGGTTTACAAGGTCTTGTAAATCTGCGAATGCATCTAAGACCATGGGAGTTGCAAGGGAACACCCACGCAATGCCCATGGAATGCCTTCCCAGGGCAGAGTAACGCAATGCAGCGATTTGCACTGCGTTACTCCAGATTATTGGAGCCACACAAAACCACACAAAGTGGCTTTATGTGGCTTAACAAATCTGACAGAGGTTTGTGTCATGCATGTACCATGTTGCGTGGTGCAAACATGATGCAACTCTCTCATAAATATGCCCCTAATAGGGTAACCCTAATGAGTGGTGCACAGCTTGTGCTCACAATCTTCTCTGCACACATGGTCCAACTTTTGCAATCATTTTGGCAAAATCTATGAAACTTACGGTCACACATATAAAATATAAACTAAAATAAACACGAAGGGACCACCATCTACCCTGAATCTAATTTGAATTGGAAAGCCAGTTGGAATAACCTGTAAAACCTGGAAATTCTGCCATGAGAGGGAGTGTGAAGAGGGGTCTGAGATAGCCACCCCCATGGACACTACAGGGAGAGATCAATGGAGGTCCACCCCATCTCTTGGGACAAAAAGTGACTTCCCTGAAGAGCACTTTATGTACAGTTTGATGAACCCTCTAAATAAAAGGCCCCACATACTCTCTCAGAAAAAATGCAAAAGAAACCTTGGGACATACATGAAAAGGCAGCTGCTCAGGAGGTCCTGCACATTCATTCCTGAAGAAATAGTACCCATTCTCCTCTAGTGAAAAACACTTCAGGCCGCTGGGGACCCGTATATCGTGGTCAGAATATAAACTGACATAAATAAGGTGTGCTAAATATGGTTTACAAAATATTGCCCCATATGAGTTAATGTTACAAAATATACATACTGTTTGGCCGGCCGTCTTATGCCGGCCAAACAGTAATGCGCACTTAGCATGTTCTCCACTGGCTGTATTGCACAGCCTGGGTGGAGAACATGCACAGGCTCCAAGTCCCTGTCTCAGTGCCGAACCACGGTGCTCAGACCAATCACAACGCGTCTGTCACGCAGTGTCATGATTGGCTAGGGGAGCCTGTGTGCTTCCTGTTCCTGGAGTCAACCGAAGAGCCGAAGAGGACCGAGGGGCAGTGGCCTGCCTCTGGTCATGCAGTGAAAAAGAGGATAGACAAACACAAATAAAATGGAAAAGAAAAGAGAAAGAATCATATTTGGTGAAAGAGAAATATTAAGGAGCTGAGGAAGTAGATGAAAAAAGCGAAAGTGATTGGCAGCCTGTTTGAGTGAGAAGCGGGTGTGTATGTGGCACACTAGAGAAGGAGGGGGAGACGCATGGACGCAAATATGGAGAAAGAGATGTAAAAGGGAGAAAAATTCAGTAAGACCGAACAATCAAAACGATACGAACTAAACTAAGAAATTATTTGAATATAGATAGAACGGAAAGGTTAATGGAATCATTGTGGGGGCACTTACAAAACTTGAAATGAGTAGTGACAACCATTTGAGTGAGTCAGAGAGAGTTAGTTCTGACAGTAAATGAATAATAGGGTTGACTACAGTGGAGCATATCCTTCCTAAACTATATGCATTTTTTCGATAAAATTGACATACAGTTATTTTTAAATCCAACCTACTTAAATAAAGAGTTTTTAAAAACCGAGGGTTCTCGATGCAAGTCCCCGAGGGTTGGATCTCTGGGTCAGTATGTCTTATGCCCCAAACCTTAACAACAAAGGTTGAACTCAAGACACAAAAACAAAAAATGTAAAAAAAAAACACACTCACTGCACTGAGGGCTACGCTTGGGTTTTAACACATTTCTTCAAGAGTGAAATCAAATTAACCGAATCATGATTTAATGACTAAACTTCAGCCAGTCAAGGGAAGGTTGGACCTGCCTGTACTGTTTAATCACGGCCAGCACACACAAGAAATTCTCAGTTGTGTGTGTTCACTGTTTTTCTTTGCAGAAATGATTTGTGGCGATTTTCCAAAGGCATGTTGCCGCTCTAAGGCTAACAGGACTGGACAATGTTCTTCTGTTTGTAGGACAGAGTCTTGGCACTGAGACATCCACGCAGGACGTATATGCCTGGGGCACCAAGGGACTTGTTTTGGCCAGAGCTTTAATGGCTTCTACAAAAGAAGCGCATGGACCATAAGAGACACATACAACGATGTCATTTATCATGTCTTGGCAGCTCGCCATTAGAGACTTTTCTAAAATTATGGGCAAATCAGTATTTTGAAGTCAAGCCAAAAATTTGGCCAGAAGAGTAATTCTTCCAAAGGTGCTTTAGGAAAGCAACTGGAGGTAACTTTTCTGATGCGGGTTGGGCTGTCGACTCCCGGGCTGTCACTGGCCTACATCCGACCTATCAGAATTGTGACAGATATCAGTCGCGGCCGGTGCAGGTAAGCGTGGTGGGGCGGTGGAGCAGGGCTGGGAAGGGGGGAAGTCGACAGACGACGGAATAGGTTTTATTTTATTTTTTTATTTAACCTATTCCGTCGTCTGTCGACTCAGTCCCCCCGCCCGACCCCCGCTCCACCCCACCGCCCCACCGTGCTTACCTGTGCCGGCCACACTGACAGATATATATCTACATACTGAATTATGTTTTACTTAGTTCTTTTCTCAATATAATTTGTTGTGAATTGCACGCTTTTTTAATGAGGGTTACTTTCTGGAATGCCTTGTAAATTAATGCTGTACATTATTTTTCTCCCATACTGCCTCTCCTGGGTAGATTTGCACCACAGTAAAGCGCCATGAAAAATGCATGCAATTCCTGTTTCATAATAAATATGCTTCAGAATCTTTTTAGATGGAAAATTAAGCCTCCATGATCATGTGCAGTGAGAGTATGATGGAGAATGTTACAGGAGAAAAAACCTTGGGCCTAAAATTATGAAAAAGGAGGAACATCCAACCAAATAACTGTAAGAATATGTCCACAGAATGCTGTTCCATGATGGGCCAGGACTTAGATTAAGGTCCAAGAAAGGCTGTGCCATCAGAATACAGAGTCAGAATAACTGGGCACAGTAAGTCTGTGCCAGAATAACTATTCTGAGTATTACTTTTTAGGCGCAAAGTGCCATAAAAATACCAGGGTGAGCTCACCCACCAGGGTGTCTGGACAGTACCTGTTTTTTAACTCTCTCTCAGAGGGTCTAAGGATGTCCAGTGCCACCTCATTTTTTTTTTTTTAAACAAACTTTATTGAAAGTTTCCAATCTATTCGATCACATACTGTAGTGTATACAATACAGAGAGAGAATACATAGAAAAAGATGTAACGGTATAATCATGAATTACACAGCCAAAGGATATCTTCTATATCTAGGACTACCCCTCCCTCTCATCCCATGATTGAAGGGAAGGCAATTCGGCACTGCCCTTAGAGATGTCTCAACCGCAGAGCATTCGTGTTCAATATAACTCCCAATTCTAGCTCTATTCTAAACTCCCCACCCCTCCCCTCCCCCATCCCTCCCCCCAGGCATGTCACTCCCCGCTCTACATACACTCTGCAGTGGAAGTCCATCACTCCTGGATTTCGTTTATAGACTATGGCTGGCAGTGCACTGGTGAATGCCTAACAATTGCATGGTCCCGTTGAGAGCCGTGACCAGGGATAACTGGGCAGATTACTCTTAGAGGCGATCGTCCCGGTCCACCTTTTCTAAAGCAGGGGCAGTAGTCTAGGACTCCTCATCATTATCACTGTCTGGAATCTTTAGCAGCTCTACCAGTGCTTCCCATGCCTGTGCCGCCTCCAGTGCCTTTTCACTGCCCGCCCTTTTTGCCAACTGCATCCGCACCACTCCATCACACTCCGCCCACCTAATGAATTCCCTTTTCCATCTATTAATGTTGGGACCCCTCTGCGTTTTCCAATGCATGGTGATTTCCCGTTTAGCCAACAAGAGACCCATATCTAGAAATTTACTAGTGATCTTGTTTTTGGACGTGTGGGGAAACCAGTGCAGCAGACACGGCCCTATAGCCAGTTCTAGGTCCCTATCTGTGATGTTATTTAGGAGAGCTACCGCCTCGACCCAATAAGTATCCAACTGCAGACATCCCCATAGCATATGGCGGAAGTCTGCTCCCTCCCCCTGACAGCGTGGGCAGGCATCTGAACTAGTGTCAAAGTATTTTTGATCTTCACCGGAGTAAGGTAGGCTCTATGCAGTATATAAAAGTGCACTAGCTGGAAAAGGGTGTTTCGGGTGCTCTTCCACGCCCTTTCTACAATTTCAGCCAACGCCCTTTCCGGAATCTCTGCCCCCACATCTTCCTCCCACCTATTTTGCAATGTGTCCAGGGGCAAGAGCCTCTCCTGTGTCATTCGTCTATACAGGCACGTGACCGCCTTAAGGGTACCCGCTGCTGTCACTAGGTATTGGCATCCCAGTGACATTTTCGGCTCAACCAAGCCCTCCCTCCAATGTTTTTGGATGTCCGCAGTAAGTGCAGCATATAATAAAAAGTCCCCTCCCGATAAATTAAAGCGTTCCTGTAAGTCCTGAAAGAGAAGCATTGCGCCCTCCTCATATAACTCTCCTATGGTAGACAGCCCTTTTTCCTTCCAGTCCGCTAAGCCCCTCCAGATGCTGCCGTGTGGCAATGCCTCACACATAGATAGTTGAATGTCAGGCGCATAGGGAACCGCAATTCCTGCCCTTTTCAAGCTCCTTTTCCAACACTGCAGCGTTGTTTTAAGGTCGCCCCTGAGGGCGCCAGCACGGGTGGGAAGATTCAGCACAATTTGGGAAAGCACTTTCAGCTCCAAGTCTCTGTCATTCGTCTCTTCTGTTCCGCGTAATGCAGTTGCTATACCTTGAGTTAACCATTGCAGTTGTGCTGCTAGGTAGTAAGTCTCGAAGTCCGGTACTGCCCATCCACCCTCCGATCGTGGGCGCATCAAAACCCTCAAGGCCACCCGTCGCCTACCAACACCCCACAGGAAGCCCGTTACCATGGATTTGAGTTGCCGAAAATAGCGTGCCGGGACCCATATTGGCAGTGTCCCAAAATAGTACAACAGCCGCGGGAGGGCCACCATCTTGAGTAAAGCCACCCATCCAGCCACCGACAGTGGGAGCGCTCCCCAAAAATCAAAACAACTCTTCAGACCTCTAATGGCCCTGCCAATATTGCCCTCTAATAGGTCTTCCTGGGTATGATAAATTCTCACTCCCAAATATGTCAGGCATCTGTACTCCCATGTCACCCCGGCCGTAACTTGCGGTCCGTTCATGTTCCCAATGGCCGGGAACAGGCAGGACTTCGCCCAGTTCACTCGAAGTCCCGCTACTGCACCAAGGTCGTGAAGTAGGTCCTTCGCCCCGCGGAGGGCATCATCTGAGTCTGCCAGAAACATTAGCAAATCGTCTGCATATAAGGCTATATGATGAAGTCGCCCATTCACGCACATCCCCTGGTAATGTTGTCCCGTCCTGGCCTTGGCCGCCAGCGGTTCTATTGCCAAAGCAAACAATAGGGGGGACAACGGACACCCCTGTCTCGTTCCCCTAGTCACATCACAGGGGCCCGAAATCAATCCCCCTGTTCTGACTCTCGCTCTGGAGTGCTTATATAATAAGGCCGTCCACTGTATAAATTGGTCTCCAAGCCCAAATTTATGCATTATGTGGAACAAGTAGGGCCATTCAAGGCTATCGAACGCTTTTTCGATATCTATCGCAAAAATCGTAGCCTTATCCTTCGGGTAGGAGTCAGCCTCTAAAACCTGCAGCAAGCGCCGAATGTTAGAAGCAGTATTCCTAGTCGGGATGAACCCAGCCTGATCTTTATGCACTAAGGTCGACATATAGGGAAGGAGTCGAGTGGCCAAAATGCAGCTTAAGATTTTATAATCCGTGTTAAGCATGGAGAGTGGGCGATACGCAGACCAATCCCAGGATGGTCTCCCAGGTTTAAGGAGCGGGCTAATGACAGCCTCCCGCGTAGATGCGGGGAGTTGGCCTAGCTGCTTCGCAGCATTGTAGAGCGTCACTAACCTAGGTGCCAGTTGTTCATTATAGGTATGGTAGAACTCTATCGGGAGCCCGTCTGTCCCTGGAGTCTTGTTCCGCGCCATATATTTAATGGCCCATCTCACTTCTCCAATCTCAATATCTCTCCCCAATAGATCCGCTTGCTCCTCATCTAAGTGCGGCAGTCTGACTCCTTGTGTAAACCCATCCAGTTCTGGCTCTGACAACGCGGACCCACTTGTATATAGGTCTGCATAATACTTCAGAAAGAGTTCATTGATGCCCTGCTGGGTACAGCAAGGCGCCCCATGGTGGTCTCGAAGCTCCAGGATCGTGGTGCCCCTTCGCGTCGGATTAGCTAGCCAAGCCAGGAGAGCCCCCGATTTGTCCCGTTCCGCATGGGCACGTGTGTTATAGGCTTTATAGTCAAAGCAACGTAAGCGCTCTACCTGCGTTGCTACTGCCTCCTTTGCCTCCAGGAGTTCTTCGTGCTTATCTAGTCTTTCAGGGCACTCCCGCTCTATATCCCGGAGTCTCTGTTCTGCGTCTTGCACCTCCCTCAGAAGCACTCTACGTACCCCCATCACTTCTGAGATACAGCGACCCCTGACGACTGTCTTAAAAGCGTCCCACTCCACTAATGAAGACGTCGCTGTACCAGCGTTCTCCCGGAAATATTGAGTAATAGTAGTGCCCACTGTGTGGCAAAAGACCTGGTCCTCCAAAGCCTCTGGGCGCAGGCACCATGTAGGTATTGCAGCCCTCGCACGAGACCATTGCATTCGAATCAAAATGGGATTATGATCTGATAATGTCTTAGCAAGATACTCGCTACTCTGTAGACCGGCATGGACATCTGGGGAGCTTAGGAACGTGTCCAGTCGTACATGGAGATCATGTAAGGCAGAGAAATAGGAATAGTCTCTGTCCCCTGGATGTTGGGCCCTCCAAGTATCTACCAGCCCCCAGCGTCCCTGCCAATTTTGTCGTGACTCCGCTATTTTATAGATGGGGGCACCAGGAAGCGGGGGGTGTGATCGATCCAGGCCAACATCAGTGATACAATTAAAATTCCCCCGAGCAGTACAGAGCCCGTGAGAAAGGGTGCCAGCTTCCTTGACAAACATAAAAAAAAGGCGGGCTGTTCTATATTAGGGGCATAAATGCTTCCCAGGACTATGTCACGACCATCCAGTTTTCCGGTAACCACCACATAACGTCCCTCTGGGTCTATAAGTTGGTTCGTACATTGAAAGGGCACACCTGCCCGCACCCAAATTAGTACTCCCCTGGTAAACGCTGAGTAAGCAGTATAAAACACTTGGCCGCGCCATCTGCGCTGCAGCGCCACCCCTTCCTGCGCTTGCAAGTATGTCTCCTGTAGGAGTGCAATCTGGGATTAGGTATGCGTGTATTTTGTGGCGTCTCCACATTGAATGCATTCCCCACACATTCCATGATATACATTTTAGGTCATTGGCGGAACCCATTGCAGTGCAGTGGTCGTGTCAGTCCCTCAGAATAATCCTCCCCAGTGACATGCCTGGCCCTATCTAACCCCACTAAGAATTAAAAAAAAAAAACTCCTCCTCCCCAGGACAGTTACTATCAAACTAGCATCCATCCAAACTATTGAACAATACACAACTCCTCTGGTAGCTACAGAGGTATAAGGGAGCATGGCTGAATAGAGGCGCCCACTCTTATGTATAGCGCATCAGCCCCATATAGTCAAAGATAGTCCAGTGCCTTCATCAGTCACTATGGAGCCAGACCCCGTTCCAACCCACCCAACCATTCCAGCTTACCGCCACAGGTCAAATAATATCGTCCGCAGTGTGTGGCGTCACTTCTGGCATCTTCACACTGTCACTCTGGGATGTATCTGAGTCCTTATCCGCTGACGCTCTAGAAGATCCAGCCTCCTCCTCCTCAGGGGTAGGGCTGCAACCCTGCGCAAGAGCCACCACCGCTTGTAGCGCTTCAGCCCTTTCTTTTTCAGTTTGCGGCGATGTCAGCTTTTTCGGGGTCCTCCTGCGGGGCCTTCGGTTCTGACGCTTTCCTGGGTCCGCCTGGTTCCGCTCGGTGGCACCAGAGTTCTCACCCCGCAGCATTTCACCCTTATAACTCTCTAGCCAGTCCCAGGCATCTCCTGGAGAATCAAAGTAGTGCATTTTCCCTTCCAGAATAATACGCAAGCGGGCCGGGAACATCAAAGAGTACTGGAGGCCCTCATTTCTGAGCGCTCTTTTAACCTCCACGTAAGATGCTCGCTTCTTCTGCACCTCCAGCGTGTAATCCGGGAGTAGAGTGACCCTGTTGTTGTCCACATTGAAAGGGCCCCCATCTCTTGCTCTGCGCAGGAGTAAGTCCCTGTCACGGAAATGGAGCAGGCGTGCCACCACCGGCCTCTGAGGCCTCCCCGGGGCCCACGGTTTTGCTGGGACTCTATGGGCTCTTTCGAGGGTGCAGAAAGTCGATAGGCCCTCCGGGGCCACTACGCTTCTGAACCAAGTCTCCAGGAAGGACACCATATCTTCTCCCTCGACCCCTTCCGGCAATCCCACGACCCTGACATTGTTCCGTCGGTTGCGCCCTTCAGCATCTTCTGCCCTACGCTCCAGTAGGCCTACCCGATCCGTGAGGGCCCCCAGGTGCTGCTCCATAGCTTTTTGCGCCGGGGTCAGTTCCGCGATACTTGACTCGGCCTCCTTAACCCTCTCAGAGAATTTTTTATGTTCTTCTCTTAAGAGGCCAAGACCAACCGCCACCGTGCTGATGGATGTCCTGATGCAGGGTGGCTTTCGTGTCCGCAATGGCCTCGAGTATTTTGTTAAGCTGTTGTTGTACAGGATCTCCCTTAGTAGCCTGCGACTGTTCTCAATCACTATCTTCAGGATCCTGGTAGGCCCCAAGCTGGCGTCCTCTGGATTTGCCCATGTTGACGCAATCCTGCTCAGCGACGGTATCCTTATCACCACTTTACTGCCTGCGAATCTCAGTGGAGTGCGTCAAGGAGGGCGCCAGCAGCTCACAGATGCCCCGTCCTCGCTGGCTGATGGTGACGTGATCCCCACAAACTTTTTTTTGCGGCGGCTGGCCCTCTCGCTATCGTACCTGCAGACACCACAATGCACTGATTCAATTCAGTTTCGTTAACAGAATACTGTCATGCCGCGTCCTCGTGAGGCGCCAATCCCAGCACTTACACAGCCGGGCCAGCTTCACAGTGCTGCATAGGTAATCACCTCGCCGATATACTTTCTCTCACTCTGTCCATGCTAAGCAGCAGTTTACACCTTCATTAGTGGCAAGCCTGATGCAGATGCAGTGCGCATTAGTGATTACCCCATTGTCTCCACAGCCTCTCCTCTGTGGCCCATACCATGTCTCCCGCTGCTGGCCTCTTCCAAATCAGCCCTTAATTCCGCTAGAGTCAGGGAGGCCTCATCGCGAGTTCCAAGGCATTCAGGTTCCATGAGCCTCACGAGGCTCGCCCGCTCACTCCCCCTCGCTGCGCCGGGTGAAGCGTCCCTCTTGGCAGTCTCCAACCGCAATGTTATTTCTGAAGCCCCAGGGGGCTCCCCAGCTGCCGTCAAGTCTTTCCGCTCTTCCGCTCGGCCCAATGTTCCTCGTCAGCGCTGGTACATGCTCCGGTTGACCCTCGCCTTCACTCGGAGTATGGGTCCGCCCAGCAGCCCCCTCAGGGATTCTGGGCGCGGCCTCTAGCATCTCCGTAGTGCCGCCGCCGTCCGTCGAGCCAACATTCACCGCTTCCTCCTCTTCAAACCTAGACTGGGAAACAGCAAGCAGCCGGTGCAGCCACGAGCGATTGCTGCGGGTCGGCCTCCACGATCGGAGCAAAGCTCAGTGGCCTGTGGTCTCGGCAGCCGCCCTCGCCGCCATTTTATGCTGTTCCGATCTACCTGGTTCGATTCCAGCTGCCGTCTTTAATACTTGGCGCTGGCGGCCGGCAGTCTCACCTGGTCCGCTCCTCATACTCCCGACTCCGTAAAGGGCACCGATTGCATGTTAGGCGACCCCAGTCATCTGTTTATGCAGGATAAATGGGAGGCTGATGCGGAGCTCTCTGCTCACGCATCCGCCATCGTCCTCGGCCAAGCCACGCCCCCCGTCCAGTGCCGCCTCATGAAGGCTGTGCCACACAGCTCGAGGCAAAACTGTGCTTTTTGATTGTTGGTGCCATAGCATTATTTTAGAGAGGCAGGGTATGGAATCACAGCTCACAGCTACAGCAGAGCACTGTACTTCAGCACCCCAAAGCCAATGACAGACCCTGCAGAAATCTTACAGCGACTGACTATATACGAGAGTCAATCACCATGTGGGAAATGGCTCAGTTAAGGTCCCTGCAATGCATATCACATATTGACTGTTTGCGCAGGACCTGCCATGTTGTGAGAAATGGAGGCCAACTAGGAGCGAAGGGGAAGAGCGTTATCCAGACATTATGGTGTCCACCAGTGATGTAATGCTGGCCCAGGCATACAAGTGGTAGTTCTAGGCATTTTATAGCTTTCCATGGAATGATGGCACCCACATATGGTATAAAGCTAGCCCTTTCAGAATGAGAGTAATTCTTGACAAATTGTGCAAATCCCAGATTATGTCCCACTGAGTTATAATGTTGACATTGGCTTAATGGCAATATTTCTTGGCATATTGTGGTTTTCTATGGTATGGCATGGAGATACATGATCATGCAAGACATAATTGAGTCGTCCATGGCAGTGCTACATATGAGTACTTAAAAAAGGCAAACTGATCATTGGGCTCAAACATGTTTTGATTATTACACTATCTAGTTTTCAGGACAAATATGTTTTATCAATTAAATCATAAGCTTGTGTTTTGGGGTTTGAGTTAGGTATTCCACAATAAATTGCTACTTGGAGACAGATGCTACATTTCTGCTACATTTCTGAATGTTTAATTAAAACTGATATTGGGGTGATAATCACTACTGCTCTCTGAAAACCTAATGTGTAAGATGTATGTAACCGAACTGCTCTCTGAACCTGTATAGTCACCCTAACTTGAGTAGCGGCACTGCCAATTGGGCATTTAAATATCAATCAATCAATTTGCTTTATTTCGATAGCTTCGTATCATAAAAGCTTTGTGCAACATTTATACAGTGAATAAAAGCCATTAGATCGATGAAGATAGTTCTTTGGTACATAATTAAACTGGAGATTGTGCTTACACTGTATGTTTAGAGTACATATTGCATCATGGAACATAAAAACAGTTATCTAAAAGCTATACATACAGATTTCTGAAAATTCATACCATAAAATCATGCATGGATTAAAAACGAGTATTTAAAAGAAGGGATAAAAACATAGCAGTGCAACCCAGCGGTATTATATAAAGTGCCTGTGCTTTTTGATTCTAATTAGACTTGACTGCGTTAATGCAACATCCCGGTGTGGTCTAAAATTTAGTAAGTGAGGGATCCCTCACAAGGCTTTTTGGCTGGCTATACATACAAAGCTTGAGTTTTGGTTAGCCCACAAGTAGGAGCTCCTTTTTCAAGTTTCAATATATGCAGAGCCACCCGAGGGCCTCCAGTGTCACCCAAGGCATGAAATTAAGGCACCCCTCGCAGGGCTTTGTGCCTGGCTATCCAGGCATGGCTTAAAAACTTAGCCACCGCACAAGAATAAAGGGTACTTGGGTCGGATTTCAGGATACGCAAGGCAGCCCGGTGGTCGCGGGTGCCCATGTTCCTGCAGATTGGTTTTAGCCATTTGGATCTTGCGATGTTATAGGCTGGGCAAGCAAACATGACATGGGCAACACACTCCAACGGGGCTCCGCAACAAGGGCAACCTTCTGTTGTATTCTTGGGTGAGTGCCACTTTGATGTTAGTGCATGAACTGGGAGCGAGCCAAGCCTAAATTGGATATACAAGGCCCTGTCCCGCGGGACCTGAATTACATCTAGGTAAGGCTCGAGGCTTCTGGTCTGCTTAAAGCAGAGAAATTCGTCCGTTAGCCTCCCCGTGTTGGGCTTACTGAGCTCCTGGCTGTCTATCCACTCCCAGTATGAGCGCTTGAGCTCTACCTTGCTTGGGGGGTTTTGGGTATCCCATGATTCTTTAAGCCCCATTTGTGTCATCGTTTTCTTAACTTTAGAAATACATTTGACCCTGTGGTCCACATCTAGGTTCATCACCTCCGTTAGTGCTGTGGCATATTTAGGGAGCTCTGGGGTGCGCCTTAGGCGTGCCCAAAATAGCAGTGGGCGTAGATTGGCAATATCTTTAAACGGCCGCCTACCCATGTCAAACATTAGCGGTGTTAATGGGGTGTTACGTGGGAGCATCACCAAGTCCCTCAAAAACTTGTGCTCAGATCTGCTGATATCATCTACGTTATCAAACACCCATAGCTCAGCTCCATATAGTGCTGAGCTAACTGCCTTAGCATCATAGACCACAAGGGCCGGAGCAACTGGCCTGCTGTACGAGGAGCAGTGTTCTTTGCTTAGTGCCCAGACCACGCGTTTGTGGTTCATGAGCATTTTGGCTATATGGGGCCTCCAATGCATTTTGTCTGAGAGTCGGATGCCAAGATAATCAAAGATGCTGACTCTCTCCAGGGGGGTGCCATTTAGTGTGAGGTTGTTCCTAAAAGATTTATGGGGGTTGAATGCCATGAGCTTTGTCTTAGAGGTGTTGATGACTAGACCCCGGGAGTCACAGAAAGATTGGTATCTATTCAATAATTTTTGTAGCCCAGCTGGAGTCTTCGACACCAACAAGGTGTCGTCAGCGAATAGAAGCGTCAGCACTTTGTCGCCCGCCAGGATTGGAGCATCAGCAGGATCTTCTTGGAGAAAACTCACCACCCCATTCACATATAAAGAGAACAGGGTGAGGGCCATTACACAACCCTGGCGGACTCCCCTGCCAACAGGGATCTGTTCGGTCAGCTGGCCTTGGGTCCCCCATCTCACCTGGGCATAATTTCCCTCGTGAAGTCGGATCAGTAGATTGAGGATTAGGGGGGGAATGCCCATATCTTTAAGAGTCTGCCACAGCCTGGTCCTAGGTACCAGATCGAAGGCAGTCTTTAAGTCAATGAATGCGAGGTAAAGCCTGCCCTTGCCAATTATCACGACTTTCCAGTATATTAGGAGTAACCTAAATACCTGGTCGATCGTTCCAGTACTGGCCCTAAAGCCAGCCTGGTATTGTAATATGTCTGCCATGGTTGTCTATAGACATTGATGTAGGATTTGTCCATTTTTATTCCACCCTGCCCCATCTAAGCAGATTCTAAGTCATAATGCATGAATGAAAATTTGATTGAAAGTAGCATGATGGACAGTGAAAGTAGTATACAGAAATGAAGAAAGATGCTATGAAAAGTGATAGAGAGGGTGAATTTGCGTTTTCAACATTCCCTTTTTCGGATATCGATTAGATGTTTCATCAGGAAATTGTGCTAAAAAATGCACCATTTTATAATCAGTTTTTCAAGGTTATCTTTTATTTAACCCCCAACATCTTTAGGGAGAGTCAGGAACATGATGTTATTGAACTATTTCAAGAACCTATGACTTTTTAACAAATGTGTGTGAAAGTTGTACTGTCAATTGCACTTTTCTACCCATTTTGGAGCAATTGTCCCTGTTGACACTGTAGGCTTGCGCACTTAGGGGGATATTCACAAGAACGTGCGCTAAACACCTCCAAAAAATGTTAACGCAACTTTACACATCGCAGCCTATCGCGGGAAAATAACCCCGTGTTAACGTGGAATTCACAACACGGCGGTACCATGCGATAGTCTGCCGAAAACGCGGCCAGTGTCCGCGATACAACCACCTCGACGGAGATAAAAACACAAACCCCAACACCAAAAAACATGCGATGAGCCCATCCGCGATGAGGAAAGCAGCGATAAGCAGCGCCAGGCCCGCGACACACACACGGCAGGCGGGAATAAGCACAACAAAAGCAGGAAAAGGGAAGACAAACCAAACAGAAAACAACAGCGAAGCACAATGGAGGCAGCCGGAGCTAGTACACAACCCCACAAGCCCCATTAGCAACAAAACATTGTACATGGCAGTCCATCGTGGACAAGGTGAATGCAGCCGGAGAGCGGAGGAGGACAATGGAAGAAAACCAGAACAGCCGGAATGATGCGAAACGCACAAACAAGCAGAAACACGCCAACAACCAGAAGGCAGCAATGCACACCGGAGGTGGGAGTCCAGCGCCACACCAGGAGCTGGATGACATGGAGGAAATGCTGTCCACCACATCAGGCTGGAGATGGTGGCAGGAGTCGGGGACCGGAAACTGCTCAAAATCAACAGACACAACAGCAACAGGGAGAGGAACGACCAGGGACTGGGGGGACGGGGGGAGATGGGCACAATGGCACACATGCACAATTAAGCACAGCACAACTGCAGACAAACCATGCCCAAGAGTAACAACACCAACCACGAGCACAAGTCACACAACCCGGCAATATCACACCACTGAACAAGCACAGAAGTGAAAACCACACTGCCTGAAAGGGAGAAGGGTGAGCCAAATCAGAGCTGAAGGGACATCTCACACACAATGCAGCACACACACATAGGAAGCAGAGCACCCCAACATCGAACACAATGTGGTACAAACATCAACATTTGCACAACCGAACACAGGACACAAGTGCACCCGCTTGTGGCCGGTAAATGGTCATACGCATCTGGCAAAGCACGAAACAGGGACATGATAATGCACAAGTACCAACTCACAGCCCTGATGGGGTAGCAATGCATGTATGGCAGGGACCCAGATAGGCCGTGACACACACATTGGCATACAAATCAACACTCAACACAGTTGGAGACAAGTGAAAGTGCGGAAACTTTATCAACAAGTGCGTGTCAGTACGGCCAAGAGAAGTGCCACGACATGCAGACCAATGCAGCAGCATGTCTGAATGAGGAACGTTGGAAAGCGCCCATGTCCACCCCGGGGGAGTCCATCACCAACACAAGTCAGTGCCAACCCACGTTGGTTGTCCGCGCATGGATCAGGAGTCCAGGCCAATGCAGCCATGTCCACTGTCGTCTTGGGACATGTGACCAGATCCCCAACATGCAACCAGGCGTTGGGACACGTGCAATGGGTCACATTCAGTTGTGGCTGCAGGTACCTTGTCACTCGTCCATGAACACGAGTGCAGCAGCGTAGGCCAACATTTCCAATGAGAGATCGTTGTCCACCACATCTAACATGTCGGCGACGTAACCCATCAGCTGTCCCGGACAGATGTGCTGAATCCAACCTCTGGCCCCAATTTGCACCAAAGCCCAATCAGGGAGCGGCTCAATGTGGTCAGTGCACACGACAACTCATGCAATCTCCCAGGTCCAGTTGCCAGCATGCATGCCAAACATCCAGGCATGCCATAAACGGGCATCACGGTGACACTCCTGGTCGTGGGCCAACAGGGGGCGCACACACATGTCGAAATCCAGGTCAGCTACCGTTACATTGGAGAGGCAGACATCCATGGTCCACTCGAATATGCACGAGCGACAATGCAACACAGGCTGAACGCAGGTGACGTTGGCAAGGCAGAAGCTCAGCCTGTAACTGATCCGCAGCACTGCCAATGGCAGTGCCCCCAGTACATGCAGCAGACGTGCACGGTACAGGTCCACGTGACTGGAGTTGAGCATGTGTCCGGGATGGTCTGCCATTGCGTCAGTGGCTCTGCTTGAAGCGGCACTGGCTTGCCCCGCGCCAGTCCTGTGGATGAAATGGCACAGCTCGGAGCAATGAGCAGTGTCTGTGTGCATCGTGTGCAGGCCTGGTGTGGGGTGGGAGTACGTGTGAAGGCCATTTCACGCACGCTAACTACGACCAAGGACTTCTGCGTGTGGGATGTGTACACGTTGGTCTCACGTTGGGCAGTGCGTAGTGTGGGAGTCGCAAGTGGATGAAATGGCACAGCTCGGAGCAATGAGCAGTGTCTGTGTGCATCGGGTGCAGGCCTGGTGTGGGGTGGGAGTACGTGTGAAGGCCATTTCACGCACGCTAACTACGACCAAGGACTTCTGCGTGTGGGATGTGTACACGTTGGTCTCACGTTGGGCAGTGCGTAGTGTGGGAGTCGCAAGCAAATGCTATCGTATCTGTCAGGGGGTGCTGGGCACATGCAAGTCCCAGCTCGGAGCTGCAGATGTGCTACCGCCTGATAGTTCAGACAAAGGACCTTTCATCCCTTCAGTAACTTCACCATCTGCATGCATACAGGAGATGTACAGAGGCCTGTCATGGGTGGGGTGGGATGTCTGCGACCCAGGGAATCAGGGATGATATGCCCAGCACGTGGCACATGAGCGGCCTCACTGTGTGTTACGTTGCCTCACAGCTTCACCTCCCTCCCACAAGCCCCCACACTTGTGTGCGCTGCACGGTTGTATCACGTGCACTCCTACAGCACACCATTGTAATGCCTGTCCGCGCATGTCCAGCGGCATGCCAACAACACCGTGAAGCTGGCCGTTGAGGGTGTGCGGCCACGTGAGTGTAGGCCAATGGTCCAGACAGAGCAGACACAGGTGTACAGTCCATGGCTGGCTGTGATCGCGCTGCGATTGAGGCTAGGCATCTGACTTATGCAGCCGCAGGACTGATACACATAACACTTGGCATGCATGAGCCAAGACCCCGAGCGGTCTTGCGCTCCTACATTTTCCCGTACGTGCGGGCCCGCCCTCCGGGTGCATGCTACACTGCAACATTGACTACTGTGGCCCTGGTGGCGACAACACTCCAACACAGAGACACGCTTACCGCACTTCCTGTTCAAGGCCAGACCAGAGCCACGCCCTGAACCCCCTTGCCGAATCAGCACACCCCGGCGCTGACCTGACGTACGCCGGACCAGCACACGCCGCCTGTGCATGCAGGGGGGGCGGGCAAAGCTACATGTCCAAGGTCTTGGCCACTGCTGAGGTGACATGGTATCGTCCGCTGAAGACAGCACACTGTGATGTTGCAAGGCTCGGGCCCATCATGCTGACATAATGACCACACGGACACACTTGCTTAGATGGTGTGAATGGCTACGGGCATGTGCGCCCGGCCACGTTTATTAGCAGGCTCACATGTCGAGTGACACCTGTGTTGGATGTGTGTGGGGTGTGTGTACACCAGCCGTCATGGAGTGCCTGGTGCAGTCAAAACAACGACAACAGTGTACATCGTTAAGGACACAACCATTCAACCATAAAGGCTCCATGACTTGAGCTGCACAGAGTTAGTGGCCCCGGATGCACAGCGTCCTGCACGGGCCTACCGCCACGGGCTGCTGACTTGCGGTGCACTGGGGCAGGGTCACGAGAGCAGAGCAGGTTCTCGTAGATGACAAAGGGGGTTGTCGCGGAGTGTCTCGGTGGACAGTGGAAGGAGTACCCGCAGGGCATGATGCAGAGGGCAGAAGCACGCAGAAACAGTCACCATGGTGGAGATGAATGGAACAGACACATGTCTTACACCAAGTCCGTCCCAGCCAGATGACGATGCAGACAACCCCCAGGCCATGGACTCAGATGCCACCAAAGTCCAACCAGAAAGTGCCCATGACTCATTGCGCACAGAGTTAGTGGCACCAGGTCAGTTGTTGCTAGTGTTCGGTCACCTCTGTGACGAGGATCCGGCTTTCATCCGGACTGAACCGCATCTTCCTCTTACTCCTCTCCATGCGTTCACTGGTATGGACTCTGCCATTCATGAATCACGACTACGTGCTGGATGTGGGACCTACTGGACTGCAGTGTAGGCCGGGGGCAGCGGTCAGCACGGGCCCACAGACACGTGTCGTGTTCTTGCGTGGCAGACTTTGGCTTCACTGATCGGAGGGACTATAGTGATGTGGCCGCTGCCACGGACTTGGGGTCACTGCCATTCAAGACTCAGGACACAGTTCCACATGTGGGACCTACTGGGCCGCAGTGTAGGCCTGAGCCCTCATCCAAGTGTCGCCGGCTTGCGTTGAACAGGGTTGGTGGCACCACGTGTCGCCGGCTTGCGTTAAATAGGGTTGGTGGCACCACGTGTCGCCGGCTTGCGTTGAACAGGGTTAGTGGCACCACGTGTCACCGGCTTGCGTTGAACAGGGTTAGTGGCACCACGTGTCGCCAGCTTGCGTTGAACAGGGTTAGTGGCACCACGTGTCGCCGGCTTGCGTTGAACAGGGTTAGTGGCACCACGTGTCGCCGGCTTGCGTTGAACAGGGTTAGTGGCACCACGTGTCACCAGCTTGCGTTGAACAGGGTTAGTGGCACCACGTGTCGCCGGCTTGCGATGCAGACTTTGGCTTCACTGATCGGAGGGAGTTTAATGATGTGGACGCTGCCACAGACTTTTGGTCACTGCCATTCAAGACTCACGACTCAGTACAACATGTAACAACAACTGGGCCGAAGAGTACGCCGGTGGAGTATGTCAATGAAAAAGGAGTACTGTGGGCCAGCGTCGTGGAGGCCAGCGATGGTCTGCGGTGGCTGCAAAGGTCGCGGGCAGGGGCTTGGAGCTTGCACAGGCACGAGGTGGGCCCTCTTTGACACACGCCGGTGTCGGCAGGTGAGCGGAGCCTCCTTGGTGCGCTGGGGCAGGCATGACGGGTCTGGGGAGCAGCGGCCCGGGGTGCAGCAGGTGCACAGGGACGCAGGCCCCGCCGCGCTCGGTGCCGGCCTCGTGGCGGGCTGTGAGGCGCTGCCCTGGCAGACACGTTGGCCATTCCGAAGGAAAACCACGCCCAGAGAGACGGGGTTTTTATTCACACCCCTATGCAGGCCTGGTGTACGCAGGGCCAATCCACTCCGCCCGCGCATACAGGGGTGGACGTAATGTGCGACATTTACGCGTTCTGCCCCACAGCCTGTGGGGACATGGTAGCATCCATTGGCCACTACACTCCATGCACCAGCAGTTCATGTCCACATGGCCATTTCCATGGTTTGCACATTGGAGTCTGTCCGGCACCTCCACGCCACACCTGGCGTTGGGTAGGTTCTCATTCATTAGTCACTTGCCGCTCTCGCACATGCCTGCTCCAAGCCTCTCCTCACATTCTGCTATTGTGTGGCTGTGGTGCCATGCCGTGGCTGGGTTGTGTGCATGGCAAGCCCAGATTCCCAATGGAGTCGTGTCGTCGTGTCTGGTCGGTTGGCATGTTGTGTGGCATGTTGCATGTAGTTCTGCTGCGTGCCCATTGCCAGTGTCGTGAGTTGCATGACTGTGGGGTGGAGGTGTGTGGTGTGTTCATTTGGTACTTACCAGCGAGCACTGCATTTCCATAGGTGCCATCCTGGGAGTGCAAGTTGATGATGGACTGTCGGGAGATGTAGGTATCATGCACTCTGCCTGGGGAGTTGGCCACGACATGGTTGAGGAGTCCCGGGTGGTCCACTATTGCCTGCACATTCATGGGATGTGTGTGCTTTCTGTTGCGGTAGTTATGTGCAGTGTCGGCAGGGGGCACGAGGGGTACATGTATGCAGTCGATTCCCCCCGACACGTGAGGGAATCAAGCTATGGCGTAGGGTCCTTGCTTGGTCTCCAGCTGCTCCTGCACAGTGTGGGTGAAGTGGAGGTGCTGGGGTACCAGGCTGATGATGGCATCCAGGACAGGTGTGATGGACTTGGATGGGGCTGGCTGTGAGACTCCTCCGACTCTGGCAGTTGGGGGTTGGAAGGTACCAGAGGCCAACATGTGCAGCACAGCAAGCAGCTTTGTCTGCGGAGGGATGTTGGTTGTCCGCTGTGTTGGGTACCATCAGCAGGTGGGCGATGTGGGTCAGGATGCGGGGGATGGTTGTCCTTTTGGGCCTGTAGTGGGCAATGTCCTCCTCTGGCGTTCTGTCTGTGTGGCTGGTGCGTTTAAGGTGGGTCCGCTGTCTTTGTGTACGCTGCCTCTGTGGTGGTCAGGGGGGGAGGCGGGACGGGTCCTGGGGGTGGTGGCGGGCCTGGGGTGGGTGGCGGTGGGTGTTGTGGCCCTCATGGGTCTCGGCGCTGCATGATCATTGTCTCCATGGCATCTGTGGGTCTTCAGATGTGGCTCTTGGCTGGGCTCCCTTTCATGCTGCAGGTAGTCGTCCTGCTTAACACCAGCAAAAGGCAGGTGTTAATTCCCTGCTGCTACCGCGGCTTATCGTCTGTTTTTGGTTCGCATCGCAGATCTGGCAGTTCGTTGTGAAAGTGGTGTAGTGGTGTTTTCGGGAGTTTTTGCACGGGAATGCCTACTCTGCATCTCATTAGGGTTAGTCGGTGGTATCACCCGTGGAGATGAATTGTGAGGCAGTTATCGATGGAATACTGACAATGTCTGCAGTTTGCACCCGCTTGTGAATGGGGCGTTAAATCTATCTCCACTTTTGATGCGTTAAGGTGGCGATAACTCGAAGATAAGTCCTTGTGAATATGCCCCTTAGACACTTTGGCGAAAGTATCTATGCCTAACAACAAACATAGCTTGGTAGTCCTCTTGAGTAAACACTGTGACAGGAGAAGCCTTGAGTTCCTCTGATAAAGTTTGGGTGGCACACATTGGAATCTTGAGGAAGGTTCTTGCTGTCAATACACGAGAGACAGGAAATCCAGGAGGAGGATCACAGTGAGCAGAAAATTGAGAAGCCTATAAATAAATTCCAGATATGTTGGGAAACTGATCCTTGGGAAGAATTAGCTTGCGGCCGGCTGTCCATGTGTGGAGAACACTCACGCATCCAACTTCAGTACATACGAGGCCCAGAAAAATTTCCTGTCTCACACCTGACAGTACTATCGGTGGAAAACATCAAACCATTTATCCGCTGCTGTCTCCCACCATTTTCTTAGGGAACTATCATCTTGGGAAACCTCCAGCATCCCAAAGTTTATCAGCTGGTACTTGAAGCCTATCTGTATATTTGATATTACTCTGGAAGCCAAGCAGGACCTTCCAAGCCATTGGCTAAACCAGCTGGATTTTCAATATGACCACCGAATTTTGCCACAATCTGAGCAAACTTCTTGCGTTGGTCAATTTTGGATAGCATCATGGCTGTCCTAATACTAAGGGGTGGAATCCTGAATACAATTTGGTGATTAGCTAGGGATCCAGGTCCACTTGAGATCAGCCGTGGCCCGTGCAGGTAAGAGCAGTGGGGTGGTTGGGCCGGGTGGGGGGGATTTCGACAGACGGTGACAAGGGAAAATTATTTGTTTATTTAATTTTCGCTCATCATCCATCAAAATCCACCCACACCCGGCCCCACCGCCCCACCGCTCTTACCTGCACGGGCCGCGGCTGCTTGAGGTTGAACTGCACCCTAATGACATGATAAAAAGGCGTTTAGATAATATGTTTGTGTCTTTACCCACTGCTGTTACTATTATCTATGGGACAGATGCTGGTGCAATCCAGGAATGTGGATACCGAAGAATGTGTTCTGATCCAAAACCCACTCACTGTCATTCCCATGGGTAGAAAATTCTGCAGAAGATGGGATGACGCAGCGAACCCCCACCAGAGATTTCATAACATCTGACAGCAAACTGGCTCGGTGCCAGGAGTGTTACCACCAGATGCAGGGCACTTCCCATGCAGCACAAAGTAACACAGCTATAAAAGCAAACACCGAAATAATTGGCTCAGAAGCTAGTTCTAATTAGAAAAAGGCTTCCCGAGCAGGGAGGTGGGGAGGGAATCTCTGATGGGGATTTCTCTGCAGTAAAACGGTTTGAACAAAAGAGAAGGAACATTCAGCCATGTCTAGGGAGTCATGAGGCTAATGAATCCTACATTATGCCATCCGATGAATAGAGTGAAGGAATGATCTGACATGATACGCAGAATGTCTCTGTGCAGCGCTGTCAGACCGAGGGAAGCACTTATGTGCGAGAAGTTTCTATGCAGTCGCAAAAAACATTTTATTACACCGTGTTGTGATTCAGGATTCACGTAGAGGTGATCCAAGGTGACCTCTTTTTTGTGATGACCTTGCACACATAATTTAAATATCTGTATTAAAAACCCGCAGCTAAGGGATACAGTACAGCGACCGAAGAGCCTTGAAAAACAAAGGCTGGCAGCAAAAGCACTTTGTCAAGGAATATATATCGATTTTCTAAAATTATGAAGCCATGAACGCTTGCAATTTGAAAATGGTTCTTTTGGCGACCTGGGCCTTCATGAATAGTCAATATTGCCCCTGAGGTGTTTCATGTAATGATATCCTTTCATGCACTTCCTTATTCAAAATGCAGACTGTTGCTAAGTTTTGTAATAAAAGGTGATGCAATTACCCAGCAAAAGGGTAGAGTGTTCATTGACCTTGGCAGGATGCAGCCGCGGCCCGTGCAGGTAAGAGCGGTGGGGCTGGGAGTATTTCGACAGACGATGACGAGGGAAAAGTAATTATTTATTTAATTTTCCCTCGTCATCGCCTGTCGAAATCCACCCCCCACCCGGCCTCACCGCCCTACCGCTCTTACCTGCACGGGCCGCGGCTGGCAGGATGGAAGGTTGAGTTGCAAGCTTGAGATCTGTAGCAAGTGCTAAACTGCCAAATCTGTCTTGGTGGTTGCTCGGCTATTAGAGGAAAGTTCACAATGCTGATACAAAACATTGTCACTCTTGGTGAAACAGCAATGGCGACCACCGTTTGCCACACCGTGAGACATCTCGCCAACAGGGTGCAGTATTACCACCCTAAAATAAAAGATGATTGTAATGGGGGAACTGCGATTTAAAAAAATTCTTAGCCTTTACCATGTACATTCTCAACGACTCTTTTCAAAAAGGGCATCCATTTTATAGAGAGGCATTCCTTGTGTATACTCTCAAGTCTTAGTGGGTTTCAAACCATATAGTGAAATGGACATCATTCACTGTTGCGCGGTTGTGCGTTTACAGAGTGACTAGTGGTCATCCCTCTATATTGGCAGCACTTGCTCCTGTGGGTTTTTTCGTTGTAGTTTGCCTAGCTCTAATTGGAATATGTTGCCATAATGTACCTACCTCAACAGAGAAGGAGTCTACCCCCTGTCTGAGATGAGGTCTGTAGACACCAACCGTCAGTAAATTAAACAGAAATAGGGGTGGGAGGGTGGGTGGGGTGATGTCAATGCACTATTCTGTTATTCTGCCTCTGAAATCATAAAAACAGCTAACACAGAAGAAATTAGGCGCAAACTATATTTCTTTCTAATTATTGAAGTATACAATTGTAAGAGGCTTCCACTAGAGAGGGGGGAAATCGAGAGGACTGTAAATAAATTGCCACGAATTCCTATGCAAAGAAAAATAGTTGGATTCCATTGCATGCTTAAATTACATTCCCTACTTTTTCATGAAATGTGTGTATTTCAATAAAAAAAGGACTCGTAATAATTAAAATACAGGAAATGCACAGTATAATAAACTCTAATGTAAGGCATGAAACAAAAAAACTTTACATACTTGTGTGCTAAAAGGAACTAGTGACAATTCTGCTGGTGGACACATTCTTAAATATGATGTAACTTCAAACTACTCGTTGTTATAGGGCCAATTTAAACCTCATTAAATATGTAGAGAGGTGGTTTACAGTTTCTTTAATCTATTATTATACAACAGTGAAAAGCTTGCTTTGGTTCCACTGAAAAATGCTAGGAGCTAATCTGTGTAATTCTTTTGAAGATTACATTCTGTGGGGACCTTGTTTTAGCTTTCAGTTGTTCCTCGGGTTTGGCTATCAGTAGCGGCTCGTGGAGGGAGTGCCGCGGGGCGGTGAGGCGGGCGGGGGAGGAGAAGGGTGGGGGGTAGTAAACTACGGCATACGGCCGAACAGAGGTAAGTAAACAAATAAATAAATTAAACAAATTTCGTGGCGCGCGCTGCATCGCATCTGGCAATGCAGCGCGCGCAATGAAATTTGTTTTATTTATTTATTTGTTTACTTACCTCTGTTCGGCCGTATGCCGTAGTTTACTACCCCCACCCTGCTCCTCCCTCCCCCGCCCCGCCCCACCACCCCATGGCACTCCCTCCACGAGCCGCTACTGTTGGCTATGATAAAGTATGCAGGGGCGTAGCTACCAATAGTTGAGCAGATGCAGTGGCCCCGGGGCCCAGAGGTGGTAGCTGTCCCTGGACCTCAACTGAGCCTGTCTTTTCTACCAAACTGTGGGCAGGAGGCCCATTATCCTTGCTTGCGTTAAGACCCAAGGCACTCCTGCTATACCACGGACTTTTTGCTTTGTGTAAGAGATGAGGGAGGTACCCAAACATTGACTCTTCTTAGGCCCCTCAGGTAGCATCTTCTGACGTGAAGAGTAAAGTAAATGGAAGATCGGGTTCACACGAGGACAACAGTACATAATGAAACACAATGCACCCTGAAATATTTTAAAATATCTTGTGATTTTTTAATTGTTATTTTAATACTGAAAATTCACCTAGTTCGCACTTAGAAAAGCTTACTTAAGAATATTTTTGAGTTTAGAGTTCACTTGTGTTCATTTTGATGTGAGATTTTTTTGGGATTATGTAAAAAAATACAATTTTGTGAATCTTGCCAGTCTAACGTTTTCAGAATTACACATATAAATATATTCATCGATACATACCTATTCTCAGTATGATATAGATATTAGTAATCTTCAGAGGCACTAATTAAAATCTTTCTCCTCTCATGAACAGTAATGCTACAAAATCAGAGGGAAAATTATAATAGTGTGTGTGTCCCTTAACTAAGCAAGAGTATCAAAGTCGACGGATTTCTGTGCCCATCAATTATATTGGAATTCGAAGCTTCAAGGGTAGGAAGAGAGTAGTAAAGAGCAGGTGCGTGACCACAAGGTACCTAAAAGGACTCAAAAAGAAGAGATGATCAGCTTCACGTATATAGTGGAGATTGAAACTTTTAAATTTGAGACATTGAAAGTTGATAGAATGATAGATTGCTGTCCCCATACAGAAGACCATAGTCACTTAACATATAGAGAGCATATACTGTATGTAGTTGCATTGACATTTCAGAACTATGTAAAACGTGTAGAAATCCCTGCTCTCAGACAGTTCCTGGAGTTGTTTTAGATCACTTTCATACAGTATTTGGTTTGTTGCAAACAAAGACCCATGTCTTTGAAATTCAATGTCAAATTGGATGAAACTGATACTCACAGATAAAGAACCATGTCAAGCTACTGTGAGGCATCTCTTCTGTGTGTTGAAACGATATTTTTAAAAGGGTCAGCATGGATCTTACATTGAGAGGTAACCATGGGAGGTACAGGGGAAGGTGAAGCAAATGGACCTTTAGCAGCAGTGAATATAGCATTTGCACCACAGCCCTTCACTGGCACGTTCTGTGATACCCCTCTCACCACAGTGCAAATCCTGAAAAGGGACTTTAAAATGTGAGCACATTTTGGTGATTAGTACATGCCAGTACGAATGTGCAGGGCACAAGTGCTAAAAAAAGAAGTGGGGGGACTAACCTAGTTAATCAGTATGCAAGTGACATCACGGCGCGTGACATCACGGCGATTGACATCACAGCGCGCGACATCACAGCGCGTGACATCACAGCGCGTGACATCACAGGAATTGGCATCACAGGAACTGGCATCACAAGAAGTGACATCAGATCTTAAGCCCTCACATATATGTTTAGCAGGTCTATCATGTGTACATTTGAGCGCATTTCGAGTAAACATGCAAACCCTCCTATTTTAGGCAGAAGATTCACACTTTTGTAAGCTACACATAAAACAATGTTACCTTTTATCAGCGTTAAGTTTTCTCTAGCCATAGTGCTTTAAAAGAAATAGTGATATTTAAATTATTACAAAGCCTCCTCAGGGGTATAAGCGCTATATAAATGCTACTTATTTTGTGCAAATGCTGGGAAACATCAACACATCTGAAGTTTCTACAGTGCATGCATATCTCCTAAACAGAGCCTGAACAAAGTGAAAAGCTGCCTCTCTTCAGTATGTGTGAAGTGCTAACAAGGTGTGAGCCTTTGTTTCCCCTCTGCTGCATTTGCATCAGGTGTGAGGCTCCTGACTGCTCCCAGCCAGGAGACTCCAACAAAAGGAGGCCTGATGACCCCTCCGACAGCGGCGTCACTAGGGGGGTGCGGGGGTGCGGACCGCACCGGGTGACACCATCAAATGGGGTGACACCGTGAGCCTCTGCTTTAAATCGCTACATAAATCAGGAGGAATCCTCCTGATTTATGTAGCGATTTAAAGCAGAGGCTCACGAGGGGGTGACACCATGAGTCACCGGAGCTCGCTACATAAATCAGGAGGAATCCTCCTGATTTATGTAGCGATTTAAAGCAGAGGCTCAGGAGGGGGTGACACCATGAGTCACCGTGAGCCTATGCTTTAAATCGCTACATAAATCAGGAGGAATCCTCCTGATTTATGTAGCGATTTCCGCACTGGGTGACACCAACCCTAGTGACGCCACTGCCCTCCGATTCGGCCTTTGTTATGGGCCCAGCAGGAGTCAGAACTAAGAGAGCCCCGTCCCCGCCTGCACGTTGTTGCAGATAGAAAGCAGATAACAACGTGCAGGCGCTGCAGGATGTGTCCCGGTGTTTGTAAATTACACCGGGACGAATTCAGCATATTTTACAGTGGGGACACACTTCTTGGCAGGGTGGACGGCGTCCACCCTGTGAAAAAAGTGGGGGGACGCCGTCCACCCGCGTGTACCCCCGACTCGTGCCCTGCGAATGTGTAATCTGCACATATCACAGGGGGCAGCTGTGTATGTACAGAGTACACAAAAATATTCTACTCAGTGCTAAAGTGATTTGCCAATCTCCTATGGAAACAAAGGTGCTGGATGTTCTAATCTCCTAGGTTTGGGCTTGGGTACCATGGAGACAAAGGAGACACTTACTGCCTGATCATAGACTGTGTTGGAAAATATCTCCAATAATACTCAACAAATATTACATCATTAAAAGGAGACTATTTAGGTATATTTTCCCGGTGCGGCCGGCACAAGTAAGAGCAGTGGGGCGGGTCGGGGGGAGTCTACAGACGACGGGATAGGTAAAATTAAATTAAAAATAAATAAAACCACTTAGGTTGCGCTCACAGCATCGCTGAGTCGGCCATGCGGCGAACGCAAGGTAAGTGGTTTTAGTTATTTTTATTTAGTTTTACCTATCCTGTCGACTTCCTCCCCCCCCCGCCCCGCCCCACTGCTCCACCGCCCTTACCTTTGCCAGCCGCGCCTGGAAAATATACCCAAATAGTCCCCTTTTAATGATGTAATATTTGTTGAGTATTATTTGAGATCTCAGAATGTTAATCATATTCTCTGTGCCAAGGAGATACATTTATTCAGCATTGCTGTGAAGCAAGTAAGCCATTGCCTGGATCTGAAAAGGCCTCAATTCCACTATGGGAATCCCACTGGTAGCGCTGGTAGAAAGCTTCTAGACGCTGCTTTTGTGATTCGCTGAAAATGTGCAATAGAGCTCCTGCTCTCTGTTTCTATTTCTGAAGGCAGACCAGATCTAGCATGATTCTCCCGATATCAGACGTTTAGGGTGACAGGTCCTACGAAGGGAATTGTGAAAGCTAAGAACAGAAATATATTTTTAAATAACCTTCCAATTACTCTGGATTTGAATGAAATGATCGATTCACACTAAAACAAAGACTCTCTCGGTGCTCTGTGCACTTGCTAGAGATTGTCACTGTAGTGTTTGCCATCATATATATATTGATTTGGGATTACAGCAACATTTTTGTTGTACTAAGTACAATTAGACTTTAGCATCCTCCCAGTCACTACGACATTCAATGCTCTTTGAGACACTCTAGCGCCACCTGCTGATGACACCCTAGAAGCCTTCTAGTTTTACCTTGCCATAAGAGTCCCCGACGATGTACACAGCTCATCAGTACCGATCTGCTGTAGTCAGTGTAACAAAAGCATTCAAATGGGGTCACATTTGTGAACATTCTCTCTGATTGTACACAGCATCAAAACTGCTAACATGGCCCTGCTAAAGATGACTTCACTGACCTTTCCCTATGGTTTTCATACAACAGATTCGAATTCTTTAATCCCCGCTGTCGATATTAATGTCTAGTTGCCTTGTTTGCCTGTGGTGCTGCTTCCAGCATCCTCCCTTTGAATTAAGGCCAAGGCTACATGTCGGCGTTTAGCCAGCAACCTGCCTTCTCCAAGGAGCAGCTGTCATTTTTTTTTTCAGTCTTGTTTGTCGCGCGCGCTCTCTGCGCGCTCCGAGATCTACCTCCTCTGGTTGGATGAATCGGCTCGGAAATGTGTTAATTCCTTCAAGTGTCACTCCTAAAATGATTTCTCTGTCATCCCCTGCCTAATGTAGGAGCAATCAAATCAGGATTAGGCGATTCGTATTTGTTCAATTAGAAATGTCATTACAATTATAATCCAGGCGGCACACCTGAGAGCATTTTCCTCAAAGGCAACATTGAAGAATATTTGTTTTCCGATGGAAATATTTACAATGCTAAGTATGTCTTATGTTAGCAGGGCCTCGCAGATATATTAATGTATAATATCCCCTGTTGGTGCTTTAAATACACACCAGTGTTGGGAAATTGTTTTTTTTTCCAGATCTGTGCAGAAAACCAGCGTAGATACGCATCCCATCCTACCCCTCGCTTCGACAGCCCCCACTAACAATCACTAACAAATTGGATGACAGCTCCTTGCTGTTTTGTCAACTGGTCGGAAATTGGATTTGCCAAAGGATTTTCTACAGTCAGTGTAGGGTAATAAATAAATAAAATCTTTCATGCATGTGGGCATATAAACGATTAATGAAAGGTTTACTTGGCAGAGGTCCGTAATGTGCAGCTGCAACCCTTAAGGTGTGCTGTGGCAATTATGGTGGAAATATGTAAAAGATATGTCATAAGAAGACAGGGTGAACGGTAAACAATTTAAACTCCTTCTAGGCGGGGAGGCTCGGAGTGTTTGTTAACTCAGCCAGCTGTCACGAGGCAGGATTGTGGAAGAAGAAACAGGAGAACTTGAAACTATTGGCTCCAAGCATGTGCCATGGGAGATACATATATCAGTTTATAAACTGAAAAAATCCACACTTAAAGTGAAGCTATGGATATGAATGGTGACACGACCTCAGTGGCGGCCGGCACGGCTTGCGGCTGGCGGGGGTGCGCGGGTCACAATAATAAATTTCTTTTAAAAAAAACAACACTTGCCTTCCCGCCGGGTCCCCTGTCTCTGCTCCTGCTTTCCAGGAACAGGCAGCACCCGGCACACAGGCTCCCCTGACCAATCACAATGCTGCAATGCAGCGTTGTGATTGGACTGAGTGCCGTGACATGGTGCTCAGCCAGGGGCTGGAGGGGTGGGCATGTTCTCGACGCAGGCTGGAATGCAGCCTGCATGGAGAACACTAAAAGTATCATGACTCTTTTGGGCGGCCCAAGAGGGCCGACCAAACAGTCATTGCGCACTTAGGAGCGTTGTACCTTCCTCCCCTGCACTTCAACCCCGCTACCCCCACTCATGCAAACTGCCGAAGCAGGAGGACAACATTAAGTTATTATCATTTTATTTTTTCCTTTCTTTTCCTGCTTGAAGGCAGTGGGGCGACACTCCTCCGCCTTAGCGAAGGAGCCGCCACTGCACAATCTTAACGTATGTTACAGTTAGGGTTTTGACTCAAAACTGAAAAACCATTGGAATACACTAGTTATGGTTAATTCCATGCACCATAACTCTGACAATGGCCAGTGAGGAAATAATGTGTATTTTACGTTGTGCTCTAATCTGTCTCGCGTTTGCAGACTTTAAGTTGATACTGCATGTAGAGACACACCCAGACGGCAAGTGTAGCCCTTGATTTCTGTACCAGGCCTGTGAACTGCAGCAGGGGACCAAACATTCACGCTTCACATTTTGCAAACCCTGCAAAGAATCTGCAAGCTACAGCTGGGGACCTAATATGGGTTCATGCGTTTCATAGTCGGTGGACTCTACAGGGAGTTTGCTGAGCACATGAGACAAACTAGTAAAAACAAAATATTAACAATGGGTGGCCATTTACCCCTAGCCTTGAGGGGTCAGTGTGTTCCCACACATGTGGCCTTTGAGTGATGTCACAGGATGCAGTAGCCGTGTATCATGTACTTTAATCGCGACAACAACAGAAATGCATCTTTTGCTGCCAACTAATCCAGTCTGCAAACTTGATTCTGAGTTACTGTCTCAAAATGGATGACTGGAGAATAGGCTCCCTTGTAGGGTGCTACTCTTTTTAAAATTCGGTCCACAAACAGTTCTTGAACACAGGTTCATGAAGTGTTTGCAAATTAACTGTCCAGCGATGTCTCCATTGAAACCTTTGAAGCCCAAAGAACACATTTTCTAACCCACATTTCTCAAAAGCTACTTAACATCAAACCAATAAAGGGCATTTCTCTGATGAAAGTTCTAGTTTCATTTTAGGTTTGGTGTGGTTCTGCTCAGTGTTTATTTCCATAACAGAAAGCTAAGTTTCCTATAGGAGTTTGTTGCAAAGTCATCCTATGCCCTGGGCACCCCCCAACTTTTTGCTGACTGGTACTGGTGGTAACTGACTCTGACTGACCCTGGGCTTTGCCTAACCAGGCCCAGGGCCAGTGCTATGCTGAAAACACTTAGATACAGTTAAATCACTAAAACACCTACATACACTAGGGTACACTATGGGTTGGGGTACCCCTGTGATTGGCATGACCTACCCTATAAGCCCCTAGTATATAATAGGGCAGGGGGATTGAAACTACCTAGAAGTCCCTAGTACCCTAGGGCATGGCAGTTTAGAGGCCAGCAGCTCTTTTTGCACTTGCATGTGTGCCCTGCTGAAGCCTGAGGTCAGTTTAAAAGCAGCCCTGGGTGCCAGGACTGCTTTTAAAAAGTAAATTGTGCCCAAACTCGACTTTGGTGTTTGGGGCACTTAGAAATGGACAACCTACAATGTTATGGCATATTAGGGACCCCCGGGGTCTCCCCTAGGTGTCCCAGGGATGGGGGGCCAGATATTTATAAGGTACACCCTTGTAAAATGAGTTTTATATGCCCTGGGTTAAGTGAAATTTCACATTTCACTCCCCACATTGTGGTAAAGAGCTGCCCAAATTCGACTTTGATGCTAGGAGCACTGTGAAGTGAGGATCTGCAATATTTTTACAGATTCAGAACCCCTAAAGTCTCCCCTAGTTGTCCCATGGTGTGGGCGTCCTGTAGATATAAGTAAAGTACTTATAAAATATGTTTTTGTAAGTCCTGGTGCTGGAAAAATGGCCCAAGTCATTTTTCCCATTGCAAATCCCCTGTTACATAGGTTAACATGGTAGAAAGTTATTAACTAATAACTCTTGATAGGAGAGGGCTAGAAGTGCCATTCAAAGACTTCCCTGAATGGTATTAATTAATGCAACTATATGATATTGTTGAAATTCTCCTAAAGTGTACATACAAGAAGTTATAAGACTTTCTGTTTGTAAGTCCAGATTCAGCCTTCCAGTGGTCTGCCCTGATTGGTCAGAGTTAAGTGGATTAGCCAGGCTGCCTTGAAGAGGTGATAAAGAGCCCCTGGGGTCAACCAGCTCTGCTGGCAGGGCAGTGTGCTGTTCCAAAGGAATGCCAGGCCAGGGGGAGGAGTCGTAAACTATGTTCATCAAAGAGGAGAGCAGAGAACAGTGTCATTTACAACTCTGAACTTCCCACCTTAGGCAGATGGTAGGATTAAGGAAGGTATGAGCAGATGCAGGGGGAGAGTCTAAGTAAATTAGCCATCCTAGGGGTGTGTTTAGCCAGCTCTTGCCTCCTTGCTGGAAAATCTGCCATTATGGATTTGGAAGATTTGATGCACTCTGGGACAAAATAATGCCACACTCTACAGGAAGTGGTCATATGTTTGAGGAGTTACCCTGCTCCCATTGGTCAGGAGTGACCTCCTGTCTGACCCAGAGAACATGGAATAAGTATCTGAGAGGGCAGAGCCCTCCAGATCTGCTGCTTGAAACTTACTGAAGCAAGACATTGCCAAGCTGAGAAGTTTTGCTGTGCAAAGATTTCTAAGGCCTGACCTCTGAAGACTGCACCATCTGAAACTACAGCCCTGTGGATTATCTTGCTGAAAAGGAACTAAAGAGTGGACTCCCTGAAAGCTACAGGTTAAAAGAGCTCATCTGGAACATCACCAACTAAATCTGCACCTTGGAGAACTACCAGTGGATTTGTAAGGGTGACGTCCAAGTGGATTGTGGGAACTGAAGTCCTCAACTTTCAAGGACCATCTTGGAGCTTCCAGACCCTTGGAGTGAGTTTGAGACACTTTGGGACCCTTTGAGGAACTTCAGGAAGAAGTTCAAGAAGTTTGGAGAACTTTGGAGGAACTTTGAAAAAAAGCTCCATAGAGGGACCGACTCAACCTGGTCAGCCAAGCCGCCTGCCTTCAACCGCGAGCCGGCCAAGCCACCCAGGTTCGTCCCGCTAAAAGCTTCGTCGGTCCAACTTCCAGAGTTTGACCGGGACTAGAAGAAATCTGAAGCCAGCGAACCCTCACCGGATCTGGCTACATGAAGAGCATCGAGAGACCCCGCGAGAAAAAGCTCCAGAAAAGTTTCTAAGTCCGTTCGTAGAAAAGGTGACCGGGAGCAACCGCGAGAGCCAAGCCGCCTGCCTTCCATTGCCTGTCGGCCTGGGCTCCTGGGTTGCCCCGCTGAAGCGCTAAAGAAAAAGTTTCTAAGTCCGCTCCAGGGAAGTTGACCGGGAGCTCGTCGAAAGGCAATCCGGCGAACCCTCACCGAATCCGGACTGGCTGGGTGCTTCGAGGGACATCGGGGAGAAAAGCTCCAGAAAAGTTTCTAAGTGTGAAGGTAGAAACTGAGACCGGGACCTGCCACGAGCTGTAGCCGCCCAGGGCTCCATCGCGGTCGGCCTGAAACTTTGACTTTGACCCGGTCTATCGCGAGCAGGTATCCCAATATGGTGCTATAATCTTCTAAGTGCTATATTTTGCTAAATCTTTGAAAATTCATATCTCCGGTTCCCTACATTGGAATTTTGTTGTTTTGTGTAATTTTAAAGATAAAAATATTTCCTATTTTTATAAATTGGTGTTGGATTTTTATTATGTGTTGTGTCTTAATTATTTACTGAATTGGTGTTTTTAAATGCTTTACATACCTGTCTTTGAAGTTAAGCCTGTCTGCTCGCAGCCACGTTACCAAGGGTTGAGCATGGGAATAATTGTCTAAGACCTATGCTGAGTCCTATTATGTGTTAGTGGCCTTATTGCCAGTGGCAGACCTACATTTGCCCGTACCAATAATCCACTTTCCAACAGAGTTGAAATAGGAAACCCACTTATTTAAGCTTACCATTTTCCCAACTGGACTGATCTGCAAAAAACTTGACATACAGAACATACACCAGATTTTCTTTTTCCTGAATATTGGACCAGGCCCTTTCTGCAGGGTTATCACCAAACTGTTTGCCTTCTTCTTCTTATTTCTTCTGACCTGTTGTTGATTTTAGGACTTTGAGCATGTTACCACTGCTAACCAGTGCTAAAGTGCATATGCTCTCTCTCTAAATTGTATTGATGATTGGTTTGTCCATGATTGGTATATTTGATTTACTAATAAGTCCCTAGTAAAGTGCACCAGGCCCAGGGCCTGTAAATCAAATGTTACTAGTGAGCCTGGTGAAATACTGGTAATTTCGTTTTTCACTATTGCAAGGACTATCTCTCCCATAGGGTAATATGGGGATTGCCTTGAAATATGTTTTAAATATAAGTTCCCATTGGAAGCTGATAGGGATTTGGAGTTTGTGGTCTTTGAACTCACAATTTAAAAGTACATCTTTCGGTGAAGTTGGTTTTTAAATTGCGTGTTTGAAAATGCCACTTTTAGAAAGTGGCCATTTTCTTTCCTAACCATTCTGTGCCTCTGCCTGACTGTAGAATGCACATCTGGGTTAGGATGACAGTTGGCTCTTTTGCATTAACTCTAGACAGTCACACAAATGGAGCTGAGGTGTGCCTTGCATATCCTGATGGGCCATCACCAGGCTGATGGGTCTTCCTGAGCTAGAGTGATGGGAGGAGTTGTCACTGACACCTTAATAGGGCTGTGCCTGCCCTCACACAAAGCTGTCTCCACCCCCTGTAGTGTGTCTGGAGCCCTAGAAAGGCAGGGTCTTGTGCACTACAAAGACTTTCCTTTGAAGTTTGCCTACTTCAACGGCAGAAAGGGGTATAATTTTTGGACCTCTGGCATTCTCAAATCAGAACACTTCTGGACTGAGGACATTCTGCCAGGAAGAAGAGCTGTATGCTGTAGGAGGGACTGCCACTCTGCCTGCTGCTTTTTTGTGCTGGCCTGCTTCTTGATGCTTCGGTCCTGGGAGTGAAAGAACTGGACTTTGCTTTTGTATCCTGCTTCCAAGGTTCTCCAGATGCTTGTGTGTGCTTGCCTTCTGTTAAGAAGTCTGAAGCCCATCAAAGACTTCACCTACCAGTGCCTGGGCTTTCTGCTAAGAGTCCTAACTTGTCAAGTGGTGCCAAATCCAGTTTCTGGGCGTTTGGATGTAGAATCTGGTGAACTGAAGGAGAAAATGCATGCATCGAATCCCAGTGTCAGTTTTTATCTACGCTTCGCTACAAACTTCGACGTATTACCTCTGCCAGCACCGGCGCGTGATTCCCGTTTGGCACATCAACCGCGGCTTACACCGTAGGCCCCAGCTTTCCAATGCAGCATGGCAGGAGAACCGCCACAGTGTGAGTTTCAAGCACTGCATCACAGAAGGCTGTGACGCGCTGCTCCAGCTCCAATGCAGTGCCTGCTTCACCACTGTGGAATCAACGCAGTGCATCTTGATTTTTAATGCATTGTTCCAGGGTGCCAATTTCTTCATCGGTTTAAAGAACCACGGCTGCGTGTCCAGAAACTGATGTGTCACATCCCCTTCCAGCAAGAAACTGACACATAACCCCCCGACAGTGAGGAACCGACGCATCACCATCCTTGCCTAGCAGTGAGGAACCAACGCTTCACCTCCCCTGGAAGCAAGGAACCAACGCTTCTTCTTCCCTGGGAGTAAGGAACTGATGCATCGCTTTGCTTTTCTGGTGCTTCACCTCCATTGCGCCCCACACTGTCTTTGATTTTGATGCATCTAAGGTACTTTGTACTAGAAGTAACACATCCTATGATTTCAATGGACTGAACTTATTTAACCTTTGCAAAGTGATATCTTTACTTGTGTATGTTGAATTTTTTTTGTTTTGGTCTTGTTTGGTTCAGATAAATATTGGCTATTTTTCTAAACTGGTGTGGACTCATTTTGTAGTGTTTTCACTGTGTTACTGTGTGTGTATGTACAAGTGCTTTGCACATTGCCTCTGAGATAAGCCTGACTGCTCGTGCCAAGCTACCAAGGGGGTGAACAGGGGTTATCTTAGCTGTTTAACTCCCTTATCCTGACTAGAGTGAGGGTCCCTTCTTGGACAGGGTGCAAAGTGCCAACTAGAGACCTCATTTCTAACATTGAACATTTGATGCAAATTTGTTAAATTATGCCAAAGTTATATGCAAAACAAAAATTGGATTTTGAATATAAGTACAGACCTACGTATTATTACAGAGTGGATATTGACAACTGAAACTCCAAATCACACACCCACTCTCTCACACACACACACACACACACACACACCCACACACGCACACACATATATATATGCAATAAATATATATGCCTGTATATATTTAAACACATATATACATATGTAGACATGTACATATATATGTACATGTATACATATACATGTAGACATATGTATATATATATATATATATACATATATATATATATATATATATATATATATATATATATATATATATATAGTGTGTGTGTCTGTATTCATCTATATATTTGTCAATCTCTATTTCTGTCTCTATCTCTAGGACTATCCTTATTGCCTATCTCTGTTTCTTTCTCTATCTCCATCTCTGTTTTTATCTATACCTAAATCTACCTCTGGCTCTATCTATACCTATATATTAATCCACATATTGTTGTGACAACTATGGGTAGCTATGCAAAGTGGCAGCTATTCACAGTATTTAAAAATAGAGGATGAGCTATACAAAAGGGGGACTAGGGCAACTTGGTTGCTGTCCACTCCACACACTGCTGTGAGTTGCACTAGCACTACCCAATAAGAAGGCACCCCCGCCTGCAATAAAAAGTTCCCTGCTGGATGCCTCACTCTCTTGCCGAGCTTCCCAGGGTTACATTGCACCCTGACTGCTCAAAACCCTGTCATGCCCTCCATCACACCCACCTGCCTCTACCACTCACCCTGGACCTCCAAACATAAACTTGTCTTTTGAATGTGCAAATTCTTGCATCCTGGCCCCCATATCCTCCTCCAGCAGTGTTACCTGGACTTTAGGGCTTACCCGAAACTTTGATACTCTCAGTTTGGTAATGTCAGACAATAACATCTACTGATCTCGTCTTTAATAATGTTCAGAGTTTATACTGCGGTCTTCAGAAACCATTTCTTCAGGTAACTCTGCGGGTATCTCCATTCTTCCTTTTCCTGGGCTTCCTGGCATCTTTTACTCTGGCACTGGTGCTTTAGTATGGTCCTCAATTTTTCTGACATGCTGGTAACTATAGATTGTCTCCTACCAATTCCCCCAGGGAAACTCTTGTTTCTGGTTGCATCACAATCTTCTCTAGCTCTATTACTATCTCCAGCAATTTGGCAAACTTTGATTGCAGTGAATCAATATTAAGATAGTATTCCGATCCGTTTTCTGTTACTTCGCCATCAGGCTGTGTTCCATGGGGAATGGTCCTGCAAGAGTCATGTGTGGGTTCACTCTGCATTTCTCGTTCTAGCATGCTGCTTGGCAAGAGTTTTCCGTGATACAAAAAAGTTAATCTTTCTTTTCTCTTTCTGGGTCTTTTTGTTTAAGTTAGGCTTTAGCAGTGTATCTTTGAGGGCGCAGAGTTCATTCCTTCCAAAATGGCTGCTTTTCTCATTTGTATTAGTCCCTTTTCTCTTTCCCCTTGGGCGCTGCATTGTGAGACAGGATGCCTTACTCCTCAGCGTCACATTTCTCCTCTCTTCTCTGCTTTGGGTCAAGCCTGAGATCTTGCAACTATTTTCCTATATGCATTTATTAGTAAGCTTATCACAAAAACATGTTTGCTGGGTTATGATCACACATTTATTATGACCAGGGGCGGCTCCTCCATTTGAGTGGAGGAGCGTCACCCCACAAGCCCCAGAGCTGAAAAATAAAATGGTAGTAAAGTTTATTTATTTTTCAGCAACCTGTACTGAACTAAGTGTCAAGACCGGAAGGGGGGGGGGGCAGTGTAGCCGAGTGGCAGCAGCAGGGAGCTGTGCGCTTTAAAATGCGCATGTCTATTTGGTCAGCCGTCTTGAGACGTCCTGCCAGACATGCACATTTTAAGGTTCTCTAACCTAGCTGTCTTAGACAGCTGGGTTAGGGAAAGCGCAGACTTCCAGTGCTCTTAGGAGCTCTGTGAAAGCAGCACCAGGATTGGGTAGTGCAGTTTCCTGCATATGCCATTGGGAGCTTCCTGGAAGTCACCCGAGGGAGGAGGATGTCGCACTGCAAGTAAGAAAGGGAAGTTTAATTTCTTTATCATTTTTTTTGTTGTTGTGCCCCCTCACACTCTGTACATGACAGCCACCACTGATTATGACATTGACAAATGCTGCTTTGTTATCAGAATACAGTTGCTTATTGCATATATCAAAGGGGCTGCTTTCCTCTCAATGTGCTGATTAAACTCCCCCTTCTGGTTAGATACCTGTGTTTATAACTAAACTATATACTAACCCAATATGCGTAATATGGTAATTAGAACCATTGCTGAGAGTGGAGAGAGTCGCCATGATGCAATCAAGGCTCCCCCTGTTGTGAGCCATGGCCCCTCCTCACCGTAAAGAATGGTAATAAATAGCAATTTTGTGCTCAGAACATCTGCTTACATACCACAGATGCTGCAAACAAACTTTGATCCTTATAACCTACCAGGATTTCAGAATTTATAGCTTTAAAAATCCACCCCTCTGCAAAAAAATGACAAAACAGCAGCCATTTAATGAGGTTTGTAACATACAATCTGTACATGTAAATACATATCTTGATGTTCCAATACCAGATGATAGGATGCAAGGAGCAGAATATATGCAAGGTAACTGCTCTTAGCAGAGGGAACAGATCAGAATGTAACACACGTGGCTGACTGCTGGCGCCGCCTTGCTAAATCAAAGGCCTTGGATGCAATTCACAAGGTAATCAGCATCACCTCATGATGCCCAACCACGGCATGAAAAGGGCAGGCTCCGGTTCACATATCAGAACCAGAGCTCTCGCAGCCTATTGATAAAAACATCCAGATGAAACATTAGAAAAAAAATCAACAGAACACCTTACTTTCCCTTTTGGACATCAATGAAAACATGTTTTGTCTGAGCGTCAGTTTAAAATTCCTTTACTCCTTCATTTTGCAATAAATTACTTCTCTAACGCGGATCCTGCTGGTGAAACTGCGCCTCATTTTCTTCAGACTTCCCCACTGTTACTTTTAACAGGTAAATCAATCTTGCTAACAGTAGGACAGTTTTCCATCCTTTTACAGAACCTGGCCGAAAATCTGCTGCTGGCCTCAAGTAAACATTTCTGACCTTAAAATTCGAATGCTTTCCATTCATCTAGGGAAACCTTTCACTGTGCCTCTGAAACTAGAGGCAATAAAACATTTTGATTTGAATCCTTCATTCATGCAGTCTATTTATTTTCTCAGGCAGGAGTCCACAAACTGCGAGTGTGATCATACCTTTATGACCTTGTGTTAATTGGTCACTCCATGAAATGGGAGTCGGAGCCAAAAGGTGAGGGCGTCTGACGTGAAGGAAAAGTATAATTACCTATGAGTGATGATTGGTTAGTGTGTCACCAATAAAGAAGCCTCGAGTGGTCCTTTACCAGGGCAAACTGACAGAGTAGGAAAAAGCTGGAGACATACGCTGCAGGATTGCTCAGTGAGTTGCATGTTTGCTGCTTTAGGAGTAGCACTCCCGGTTTTATGGTATTTATACTTTTGACATTTCCATCTGTATTTATCCATATACATTTTTGGCTAATTTTATTTGTATTTATCCATTTTGGGGGGGATTTTGTGAAAAATATGAAGCTAAAACTGGTATATTTCCACATTTATTTACCCAATAAATATGCACTCATTCTTGAATACCTGCCAGGTTTCAGTTAACACCCGCAGAAGATAAATCAATGCACTTATATGAAAATAGGCACATTTCAGTGTCAACCTTGTGCATATCTACTGTTGACTAAATTTCCTTTCTTTTTTAAACCCCTTATCTATCAATCCTCCCAGCTGTTGTCCTGGCAGTCATGGCAGAGTATTTCGAATCACTCAAAAAGCAACCCAATTTTCATTTTTATCCACATTTAAAAATAAATAGAGACAAGAAAGCAAATGGTTTTCTGACTGTATTTATCTTTAAAAATCAGTAAAAGTGGAAAACAGGGTGCCTTGCTTATGAGCAGCGATCTCGCTGCTGCAAGTTCATATACTGCCTAGGTTCACTCAGCTTTCAACCCTTCTGGAGCTTGGTAAGATGTGTATGATTAAATGAAATTTGTACTTGTAAAGCGCACTGTTACCCTAGGGTGTCCTGGCGCTGCACGCATACCGCTGTGGAACCCTTCCTGTCTTTTCCCTGTGAAATGTCTACTCCTGGGCACCCCCAAGGTGAAGCCAGGCATCCCAGCACTGGTGGGGCCGTTGTGGAGATTAAGCAAGCTATTGCCCAGAGTTGCAGAGTGGGACCCATGATTAGAATAGGCACCGAGGCGAGAATGATCAGGTCCGAGGAAATTGAGCCCAAGACCCGCCGAGGCGGGAATTGAACCCTGGTCCCGGGCCAGATCTCTGCATCAGGGTCTGCCGCTCTAACCATTGAGCCACACTTCTCCATTAAACAGTGGCAACAGTTATCTACAGTGCCTAGAACTGGCAGAAGTGAGCCATAAAGCTCTATATAAAACAAACAGTGGAATCTGAACATAGGGCCTAATTATGAGTTTGGCAGACAGGGTTGCTACGTCACAAATGTGCTGGATATCCGGTTCACTGTATTACAATTCCATTATATCCTATGGAACTTGTAATACGGCGGACAGGATATCTGTCACATTTGTGACGGAGTATTCTATCCACCAAATTCGTAATCAGGCCCATAATTTGAAAAGGGGATCTAATGAAAGACAATACCTAAGTTGAAAGTGCATCTGGTTCCAGGCCATTATGGGCTCAGAATCTGTGTTAGAGGTTGGTATAGGGACTCATTATGGACACCAAATATACCTGCTGTACGTTTTTCTATCCCAATAGGTCTTAGGCCGGTGTTTTGTGAAAGGCCAACATAGCACATTGCAGTAGCTTCAGGCACATCTTTATGTATGCATATGTACATTGGGCTTATAAGACAATTTCTTTTTTTTTTCTAATTATACATTTTTTTTAGAAAGCGTTCCATAAACATAAAGCGTGCCATACGGCCCAATGTCATAGTTATTAAAACCTTTCATTTGATGATATAAATAAATAAATACCAGCATTTGTAAAGCGCACAGCTACCTCCGGAGAGGTGTCCCGGCGCTGGGGGGCCTCAGGAAGATTAAGCGAGCTATTGCCCAGAGTCACATGGTGTTAGGCTAACCTGCCACCGGCACCGGGGATCGAACCGTGAACCCTGTGGTCTGGAGTCAGGCACCCTGGCCGCTGCGCCACACCTATAACACCAGGAAGAAACTTACTTTTACAAGATGGGTATAAATAATCCACAAAAAATACAAACAATAAATACTATATTGCACGCTCCCCACATTTCTCATTTGGACTGGACTAAAATACTTTTATCTCAAAACCTCCTAGAGTCTAAACATTTTTGCAGAAGAGCCTGTTTTTAAAGCATATCTTCTTTCCAATTCCTTGGCTCTACATAGTTTTGACCACCATTGCTGAAATGTCGGAATTGCTTCGGAGCGCCGATTTTGAAGAATAATGAATCTAGCAATTAAGACAATGATATATTGTATTGTATTGTATTGTAATTGCATTTATATAGCGCTTACTACCCCTGACGAGGCGTCGAAGTGCTTTTTCGGCGAGTAGCACGCTACTCTGGGACCCATAAAGGATTAGTGTTGAATTAGTATAGTGAAATATGAAAGTAATTAAAGTGGTGGATAGGTTAGTCAGTTATTTGGATTCGGAGGATAGCGGAAGGATAGAAGAGGAAAAAAAGGTTTGTATTTATATAGTGCTTGTTACCCCTGATGGGGTGCTGCAGCGCCTTTTTTTTTTTTAACTTTGCAAGAGGCCCATATTGATATCAGAAAATTTCGATGAGATAGACAATGTAGTCAGTATTCAATCATTTAAATGGATTCATTCGGTTAAAATACTCATGCAATTATCACATCAAAAACCATTATATGAGCTAGTTGTAACTGACACATTTAAATTGCGTAGTCAATACTGGGTTAAAACATTCCTATGTTTGTTGTGGCTAAACATTAAAAAAAACTTTTACTGCAGAAAGCATCATATGGGAATGTAGCATGAGCCAAAACAGGTGGAGGCCAACCATATCTAAACAAATCCCATAGATTTCAATAAAGGTTTAAAATAATGGAAAGAACAGAGTAAAGTACTTCGTTGTACAAAGTGAGCCACTCGCAGAATATGTGCCATCCCTGTTTGTTTCCTTGCGTGAAGCACAAGCGGGCCAGGAAACTGGCATCCTGAGGCCCTCATCATGAGTGGCACAGTAAATGGGCTGGATTTCACCACCTCCGGATTTACCCATACCAAGGGTACAGTAACTCCAGGGGTGGGTAAAATCCATCCCCTTACCTGTTGGTTCCAGAGAGTCATTTTGGAAATTAGGAATTACCAGTAATCGGTAATTTCTGGTACAAATCCCTTTGTAATTCCTCATTACCGACCTCATCGCAATTAAAAGGCAACTCGTAATGATGTCACAAATTGGGTTAACGAATATCTTGCTTAGTCACATTTGATCTGCAAACCTAATGGCTCCTTGCCCAAATTTACTTTGATAGAGAGATAACTCTAGATTAATAATAGATAAAGGTACAGGCAAAATTAAAACACTATTCAGAAATCTCTTTTCCTCTAATTGAATTTCTCCTTGCTTAACAGGACCGCAGATTCTGGTCCCATAAAGTGTCATTACTAATGAATTTGACTCAAAAAGTTTAAGCATATAAACTACTGGTTGAGTCATTTGTTACTGGGGACTATTGCAATTGATAGTCAAAACAAGCTCGCACAGTAGGCAAGACTTAAACCTGTTACTCAATTTACAAACCAAGATAGATGCCTTTTCAATGTGTTTTTGCCCTGGTCACAAACAGCACTTTGCTTTTTTATATTTGTACACAGTCCACTGAATCAATAGTGGGACCATATGCATTGTTCAGTCTCCAGAGCCCCCTTGGGGTATGCAAGAGCATTACCACACCGTCTTTGTATGGGGTGGATAAAGCAGTTACCAATTGTGGTGGAGGAATAGCTAGTTTGTAAAAGCTGGCTTCATAAATAAACAGTAAACGGATTAAATAAGAAAAGGGCAATAACAAGTCCTTGATGTCCCCCCTCTCCTATTGTAATCCTCTCTCTCCCTGCACTCTCTTGCAAAAGCATCTCATGCCTGCCTCTCAAGACATCGGTGCCCAACCCTTATGCTCCAGAATGAGCAAAATGCCCCCTACTAATGATTCAAAATGTACATTTAAAGTGAATTACCTTCAAGAAGAACTTTTTTCTTTTTCTCGAATACATATTTAAATTTAAGCAGCTACAGCTTTAGATTGTTCCACCACACTAAGCCTCTGGGGAAACACTTGTCACATATTCGCTATGATTTCTGTCTCTTCTGACCGAATTTGATGGCAAACAAAGAAGTGCCTAGCCTGCCATTTTCACAGTGGTACTTAAAAGTGATACACAAGTAGTATTAGTTCTATTGCTAGGTATTATTACAGACTGACTCTTTCAGTGAGATATTTCCAAATTTCATATAGCTGTTAATCTAATTCATTATAAATGGACCTCCCAAATGCAGAACATATGTCATAATATCCAGAGGTATTCCATACATCCTTTGGCACTTGGGAGGATTAGAACAGCTCTTTCAGTGCGAATTGTAGGAATTTTGGTGAGGCATTGAATAGAATTCTCAGCCATTCTGGTGCCTCACAGAGCTGAAAATTGAAGACCCAGGCTACAGGCACAGTATTCTGATGCCTTTTCGGGGAAATGTTCTTTAAGATGAAGCCAGAATCACGCTGTGCCTTCACAGTGCCGGCAATATAACGAACATGCCATTAGCATGCATTCCTTCAGAACGTAAGTCAGAACAACAACTTGCTTTAGGGGGGCGCATTGGTGGAATGGTGTAGGATTTAAAGTTCAACACCTTCCCTACTGTTGCTCAGACTGGAGTTGGAATAGAAAATTTAACTATTCCAAAATCCAGCGCCCCCATAAGGCAAGTCGTTAAAACGACTTGTGCGCTGAACGAATTCATGCTAAAGACGCGTTCATTCTAATGACGACGTTCCGAAGGCATGCATTCTAAACACATGTGGAGTACCGTCATACATTTGCCTTTTGGCTAGGTTCGCTCGATAGAAATACAACATACAAACATGTAGTACATTAGTATCCATACCTCATTTCCACATATTGTTTGCTGCAAGATTTACCAATTTCAAAACTTTAAAGTATCTGGTAAGTATATGGCACACGAAACACTGCCTCCTAGGTATTCCAAACTTATTTTTAAAATACCTGGTTTCAGCTCAAAATCACCCTTTTATAATTAATATTGGCAGATGCCACATGAGTATTATCAAACTTTGTGTATGTTATTGCCTTCTGAATTTATTTGATAGCGTTCCACAGGACAGAAATAGCTAAATGTACATATTCACCTTGACTTTTTAGGATTCTTGAGCACACGTGCAGCCCATCCACTGTGTAATTGTCATTTATTCAAAGGCTCTTCATATTGCAATCAGTAACATATTTACTAATAAACATTTTAGAGCGTTAGCTAATTTAGCCTTCAGTATATAAGTGGTAATCTCATAAGGATCAGCCAGCTGTCATTTCAGGCTTCTAGTCTTTGAAGTGAGCTCATCCTGGATTTATAGCTCTCATCAAACTTGCAAGAGAAGGTTGTAATCATGTATTAGTGGTAGCTCGCCGACCTCTTTTGAATATCAAAGCATCCGACATAGGCAAATTAAGGAAAAAGGACCAGGATTTAATGTATGAGATCTCTAGACATGTTCCATGCATAAATCACACACGCGGAATGGTGCCCCTGAAATTTCCCATTTAAAATGTTCTTCCCATACATGGTCATTAGCCATTGTCCCTCTCTACCAGCACTAGGGCTTAGATTTACTAACACTTTGTGCCGTTCTCGCATCACAAAAGTGACACAGATCCAGTGTAAAGTGTTTTGGTGTGATTAACTTTCCAATGCAAATCATGATTTGTGTTGGAAAGTTGCCTACATTAAGGTAAGGTAGAACTATGCACTATTTTGCGCTCTTCTGCATCAAAGGGGAATACCATTGGTGGTACATGGGCATTCCCATGCACCAACCATGGGCTTTGATGCAAATCCCTATTTACTAACATTGCCTCAAGGCAGGCTTAACAGTGGAGCAAGTTTAAAACTTTCCTCATTTTTTCTGTTTTGCCTGTATGCTGCACTGCACAACACACATGCAAAGTGGAAAAAGTATTAAAGCATAGTTCTTGCATTGGAAGGGTTCCCTTCTAGTACAAATCTTATGTTTGGGGAGGTGTTGCTTGCTGTGGACATAGATGGGCAGCTCCCTAGTGTTGCTCCAGCCGACCGTGAAGTTTGATGGGCTTTGAGAGGCACCCAGAAGCTGAAAAGAATGACATAGCATGAGCAGATACCTGAAATCCTCATGCAACTGCCGCCGTAACCAAAAGTCCAATACCACAACTTTAAATAGCTGAAGCAAGGGCGATGTGGAGAAGTGGATGAAAAGTATTCTTGCCACAATGTTTTCCTTAGCAGTGAATGCCAGGATAATAATGTGATTCCCGCAGCAAACTGGGGACATGACAACCTGGCATCAGAGGGTGAGTAGCATATGGAGAGGCCTGATAGTGTAAGAGGGGTCAAGTAAGATCAGTAATACATTCTGGTTGGAAGGCAAGTAGGTCCCTGACTCCATTCTATTTAAGGGCCACCACTGTAGGGAAAGCGGATGGCGACTCTGAAAACAAGAGCATGCAGACTAACTCCAATGATGTGTGGTCCATGGAGGGGTGAACGTTGACTTCAAAAAGTCTGAAGCGATACCAGTCTATCCTACATGACTGAGTATGATGAGTGAGCAGTGCCCATTGCATATTACTTATTAGACAGTCCATTATATTAATTTTAGCCCTCAATTGAACTGTTACATGAGAAGAAACTAGAGAAAGATGAGCCCGTATAAATGAGTCTTCAGGAGGTAATACGACACTCTTCTCTATAAAAAGCTTGCAATATGAGAAAAAGTGGATGGATAAACTCGGTATAGGTCAGAATTGCTTTTCCGAGTCGCTAGAAATGGGTCAAAGTATTTTATGCTCAGCGGGATTGCAGGCTCAGCATTTCAAAACGATTTACTGGTTGTGCCATACGCCGGCAAGGATAGCGCAATGGGGCGGGCAGGAGGAAATTAGGTGCCCTCGGTGCGATAGCCCCGAAGCAGACTTAATCCACATGTGCACGACTTGTCCCCTCCTGGTAAATTTAATAAAAGCAATAGAAAAATTTATGGACCAAACTTTGAATATACAAGTAATATTAGATCCAGCTTTAATACTTTTGGGGATTCAATCGAGCGGAAGACAAAACTCACCTGATTATTTCCCGTTTCTTGCTATGGCCGCACTACGTATTATTATCGCCTCTGCCTGGTTGGACCAAGTAGCCCCATCCTTTCAGCAATGGCTAGCTAAACTGTTAGCTATATATAATATGGAGAAAGGGATATATGAAAAAAAGGGCAAGAGAGGGAAAAAACTTGGCAGGCGGATATGGGAACCTATTTATAGGTGGAAGGAAGCTGTGAATGATAGCCAAAGCTGACCTGAATTAATTTCATAATGATGTGTAAACAACTAAATAGGCCCTTGTGATATTAATTTTAAAGTTGATTTAATGCTCTATTGGTTTTTAATATGTATTGGATAATATGAATTTGTACTGTATTTTGATGGAAAATGTGATCCTCAAGTATCAATTGTATGCTTTTTTCTTTTTTGTACTGTACCTCCTGGGTAAAATAATAATAAAATCTTTAAAAAAAAAAAAAAAAAAGCTCGCAATAGTACTGAAGAGCCTATGACTCCTTAGAACACTAAATGAAAGTCAGTCAGTAGTTAATAATCAGTAACTTCAAACAACAAGAGCTTGATATTTTATGCATACACCTCCTATAGGTGCCCTCTACTCAGCACCCACATGTATCTCGTTGCTTCGTATTGGTATTTCATGATGTCCTCCAAAGAGAGCAGACAGCTTCTTTTCTCTGAAGTCGTAGTGGAGGGTAAATAGCTCCACTGCTCCTGACATAGCTGAAGACATGCTGGAGACTGTAAGGAGAGATGGGCTTGCCATTAGTTTGCAAATGGGATCCTTTGACCCCAAACTATCTGAGGTCAACACAAATATGATTGGAGCTGGCATCTTTGCACACTCATTTGAATTCAGCAGACTGGAGATTGGAGGAAGTCGACCAGCAACTGAATGACCAACCAGATTGAGGAGTGGAGATCTGGCACTTGAGGCACAAGATCATAAAGATGGAAGTCCAGTCCATATGCGATAACATCCGTTTATATGGGATACCAAATCATAAGGAAAAAGATATGATGGTGACATTCCTCAAGGACTTCATACCACGTTTGACAAATCTACAATTAGCTGAACCGCTTGAGATACAGAGAGTGCATAGACCGAAACAGAGGGGTCAGTCGAAAACTGGACCACCCTAGACCGACCATTGTATTTCTACTACATCATTAACTAGTGAGAAGTATTTTACAGGTGATCAAAAAGAAAGGCAACCCCTTCACTATGAACAACATCAAAGTCCATGTAACTGCAGACTACTCAGATGGAATCGCTGCACTGAGAACTGCAGTGTGGAGATTCGGCCTGAGTGCAGAGATTCGGCTACGAGTGCGAAAACCCTGCCACGAGTGCGGAGACTTTGCACTTGTAACTTTATTATACCGTAGTCTCTTTGTGAATCGGGCTCTCAGAGGGATAGAGATGAGCAAGGTCACAGGATGTTTAAAGATTTCATTTACTCAAGAGACCATACACGGGATTTAACGGAAGATAATAATAATAATGATACATACCACTATTGTGCGATTATGGACTATTTGTGGATAGCTTTAAGAGACGATTTGTTGATTGCCTGAACTATCCACATTATGCCCTACGTGTCACATCTAGTTAAAATGGCCACAGCAGTTCTGTCCATGCACTAGGACACTGCTCACTCAGCCTTTACGTGGGCCACTTCAAGGATCCTCCCACAAAATCTGCCTTGGCAGCATCTACAAATAAAATGGCAGATAAGAGTGTCCCTATGTGACTGTGCACTGTTATTGGGGAGCAATAGTGTAAAAAGATGATGCCTCCGCAGTTACTGCTCCAGCGGACTCACTTTACATAACGGGCTACTCTGCAGTGGCGTGCATTGGGCACAATGGAATTTCCAATAGAACACATGCATGAGACTGACATTATGTTCTGTGCCCCTTGAAGGTCTCAGCTTCAGAAGATCGATCCAATTACATTGAACATAAATGGCCGTCATGATCCAAATGGGTGTAATTAATTTGGTGACTAAAATATGCTAACCAGTAGGCCTGCATCAGTGCCACAAGGTGAGCTAAAACCAGCCGTGAACAGAGTTGTAGTACCAGCGACTTATTGCCCTGAGTGAAGAAATGCCCCTCCTATCTTCAGAGAACGCGCTTTGCTCAACAGAAATTTCTCTTTTTATATATTGGGGCACATGCCTCATTTTACATCACAATTTTCCAAATATATTTTTTAAATATAGATTTTATAGGTGAAAAACGCGTGGAATATTGCAATAATTCAGAGCATTGACACAGTTTAAGAAAGTATTATTTATTTTAAATAGTATCTCATGTGTTTGCACATAAGAAAATGGGGTGTCTCCCCCAGGACTGAGTGGGGATGCCATAATCCATCCAGCCATTTATTTATTTATAAAGTTTTATATAACGTGAACATGACCCATGCGGGTATCAGAGCGCTTTACAATATACAGTTATTAAACATTAGATGGTTGAGGTAGTATACATACATTCGGTATTCGCCATTCAGTACAAAAGAGGTAGATAGTAGTATATGGGTAGCATAGGTGACTAGTAGTCAACATTTGAAAGGATTTATGTAGCTCTGGCTAGACCCGGAGGTATCAGAGCGCTTTACATGAGAATCAGAACATAGTTGCAGGTTACATCGTTACAAAGGTTACACCGTTATTAGTGCATAGCTACATAATTACATGTTAGGTCGAGACAAAATAAGGACATATACGCAAAGGAAAAAGCAGGCAAGGGGAGAGATACAAGGGGAAAGGGGGTAGGAGCAGGGGGAGTAGACATAGAATGAAGAGGGGAAAGAGGAGGGGGAGGGTGAAAGACACAGCAAGAAAGAAGAGGGGGAGGGTGACGAGGGCACAAACCGGTAAACGCGATGAAAGTAGCCTTTGTCTATGAGACTTCATGGGGTTTTCCCAGTGTCCATTATGACCAGGCCAGCCTTAAGTGAAATATGGAATTGCTGACTGTGATACCTGAGTTCCTGAAAACCATTAGAACCCGTCACTGGATAAAAAAACGTGCCTTTCTTTAGATCCCACATTATAACTTATTTCATAACACAGCATCCACAATTTCAGAAACTGTCTTAAAAATATGGCAAACATTTCTGAAAGATTTAAAGCAATTATGATGCTCACAGCATTACATCAAGTTGTCAAACAGTTGTCATAATGAACCACGGTAAAAATCAGCTAAAGTGACAGTTGCTGAAAATAAAAACTAAATAAATGCAAATATTGGAATATTCCAAACTTCATTAATTCACCTTTCCTTAAATAGTGACAGTTTCAATGTCTGCACAAATCATAACATAGGTGATTTAAGTCACTATATTGCACTGTTGTGATGTTTTCCAGCATACTTTTAAAGTAGGTCTTTAAAGCCTGCGAACTGCACTAGCATTTGTGGGTTAAACTCCATGTTGACACTGAAAGAATATTTTACGTTTTTAGAGAAAATGGTTGTTTTTAATCAAAGGAAACAACAAGATTACGTTTTGCAAAGAACAAATCTGTTTTGACCTTATGCATAATTTGCTGTCTAGCTTTGAGGACTACACAGATCTTTATTAAAGTCAGTGGCGGACCACCCCCGCCTCCCCCTGCTTCGCCACTGATTCAAGTGGTCTATTCTTGATTTGTTTTAACGAAAAACTAGGTTAGCTTTCTAATTTACAGCAATGTTAAAACAACTATCTAAGTGCGAATATGTTCTCACTTTATTTTTCACAATCTGCTTTTTCATGATGCAATTGCTACAAATGAACTTTAAGAAAACTCTGATAGAGCGCTCGACGCTCTTAAAAAATTTGTACGGGTGCAGTATACTCATGGACAACCTGCACTCACATATATCTTGCTGTTTTGCTGTAATCCGTGTTATTAGAATGAAGTTTGTATCATTATATCAAGACATTAGAATGAAATCTGTGAAGCTGTATACAAGAATGATTAGGATTTCGCACGTTTAGAGAACCATGTAATCATGCATGCACATTATGAATATTGTGCAATATAAATGTATCCACTTTTATATAAATGAGTCGTATAGAGATTAGTGTAGAGGGTGTGCATTAATGAATGTTCTTAGGGTAGCCAATCTTGTAGGCCTAACTTTCGTTTCTCTTAAGTTTCGTTTCTCCTTGTTTGCTCTCAAGTTATAAGTTAATCAGAATTTATGTGTGTGTAGAAAGTTTATTTTTGCCCCTACTACAGGTGCAGGAATTCGACCTCGTTATTTTAGATTTAAGAAGATACATGGGGAGGAGAGGAATGTCTTTGAAGAGCTTGAACAGAGAGAAGGGAGGACACCTTTCGTGCTTGGTGAAACCTGGGAACCAAGGTCGCTGGAAGAAATCTAAATTAATTAAAGTTTTGTGGAAAGTTACTCAAAGGAGGTGTTCATGGAATAGGTTACCATGTGACCTGTTAGGGGTGTAACTTTGTCTTTTTGTATTAGGCACAGGGAACGTTTCAGGGGACTTCTGCTTTGGACTGAGGAAAGGGAGCATCTTAGAGCGAGCTCCGTAGCTTTACGCTACTTGACCCATTTAACGTGAGTGCGCTTCTTAGGAAGGCTTCACGTACTGACACCTTTTCATGGAAACCAACTGGGAAGTTAAGTAGGGATGTCACTCTAGACGTAGAGTAGGGACAGATTATTCTCTTAATTTCTGAAATACAAATGAAAAGGGAATTGGAAACAGCATCTATACTTATTTGTGTTCTGATATTGGAATTCATTGTTCTGTGCCTATTGTGCTGAATGAATTATATTCGCAGACTTGGCTCTGTATTGGTATTCATGTATCTCTATACTCTTATATTGAGATGTGTCTATGTTTTGCTCTTTTTGGCTTTATAATAAATTAGCAAACTTGAATCGAGAGTCTGTGGTCCTTTAGACGCATGGGGAAGGGAAATTTATAATCCGTAAAATTTGCTATCTCCCCTCCACACTTTTTAGCAGGCAATAAAGACCATCGGCCAGAGGTTCCTAAGTAAATTTAGAACTTGGAATCCGGCCCCATAAAAATGAACTAAGAATTTTTTGTTCTTCTGTCCTCCTGCAGATTTGTCTGAATTATGATCAACTTCTTTGAATGGTTTTAAGTAGGGGTGGCAGGAATTGGCGGAATTTGATTGAGCAGTGTTAGAAATGGGATCTCTGGTTGGCTAAGGCGTGCGCCAAAGCCAGGCAGAGACCACCACTCTAGTCAGGGCAAGGGAGTTACACATCCCAGATAACCCCTGCTCACCCCCTTGGTAGCTTGGCACGAGCAGTCAGGCTTATCCCGGAGGCAATGTGTAAAGCGTTTGCGCAACACACCCACAGCAACAACATACTAGGCACACCACAAAAAGGAACTCCACACAAGGTTATATCAAAAATAGCCTTTGTATTATCATAAAACACATTAGAATAGTACTCACATAGTATACATCATGCCACCTGGCACGGGGTCATATTTACAAGGGAATTATTTACACCTGACAGGGCCAACTGGACCACTGTCAGGACCAGCACAAAGCGAACTTAGTATAGGTAGTACTTATAATCAATGTAGGACACATCATGAACGTACAACCAGTAATCACTGGTAACCACTGTACTTAGCATCAGCCTGTAACATAAACTACATTATGCACAGTATCACATCAGGCGCGAATTACATTCTGCGCCAACCTCACCAGCATAACCACAGTATGCAAATAACCTCATAATCATAATTACATTAGAGGTATAAAACAGGGTGCGTAAATCATACTACATGAATTACATTTCCTAGCACCCAAAATCACATTAGCACATGAATCACATTAGGGCCTGGCGCCCTATAAACCTAACTGTCCCCCTGGCCAACTGGCCATCTCTAAAGGGGCTCAAATGCCCTGTGTCCAAAATGTCAGGGCGCGCTGCCACAGCAGCGAAAGTCAAGGGTGCGCAACCGCGCAAACCTAAACGTAGCAGCTGCCCACTACTTGCTGGGCAGCTGTGAAAGTCAGGGGCCACGGAGTGCATCTCACTCCTAAATTTAAAACATGTGTCCCCCTAAGAAAGAAGAACCTACACGGTGCAGCTGCCCACTACTTGCTGGGCAGCTGTAAGTATCAATTGAGGCCTGGACACTCAATGTGCCTTCTGAACAAAATGCGCAAGGGGTTGCAGCTGCCCGCGCTAGGGCAGGGCAGCTGGAAAAAGCCACAGAACAAGCACAGGCACTACACGTGCTAAAAGAGCCCCACGGGAGACTCTAGAGAAATGAGGCACAACGTTGCAGCTGCCCGCTACAGCGGTGCAGCTGTGAGGCGAGTAAAAGGGGCTCTTGCACCTCTGTGCCCTCGGGGCCCTATTGGGCTTATTTTAAATTAAATTAGCCCCCATCGTTGGAGCGGCCCGCAACGGCGGGACCGCTAATGGCATAGGCAGTGTCACTCTGCCTGGATCGGCATTCCCCCTCCACATAGAGCCCTTCACTCACCGGCTCCTGGGGGGATTCTGCTCTCCTCTCTTCGGCGCCGGGGCTCTCTCCTCACTCACGGGAGCCCCGCGCTGCTATCGGCGACCTCGGCCGCAACTTCTGCACTTCACCCGGGCCCCCTCCTGGGACCCGGGACTTTATGGACACATGCAGGGCTCCCACCGGCATACGGGAGCCCGTGCAGAAGCAGACACCGCCTCTCCACTTCACCCGGGCCCCCTCCTGGGACCCGGGACTTCCAGGCGGAGCCAGCGAGGCTCCGGACGGCACTTTCGTGGGCGCGGGGCTTCCCTCGAGGAAACGGAAGGCCCGCCCCACGTCAGGCATCACGCTGCCTGACTTCCTGCGAGGCCGATCGGGCCGCGGCGGTGAATTCGTTTCTTTGAGGCAAACGCGGGGTGGGCACCCGCTCGAGAATAGATCACGGAAGCGGGGTGGGCACCCGCTATCCTCACAGCATAACGCGGGGTGGGCACCCGCTCATCAATTAAAGCCAAAGAGCGGCCGAAACACGGGGTGGGCTCCCGCTGAAGGCACAAGGCGGGGGAATCCCTACGCTGGGATTCCCTCTGGAAAGGATTGCAGCTCAGCGCTGCGGAGCCTTCGTGCTCCTTGGCTCCAGGAGATAATTAGGGTAAAGCCTGGCGCTCACAGAGCGCCAAAGAGTGTAGCAAAGGTCCTGGACTGCAAAAGAAGAAGAAAAAGGGTCCCATCAATCCTTAAGGTATCAAGGGGCAATGCAGGGCCCAGAGAGGCAAGCCCTCATGGCAGCCCCCTCTAGGCCCCAGCAGCAGCACGCCCCGGCAGCGTCAGGAACAGCACCCAAGCACAGAGAACTGAACAAAAAAACATGGGGTCACAGCCCCTTCTTTTATACACCCTTTTCCTTTGTCTAAAGGTGTAGGGTTTAGGGAAAACCAGATGCAACTGGTTTGGGGGAGCTTTGGAGCACTTTGTTTTGCTCAGCTCCTCTCTCCTTTCACAGGACAGGCTAGGGACATCAGACGCACCACAGGGGGTGGAGCCAGCATTGTGGAGGGAAGGCACAGCCCTATTCAGGTCCCAGGTGCAACTCCTCCCTCCCATCTAGATGCAGATCTCCTATTCAGCCCTGCGCTGACTCATCCTGCCCCTCCTGGAGCCACACACACCTCTCAGCCCCTGTCACTCACAAGCCAGACATGCAATTCACATCAGGCAGGCAGACACAGAGCACACATAAATGCCAACTTCTAGAAGTGGCATTTCTACACAAGTTATAATAAATCTGCGCACACCATTGCGCAGCATTTATTCTCACGAGTTCGCACATACTAAACTCGCCCCTGCACTCCTCTCACACCAGGAATTACCATGGACATACATATCCCCCATGCATTCCTATGGGAGGGCCGGACAATCTCACCACACGCACTCAGCGCGCACGCACTTTACACTGGCCCACAGTGCTAAAGTGCCCAGAGACTTAAAACTACTGACATACAAGGCAAAAAGTTTAGGGGTGAACCGTCCAAAAAGGGCCAAGTCCAACACAACCCCCTTCCAGCCAAAACGCAGGGCAGACCAATCACCACTGTGATGGGCTTCCCTGCTTGGGGCGATAGAACACGGACGCGGGCCCGCACTACAGGGACACCCTCCGGTTCTACGCCACTTGGAACCCCTGGAATCCATCTAAGAGAGAGAAAAAAAAAAAAGAAAGAAAACTCAGGACCAACTAGGCTACCCCACCGGTACTCCTTAGTTGTCCACGGCCAGGACCAGGCCCTAGGCCACCCAGATACCACTGGTCCTTGCCAATCCACAGAGTGGGGGCAGTAACCCCTGGCATCCAATAGCCATTCTCCACTCTCCCTCTCAGTGTAGTTCCAAACTACCACTGATCCTTCAACCTAGGGTCCGCACCCTCAGGCCGACCAGAGGTCACGGGCGAAGCATCTCCTCCCCCTACCTCTATTTCTGACGTTTCGCGCTCTCCCAGGAGAAGCACCTACCAGAACACAACTCTCCCACCAGTTCAGGACCTCTCTCCATTACTGGTCTACCACCTGGGAAATAAATTCACCGGCTGCACCGGGGTCAGAGGCGAGGACTCCCTCCCTCTGCACCCCTTCCAGAGTCTGATACCCTCCCAACTGGAGTGGTACCCCTAAAAGGCAAAACCGGCCAGGACACTGATTACAGCCGCCCTGCCGTCCAGATCCGGAAACACCGGCTACTGGCTCCCCAACCCAGGGACGTACCCTTTGGTCAGATGCCCGGTGAACCAGGACTTCACGAGGGTGACACATAACTAACGGGTCGTGTGACAGTCTGCCCGGCGCAACCCCAGGGCAGAAGTGGCATCACCATGGTCACTCATTGGCGACTCAGCCCTGCTGGCTGGCCCCTGACCCACTGGCTCTTCCACTGGGTACTTTTTCCCCCTCTCACCCCTCACTCTGGACTTCTGCACCCTCCCAAGGGGAGTGGTACTGCCAGACACTAGGACTGCTGGAGCTCTGATTACAGACGCTCCACGTCCTCTAGACACTGGGAGATCCTCCTCAAATGGCCTACAAGTACAGCCTAGGCCCCCAACCTGATGTTCCCTTTAAGAAACAATCCAGGTCCTGCGACTGGGTTTCGGGCACCTTGGGACAGAACCACTCACTCTTTCTCCTCTGAGACAAGATGTGAGCCCCTACACCGGGACCTAGCTGGGCTACACTGAACCTCCTCCACCATGGAAGACACCTGAGCCACTCTTATTGGAATCACTTCCAGCTCACCTACTACGGGGAGGTCCCCCATACAGAACAGTCCAACAGGACAGACTAGGTTCCTTTCCTGGTGTTCCTTCTAAGAACCATCCAGTACCGGAGACTTGAGATTGAGGCTCGGAATACGGCCCAGTCTCACACCTTCCTCGCAGGACATGATGTGAGGCCTTGCAACCTCCTCACTATAACGGTTCCTAGTTGGGTTCCTCTGAACCATCTCCGCCACACTGGTTGGGAGACACCTGCACCATCCCTCAAGGTTACTCCCCAATGCAAGTTCCTTATTTCAGAGAACTCACACCCAAGTATTCAGCAAGCTCCTTATTTCAGAGAACTCACACCCAAGTATTCAGCAAGCTCCTTATTTCAGAGAACTCACACCCAAGTATTCAGCAAGCTCCTTATTTCAGAGAACTCACACTCACTCGTCCAGTGCAACACACCATTTATCCACACACACCCCCCCAGACCGGTGAGACAGTATCTACTGTCCCTGAATCTCAACCTGCACCCCTCTTACTGAGCGCCAGGTACCATACTCTGGGAACGGGACGGGGAATTCATGCACTGGACACACACTTCGCTGCCACCACTGGATCCCACCCTTACTGGTGAATCCAGAAAACTCACACTGCACTTAGGGGATAATCTACCCTCCCGAGCTAGTGACTCCATACCAATTAAGTCCCCACTGTAGGCCAACCCAAGAACTAGCAGACAGCACAGGGGCAGTCCCTCCCTCAGCTGCAGGCCAACCCAAGAACCAGCACAATGGCTCAAGGGCAGTCCCTCCTCCAGCTTTAGGCCAACCCAATAGCAGTCTGCACAAGGGCAGTCACTCCTCCAGATTCTCTGGTTTCTGTCCTTGGCAGGACACCCAACTCATAGTGCAACATAAAACACATTTCAAAAAGAAATGACACTTAAAACAAACTCAGAAGCAATAATCCCTTTCCATGTGACTATCTAAAATGCAGAGTTTTGTAATGCAGCCAGTTGTCGCTGTGGTATTGCGCAAACGCAAGTCCTAATCCCCACCGCTGACAACCAATGTTAGAAATGGGATCTCTGGTTGGCTAAGGCGTGCGCCAAAGCCAGGCAGAGACCACCACTCTAGTCAGGGCAAGGGAGTTACACATCCCAGATAACCCCTGCTCACCCCCTTGGTAGCTTGGCACGAGCAGTCAGGCTTATCCCGGAGGCAATGTGTAAAGCGTTTGCGCAACACACCCACAGCAACAACATACTAGGCACACCACAAAAAGGAACTCCACACAAGGTTATATCAAAAATAGCCTTTGTATTATCATAAAACACATTAGAATAGTACTCACATAGTATACATCATGCCACCTGGCACGGGGTCATATTTACAAGGGAATTATTTACACCTGACAGGGCCAACTGGACCACTGTCAGGACCAGCACAAAGCGAACTTAGTATAGGTAGTACTTATAATCAATGTAGGACACATCATGAACGTACAACCAGTAATCACTGGTAACCACTGTACTTAGCATCAGCCTGTAACATAAACTACATTATGCACAGTATCACATCAGGCGCGAATTACATTCTGCGCCAACCTCACCAGCATAACCACAGTATGCAAATAACCTCATAATCATAATTACATTAGAGGTATAAAACAGGGTGCGTAAATCATACTACATGAATTACATTTCCTAGCACCCAAAATCACATTAGCACATGAATCACATTAGGGCCTGGCGCCCTATAAACCTAACTGTCCCCCTGGCCAACTGGCCATCTCTAAAGGGGCTCAAATGCCCTGTGTCCAAAATGTCAGGGCGCGCTGCCACAGCAGCGAAAGTCAAGGGTGCGCAACCGCGCAAACCTAAACGTAGCAGCTGCCCACTACTTGCTGGGCAGCTGTGAAAGTCAGGGGCCACGGAGTGCATCTCACTCCTAAATTTAAAACATGTGTCCCCCTAAGAAAGAAGAACCTACACGGTGCAGCTGCCCACTACTTGCTGGGCAGCTGTAAGTATCAATTGAGGCCTGGACACTCAATGTGCCTTCTGAACAAAATGCGCAAGGGGTTGCAGCTGCCCGCGCTAGGGCAGGGCAGCTGGAAAAAGCCACAGAACAAGCACAGGCACTACACGTGCTAAAAGAGCCCCACGGGAGACTCTAGAGAAATGAGGCACAACGTTGCAGCTGCCCGCTACAGCGGTGCAGCTGTGAGGCGAGTAAAAGGGGCTCTTGCACCTCTGTGCCCTCGGGGCCCTATTGGGCTTATTTTAAATTAAATTAGCCCCCATCGTTGGAGCGGCCCGCAACGGCGGGACCGCTAATGGCATAGGCAGTGTCACTCTGCCTGGATCGGCATTCCCCCTCCACATAGAGCCCTTCACTCACCGGCTC